>CM066033.1:1387252539-1387800501 GCA_033557465.1 Ichthyophis bannanicus
CTTACCAGCTTAGCCACATGAAGTGGACTCTGGACAGGGATGCCATGGCCCGGATCTTTTGGAAGTGGGGGGGGGTTTACTCCGACTCATAGTAGATCTATTCACCACTTAGCCACAATGCCCAACGTGGATCAGTGTCTGCTCCATGGGTGCGATTTGGCACAGCAGGGCTGGCTCACGGAGGCGTATCCTTTTACACTGGGGGAAGGGCCTGTTATACACACTACCCTTACCCATACTTCTTCATAGTGAACGACCTTTTGCTGAACACTCCAGGACAGTCATGGGTACGATGATCCTCATCTGCAATGTATTGGCCCCGGATAGCCGTGGTTTCCCCGTTCTGCTTCAACTCGTGCCCCCCCCCACTCCCCCCCCCCTGCTGGCCCGACACCTTCTGCGGTGGGGCTCTGTCCTTGAGAGGCTTATAATCACATGAGGATGGCAGGATGCTGCCACCCCAACATCACCGCCATTATTGGTCCAGTCACTTGCGTGGATGTTGAGGCTAGTCTTGTCTGGGAGTTTCATTAAAAAACTGCCTGACCGGAGTAACAAATGTTCTGCTGGCCTCTTGATGGCCTCGACGGAGGTTTTTTCCACCCCCCCCCCCACCCCAACACACCCCCAGACCGCCAGTAACAAATGTTCTGCTGGCCATCATAGGATGGCCTCGCCCGAGATCGTCGTTTCTGCTTTCAAATGGAGGGAGATTCTGCTTTCCTGGTGCACAGAATGGGTTGCTGAATCCCTTTTTTAACTGTTCCTATCTGACAGACTTCAAGTACCTCCTACACGCTCTTGGAGTCAGAGTATCAAGTCCACTCTGTCCGGTACACTCTTCAGCAGGGGGGGAAAATTGAGGCTTTCCCACTTGCAGTTTGGAGGGAAGCTCCCATGTCGACCTCAGCCTTTAGGTAAGTTCGCTTCATGCAAGGCTTGCTTTTTTGGGTGAACTCACCGTCCCCTTCCAAGCCTCCGGGCAGTGGCCTTTGGCGTGACCCTTCCAATGGTGGCCCTGGTGCAGCTCATGTTATCTCCGTTTGGAGTTTGCTCAATTCCTGCCCCTTTGAATTCTTGACCTGGGAAGGTCTCTCTTCCTGGTGGAAGTTAACCTCAGCATGACCGATTTAGTGAGCTCCAGGATCTCAGGGACTTATCCATCGTCCACACAGGTTTCCCATCATAACAGAGGTGGTACTGAGATTCCTCCCAAAGGTAGGTTTCGGTTTTCCATCTTAACTCAGTCAGTCGTTTCCTGCTGACTTTCCTTTTCTGAGACGTTTTACGCCCATAGGTGGGGCGGTGGCCCGTGCACCTACTGGACTGCAAGCAAGCCTTGGCCTTCTTCCTAGAGCACACAAAGGCCTGCTGAAAGTCCAGTCCCGCGGGGGCGGGGTTTTGTCTCTTGTTTGGACCCCGGTTCAGAGCTATGGGGCTATGTAGGTCCGATTTGGGATCTGGCGAGACCAAAACACTAACTCTTGTCAGTTTGGCTGGCAGACCGGTGCCAGTCTCTTTTCGCGGGTTATGCCCAGGCTTGCCTGAGTCTGTGATGGTCAGGGTCACGCTCATAAAACATGGCATACCCTTGGCTGCATTGGGGGCCAACTTGCCGGCTTGGGTTGCGCGCCATTGAAAAGATCTTACAGGGCTGCAATGTGGTCTTCTGTCCGCACGATTCACGAGGGGGAACACTCACTACTGTGCTGGATGGGTATTTGGATTCCTGGATTAAACAGCAAATTATGGCCAAGTCTGTACTTCGTGGTTCATTCTGTTTTGGGATTAGGTCAACTGCTCACCATTCCGCCCCAAGGACCCGCTAACTGTCCATCCAGGGCGTGACCAACCGGCCACCCCCCTCAAGACCCAAAAAGCGGTCACAAGCGCCAAAGAGTATGAATGGTAGATGAAATTAGGTAGTGAGTGAAGAATCAGAATGACAGATGAGTTGGTCCACCTTAATGGGAAGGCTAATTCACGGCTGCATCATAGTTGATTATCCAGTTCTTAGTTCAATTTGCCCCTATTGGGCTTCTTGAACGCCTCAGTTTTCGGTAACCTGTAGCAGGTGTTCTCCATGGACAGCAGGCATAAGTCCTTACGCCCGTCCCACCACCCCGAGGAGTTGAATTCCTACTGGAGAAGATGGTGCAGTGGCAGGTGGGAAGACAGGCTCACAGGCACTGTTCCCTCTAAGCTGTGCGCAGGTGCGCGCGCACACACCTCGCCGAGCGAGCGCACATACTTTACAACAGAGCGCACTAATATTACGGTTCTGATTCTGATAGAAAACAATGCAGAAGTCTTAAAATTTTAAAGTTGTGAATGTAAATTACTAGAAATTTTCCGCTTCATTTAGTAATTGTCTATTTTAGTGTAATTTGATTAAAATCAATGTGGTGTACATACTGTATTCTGGACATGTAGTCAAATTTTAAAGTATATAACTCCGAGTGTCGTTATGTGGCGCACAAAAATTTAACCTTCTTTCAAAAGCTGCACAGCTGATATTTTATGCGCACACAGCCTACAGAAAATTAGCGTGGAACAGTGCTCACAGGCATGGTGGAGTTTCCGAAAAGCTTCCAATAGAAGATGGAAAGCATTTCCGGGTGGGGCTACATCAGTGATGTTCACCCCTATGTGAGGGCTTATTTCCTGGCTGTCCATGGAGAACACCTGCTACAGGTGAGTAGCTACCTTTTTTGTGCAGTAGGCAGGGTGTGGGGGGGGGGGGGGGTGGAGGGGAAATATGGGACCAGGGAAGGGAAAAGGCAAGGCTTTGGCTGCCCAAAAAAACCCATCATATAAACGTCACCCAAAAATAGGCCCTTTATTAAACATGCCCCATTCTGTATAGCGCAATTGAAAATGCATGACCAGGGAGCTTACTGTTTAGTGATGCCCATTTGTGAATAGTGAGACAGACCAAACCTGTCCAAATTATATATTATATATGTCATTTTTGAACAAGGACTGCTAAAAGTGCCATCTCCAGCTAAAAAGTGCCATCTGTTTTGAAGTGCTTTGAAATAGGCTCATGTAGTTTCAGTAACTCTGCCTGAATTACAGTTGCTAATGGAGCTTATTATGCCTCTGGAGTTGCGACACAGTTTTTCCATTCCTAATAAGTAATGTGGAAAGCACAGTCTGAATTTGATAAACGGCTTCTTTTCCCTGCAAGGAGTGGCCTGCCAAATATTTTCCGGCCTCCATCGTTGATGGGACGCGTGATGTGTAAAAAACTGTTTTTCTTATTTAAAAAAAACTATTGTGTTTTCCTGCTTGTTATTATAGCAATATGCTTTATATAGCTTTTACAACACTTTCATTTAAAAAAAAAAAAGGCAACGGAACCATTTAGAAATGTTTTTTGGAGCAAATGTTTTACAGCATTAAATACCAAGTTTTGACAAAAGACCTCCCAGCTTTTCACGACACCTTCTGTAATTCTCAACCCCATGATGGCAGAAGGTGTTTAGTTGTGGTCTAGTGTTCCCTTGTTCATCATTTTGGTCATGAATATTTTGAACATTACCGAGTGTGCAGGGATGCAAACTTTCAGTCCTAAAGGTCTGCAAACAGGCCAGAGTTTAGGATATTGTTGTTAAGTGCCATCAAGTCGGTGTTGGACTCATGACAACCCTCTACCCTAATGAATATGCATGAGACAAATTTGCCTAAAATAAGTAATATGCATACAGCTCTGACTCATGAATATTCATTAGGGACATCCTGAAAACCTGGCCTGTTTGCAGCCCTTGAAGGCTGAATGTGTGCACCTCTGATGTAATAAAAGATACAAACTTAAGTGTATAAACTTGCCGTTTGTAAACACAAGAATTAACAATTTACAAAAAGGTTTTTTAATACATAAACCATCAGAGAACCCTTCCAGAATCCTGGACATATCTAAGACACTGGCCTGTGGGATTACAGCAAGTAGTTACTTACAATTCATGAACACATAATACAAACCCAAACAAATTCAGCTATAATAAAAATTTTTGACTGTGTACTTCTCTACCTTTGCGTAATTCCCACTGAATCAAAGGCTGGCAGGGGTAACAAAAAAGAAATGAGGCATAAGGAGGCAAAGCCAACCCCATTCTTTGTCTGTAGTGGATGATTCAATCAGTGATGTTGGCCTCTCAGCAGAATCTTAAGAGATCCGAAGAAGAAAAGCAGAAAATACCCACTTGGCAGCCTTTTGGTGTGAAGCAGTCAGGGAAGGTACATTAAGCCATTAAAGATCTTCTGTTGTTGTTAAGTGCTGTCAAGTCAGTGTCAACTGATGGCGACCCTCTGGATAGCTGTCCTAAATTGTGTTCGGTCTTCAGTCAGTCAGCTCACTGTTGATAGACTGGTACCCGTAGCTGCTGTTATTGTATCGATCCATCTCATTGCTGACCTTCCTCTTTTGCATTGACCTTCTACCTTCAGGTACTGGTTAAAAGATAGAAAGCAGAGGGTAGGGCTAAATAGCCAATTTTCCCAATGGAGAAAGGTGAATAGTGGTGTACCCCAGGGATCTGTGCTGGGTCCGCTGCTTTTTGACATATTCATAAATGACCTGGAAAAGGGACTAACGAGTGAGGTTATCAAATTTGCAGATGACACAAAACTATATAAAGTTGTTAAAGCCCATGAGGATGTTGGAAAATTGCAAGAGGATCTTGATAAATTTGAAGACTGGTGCATCAAAATGGCAGAGGAAATTTAATGTGGACAAGTGCAAAGTTATTGACCTAGGGAAAAACCACCCAAAACTATGGTTACACGATGCAAGGTTCCACATTAGGGACCACCACCCAGGAAAAAGATTTAGGCGTCATTGTGGACACCATGTTAACCCCTCCGCCCAGTGTGCTGCGGCAGCCAAGAGAGCAAATAGAATGCTAGGTTTCATAAGAAAAGGAATGGAAAATAAAACAAAGGATATTATAATGCCTCTGTATTGTTCCATGATGCGACCGCACCTTGAATATTGTGTGCAGTTCTGGTCACCATATCTTAAAAAGGATATGCATTATTAGAAAAGGTTCAGAGAAGAGCCACCAAAATGGTAAAGGGGATTGAAGGATACCCCTTTGAACAGTGGCTAAAAAGGTTAGTGCTCTTTATCCTGGAAAAGTGACGGCTGAGGGGAGATATGATAGAAGTATATATATTAATGTACGGAGTGAAACGGGTAACGTAGATAGATCGATTGTTTACATTATAAGAATATAGAAAGACTAGGGGACATACAATGAAGGCTACAGGGTAAACTATTTAAGACACAAATTAGAGAAAATATTGTTTCATTCAACGTGTAATCAAACTCGGAATTTGTTACCGAAGAGGATGTAGTACAGGTGTTAGTGTAGCTGGTTTTAAAAAAGGTGTTTGGACAAGTTCCTGGAGGAAAGGTCCATAAACCATTATTAAAAAGGGACACAGGATATCAATGCTTGACCCAATACCAACCTTGTGGAACCTGTGTCTTTTGGGGAAACTACTAGGTACGTATGAGCTAGATTGGCCACTGTTGGAAACGGGATTCTGGGCTTGATGGACCTTGGTCTGATCGAGTATGGCATATCTTATGTTCTTATATATAGTATTAATAGCTCCCTATATAATGGCTACAGATCCAGGCAACTACTTTTGTAAATAGTTGAATAAGGTTCTTTATGGTGTTTTTTGTAGACCATATCTTGCAAAGGATGGAAAAAGACTGGAAACTGTTCAGAGGAAGGCAACCAAAATGATTTGGGAGCCGGCGTCAGAAGCCTTATGAGAAGAGACTTGAAGACCTAAATATGTACACTCTAGAGGAGAGGAGGGATAGGGGAGATATGATTCAGACCCCTTTAAATACTTAAAGAGAAAATAATGAATAAACAAACCTCTTCCAAAGATGGGGAAGCTTTAAAACCAGAGGGCATAACATGAAGCTGCAGGTGGTAAATTGAAAGGGTGGTGGATGCTTGGAATGCCCTCCCAATGGAAGTGGTGGGGGCAAACACAGTGACGGAATTCAAAATGGCATAGGACAGACACAGTGGATCTCTTTTACAGCAACAGGATAAAATCAAAATAAACTGAACCATCTAATTTCTCAACAAATAGGGGTGTCCTACATGGAGCGGTGGGTTCACCCCTAAACAAAGACATGGGGAGGGGTGCCTGCACAGAGTGGCAGGTGCACCTACTCTTGCCATCTTACTGGGCAGACTTGATGGACCATACTGGTCTTTATATCTGCTGTCCTTTACTATGTTACTATGTTTTAATTGTTCTCTGTAACTGGTTTGTTCAGTGTAAACCACCCCTGGTCTCTGGAAGGGGCGGTATATAAAAACTGAATAAATAAATAAAAGTAAATAACTCCAGTGCAGGCCTGCCACTGTCCGCAGCAGCTCTCACCATGGCAGGAATACTAAATTCACAATAAAAATAGAGGAGGCTGGCTTCGCCAGTTAGGTGGCACGTGCTCTGCACTGTCATGCAGAAAGTCCCCAGGTTGGATGGGGATGCCGCGGAGGCAGCGTTCATAGTCCCTGGGAGGCAAGAGAGAGAGGCATGGTCATTGCTTCAAAGTTCCAGCCCATGAATGCAGAATCCTGGAAGGATCCTTCGTGCATGGTCTCCAGCCCAGGACAAACACCACAATGAGCAGGCTAGATTTGTTGGGGGAGTGGGGTGGGAGGAATATAAAATGGGAGAAAATCCCCATGTAGTTTATAGGTAGCCTCCACTGGCTATCCATATAAGAATGAACCAATTAAGTTTAATGGCTGATTTTAACTTTTAAAGCTTTGAATCGCCAACAGCCAAGTTTTTGGCTGATTGCTTACAATCCTATGTTCCCAATAGGCTGTTAGTCAGCCAAAAGCCGCTTTTTAACTGTTCCATCATGCGGCACCATATGCTTGGTCAAAGGGAGAGGACAAGGCTTTTTTGGTGTCAGCTCCAAAGATATGGAATACTTTACCAGAAGATGTGCATTTGGACGGAGAACTTGCTGACATTTCAGCAAGTCTTTGAAGTGACATGGTAATGCCATATTAAGAGCTGTAACAATTCTGTAAGTTATGGATATTTGATGTGTAATGGCAATGATTACTTTTTGAGATTTGCATTTAAGTGGCTAAATTTGATCCTTTTGGCATGGTATGGCTGTTTTAGTTACTAAATTCTGTTGGTAATTAAATTGGAGTTGCAAACCGCATAAACACCGACCATGGATCCTGATATTCAGCAAGTACTAACTGGCTAGTGCTGCTATTATTTAACCTTTTTTATAAGCCATCTTTCTACTAGTCAAGATGGTTTCCAGAGAACTCACTACAACTATTATTCAGGTATATGCACCAACAACAGATGCAGAACAGGGCAAAGATGATCATTTCTATGAACAAGTACAAGCAGAAATCAACAGAACATGATTCTGTGTGGACAAATGTATTTTGAAAACCATGGGATATAAAACATAGAAACATAATGGCAGATAGAGACCATTCAGCCTATCCAGTCTGCCTTTCGATACCAACTACTACAGTCCCTTTTTTCACCATTTAGAAATATTCTGAGTTGGTCCCATGATGTCCTTGAATTCAGATACTGTCCTGGTCTCTACTACCTCCACTGGGAGAGACTATTCAACCCATCTACCACTCAATGTAAAGAAATAGATTTAGGAGTAAATATGTGGAACACTCTATTCATCTTCATCCTATGCCCCCTCATTGCAGAGCTTTCTTTCAATTGAAGTAGGCTCTTCTCCTGTGCATTTATGCCATGGAGGGGATTTAAATGTCTATCATATTGCCCCTCTCCTACTTTTCCTCCAAAGTATACATATTAGATTTTTTAAATTTAGTTTTGAAATAATGACAACAAAAACACTCACAGCTCTGCTGACTGACCACTGGGTCAGATTCCTTCCTGAGACCAGAATAGAAAAATCTCAATGAGGGAAAACAGAGAGCAGTCATAAAATGCTATGCCATTCTAGCATAGTATTACGGCCAGCCAGAAAAAACAGTATTTAATTTATATATCCATCGTTGTTCTAATTTTTGTAACTTAAAGACCCAGTTTCCTTCTCTAGGGTCAAAAGGAACAAGATCTATTATATGCAAATGTAGTTGATCAAAACTGTGTGCTTATTGGAGACAGTGGTCAACCAGCAGAGCTGTGAGTGTTTTTGTGCGGAGGCGTGAGGCTAATGTAATCAGGAAGGAATCTGACCCAATCAGAACTGGATGTTCCCTTGTCAGTAGGGTCTTTCCTTTTTGGATTGGTTGGTGAGTAGCCTTGAGTTTTTAATTGGCTTAAAGCCTTAGCTCTCGTTGGCAGTGACATCAGACGCCAGTTCTATTAAATGCTGAATGGTGTTTTCTTTCGTTTCCATTTTCAATTGAAGCCTTTAAGACTGGGGGAATTTTTCAACCTGAGGCAGGGTTGTTATTTGGCAGACCCGAAATGTGACACGTTGTTGTCTGTGAATTCCTCAGCAAACAGTCCAGCTCAACTCCCCACATATTTAGATATTTAACTCTGTCCCAATATGCCTTACGATGAACCCACTGATCTTTTAGGTAGCCACCCTCTGCACTGACGCAATCCTGTATATATCTTTGGAAGGTGGGTCTCCAGAATTGTACCACAATACTCCAATGAGGTCATACCAAAGATTTATACAGAGGCTTATCACCTCCTCCTCCTTCCTGTTGGTAATTCTTCTCCCTATGCACCCAAGCATCCTTCTGGCTTTTGCCATCGCCTTTTCTACTTGTTAAGCCACCTTAAGATCACCAGAAACAATCACATCCAGGTGCTGCTCTTCTTTCGCGGGCAGAATTTCTTCATCCCCTATAGTGTACAGCTCCTTTGGATTTTTGCAGCCCAAATGCACGACACTGCATTTTTTAGCATTAAAATCTCAGCTGCCAAATTCTCAACCATTCTTCAAGCTTCGCTAGATCCCTCTTCATGTTATCTACTCCTTCCTGGGTGTGTATTCTATTTCAGATTTTGGTATCATTTGCAAAGAGGCAAACCTTACCCAATGGCCTATTCACAATATCCCTAACAAAAATGTTAAAAAGAATCAGACCAAAGACAGATCCCTGCGGCACACCACTGGTAACATCCTTCTCAGAGAGAGCTTCGTTTACCCTGTACCCTTTTGTCACTTCCCACTCAACCAATATAGGGTCCATCCCTAGGGCGCTCAATTTATTTATATGTGGCTTGTGTGGAAAAGTGTCAAAGGCTTTATTGAAATCAAGTACACTACATCTAGAGCTTTGCTTCAGTCCAACTCTGGTTGCCCAGTCAAAGAAATTATTTAGATTTGTTTGACAAGACCTGCCTCTAGTAAAACCATGCTGCCTCAGATCCTGCAATCCATTGGACTCCGGAAACCTCACTATCCTTTGTTTTATCAGCGTTTCCATTAATTTACTCACCACAGAGTTTAGACCAACCAGCCTGGGTTCCCAACCTCACCCTTACTTCTACTTTAGTGTAAAGAGATGACATGTGCCTTTCTCCAGTCCTCTGGGACCACTCTTGTCTGTAAAAAAGCATTGAAATGCTCAGACTGTGGAGCCCCTAGAACGTCCTTAAGCTCCTTCAGTACTCACAAGTTCTTTCTTAATTATAAATGCAACCTCATGTCTTCTTTCCCTCTCTTTTCCAGGATAGGATATCATGTGATCATCACATTAAAAGTGCCTAATGTCAGTTCATTTTGGTTCGCTGATACCAAACAGACTAAGTTGTGCATGCTTCATTTCATTCTTGACCACCTCCAGCTTCCCTTGATTAATGCTTCATATGTTCCATGTTCCAATATGTAAGGCATCTTTACAGATTGACTTTCTCATTTCATGCCAAAGCCTGGAGGATGCTAGGTTTCATACAGAGAGGAATAACCAGCAGAAAGGAGAAGGTATTAATAACCCTGTACAAGTTGTTGGTGCGGCCTCACTTGGAATATTGTGTTCGGTTTTGGAGACTCTTTCACATAAAATTAAAAAAAAAAAGACTTGGAAATGGTTCAGAGGAAGGTGAACCGTGTCACCATTGGATAGAGCTGAAGAAATTCCACATCATAGGCCAAGCCCTCCCTACCTACACCTTTTATTCATAATTTAATTTAACCAAATGAAAAAATATCTTAAAAGATTTATCCTAAAAAAGTACTTTTAAAGGATTCATTCAAACAATCGTATATAAATATATTCAAAAACTAAAGTGTATCTATTATTTGGAACTACAGCTCTATCTAATGAGCACCAAATACTTCACAATGAAAATGTGAAGACATCTCTTACAGAGACCGGCAAGCATCTAGAAAAATAAAGAGAAGAGAAACACTTTAAAGAACCAATCTCAATCTCTTAATTCGTAATATCTCTTCTTCACTTATCTTAACGCTTTGCTCCCGATGTATTTCCTACGAAACCTCTCAAAGAAGTATCACTCGCTTCATGGTTAGTTGCCGTAAGTGCAGCCTCCACTGAATGATCTTGAGTAGAATCTTGCTGGTGTGTGGGATCAGAATGATTGTGCAATAATTTCCACACTTTTTTCAGTAGTGGTATGAACACAGATCTTTTCCAGTTAAATGGCCTTGACATTGTCTTCAAAATTCCCTGCCAGAGTCTTGTAAATATTGTAACAGCTGCATCTGTTACAGACCACATGCCCACTGGACCACATGCCCACTGGACCCCGTGCCATCCTCCTGGCTATCTGAACCCTCCCTTGGCCTGTTTTCCTCCAATGCTTATCATGATCAATACAAGCCTTGCCTCTGGGAATTTCTCTTGTCTTGGAAACATGCTCTGGTACGCCCTCTTTTGAAAAATCCGTCCCTTGATCCCCTCAATCCGTCACACTATCGTCCAGTTTCAAATCTTCCATTTTCTTCAAAACTCCTCGAAAAAGCAGCCTTCTCTCAACTCTCCCATCACCTCGATTCGATTCATTTCCTTCACCCTCGTCAGTCTGCTTTCTGCCCCGGGCCATAGTGGGGAATCCATTATGTCCACTGTCTTGAACGAGATGTCACCATGATCATGTGAGGAATGTATCTCTGGATCTATCTGCAGCCTTTGATCTTGTGGATAACTCACTCTTGCTCTCTAGACTACGGGACGCAGGCCTCCGGGATAATGTCTATCACTGGTTTCACTCCTTTCTGTACTCTAGGTCCTTTGCTGTCACCTCCGGCTCTTCTACCACCATTCCGAATCCCCTCCCCTGTGGTGTTCCCCAAGGCTCTATCCTGGCTCCCCTGTTGTTTAATGTCTTTCTTGCTCCCCTAGCTTTAATTCAGCAATCAGGTCTGTCGGCGTATTACTATGCAGACGACATTTTCATTTTGCACTACACTTCTGGTCAGCTGGATATCTCCCCTCTCAACAAGTGTTTATTACTGATTTCTGTCTGGCTTTCCACTAACTGCCTTGTCCTCATTATCACTAAAATTGCAGCTATTTGGTTCCCACACGGAGGCAGCTGCCCATCCTTGACCCCCTCTCTCTCAGATACCCCAATCGCTTTGGTCCCTAAGCTTCGCTGTCTTGGTGTACTGCTAGATAATAATCTTTCATTCCATGATCACATCTCACAGTTTGTTTCCATGTTCTTTCTACTACCTCCGTCGTATATGAGCTATCCGGCCATTTCTTTCTCCACGGGCCTTAACCACCCTTCTTTCTTTCTTTAGCCATTTCCAGGTTGGATTTTTGCAATCTCTCACTTGCCAGCGTCTCCCAGTACCAACGACGCTGGCTGCAGTTAATACAAAATACTGCAGCCCGGCTCATAACCAATGCCTCTCATCGTGATCATATTACCCCTATCCTCTATCAACTTCACTGGCTTCCGTTAGATTTCTGGGTTCAATTCAATATTCTCACTCTGGTACACCAAGCCATTTACACTCATAGACCTCAGTACCTGACAGATCTTCTTGTGTTTCACACTCCCTCATGAAGTCTCCGATCAGTTCATGTCAACCGACTCCAGCTTCTTTCCCCTACCCATGCACACCTGCAATCCACCCAACAGTCAGCCTTCTTCTACCTTGGCCCCTCCCTGTGGAACTCCCTTCCTACTGCACTCTGCCTAGAGGAATCCTACCCCAAGTTTCATTCCCTTCTTAGGCCCACCTCTTCTCCTCTGCTTTCAACCTTCCCTCCGCTGTCCCCTAATCTCCTGTTTCTACTGTTTTCTTTTTGAATGTTTTGTTTGAATGCATCTTCCTTCCCTCTTTCCTATGGAAAATTGTAGTTCCTTCTTCACCTCTGGGGCTTTAGCCCTATTTTCTTATGTTTTTGGAAAATTTTAAAACTGCCCCGATGTTATGTGGGCAGTATATCAAGTAAATGAATAAACATAAACATCTGATTGCTGTAGTACTTCAATAGGAATGCCATTAATGCCCAATGCTTTGTTCTTTGTTAATGCTTTCAATGCTTCTTTAACTTTAACCAACACTTCCTGATTGTAAGCTACAGGTTGAAACAGCTGTTGATCCACTTGATCTTTATGGTACAGTGGCTCTCACCATCATTCAGTATGGATCCTTGAGCATCTTTTAGCATCCCAGTTCATGGCTGGAATTTTCACGTTAACTCTGTTAGCTTTAGAAAAGCTAATCTTCTTCCTCTAATAGTTTTCTGATTCTATTTCCTTGCACACGTCATTAAAGAACTTCTGTCTCTTCTTGCTGCACATTGGAAATTTCTGTTAAGTTCATTCAGTGGAGGCTGCATTTCATACCTGGAATGAGAAATGTTTGAAATGCAAGCAGAATTTAGGAAAGTGTGTGGAACAAGAGACATCACGGATGTGAGGTGGATCCTTGAAAAGACAAAAGAATATGAAAAGGATATCTACATGCGTTTTATTGATTACAGCAAGGCCTTTGTTTCCCTAAAATCATGAAATACTCTGGGCAACATTAAGAAGCATGGCTATACCAGAGCACCTTATAGTTCCCATGGACAACTTTTACATTGATCAAGGAGCAACTGTTTAAACAGAAGAAGGAGAAAAATGGTTTAAAGATGACAAGGTTGCATACTTTCCCCATACCTGTGTATAAATTAAACAGAATAATTTTCAGAAGAACAGTACTGTATGATGACAAAGAGGCATGAAGATTGTTAAGTCTTTCACCAATTTTCACTAATCAGATAATACCATGTTACTGACTAAAAGAGATGATGATCTGAAACATCTACTTATGAAGATCAAGGAACAGTTTTAAAAATGAGCCTGCTCCTTAACATGGAGTAAGACAAATATCCTGACAATTGGCAAAAAACAATAATTTTATCCTTGATTGAGAGGAAATAGAAATAGTAGACAGCTTTAACCTGCTTGAATCAATTATGGCATAATAAGAAGCTAAGAAATCTGACTCCGCATTACTCCTGGAAGAACAGCTATGAAGGATCTAGACAAGATTTTCAAGTGCAGAGATGCATCTCTGTGTACAAAGATTTGACTTGTCCAAGCTATAATAATTTCAACAACATCATATGAATAAGAAAGTTGGAGAGTGAAGAAGAAAGATGGGAAGAAAATCGATGACTTAGTATTCTTCACCTGCACCATAATTCACTCTATACCATGGACTGCTGGAAGAACAAATCAGTTGGTACTACAGAAGATCAAATCTAAGCTTTCCTTAGAAGCTCATATGGACAATTCAACTTTCATGCTTTGGCCACATTATGCAAAAACAAAGATCAGTAGAGAAAGGCATCATGCTTGGCAAGCTTGAAGGTTATTGCAAAAGAGGAAAGCCAGCAATGTGATGGATCGATACAACAAGAACAGTGGATGCCACTCTATCAACAATTAGTTGCCTAACTGAAGGCTGACACTGAAGAATACACCATCCTTAAAAAAGCACTTGTAGACATATTCAACCTCAGCGCAACAAGGACTAGTGAGGATAGTGTATGAGAGTGCTCTTTAAAACGCCCTGGTACTGAAGAGCTTATTGAACAATAATAAACAAAATTGACACTTGCTGAAAACCTGACTTTCCGGGAATGCCTGGATTATAATGATGAATAAGATAACCTTTTTCACTTCATAGTTCTGGTTCTTAGCTTGTGGCAGGTCTACACCAGCATTGAGCCTCAGGAATCCTATTTATAGTGGCTGGCCCACTTGGCAGCCAGGAGAAACAAGTAGAGGAACTTGGAGAGGAGGTGGTGAGGCTGAGAAGCATTCAAGACAGTGAGTACATTGATGAGATACTTCTTGCAACATCCAAGCTCTCCAGCAGAGGAGAAGATGGGAGCTTACAGAATGACGAAGCTTGAACACAAGTCACCAAGATCTGCAGAATCACCAATCCAACTTCTCTAGCCCTTGAATTGGAGGAGGTGAAAGCATCACTGGAAAGGGAAGAACCAGAACTTGAGCACCCCAAAGCTGCAAAATCAGTGACCACAAGGAAGCGAAGGGTAGTGGTGTTTGGCAACTCTCTTATAACGGGTACTGAGGTGTCCATCTGCCGACCAGACTTGATATCCAGAGAGATATGCTGTCTGCCAGGTGCCAAAATCTGACATGTTACGGAGAGTTTGCTGAGACTTATCAAGCCCACTGACTATTATCCAATGTTGCTAATCCATGTCGGCATGAATGATGCTGCCAGGTATCCCTCTGAGCATATCAAAAGTGACTTCATGGCTCTGGGACAGAGGGTGAAGCAGATAGGGGCGCAGGTGGTGTTCTCGTCAATCCTCCTTGTTGAAGTAAAGACCAAGGCAGAGAAGCTCACATCCTGGAGATGAATGCATGGCTACATGGATGGTGTCATCGAGAGTGTTTTGGTTTCCTGGACCATGGGATGCTCTTCCAAGGGTTGCAGAGTAGAGATGGTGTCCATCTGTCCAAGAAAGGTCGATGTGTCTTGGACAGATGGCTAATCTGCTGAAGAGGGCTTTAAACTAGATTTGTTCGGGATGGGTGAAGAAAGCCCCCAGGTAAGTGAAAGCCCCTAGGAGACATTAAATATCTTTATGGAAATAGGTAAAAGGGGCAACATATGGAAAGCAGTGTGTATAAATGCCCATAGCATGAGAAATAAGATCCCAGATGTTGCGTTAATGGGATAGGCTGATTTCAATTTAGTGGCAGTTACAGAAACATGGTTCACAGAAAACCATGACTGGGATGTAACTATACCAGGCTATACTTTATTCAGAAAGGACAGGGTAGGAAGAAGGGGAGGAGGAGTGGCACTATATGTAAAAAAATAATATTAAAACTTTGGAATTACAGAGCTTAAAAGGGAGAGAGGAGGCATTGTGGGTTAAACTAGAAAGAAAGAGAAATCTATTTGCATTGGCATGATATACAGACCTCTCTCACAGGAGGAAGAGGTGGACGGAGAGTTAATTGAAGACATACGCAGTATTGCCAGGAAAGGGGAAGTGCTACTAATAGGGGATTTCAGAATGCCAGATGTTGATTGGCACATTCCTGCTGCAGTATCATCTAGAAGTAAGGAGAGCCTAGATTCTCTTCAAGGAGAAATATTCAGGCAACTGGTAACAGAACCCACACATGAAGGGGCCATACTGGACTTGGTGCTTACCAATGGAGAAAGTGTTTCTGATGTTATAGTGGGAGATCATTGTCCATCTCTTCCTAATCAAAGAACCCGACTGATAATGTATCACAGAGGATCTTCTTGTGGTCACTTCTGAATCACAATATCAATGCCTGTGGATCTGGGCTCATTCTTGCAACTGAATAACCCAGGAGTGTTGGAGTTCTGACACATTGCCATCAAGTCAAACTCCGGCTGACCCCACTGCTCCACTATCAACTGGAAAGCATGACCGCTTAGTTCCACTCCGCCAGATCCAGAATATTCCTGCTATGGAAGTCCATTTGCACATTATCTATTCAAACTAAGTGGCAGATGTTGAAATAGACACCAGCTTGGGCTCTGCCCACTTGCAGAATAAACTGACTTCTAGTGCCATTGTTAACTCCTTCTCTACTGGTTGACATAAGAAATTTCCATGGCAGTCCTGGACAAGACTAACTGCTCTCCCTTCCCCAACTAGTATATCCATAGCCCCATATCCATATGCCTCTGGCACAGAGTCACCCAACTTAAGATACTTACATTGGTAACGACTACCACTCAGCTGGGAGGCTCCAGGTCCGTCCTCTAGAGAAGATTCAAAGACAGACATTCAGCATGAGAAATGTCTCCTGAGAGAAGTGGGTAAAAGAAGATAGGTCATATGGTCTTTTTTGCCTTCATGATTCTATCCAGTCTGCCCTTCTATATCAACTACGATAGACCTTTTTTTTTCCCATTAGAGATCTGTGTTGGTCCTATGTATTTTTAATTTCAGATACTATCCTGGTCTCTATTACCTCCACTGGTAGACATTCCCATGCATCTACCTCTCTTTTCATAAAGAAATATTTCCACATATTACTGCTGAGTCTATCCCCTTTCATCTTCATCCTATGCCCCCTCACTCCTGAATTCAATTGAAAGAAGCTTTCCTCCTGTGCATTTATGCCTCAAAGGTATTTAAATGTCACTATCATTTCTCCTCTCTCCCGCCTTTCCTCCAAAGTATACATATTGAGATCTTTAAGTCCGTCCCCATATGCCTTTTGACAAAGTCCACTGACCATTTTGGTAGCCAACCTCTGCATAAACACCATCCTGATTATATCCTTTTGAAGGTGCGGACTCCAGAATTGCACACAATGCTCCAAATGAGGTCTCACCAAAGACTTATATAAAGGTAGAAACATAGAAAAATAACGACAGAAAAAGACCACATGGCCTATCTAGTCTGTCCTTCCATAACAACAACTACAACAGTCCCCTTTTTTCCTTTAGAGTACTATCACTTCCTTCTTCCTGCTGGCCATTCCTTGCCCTCTGCACCTAAGCATCCTTCTGGCTTTTGCAGTTGCCATTTGTACCTGTTTAGCCATCTTAAGATCACCAGAAACAAACAAGCAATCACCCCAAGGTCCCGTTCTTCTTTTGTGGACAGAACTTCACTCCCTATACTGTACTGCTTCCTTGGATTTTTGCAGCCCAAATTCATTACCCTGCATTTTTTAGAGTTAAATCTCAGCTCCTAAATTCTTGATCATTCTTCAAGCTTAGCGAGATCCCTCCTCATGTTATCTATACCTTCTTGGGTGTCAATTGAGTTTTGGTATCATCTGCAAAGAGGCAAACCTTACCTGATAGCCCTTCAGCAATAACACTAACAAAAATGTTAAAAAGAATTGGACCAAGAACAGATCCCTGCGGCACACCACTGGTTACAGCCTTCTCCTCAGAGTAAGCTCCATTTACCTGTACCTTTTGTCGCCTCCCACTCAACCAATTTCTAGCCCAGTCAGTCACTTTAGGGTCTATTCCTAGGATGCTCAATTCATTTATAAGTCATCTGTGGGGAACGGTGTCAAAGGCTTTACTAAAATCTAAGTGCACCATATCTAGGGCTATCCCTCAGTCCAACTCTCTGCTCATCCAGTCAAAGAAATTAGATTTGTCTGACATGATCTGCTCCTAGTAAAACTATGTGGCCTTGGATCCTGCAATCCATTAGACTCCAGAAACCTTACTATTCTCTGTTTTGGCAGCATTTCCATTGATCTACTCACCACAGAGGTCAGGCTAACTGGCCTGTAGTTCTCAACTTCTCCTTTTAAGCCCTCTTCTGACTTTAAGGAAGCATTGAAAAGGTTAGGCAGTGGAGCTGTTAGAACTTTCCCAAGTTACTTCAATATTCTGAATCCCATCGGCTACATCGCATTGTCTACTTTTAGTTTAGCTAGTTCCTCATGAACACAGTCTTCTGAAAATCATTCAGGATCCCATTCACTACTGTTCGTCGAAGGTCTGTGACATGGACGGCCGTCAGATAATAAGGTCTGCTGAAGTAGCCTCATTTAAGCCTTTGCCCAGGGCACCAACTCCAAGCTTGCTGCCATCAATCCTAAGAGCAGAAGGCAGTTCTATGCATACAGCACTGTATACATGCACATAAGAGACAGTGCCTGTCCCACAGAGCTTACAATCTGTTAAAGACAGACAACAGAACAACAAGAGGACTGATTAAAATACACATGGATTGAGACAGGAGAATAAGGGGGTCAGGATTGAAAAGCAGCCTTGAAGAGATAAACCTTTAGCCTAGATTTGAATTGGACCAGAGATGGAGCCCCATGTATCGACTTGGGTAATCTGTTCCAGGCAAATGGCACAGTAAAATGGATTGAGGAGAGTCTGGAGTTAACAGTAGAAGAGAAAGGCAGTGAAAACACCACCGTCCTTGCTTGCTACTGCTGCAGTCTGGAGAGAGGGATGATGTGACCTGGGTAGTAAGGGATACCAATTGCTCTCAGCAGAACATGTGAATAATGGAAGAATCCTTGCCCTCCCCAGGGGAGAGCTCTCCTTCCTGCAACAAAAGGCTACCAAGGGGATTAACTGGATCTTCCTCCTCTTTACCAGCCTCTCTGCTTCTTTTGCAGCCAAGCCCTCTAGGCTCACTCTTGAGCACCCCAGAAGGCCTAAGTCTCTTTGGCCCCTAGATGCCAGGCCAAGAAACATCCTGACTACTCCCAGCCCCCACAACACTATATTGCTGCCCTATCACAAGTTGCAGAGTGAACTGAAATGCACCAAGAGTCCTCTACAAGCACCCAGCCAACTCTTGCACAAACTGCAGTCCTAGGAGAAGAGAAGGCACTGTGTGTTAGTGTGATGTGCAGTGTGAAGGGGTTTCTTTACAACACAGGCCAGACAGCAGTTCAGGGACAACAAAATCAATTTTGTTTTGCCCCAGCTTGTTAAACCTCCATAAAACAAAACCAAGAACAAACAGCAGTTCAGGGAAAACAGAAGCAGCTTTACTTCTGTCCCTGCTTGTTAAACCTCCACAAGCTGGTTCTTCCAGCCCCAGTTAACACTCCTACCTCAGAACTCCTTTGCACGGCTTGCCTTGGAAGGTCTTCTGGCTCCACAGGCTCTTCTCCCTCCTGCAGCCTGCTGAGTTCTTAACCTCTCCCCCTCTGAGCCACGCCTTCCCAGCCCTGAACTCTGGGCTGCAGACTCTTAAAGAAGACTATTGATAATCCCTTTGGAGGGGGAAGGGTAACCTTCTATATAACCCATTACACACTCCCTGTAATTGCCCCATTGGATCCCTTACTCAGGCATTAACTCCAGAAGCTCCCTGAGCACTGCTTATTGCTGCATTGTGGGATCCTGCCAAGCGGGAGACATGGCTGCCATTCCCACTGGCACATGATTTGAGGCCAAGGTGGGAGTTTGCAACCTCACTCAGCTCTATCACCATCCTGCAGTCTGGAGAACACCACCTGTACTCACTTTGTCACTGATATCCTCCCATCACGCAAGGGGCAGAAGGAGCCGGCCATGCTACTTATATGCCAGCTCCCACATGCCTGACAGCACTGACTGCGACAGGAAATTATGCTTATTCCTTCTTCTCACCCTGCTATCTACTTCCTCCATTCCGCTGAAGGGAAGCTCCCTCCAAGGCTGCTGCTTGAATGTGGCTCAAATCTAAAGCTCCTTTTACCTCACTGACCAAACCCTTTGTCCTGATTTGTTTATTTTATTTTATAAAAGCCCCTTATCCCCACAGAGGAAAAGCCATAATATGTCACAGCTAGGGGCCACTGCTGGGCATAACTGGGCTCATGAAAAGAACATCCAGACTATAGTGTCTCTATTCCAGTGTCAGATTGCAACTCTTGGTATAGAAAATGCTGTGCACACAGCATTGATAATGCTCAAACTTTTTTTTTCTTTGGGATAATAACTGAAATCAAAATACAGTAACTTTCAGTTTTGCTTGGCTGTATCACCATGCTCCAGTTAGTATAAGCAACACATCATACAGCAACAACAACAACAACCTGCTATCAATTAATACACGGTCCATTTAAGGGTTCAGTTATGTTTGCCAATGTTCAGAGTGCTCGTGGGATTTCCAGGCTTAGACCTTTTTATACTTTCAGTTTTTTGCTCCCCCAGGACCAAAACAAGAAACTGTTCTCAATCACACAGTCAGTCCTTTTATTCTTGATTCATTCATTTGATATACCGCCCAGGCAACAGCATCAAGGCAGTTTACAATAGGAATAACAATGCTGCAGAAGTCAGAAAAAAAAAGGAACGCCATGTATCGACAGAGGAAAGACAATAATATCAGTACAGCTGAGAGAGAGAAAGAAGCGACAGAGGGGGGGGGGGGGTAAAATTGGAGATCGAAAGCCAGATGGAAGAGATGAGTCTTTAAGTGTGATTTAAATCTTTGCTATGATGGTTCCAGACAAAGTGCAGAGGGCAGAGAGTTCCAGAGTGCGGGGCCATGAAAAAAGAAAGCAGAGCTGCAGGTGAGTTCTAGGTGAGCTTGTGAGGCCGATGGTAGAAACAGGCGGTTAGCATGGATGGATCGGTGCTGGCGGTGGGGGGTGTGGAGATGGATAAGATCAGCCAGGTATTGAGGAGTAGAAGTGTGAAGGACTTTATGAACCTGTATAAGGTATAATGGATTCTGAACTGAAGAGGGAGCCAGTGGAGATTTATGAGGACAGGGATGACATGGTCTGATCGGGTGGCATGGGCGATAATACAGGCAGCAGTATTCTAAAGGAGTTGTAGGTGTTGCAGCTTGTATGGGGGAGGCCTGCCAGGGTGATGTTGCAGTAATCAAGTCCAGTGATAACCAAGGATAAGAGAAGTGTAGTTAGAGAAGAAGGGGATAGAAAAGGCCGAAGTGCTTAGTGAACTGGCGTAGTGGACAAAAGGAATGGTGGATAAGGGACGAAAGGTGTTCATGGAAAGAAAGTGATGAATTACGAATAAAGCACCAGCAGAGGCTTGGATTTTTATAGGGTGTTTGCTTCTCAGCATTCTACAAAAGCTACCAAGCCAGTGATACTTGAACCCACAAATTCACAGCTCTCTTAAGTCTGGGCTGGCTTTCTCCAGGCCATACTAGACTCTGTTCTAATCCAACTTTTATTTGCTGCTGTGTTCTGCCTTTCATTTTCCAGAACGCTTTTAACACCTCTTAAAGGTACAGAGTTTGAATCATCAGCACATCTTCCCAAGCTTGGGCCGGCTAGTTCCTAATCTTGCTTAAAACTGTAGCCAGGCTAAGGTTTCCTAATTTCTCCTGTTGAGGCACAAATAACAATACCTCTCCTATACCAGTTCCATGAGTGAGATTTTAAGCCAGTCCTGAATTTCTGGCAAGCTCATTCTGATGCATTATGGGACCTGCAACACTGATTCCAATGGGTAAAATCAGGGACTACAAATACCATACTGCATTGCAATGCAAATTTAAAACCAGGACTGGCAACAAATCTCACTCCTGGGACTGGGTGACTCGGCAACTCTGCTATATACACTTCAATGCTCACAATTAAAGCAAACAATCAGCTTCACAGGATGCATGCCTTTTCCTATCAGATCCCTAACACAGCTCTTTCAGCACTGTATTCCTAGCTCACCTCAACTGTTTCACCCCCTGCTAGTACTACAGGGAACAAACAATACACTTCTCTGCAATTTACAAGGGTTCTTTTTACTCACCCAGACTTTCCTGTTACTGTGCTAGGCAGGGGCGGCTCAAGGCAATCTGCTGCCTGAGGCGAAGGATGAGATGGTGCCCCCCTCCCCATAGAGGGGGGTGGGACTTTTTCAGAACTCCAATCAGGGACTGAACCAAACCAAAAAGCCGATTAGATTATATGGAGGAAATGCAAGATGTTTGCACACCAAGGAACTAAAAGAGAGTGAGAACCACAGCACAGTTTATAAAACTAGATTATAACTAATTTTTATTTTGTTGTTATAAACTGCGTTATGGTTCTTGCTTTTTCTTTTTCAACATATATTTTGCATCCACAGAACCACCTTCAACAGTGGATGCAGAGCAGAACCAGGGCATTCACCCACAGAATTCAATATCTTAAAAAAAAAAATCTGATTCTGATCATCTCACTAACAACAACAACAACAACAACAAATATTCTCCAGTATCAGGCATATTGTGAACTAATACAAAACCCTACAACAAAGTCACTGAGTATCTATAGAGCAAATCTACCATATCATACTGTATTAGCACCAATTTCCAAAACTCACATAAGGAGCCATTTCAAAAAAAGCGTCACTGTAAATACTAATGGTCCCTGGAACATCTATACACCTATTATTTGCTGCTGTAAATACTGATGGACACTGGAACATCTATACACCTATTTGAAAAGCTGAACAAGTCAAATTACTACAGTACAGTATGGACCCCTATGTATAAAATCCATGTAAACAGAACACCTGGTCTCAATCACACACTCAGAACACAGACACTCACCAAGTACAGAATAAGTGACTACAGCCTAAAGTAAAAATAAAAATATGTAGACAAAAATTAAACTGATACCCCAAGAAGCCAGACTGCATGCAGTGCAACATCAGATAAAAGAGAGATGCAGTTCCCCAATACCGTGTAAAATATAAATATAGCGCAAAATCCAATCACTAAAATTAAATACAATTATTTTTTCTACCTTTGTTGTCTGACCATTTTATTCTCTGATCATGCTGGTCCCGATCTGAGGCTTCTGCTTTCCTGTCTTCTCTTGATTCTCTTTCTGTAGTCTATGGTCCATCTGCCATTTCTTATCTCTTCTTTTGTTTTCTTCTCTTCTTTCCATCAGCCTATTTCCAGTCCCAGTAACCTTCCCCAGTATCAGCCCCAATTTCAGTCCTCCCCACTCCCAGTACTTTCCATTGTCAACCGCCTTGCATTCCCAAGACTGCCTCTGGTGTCCATTTCCTCCTCCTTCCCCACTGTCCAGCCCCTTCTAGTCCAAATATCATTGCAGGTATCAGCTCACGTATACTCTCAGTGCCATCCCCTCCAGTCAGCTCCCTTTCAGTCACCCTACCCTCTGTCCTTCCCCCTTCCAGTGCCATTCACACATGTCAGCTCCCTTCCAGCCTCCTCCCCATTACCCAGCCACCTACCACTCCCATCCCCAAGTGTCAGCAACCTTCCAGTCCACCTTCAGTACATCCCAGGTGTCAGCTCCATTCCAGCCCCGTCTTTCAACCCCCCCCTATTAGCACCTTTCTAGCCCCCTCCTTCCCCCGTCCCCCTTGTCAGCTCCCTTCCTGCCCCCTCCTTCCCCTGGCAGACCCTTTCAGTATCCGTTCCCTTCCAGTCCTATTCTCCCATTCCCCTGTATCAGCCCATTTTTAGTCTTAGCCCCTGGTTTTCTTCCAGGGCCAGCAGCACTCTCCTCCCCTCCCCCATCAACCCATTTCCAGTCCCAGCCCATTTCCAGCCCTATCCCGCTTATCAGCCCACTCCAGTCCTAGCCCCCCATCAGCCCATTACCAGTCCTAGCTCTTTCTAGTGCTAGCCCCCATCAGTCCATTACAGTCCTAACCCCCCAATAAGTCCATTTCCAGTCCTAGCCCCCTCAATGAACACATTTCCTGTCCTAGCCCCCATCAGCCTATTTCCAGTAGTAGCCCATTTCCAGTCCTAACCCCATGATCAGCCTATTAACAGTCCTAGCCCCCCTCTCGATCAGCCTATTTCCATTCTTAACCCCCCATCAGCCCATTTCCAGTCCTAACCCCCCTGATCAGCCCATTACCAGTCCTAGCCCCCCATCAGCCCATTACTACTGTATTTCCAGTGCTACCCCAAGAGCCCAGCCCAGAACTTCTCAGCTGATATGCAGTCCAAGACACCTTGGGAAATTTAAACAAATAAAAAAAAAACCAGCTGGAGAAGCTCCTGCTGCTGCTGCTGCTGCAGCAGAATCAAGTGCCCAGCAGCTCCCTGCTGCCCTGGAAGAGCCCTGCCATTATTTTCCTAGTGCCCGCCGACGCTGATTGTAAACAGGCATTTCCTGTCTTGCGTGAAACAGGAAATGCCTGTTTACCATCAGTGCCAATGGGCTCAACTTTAACAGAGCCGCAGGAAAGAAGGAAAACACTCTGCCTTCACGGCTTTGCAAAGCTGAGCCGGTGCCAGGAAAACAATGGCAGGAATCTTCCGGAGCAGCGGGGGGCTGTGGGGCACTTGATTCTGCCACTGCAGCAGTGGCAGCAGCTTCTCCAGCCGGGGTTTTTTTTTTTGTTTAAATTTTGAAGGCTGAGTGAGGCGGCCTTTTTTTTGGGGGCATTTTTTGCTGCTCCCAAAAAGCTGCCACCTGAGGCCACTGCCTCCCTCGGCCTCATTATAGAGCCACCCCTGGTGATGATGGGTAGGGAGTGGTTGCGCATTAACATTTGGGGCCTATAAGTCCACCCGTTGGGCAGGTTACACTCACTTTGTCTGTATTCGGATACAGAATGGATGTGAACATAATTGAAGGAATGACTCGTTTTGATTATTATTTTGTGAATATGGTTATGATTCCTGAATTTGATGGCTTGTTTATGGACACACATTTTGGTTTTGGGGTCCTTTTTGGTGTGTTTCTTGGATACTTGTTCCAGTTTTATTGGTGCCATTTGTGTGTTGTTATGTTATATGTGGGGTCTGTACAGGGGACAAATACAGATTTGGCCCTGTGCTGTGGTGGAACCCTTTGAGTGTCTGCACTGTTCATATATTGAATTGTCAGGTCAGTGTTGACTCCTGGTGACCCTGACGCCTCTGGGTGTCCTTGCCATTGTGTGAGTGGGGGTCAGGTGCCTATGGGATTCAGACCTCTAATCTATTATTACCTGAGCAAGTGCATTCCCCACTTAGCTATATACCACCACCCCTTTATTGAACTGGCAGGGATGAGTCCCACTGCATGGCACTCTTTGTGTTACTGTGGTCTCACTGGTGCTTTCCGCATATGCTCCTGTAACACCCTTGACCTGTCCCTGTATACTTGTAGACAGCTGCCACCAGGGGACACTGCCTACCTGCAACCCCACAGCCCTCTGTGCTCATGTGTGCCCCAGGACTATCCAGTGTGAATATGCAAGGTGCTATCTCTGTGTCCCATTACCTAGTAACCAGCCACCAGAGATGGCTCCACCCTCAAAGGCAGCATGTATCCCAGACTAGCTGAGTACATAGGAGTCATGGCATGATTATGGATAGCGTGCCACTACATCTGAGATCTCAGTCTGTGCATTACAGATGACCTGCATAGTCATGGAGTGGTATGCTTTCCTGTTGCGGTATGCAGCCTCATGCTGTCATGGTGGCCTGAGGGCCACATGCATAAAGTTTATGGCCCCAAGGACTGATGGAAATGCTGCAATCTCATGGAACTGCACCATCACTTGTTGCCTCTGCTGTGGTGTTTATGGTAGGATGATGTAATTTGCCGCATTCCCACTAAGGCACCCAGAAACTGGGTGATGCACCTTGACACAGTTGCCTGGCTGAGGCCTGCAGTTGTTGCTATCATTGATTGAAATGAACCTGTTCCCAGGAAGCCTAGGACTGTGAACACCTTCATATGGACAGGCACGGCTTTGTGTCTCTGTATGAGGAATGCAAGGTGTGGTTGCAGCTCCTCACACAGGTCATGGATGGCTGCAATGTCAAACCGGTACCTGGTCACAACCAGTTCATTATTCAGGTCCAGGTACTGACTCCTCAGCCTGGGCACCTTTGGATATGGGCACCTACGTGAGGCCCTCTGCCATTCCCAGTCAGCACATTGCGGCAGGGCCATTACAAACCATGAGTTTTTCTCCTCCAGGGTCATGTCCTCTACAGGACACCACAGACACTCCCATCTGCAGGGGAATGTGCAAAAAACAATATGTGAGGGTGGGTGTATGGATGTGCACATCAGCTGCCTTGCCCATGCTTCTGTGCAGACATGGGCAATAGCAGTCAGGCACATTTATGGACACACGCATAACCAGCCACATCGCACATGCCCTTATATGAACATGCAGATCAATGCCACAGTTTGGCACTGCCCACTGACAGGATGGCACCTGTAGTACACTCCTGTTCCACACAGAGACCTGTGTCCACATGCTGTGGAAGGTGCAGCATCTGCACCACGGTTACATGGGGCAACTGTGGGATTTGAACCCAGTTCGGATGGGTGGTGAGCAGTGTTTTGAACCACCATGCTACAGTACTGCTCCAGTGACAGTTGGTTTGGCCTATGGCCCCATAATTACAGCAACTACTTTACTCGCTGCACAGTGGACAACATTCCTCAGGGTCCTCAGATCTGCAACTGTGTTGGGGAGGCATGGGGTCAGGGGGTTGCATTTGTCTGCCGGCCCTGCCTCATATAGCTCTCTGACATGCACTCTCTGGTTCACCTATGCACCTGACATCATCTGGCTGACATGTGGTGTGGGTTAGTGCAAGGCACATTGCTGTAGCACTTGGGCAGTTGCCCACTCCAGTCACCCACAGAGGCACCAGCACTGCATACCTAGCTTTTGCCATGGTCCCCATGCACAGTCTCTCAGAGCTACACGTTTTCTACATTACTCATTTGTCACCTACCTGGTATGCACCACAACTGTTGGAGGATCCTCCACAGGTGTGTCAGGTGTAGATGCCAACATATTATATATGAATGTGTGTCTGTATGTAAATGTGCGGAACATATTCTGGTCATTTCTACATTACCGTGCCTGCCCATCTACATGCTATAAAACGTGTATGCTGTTGACAGCCCAGCCCCCATGGTTTATGTATGTATCTCTCTACCCTTTGCTTTGTATGGGACATGGTTCCTATGGTGGCCTCACACAAGCCCAATTTCACAGATGGGGAGCCGACACTCCTCATTGAGATCCTTGGGGACTTTGATCCTCATGGGTACAGAGGAGACCAAGGTGAGCGTCTATGAGTGCCAGAGGAGGTGGCTAGCCATATGCTGCAAACTGAATACAATTTTCCACAATAACAGGGATATTGAGGATGTGAAACAGAAGTGACAGCAGGTGCAGAGGGATATGTGCAAGAAAGCATGATGTGTGGGACCAGATGGGCAGGTCGAATACCTGACCAACCTGGAACAGCGGGTCCTGGCCACAGCGGACCTGCCGCTATGGATGGTGTCGAGACCATGGTAAGTGGCTACTACATGTCTTCCCCCTTCATATACAGGATCTGTTCTGGACCCGTGTCTCTGTTTTCAAGCAACACTTCCACCCACCATCACCCTCTGCACATCGTTTCCATCCCTTTGCCGGTGGTCTCCCCATGCCCCCCCCCCCCGCCCATTTGCAGGGATTCCTACTCACCATAACTGCACCACACACCACTGTGGTACATGTTGTCCAGGTTTGAACAGCATATCATTTCCAGTGGAAACCTCTTTCCCCATTTTTTCATTGTTCTGTTGTCACTATGAGGAACAGTTTTTTTTGTTGTGAAAGGTGTTCATGGCTGCAGGTATGACATCCTTCCTTATGTTGACTGGCTGCTGCAGTGTTGTGTGTTTGGTGTTATTCGCAGCTGCCACACCTATGCTGACTCACCAGGGGTTCCCAGTCACAGAGGCTAGTGGGTATCAGGGTGGGCATCTACAGGGGTACATGTCACAGGGGACAAGCGTTGATAGCTGAGGGTGTGGGGCTATGGCATGCTCATGGCATTTCACTCTGACATGTTGGCCTCAGCTGCCTATTTGGGGGGGGGGGGCTCTGTGGTTATGGGTCTGGAATGTTATGTTGTGGTGGTTCCCTGTTTCACATACAGTAGCTGCATGGCGCACTGGGACAGCAGTCCCCACTTAACACTGTTCTATTACAGTGGTGTCATGTCTTGTGTTCTCTGCCACAGAAAACATGTCCTATCTCACTGAAACTCAGGAAACACACAAGGGCAAGAAGATAAAAAAGTCCTTTATTAATAAGACCCCTACACAGCTGCATTTCGGCATAGCCTTCTTCAGGGGATAACCTCAGAGAGGACAACACACACAAAAATGAACATTTATAAGTAATATAAAATAATAAAACCATACAAATGCCAAGTATGTAAACATGCATGCAAAACGATAAAAACAAAATATAGTAGATCATAATCAGTGAATGTTACAAATAATTAAAGGTTGAGTGTATACCTCAAGAGGCAGCATGGATTCACCAGAGGCAGGTCTTGTCAGACAAATCTGATTGATTTCTTTGACTGGGTAACCAGGGAGTTGGACTGAGGGAGAGCCCTAGATGTGGTGTATTTAGATTTCAGTACAGGCTTTGACACTGTTCCTCACAGGTGACTTATAAACAAACTGAGCACCCTAGGGATGGACCCTAAAGTTACTGCTTGGGTTAGAAATTGGTTGGGTAGGAGGCGACAAAGAATACAGGTAAATGGGGCTCACTCTGAGGAGAAGGATATTACCAGTGGTGTGCCCCAGGGATCTGTCCTTGGTCCGATTCTTTTTAACATCTTTGTTAGTGATATAGCGAAAGGGCTGTTGGGTAAGGTTTGCCTTTTTGCGGATGATACTAAAATCTGCAATAGAGTAGACACCCAGGAAGGTGTAGATAACATGAGGAGGGATCTAGCTAAGCTTGAAGAATGGTCTAGAATCTGGCAGCTGGGATTTAATGTTAAAAAATGTAAGGTCATGCATTTGGGCTGCAGCAATCCAAGGGAGCAACATTGTATAGGGGGTGAAGTACTTTTGTCCACTAAAGAAGAGCGGGACCTGGGCGTGGTTGTGTCTGATGATCTTAAAGTAGCTAAACAGGTAGAAAAGTCAATGGCAAAAGCTAGAAAGATGCTTGGGTGCATACAGAGAGGAATGGCTAGCAGAAAAAAGGAGGCGATAGTGCCTCTATATAAGTCTTTGGTGCGACCTCATTTGGAGTATAGTGTGCAATTCTGGAGACCGCACCTTCAAAAGGATGTGAACAGGATGGAGTCGGTGCAGAGGGTGGGTACTAAAATGGTTAGTGGTCTTCATTATAAAGCATATGAGGACAGACTGAAGGATCTTAATATGTACACCTTAGAGGAAAGGTGGGCTAGAGGTGATATGATTGAGATGTTTAAATACCTCCGTAGCATAAATGTTCAGGAGGAGAGCCTCTTTCAATTGAAAGCAAGTTTGCTACGAGGGGACATGGGATGAGGGTGAAGGGGGATAGATTCAAGAGTGATTTGCGGAAATATTTCTTTACGGAAAGAGTGGTGGATCCATGGAATAGTCTCCCAGTGGAGGTGGTAGAGATGAGGACAGTAACTGAATTAAAAAAAGCATGGGACAAACACAGAGGCTCTCTAAAGGTAAAAAGGGGACTGTTGTAGTTGTTGATATGGAAAGACAGACTAGATAGGCCATGTGGTCTTTTTCTGTCATCATATTTCTATGTTTCTATGTTTCTAATAAAACATTAAAACAAATAAGTGATATTAGAGCAAAATCAGGAAATAATACTAAAAAGCATCATACAGCAAATGGTAGGAGTATACATTGATAGCAAAAAAGCTACCCTAAGAGTAAACCAATCTACAAACAAGTACAGCTCTTAGTCCACCAAATCTTATCTGACTTATCTAACCATAAAAAGCTATTCAGGGTAACCTCAATGATAGCTGAACATTTCTTTATCTGATCTTTACAACATCCCAATTAATAAGTAATTATATGGAGAGAGACCTCAGGATGGCTATAAAACCCTTCATATGACAAATCTCATTGCCATAGGGAATAGCGAGATACTCACATCACTGGTCTCCAACACCCTCCATTTTAGCATTAACCTCTACTTCATAATCTAAAAAAGTACTTTTCAAGATTTACAACATATATTAATCCCAATATTTGACTCCCCCCTTTCCTAAGGTACCAGCATTTTACATTCAGCCTAAAATTCATAAGGCACTGATAGATCCTCCAGGAAGACCTACTTTGTCTAGTAATGACTCTTTATTAGGACATGTGGGCATTTATTTGGATTTTCATTTAAAGAACGAGGTGCTGCAAATTTTGTCATATATTAAAGACACTACTCATTTTTTGCAAATTCTGCAGAATTTCACTGCTATCTCTGATATTATGTGGCTAGTGACTTTAGAGTGACATCCTTGTACACATCAATACCGCAAGATGATGCGCTTGCAGTGCTCTTCAGGGTATGGGAAGCAAGGCCTAATCCAAAAAAGTACCATCTGAATTTTTGCTTTCTATGGCTGAATTGGCACTTAAACAAAATTATTTTGTGTATAAAAGTGACGTTTTTCAACAAATATCGGGTACTGCAATGGGAGCCACATTTGCTCTATCTTTGGCAAATTTATATATGCAGTCTTTTGAAGAGAAATGGATATACCCCACTGTTTATGCACCTTATATTTTAGGCTGGTATATATTGATGACGTCTTTATGTTATGGAATAATACCTATAACTGTTTACAATATTTTTTCAGTTATTTGAATAATTGCGATACTATTATCAAATTTGAAATTAGTGCACATGAACATTCCATTCATTTTTTGGATGTTAAGGTTACTAAGATGGTCGATTCTTTTTTTACAACTGTCTATACCTAGCCGATGGATAAGAATAATTATCTATATTTCTCTAGCCATCATCCAGATCATTTGAAGAGAAGTTTGCCTTATTCTCAACTATTACGTTGCCGGCGTATCTGTTCTTCAGATACCAAGTTTAAACAGCAGGCTATGAGTATAATGGGTAAATTTCAACATCGAGGGTATCCTGCCTCTGTGCTTCATAAAGCCTATAAAAGAGCTCATTATAATCATCGAGAATGGCTATTGATGCCTTTGCAACATGATCAATCTTCTTTGGACTCATCGATTACATGTGTATTGCAACATTCTAAGCTGTCACAGTCTATTGCTGCTTCCATTCCTAAACGGTGGAAGCTACTGATGACTCATCCAAAACTCTCAGATAATAAGTTCCGTATAGCATATAGTAGAAGCCATAATATGAGATATTTGCTGTGTTCTGATGTTCCATGATGTAAACGTGAAATAGTTCAAGTAGGTCATGTAAAATGTGGCTATTGTTCATTTTGCACTGTGATGGAAGAAGATACCCGCTTTCACCATAACAGTAAGATTTATGAATTGAGAGCATATACGTCATGTACTACTGCCTTTGTTATTTATAGCTTAAGGTGTCCTTGTATGAAACTATACAATCAGTAAGACAACTCGTCCACTGAAGATTAGGTTAGCTGAGCACAAGTACAGTTTATCTAAAGCAAAAGTGGAAACAGTCTTTATTAAACATTGTAGAATGTTTAATCATACTTTTGATGAATTATGTGTATAGCGTTAGAGCATGTGCCATTTAATATACGTGGAGGAAATCACGGGAGACAATTACTACAGCGTGAACAACAATGGATCTTTAAATTGAATACATTTATTTATTTAGACAGATTTGTATGCCACCTTATCCTTCAATCAAGGTGGTCACGTCACGTCACATTACAATTGGAGGGTTACATTTAACATTAGGGTACGTGTAAACATTTAGACAGTACAGTTACATAACAGCATTTAGACAGTACAATTAAAGGTTACATTTAATATTAGAGTATTTAATAACGTGGTATGATAAACTTGTGTGTGTGGATAGGATGGTGCGTACTTAGCTGGCAGCATAAGTAGTATTTCAGTTTGGGTATGGGGTGTTGCCTGGATGCTCATATGTTTCTATAAATAGAAATGTTTTGACGTCTTTGCGGAATTCTGTGAGGTCATCTAATGCTCTCAGGCTCGTTGGGAGGGAGTTCCATAGTGTGGATGCCAGTAGTGATGGTGCTCTTTTTGAAGTTGTTTGCTTGGTTTTGTGATAGCCTGCAGGTGTACCGATCATGTTGTCGTTATTGGTTCTTCTTGGTCTATTGCTGATATCCCTTGTTATAACATTTTGGAGTGCGTACATTGGAACCCAAAGGACTTAACGGCAAAATCGAATGGACATTGTTTTTTTGAATATGTCATTATTCTTTATATAGTAAGCTTCTGTGAAGTTGGGCTGTGAATCTAACTGCATATTGTTGTAGAGTTTTTTTAAACTTGGTCACTAGTTTTTTAGTAAAGATAGGGTTATTGATGATGTTGTTATAGTCGGGTGATCTTATTGGTGGTTGGGCATTTAAATACTGTGATGTCAGATGCTATAGCTGCTCTCTATAATAGTCATTGAAGCTGCTTTCTTAAGCCCCTGAAGAAGCCTCTTTTGAGGTGAAACGAAGATCAATCTTTGTTGGGTTGGGCTGCCGATGACTTATGGAACTACAAGAGCTTCACATGACAGCTAAGTGCTTATGGATTATATTGCATATCATTTAAATGTAATTGTTACCGCATACCTTCTGTTTTTGCAGGGTTTATGGAAGAGCGGTTTGCAGCTCTGTTGTGCGTTCTTTTTGAGTGCGTTGCTGAAAGCTGGTTTTGCATAATTTGGAGATACTATTAAGGCTTAGCGCCTAAGAATGATTGGGATTAATATATGTTGTAAATCTTGAAAATTACTTTTTATACTATGAAGTAGAAGTTAATGCTAAAACGGAGGGGGAGACCAGTGATGTGAGTATCTCATTATTCCCTATGGCAATGAGATTTGTCATATGAAGGGTTTTATAGCCATCCTAGGGTCTCTCTACGTATAATTACTTATTAATTGGGATGTTGTAAGGATCAAATAAAGAAATGTTTAGCTATCATTGAGGTTACCCTGAATAGCTTTTTATGGTTAGATAAGTCAGATAAGATTTGGTGGACTAAGAGTTGTACTTGTTTGTAGAGGAGTATACAGTGAACCATAAGATAAAAAGGAACAAATAGGACAGGTAAAAATTGAATTAACAGTGATGGAGAAAACATCTGGATAACCTCATAGAGGAAAGGGAGGGGCAAGATAAAAACTTACTGTCAATAAGACCAATTACATAACTGAATGGAGAATCTTATTAAGTGATATTGGCTCAATCCACTACAAAGTAATGATAAAACAACATAAATAACCAAATCAAATTCAGAATAGACAAGTGTGGCGACCACACCCCTACCAGGCGGTTGCCTAGTAGGGACGGGAGACCATCTTGTATTCCTTTTCCAAAGGGTTGTAGTTGTGTAATCAGAAATGAACCAAGTGGATGTTTCAAAGCGCACAGGAATTTTTATTAGCTTCCTTTAGGTAAGAGGGTAACAATCTTCAAAGCAACTTTACACTCAGGACAAAGCAACAAAGGATAATCTTCTCCAATTAAAGCAAATATCAAAACAGTGTTTCCGCGGAATTATTTACAATGGCTTTCCTTTTCTTTTCCTTTAAGATGCTTCTTACTTCAACAATAATAAAGGCACATGTATTTACAACCTACAATCAAAGCCAGTAGGGCTGCTAGCTCCTTCTTTGCTGTTTTGAGTTAAACAGTTCTCAGCTGTCTAGCCCCGCCTTGGTTGCACTAGCCACTTCTTTAGGAAAGAACCTTAGTGCTTCAATATAAAACTCATTCTCTCCTCCTTTACTTTCAGCTTTCAGCTATAACAAAGTTGTAACAGCTTTCTTAATTTCTTTCTGCTATTTGGCTTCCATTAATTAGCATCAATACAAACAGCACAGTCCATTTCAGAACAAGAAGACCCCATGTCAGTTCCTCTACCATCCACCTCCATACTTTCTTCTGAGCTGCATATTGGTACAGCTTGGAAACGTTCAGGCACTTTTTCCTTTAAGTCATTTAAAAGCTCAAATAGCCTATTCCACTGCACTGCCCCTCCTTCTCTTGGCAGAACTTCAACAGGCTTCTCCTGTTCAACTTTTCTTGAAAACCCCTTCTTTCTAATCTGGGTTTTCCCAGGTACAAATCCCTCTTCAGAATCAGAGCAAGAGATATAAGCCTTAGGCTTCACTGCTTTCTTTCTCCTACCTTGGAGTTTTACTGCAGGACTTCCATATCTGGGGCTTCTGTTGGCTGTAGCTATCTCTGCCTCAGAGCCAGTCAGGGAATCAGGGTAAGATTTCCTCTCCACTTCCTGGGGCTTCTTCTGTCTGAAGACACACCCTTCACCCGAGGAGTCTAGGCTCTCTTGCCTTAGCTTTTCCAACGCCAGCCTTCTCTCTCTCTCTCTTGACAGTATACTTGGTCCTCTCCCTGGAACCTTCTCTGTAGCTCTCTTGGCTGCAGTCCTGGCTGCTCTTGCTTTCCTTGCACTTGTCCTTGTTCCTGTTTCCTGTGTCTCCTTCCGTCTATCTCTCTGTTTGTTTGCTCAAACTTAAACGTGGAGCAGGGCACCTCCCCTTCTGACTCCACCCCCATGTACCTCCTACTCTTACTTAGGGTTGCCATGGAGTCTGGGTGTGGCTTTAGCCTAGCTCTACCCTCGTGGTTTCTCTCACTGCTTTTACTAGGGTGTATGTGTTCTGGTGCACCCATCCCCTGCAAAGAAGAAAAAGTTCCTTTTCCCTTTATTTCTTCATGCTGGACTGCACTCTCCTTACCACACAAGGTAATACATACTTAAAAATCTATTAAACTATCCAAAAGTGCTAAAACCACTACTCAAGCGATGTTACAGCCAGAGTAATGTTGCTTTAAACATTGTATTGGTGTATCATACAGCAGAAACACCCTGCACTGTTATAATCAATTAGTGTTTTAGCCATTAATTGAAAGTAGCAAAAGCGGAAGCTTGATTCTAATAGGGAGGAGCCAAAAGAAATCAGTGAATGAACCCAACTGCATAAAAAATGAATGCATCGGTCAAAGATATATATTGTACTTCAGATATTAAAAGAAGGTAACCACACACATATTTTTTAACAAAGGCATAGGAATGTAATGAATTTGAGAAGTAAAGTGGGTAAGATAAAGATAAATAAATAATAAAGGAATGTATAGAAACATAGAAATATAGAAACATGACGACAGAAAAAGACCACATGGCCTATCTCAGGGGTCTCAAACTCAAATTGCTTTGAGGGCCAAATGAGGACTTGTAAAGTAACCCGGGGGCCGCATAAGACGTGGGGCCTCATTTGCATAAATATTTGCATAATGTTACCATACACTAACTTTTAGTAAACATGCCTCTTAATGAGTATGGATAAAGAAAGACTAAAAGATTCAGAAATAGGAAGACAATAATTAAACTGGGAACCCCAAAAGCCAAACTTGGAATGTACAACAACACTGTAGAAATAAAACTATAAATTAATTTCCTCTTGTACTAAACAAAGCGCAAACATTAATGATGCACATTTCCCAGAGCTGACATATTCCAGTTAATAAATTCAAAATAAGAGATATTTTTCTACCTTTTGTGCATTTTTTTTCAGTTGCAATTGCTCCAGCCACTTCTGGTTTCTTCTTGTCTTCTGCTATCTCCATCGTCTGCTGTCCATTTGTCCTTTCTTCTCTCTCTTCTAGTTTTTTTTTTTTCCATTCTCTCTCCCTACATCTGCTTTAACATACTAATCTTTCTCCTTTTGCTCTTTCCTCATTCCTATTTCATCCACTCAAATTTTACCCCTCCATCCTCAATCCCCACTTACTCTCCCAATACCTGGCCAATTGTAGATTTGTCTTCTCTTCCAGACAAAATATTTTTCCCCTCTCCATTTCACTTTCCCAGCTCCATCCCATTCTAATCCTCCCCCAACATCAGCTCCCTTCTAGTTCCAGCCCCACCCAGCATCTGCTCCTTTCTAGTCCCTGCATCAGTCCATTTCCAGTCCTATCCTAGCCTCACCATCAGCCCATTTCCAATCCTAGCCCCCCATCAGCCCATTTCCAATCCTAGCTCCCTCCCCTCACAGCCCATTTCCATTCCAAGCCCCCTCCCCATCAGCCATTTGCAGTTCAAGCCCCCCTTCCACTCAGCCCATTTCCAGTCCTAGCAACCCCCCCAGCCCATTACCAGTCCTAGACCCCCCATAGCCCATTACCAGTCCTAACCTCCCCATAGCGCACTTCCAGTCTTACCCCCCCCGCACCCCACTTTCAGTCTTACCCCCCCCCCATAGCCCATTACCAGTCCTAGTCCCCCCCATAGCCCACTTGCAGTCGTATCCCCCATCACCCCATTTTCAGTCTTACCTCCCCTCATAGGCCATTACCAGTCCTAACCCCCCAATCAGCCCACCTCCAGTCCCTAACCCCCATCACCCCATTTTCAGTCCTAGCCCCCACCATAGCCCATTACCAGTCATAACCCCCCCCTGCCAATAGCCCACTTCCAGTCCTAACCCCCATCTGCCCATTTCCAGTCCTAGCCCCCCCCATCGCCCATTACCAGTCATTAGCCCCCCCTGCCAATAGCCCACTTCCAGTCCTAACCCCCATCTGCCCATTTCCAGTCCTAGCCCCCACCATAGCCCATTACCAGTCATAACCCCCCCCCCCTGCCAATAGCCCACTTCCAGTCCTAACCCCCATCTGCCCATTTCCAGTCATACACCCCCCCCCCGACAGAGGAAAACAAAAAAACCCCAAAACCCTGACTTCTGCCGTTGCCGCCGTGGCAGCGGCAGAATCAATTGTCAAATTAAAAAAAAAAAAGACTTCTGCTGCTCAAGCAGCAATATCACCTGTCCTGCGGCCCCTTCCCCTGTGCCCGGAGATCTGAATCTGCTCATCAGCGGCGTGCTTTTCAAGCCGCGAAGAGTATTCCCCTCTCGCGCGGTTTCAAGCCGCGCGAGAGGGGAATACTCTTCGCGGCTTGAAAAGCACGGCGCTGATGAGCACATTCATATCTCCGGGCACAGGGGAAGGGGCCGCAGGACAGGTGATATTGCTGCTTGAGCAGCAGAAGTCTTTTTTTTTTAATTTGACAATTGATTCTGCCGCTGCCACGGCGGCAACGGCAGAAGTCAGGGTGTTGGGGTTTTTTGTTTTTTTTCTTTCGCGGGCCGCACAAAGTTGTCTCGGCCCGCGGGCCGCGTGTTTGAGACCCCTGGCCTATCTAGTCTGTCCTTCCATATCAACAACTACAACAGTCCTCTTTTTTTCCTTTAGAGATCCTCTGTGTTTGTTCCATGCTTTTTTGAATTCAGATACTGTCCTCATCTCTACCACCTCCACTGGGAAACTATTCCAGAGATCTACCACTCTTTCCATAAAGAAATATTTCTGCATATCACTCCTAAATCTATCCCCTTCTCCCTCATCCCATGTCCCCTCGTAGCAGAACTTGCTTTCAATTGAAAGAGGCTCTCCTCCTGTACATTTATGCCACGGAGGTATTTAAACTTCTCAATCATATCACCTCTATTCCGCCTTTCCTCTAAGGTGTACATATTAGGATCCTTAAGTCTGTCCTCATATGCTTTATAATGAAGACCACTAACCATTTTAGTAGCCACCCTTTGTACTGACTCCCATCCTGTTTATATTCTTTTGAAGGTGTGGTCTCCAGAATTGCACACTATACTCCAAATGAGGTTACACCAAAGACTTATACAGAGGCACTATCACCTCCTTTCTTCTGCTGGCCATTCCCCTAGCTATGCACCCAAGCATCCTTCTAGCTTCTGCTGTCACCTTTTCTACCTGTTTAGCTACTTTAAGATCATCAGACACAACCACGCATAGGTCCCGCTCTTCTTTAGTGAATAAAAGTACTTCACACCCTATACTATATTGCTCCCTTGGATTGCTGCAGCCCAAATGAAGGCCCTACTTTTTTAACATTAAGTCCTAGCTGCCAAATTCTAGACCTTTCTTCAGCTTAGCTAGATCCCTCCTCATATTATCTACACCTTCCTGGTATCTACTGTATTGCAGATTTTGGTATCACCTGCAAAGAGGCAAACCTTACCCGCCAGCCCTTCCGCTATATCACTAACAAAGATGTTAAAAAGAAATGGACCAAGGACAGATACCTGGGGCACACCATTGGTAACATCTTTCTCCTCAGAGTGAGCTCCATTTACCTGTACTCTTTTGTCGCCTCCCACCCAACCAATTTCTAATCCAAGCAGTAACTCTAGGGTCCATCCCTAGGGTGCTCAGTTTGTTTATTCGTAAAAATTAAAACTAAATGCAACATATGTTATAAATGATGCACCTTCAATATATCATGAGCAAGTAATCACTATTAGAACACCAAAGAAAACAGGTATTTAAAATTTTTAAAAATATATGTCAATTAAAAAGGACACAATTTAAAAAACTCAGTTAAAAAAAACTTGAAAAATGAGAGGCATGTAGAGATTATCAAAAATAGACAGTGCAACCATTGAATCTGACAATTGGACCATGATTCGATATGGGCCAATGTGTGAAAAATCAATCAAATGGCAATTAAATTAAATAAAAACTCATATAACCCATGACATTGGAGAGAAAACCACCATAATATTTAATAGTAAAATAAGAATGAAGACAGTATAAAAACCTCTATTCCTGCCACCACTCCTGCCATACCTCCAACAGTGCGGCATGATACACATGCTGTCACCTCTGTGGAAACACATGAGGGGGGGGGGCGTATATTTAACCTGTAGTACCAGCTGATGTGATCCCTGAAGCCAATATCGATGTGCAGCAGGGGGATGTGGGTTTGGGCGGTAATGTGGAATAGCTCACATTGTCACCTGAGCCCTCTGGAAGGTAGGGTGTGGCTGCACATTGGCATCACTGCCACCAGCACACATCTGAGCATCTGCTACTATGTGCTGAGCGCCTGCTGGCCCAGAATGAGTCTCACGCTGAACAGGAATGGGTGAAGCTGGAACTTCTGAGCCATAGTGTGGCCCTGCAGGAGCATCAGCTGGCTGCTACTGAGCACCTAGATGCCTCCATATGCCGCCTCAACTCTAGCATTGATCGCCTGCTGGCCGAGCTGGACAAGACACAGAATGCCCATGTCCCCATCCCTCTACCTGTGCTGGGAAATGACACCTCACAGCCAGTGGCCTCAGGTCCCATCTCCCGCCCAGGGTGGGTCTGCTGCTGCTGGAGCCCCTTCTGATGCGGTGTTCCATCAACTGCATTTGTGCCATCCACCTACATGGTCTCCACGAGCACCAGTACAAGGGCTGCCACAGCTGCAGAATCCGCCACTCTAATATTTTGTGCCCTGTTCCTTGGGGCATGGGGCCTCTGTTGATCTTCCCACCCTTCCATGAGGGTCTGGTGGAGGGGAATAGGGATAGCAGCAGTTTGGGGTCAGATAGCACACTACCATTAACACCTATGTGAGCCATCGCACTAACACTTGAGGTGGGGTTGGGTTGCTGTTTCTGTCGGTGTGGATGGTGGGTATGGGGGGGATGTGTGGCGGGATGTGTGTGGGGGCATTGAGCCGTGGACACACTTATGTTCTCTGTTAGCACATGGATATGACTGTGGGGTGTGTGGGTAGGCAGGGACAGGCATTTGTGATATCCTGCATGGGGGGGGGGGGGCTGTACCTCTGCTTATGTCCTGAATAAATGAGTTTGCATCACACCTACATGTCTCAATGTCTCCTTATGCCTCATTCTGCGGTGCTGTACACATTTGCATTCTTTGTACTGCCACAGAATGTCATAGGCCTGGCAGCTGCTCCCCATCTGGATGTGTTTTCCTGGCTACAGGCATGCCGGTTTTTACTATTCCAGTCACAATGGCTATATCTGCCGAGATGGATTTTTTTTTCCAAGTCCTGCCCTTATACCACTTTTCTGCTGATGTATTTAACACGTCTGCGGCGCTGAGGCCGAGTGTACATGGGTTTGACCTGTATAGATGTTATACACAAGATAAACAATACAATGCCACACACAATAAGCCCTCTCATCACACAAATAATGAACACACCAACCCAATCATAAACACTAACATTACGTGTGCTCTACTAAATGCCAGATCCATCAGGAACAAATCAAATACTATCCTTGACCTCATCCATGACAAGAAGCTGGATATAATATGCATCACCGAGACCTGGCTAGATGATTCAGACCAGGTCATATTAAACCAAGTAACTCCAACAGGATACTCCACATTTAATTTCATCAGAGAACAAAAGAGAGGAGGAGGAGTACTAATACGTACCAGAAAGGATTACAGATTCAAAACAACACCCACCACTAACACAACTGAATCCAACACATTCACCATAGCCAACAAGTACCTAAGCATCTCCCTCACATACAGACCTCCTAGAGCCACGACCGAACACCTCTCCACAGTAATTGAAACAATATGTAGTCTCACTTCCAACCACTTTGATGTAATGATAAGGTGGTGCATGTCCTCCCTGCCTTTGTATGACCTTTGTAGTATGTTGTGAACCGCTTTGATTGAAGGAAAAGGCGGTATACAAAACATGTCAAATAAATAATAAATATGTGCACACAGCAGAAGACACAAACCCCTCATTGCACTAGGAGACTACAACCTAACATCTGCACCCACGAGAGACCTCATCATTCTTAAAAGCCATGGAGTCACTAAAATATTGTCAGACAATCACCGCCCCAACACACCAACATGGTACAACTCCGGGCATGGTCTTTATGCCAGTGCAATTAGTGGAACAGAACAAGACCACAAAACCAACAATCACGCCAGTCCCTTGGTCAGACCACCATGTGATTGAATTCACCATGACCCTGAATAACCCCACCAACGCAAAGAAGATGAAAGAGTAACTAGGCAGTTTAAAGCATTCAACAAAGACTCATTCATAAAGGAAATCACTCCACAACTCCAACAGGAATATGACACCCTTGACCTAAACACAGAAAAATGGAACACTATGGGGCTTGTTTACAAAGCCGCGGTAGCGGTTCGCAATCGTTATCGGAGGCCGCGGCCCCATTGATTTCAATGGGGCCGCGGCTCCAATAACGATTGCGAACCACTACTGCGGCTTTGTAAACAAGCCCCTATAATATCTAATACAGCATCTGCCCCTGCAAGCAAAGAACTACAAAAATGCAAGAGATCCAATGCCCCATGGTACTCAAATGAAATCAGAGATACAAAGCGCACACTCAGAAGACTGAAAGAAAATGGAGACGGAACAAAACACATAATTTACTAACCCTATACAGAGCCAATCAACTGGAATATAACAATCTAATAAATGAGCGTAGACAGCAACACCATACCAACCTAATCATGCAATCTACTAACAGACCAAGAGAGCTCTTTAGCATTGTCCAAAAGCTCACCAAGAATGACACGCAACAAAGTACCCACCATCTTGACCCACAAAAATATGCAGATTATATGAAGTCAAAAAACACCAACCAAACATGCTCTATTACGCCACAGAAATACGATCATAAGATAAAAAAGCAGCATCAAACATGGGAGAACTTCAGCATACCAACAAAGCAGCAAATAGAATCCATTATATCTGGACTCAACACAACAACCTCACCGTCAGAACCCATGCCCAGTGGTGTGGATCAAAGTTACAAAAAGCCAGCTCTCCTCATCACATTCAAAAGATCGTCAAAGATTCACTCCAATAAGGACACATGCCGCAGCCCCTAAGCATGCAATGATATAATCAATACTCAAAAGTACAATCTGAGCCCTTCCAAACCAAAATCATATCGCCCCATCTCCAGCCTACCATTCCTTGCAAAAATTGTGGAAAAGGCAGTGCAAAAGCAACTTCAGGACCATATTGACATAAATGACCCACTGGACATACATCAGCATGGCTTTAAGCCCCAAACACGGCGTGGAAACACTACTCACCTCCTTCTTTGACAATCTCCTAAGAGGCATGGATAACATAAAAACGGCTTCTTGCTAGTGTTCATGGACATTTCGGCGGCCTTTGACACGATGTCCCACACTAAGCTACTGCAATGCTTACAACAGATAGGACTATGCAAGAATACCCTGAAGTGGTTTACATCATACTTGGAAGGGCGAACGCAACAAGTCAAATGTGACCAAAGAAATCACTGCAGTTCCTCGTCATACAGGGAATACCACGTGGTTCAGCACTATCATCAATGCTTTTCAACATCTACATCCAGCCCATATGCAACATTATCAAGCACCACAAACTCCACTACCACATCTATGCAGACGACATCATGGTGTACGCTCCAATAAACCTACCAGCACTAAACACCACAACATTAACCAATGCCTTGAAGACATGAATGATTGGCTCACAGCTAACAACCTAAAGGTCAACTACGGTAAGACTGAGGCAATGTTCGTCACCAGGAACCCCACTTTCACACACCCCCACAAATTATCAGCATCCTAGACAAACACATAGTAGTCAAAGAAGAAGTTAAGTACCTGGGCATAACATTGGACAGAGCTCTGACCTTGAAATCCCACATCACCTACAACAAGGCCTATCAACGTTTGAGGATCATCAGACAAATCAAAACAATACTCCGTCAAGACCACTTCTGCACAGTGTGCCAAGCACTCATCACACCACTGCTTGACTACGGAAACTCACTACATAAAGGCCTCCCTCAGCAAACACTACACCCACTACATATGGTGCAAAACACCACAGCACGCATCATTACAGACACTCCAAGGACCGAGCACATCACCCCTGTCCTACAACTACACTGGCTCCCAATGGTGGCAAGAGCTAAATATAACAACATCATGATCATCTTCAAAATTATTCACCATCTCTCAGCAGACGTACTCCAAAACGTTATAACAAGGGATATCAGCAATAGACCAAGAAGAACCAATAACAACAACATAATCGGCACACCTGCAGGATATCACAAAACCAAACAAGCAACTTCAAAAAGGGCACCATCACTACTGGCATCCACACTATGGAACTCCCTCTCAACGAGTCTGAGGGAATTAGATGACCTCACAGACTTCCGCAAAGACCTCAAAACATTCTTATTTATAGAAACATATGAGCATTTAGGCAACATCCCCTACCTAAACAGATACACTACTTCCCCCGTCAACTAAGCAAGCACTCATCCTATCCAAACACACAAGTTTATCATACTAAGTTATTAAATACTCTCCCGTTAAATGTTAACCCTCAATTGTACTATCTAAATACTGTTAAGTGTACTGTCTAAATGTTTGCTGTTAAGTGTACTGTCCAAATGTTTGCTGTTAAGTGTACTGTCCAAATGTTTACACGTAACCTAATGTTAAATGTAACCCTCCAATTGTGATGTGACGTGACCACCTTGATTTAAGGATAAGGTGGCATACAAATCTGTCTAAATAAATAAATAAATACATCTCTGCAACACACCATGTCCCTGTTCCACCCCTCACTTGCACATTCTGAGATCCCTGTCTTCACGTCATGTATGTACACGTGGTCCATTCTGCGGCATACAGATGTAGACGTGTTCATATGATATCCGTGCCCCGTGCACGTCCACACAGCTTATTCGTGTTTCAGAATGACCTCCTAAAGTATCAATGCTATGGAAACATGGGCATCTTTATTTGAAAATAAACAGTCCCTGTACAGCGCTGCTGTTAGCTAATATATGCCCTTTCCACTTTCTGTGATTATATAACATATAGCAATAAGAATACCACATTATTTGTAAGATGTGGATGGCAAGAGGGCTTGAATGTCATTTCAGTTTTTCACATCACCTTAAAGAAACTATGCCAAATCTGAAATCTAGAGCGGTGTTGACATTACATTTCTGCAGAGAGAATATAGCCATTCACAATCTGTTCCATCACTCAGCAGAAATGCAACAAAGTGAAGATAAAAATATAGATCCCAGTCAGGCTTAACTTGCCCCTGTAAAGTATAGTAAATCAGCATGGGAGCCCTGTGCATATCTATAGAAGCTTAGTTTCTAGGTTCTCATGTTTTTCTTAGAAATGAGTTCCTGCATGCTGAAGATGGAATATGTTTGCTGTGTTGAAGGTGAGTGGTAAAACAATCAGCCAGACAGAAAACAGCACTGTTCACTACAATTGTGCACAGTAACTGTGTAATAAGTATACGAGGTCTGTCCCAAAAGTAATGAGAATGATTTAATAAAATTATTGAACATACATGCAATTACAATTTATTCCCTTCAAAATAGGCTTCTTGTGATTGAATACAGCGATTCCAGTGTTGCTGCCACTTTTCATAGCAGTGGAGGAAGTCTTCACTTGAGATGTTGTTCAAAGTCCTCATCGCAGCTGCCTGGATGTTTTCAACTGTCCCAAAATGATGTCCTTTGAGGTGGGTTTTGAGCTTGGGGAATAAAAAGAAATCGCATGGAGCCAAGTCGGGGCAGTACGGTGGGTAGGGAAGCGTTGTGATATTATTTTGAGCCAAAAATTCCCTCACAGCGAATGATGTGTGACTTGGCGCATTGTTGTGGTGAAGGAAACCACGTGTTTTGCAATTTCACAGCGAACGTGTACAGCTCTGTTTCTCAAACACTCAAGTACCTGTAGGTAAAATGTTTGATTCACAGTCTGTCTGGGTGGCACAAACTCCTTGTGAACAACTCCCTTTGAATAAAAAAAAATGATGAGCATGGATTTCATCTTGATTTGCTCAGATGGGCCCTTCTTTGGTCGAAGTGACTGGGAAGTATGCCACTCTGAACTCTTTCTTTTGGTTGTGGGATCGTACTCGAAAACCCAAGTTTCATCTCTGGTTATCACTTGCTGCAGAAAGTCGGGCTCACTTGTCACACGATCCAAGAGTTCCCGAGAAACCAACACAATTATCCTTTTGTTCATTGGACAAATTCTTCTAGACCAGTTTTGCACAAAGTTTTCTCATGTGCAGATCTTCTGTAATGATTCGGTGGACGTCTGTTTTCAGTAGTCCTACCTCCTCTGTGATTAACCGCACATTCAAATGTCGGTCCCTATCCAGAACAGCCTTCATATGAGCCACATTGTTCTCAGTTCTTGAAGATGAAGGACGCATTGCGTGCTGTTCATCCTCAATGCTCTCCCTTCCATCCTTGAACGCCTTGTGCCACCTGAGGACTTGGGCTGAAGACAAAACAGCATCCCCATAAGCTGTCCTCAACAACTGCAACTTTTCGGAACCAGATTTTCTGAGTTTCGAGTAGAACTTGATCGCGTAACGCTGCTCCAGACTCCTCTGCATTTTCGCCTGTGACAAGACACAAAAACTACTATACACCTTTGCTAACCGACTGCTACAAAGGTGCGGACTCAACTGAGGAAGGTCAAACTGTATACCTGGGTTCCCCCTGCACCTGCCTCGACTCCCACTTTCCTTTCCTGGCCCTTCTGTGCTGCGCAAAAAAATCATTGTCATTACTTTTGGGACAGACCTCGTAGCTTGATTCTTCAGTTTCATTTATTTATTTAGCAGTATTTAGCTCATGCTTTTTCAGTAGTAGGTCAATGCGAGTTACATTCAGGTACAGTAGGCATTTCCCTGTCCCGGGAGAGCTTACAATCTAAGTTTATACCTGAGGCAGCAGAGGGTTAAGTGACTTGCCGAAAGCCACAAGGAGTACCAGTGGTGCCAGGTTCTTGTCCTAATCACTGGGCTACTCATCCACTCCATATTATTATCATCATTTAATGCTGCCTGTTATTTTGTTAGATGTTCATGGAAAAAGTTTAATTAAAGATGTAATAAAATGAAATAAAGAAGACCTTTAGTATGGTTTCCCTACACATCAATTGTTTGCTGAATCAAATGGATTATCTGTACTGTCTGGATCTCAAGGAAGATTTCTCTCATATAAAGATGAATGGCAGTCACAAGAAGTATTTCATTTTTGATATGATAAATAAAATTATGAATATTATGCCCTGTATTTTGGTTTAGTAGTGGTTGCAGTATGTCTGCATAGACTGGACATCCATAATTTTTTGTGCATGGATGATTGACTGTTGAAGGCCATCTTTAAAGCAGTGCTTGAAAAATCATTACAGGTGCAAGAACCATTAATCCCTAACTTAGCCCATCATCTAGGTCATTTCCCTTTGAAAATTGGCTGAAAGTACGTTTACACAAATTTGTACCTGCTGTTTCTGTGGGCAGAACATAGAAAAAACAGTATGCATGTATATGAAAATAATAATTATTTGTAGAATTCTTAAACAATAATTCCCTTTGGCTACATGTCATTATGGGGGTTATTCCATAACCCATATAGACCGTTTGCACATGCACGGGAGACTTGTATCTCGCGAAAAGCGTAGCTACTCACCTGTAACAGGTGATCTCCGGGAACAGCAGGAATTTAGTTTTCACATATGGGTGACTCTGGTACTGATGGAGCCCGCGTGGGAACACTTCCCAGCATCCAATAGGAAAGCCTTTTGGCGCATCCCACTGCACCTGCATTGCTGCCTTCCCACCTTCCCAACTTTCCCACCTCAGCTGAGTTTGAAGCTGAGAGAAAAGGAGAGAAAAAGAAAAACTATAACTCCTAGGAGAGGAGGGTGGGTTGTGAAGACTAAATTCCTGCTGTTCCCGGAGATCACCTGTTACAGGTGAGTAACTATGCTATCTCCAGGAACAAGCAGGAATGTAGTCTTCACCTATGGGACTCCCTAGCTCCCAGATGCCAGAGAAATGACCTTAGAACCTGTCGGTCTGCCTCAGAGAAGGCTTCGACAGTTCATGGATGTCTGGTAACAATAAGTTCCGGGACAGAGGGTAGGAGTTTGCCCTTAAGTCTGAAAGAGGTGCTGGAGAACAGCTTGATCAAACATGGCATCCCAGCGGGAGTCCTTGTCCAGACAGTAATGAGCAGTAAAGGTATGGACCTAAGAACAAGTTGCTGCTTTACAGATTTCGTCAATGGCTACAGAGCATAGATTTGCCATTGAGGTGGCCATGCACGAACATTATGGGCACTGATATAACCCTCAAGGGATAGTCCTGCTTTATCATAAGCAAATGAGATGCAATCAGTTATCCATTTTGAGATAGTACCTTTAGAAACTGGCAGCCCCAGGTGACTAGGGTCAAGGGAAATGAACAATTGTGAAGCTCTTCAGTGCACTCGAGTTCTTTGAAGATAAAATGCTAAAGCACGTTTGCAGGCAAGAGTATGCAGGGTTGCCTCTGCTCTATATGTATGTGGTCTAGGAAAAAAAGACAGGAAGGTAAACTGACTGATTCAGATGAAAAGGAGACACCAACTTTGGCATAAAATGAGGTTAGTCCTAAGGACAACCTTATCATGGTGGAACCAGGTTTAAATGGATTCCGCCACTAAAGCCTGAAGCTCACTAATATGTCTAGCTGAAGTGAAGGCAATAAGGAAGCTTACCTTCCATGACAGAAACTTAAGTGAGGTCATGGCCCAAAGGTTCAAAAGGCGGCTTGAGAAGCTGCCCTAGCATGACATTAAGATCCCATGCCACCAATGGTGGCCTGATGGGAGGCTTGGTCAATAAAAAAAACCTCTCATGAAGCACGCACCACAAGCAGCTATGAGGATATGGGCTTCCCACCCAAGGGATGGTGAGAGGCAGCAATTGCACTGAGGTGAACGCTCACCGAATTCATCTTGAGACCAGAGGAAGATAGATGGAGGAGTTACTGAAGGAAAGCTTCCACAGGAGCTAAGAAAGGATCCAGATCCTTCTGAGAACACCAGGTAGAGAACCTCCACCACTTGAAGGCACAAGAATGTCTGGTGGATGACTTCCTGGAAGCTAAAAGGATCTCCATTACTTCCTGAGTAAAGTTAAGACCTTGCAAAGCTATGCTTTCAGCAGCCAAGTTGTGAGATGCAGAGACTGCGGGTTGGGATGGAGCAGGGTCCCCTCTTCCTGGGAGAGGAGATCGGGAGCTGACCCAAGACTCAGAGGGCATGTCTGAGACAGACGTAGCAGGAGAAGAAACTGCGGCTGATGCGGCCAGTGTGGGGCTATGAGAATCATGTAGCCCCTGTCTGCCTGAAGCTTGAAAAGCATTTTGGGAATCAGGGGAATGGGAGGAAAGGCATACAGGAGACCCTGACCCCAATGAAAGTGGAAAGCATCCACTTGTATGCTGGGCACAGGAGTTCTGGTGCAGAAGCGTGGAAGCTTGGCATTCTGTGGTGTGGCAAAGAGGTCTATCTCTGGAGTCCTCCAGGTCTGAAAGATGAAAATGTTGTTTCTGGATGGAGAGACCATTTGTGGGCAAGGAAGATCCAACTCAACTTGTCTGCCAAGACATTCTGCTCCCATGGTAGATACACCATTTGAAGATGTATCTGATGAGCAATAGCAAAACACCAGAGATGAAGAGCCTCTTCGCAGAGGGGCCAAGAGCCTGTTCCTCCCTGCTTGTTCACATAGAACATGGCAATTTGATTGTCCGTCTGGACCAGAACCCTCTGGCATTGTAGATGATCCAGAAACACCTTGAGGGCATTGAAGATAGCATGAAGTTCTAGTAGATTTATCTGGAGTTTTGACTCCTGTGCTGTCCAGAGTCCCTGAGTGGATAGAATGCCTAAGTGAGCTCCCCATCCCAATTTGGAGACATCCGTCGTCAGAGTACATTGATATGGAGGCATCCGAAAAGGTAACCCTACGAGAAGGTTTTTCTAGAGCACACCACCACTGAAGGGATGCAGCCAGAGGGGCAGTGACTTGGATCCTGTCCCTGAAACATCCCGAGACCTGCTTCCACTGAGAGGCAAGAGTTCATTGAGCTATGCACATATGCAGGCAGGCATATGGAACTACATGTAAAGCGTTGGAACTACATGTACTGTTGAGGCCATATGACTTAGAAGCTGTAGCATCTCTCAGGCAGTCAGGTAACTTTGTGATGAGCCTGAGAAGCCAACTGAGGGAGACGGAACAGCAGGGTTGGGGTAGAAATGCCCTTGACTGCTGAGTGTCTAGGAGGGCCCCTATGAACTCCAGTGCTTGAGTAGGAGTGAGATGGTATTTTGGAAGGTTTATTACAAATACCAAGTGTTGCAGTACTTGCATCGTACAAAGCAGGGATTGCTGAACCTCTTGATAGGTGCCTGCCTTTATGAGCCAGCTGTCTAAGTAAGGGAAGTCAAATATCCCCAGAGTTCTTAGATATGCAGCCACGACTGCCATACACTTTGTGAAGACTCTTGGGGCAGGGTGAGTCCGAAAGGCAGGACTTTGTATTGGTAATGTCTTCCCTGAAAGATGAAGCGTAGATACTTCCTGTGTTCTGGATGAATGAGGATATGTGTATACGCTTCTTTTAGATCTAGAGAAACAGAGCCAATCCTGACTCTGGAGATAGGGCAAGAGGGTCCTCAGTGAGACCATCTTGAACTTCTCATGGACTAAGAATTTGTTTAGGTTCCTGAGGTCTAGGATGGGTCTGTACCCTCCGCTTTTCTTTAGTATGAGAAAGTACGGAGAATAGCAACCCGTCTCTTGCTGAAATGTGGGAACTTCTTCTATGGCACCCTGTGATAAAAGAGAAGTCACCTTCTGCAGCAGGAGAGCAGTGAGGGGGGTTGAGATTGATATTCCCCCCCACTAGAGTGGATAGGGGTAGGCTTTGTAAATTAAGTCTGTACCTTCTTTCACTATGGTTAATGTCCACTGCTCTGAGGTGATGAGATGCCACCTGTGGGCATAATGACAAAGTCTGCCTGCTATGTGGAGGGGTGGGGGTTCTCCAAAGGCAGGGTGACTATGTGCTCTAGGAAAAAGTAAAACACCAGGTACAGATTGGGGCTAAGCTTTAGGAGCCTGTGGCTTCTTCTGTTGCTTGGGAGGCCTCTTTTGGATACCTTGAGGTTGGTATTGAGAAGCAGGGTATAAGAAGGGTTAAAACTGTTTCTTCTTACCAAAGAGTTTTCTTTGCAGCTGCTTTCTTCCTAGCAGGGTTGGCTGTAGTCTTACACAGCCTATTGAGAGTGGTGTTCTCAGATTCTAACAGAGAAGCTTTATCCTGCCTGTCTTTGCCAAACAGGTTTTCACCAGTGTAAGGAATATTACCCAGTTTATCTTGAACCCATTGTTCAAGATCTGATGCGTGAAGCCAAGCAATTCTGCGATGCAGATTGAATGCAGATTGAAGTGACTCTGCTAGTGCACTCAAAGCAATCAAAGGTTGCCGTATTGACAAACTTCGAAACATTCTGGGCATATCTGACCAGAGTAAGGTAGTCAGCCCTCTTGTAATCAGGGAGCAGAGGGGCCGTTAATTCAAGATCTCTGGTAACATCTTTGAGGGACATACCCATATAGAGCATGTATGAACTTATTCTGGCTGAAAGCACTGAAGCTAGAAAACACTGACGTCTAAAAGCATCGCAAGTTCTTGATTCTCTGTCTGGAGGATTAGAAGAATGTGTCTTAGAACTCTTAATTTGATGCATCGCCGATTCCACTACCATTGAATGATGGTATCGAGTCGTCAAGTATGGGGAGAAATAGTAAGGGGCATTTCCCACATCTGGAGCATGAGATCATGGAGTATGTGGTGAATCGGGAGTGTGGCCGCCTCCTTAGGAGCAGTAAGGTATTGGAGGATCTCCAATTCCTCTGTTCTGGGCTCCATCTCAGATGTCGCAGTAATAGAAAGACCCTTAGCTAGGTCCCGAATAAATTCCTGAAAGGACATATCCTCAGGAGGGGACATACGCCACTGCGGTGAAGGAGAAGGGTCTTCTGGAAGACTTTGTAGTCTTCAGGTATCGATCGATTCATTATAAGAAGAATCAGAATCAGAATACTCGAAGTATTGGTGTAAACAATGTCCTTGCTCCACCAAGGCTTGGTACTGAGCAAAGTCAGTATAGGAACAGGGGGCTTGCCTAACTGATACCTCGGTACCAGGAATGGGCTCGAGGGTAGGCATGGGCAGCAGTGCAGCAAGCAACATATAACCCGATGCAGTTTGCATCGGAACTGTGGATGGTGCCAGTGTCGGCGGTACTGCTGGTAAGGATTTTACCGGAACAAACGCTGCTAGTAGAGCTACCAAGCTCTGCTCTATGGTGAGGATATGCTGATCCATAGAGCCTGCCAATGCTTGGGTATCAGTGCCGGAGATATGTGCTAATGTCCCGGAGCATGACACCAGGAGCTCTCCGGAGGTGGAGGCCTCGGGAGCATCCTGGAACTCCTTGATGGCTTTAGAGGAAAGATCCTCCCGCCGGGGTTGTTTGGCCCGATCCACCTCTTGGGCAATGCTCGAGGCATCTCAATGCTTAGAAGGAGATCTACCTTTGGGGGGGGGCAGCCTGTCTTCAAAGAAGACTTATGTTTCGATACCTGAGATCCATGAGAGGAAGAGGATGCCCTCGATGATATCGATGCCAAAAAAAACACATCTAAGGCAAAGAGTGATCACAACTTTGCGGCTTGATTCTGAAGGCCTCTCTTTGTCATCTTCTTACACAGAGGACATTCTGATGGCTGGTGATCGGGTCTGAGGCATTTATGACACCAGTCATGGTATCAGAAGCAGAAATGATAAGGCCACATTTAGAACATTTCTTAAAACCACTAGCTGGTTTGTCCATAGTGTCAGTAAACAAAATGGAGGGCTTAAGGCCTAAAATGGCGTCAAAGAAAAGTTATATAAGTTTTGTTTTTAAAGAAAGAAAGAAAAGAACTGAGGGGTCAGTTCCGACATCGACAAGAAGGCAGACGCAAAGCACAAAAAATAAAGAATTAAAGAATTTTTTGCAGTGACAGGATTTGCTTCCTGCTGGCTTCATGGAAATGAAGAACTAAGGTGGGAGAGTTGGGAAGGTGGGAAGGCAGCAATGCAGGCGCAGTGGGATGCTCCCAAAGTCTTTCCTATTGGACGCTGGGGAGCGTTCCCACACGGGCTTCATCTGTACCAATGTCACCAATATGTGAAGACTACATTCCTGCTTGTTCCTGGAGATACATCTACGACCGTATTCCGATACATGGCGCCCATGTATGTCAAGGGTGCTTGCATGGGTATGTCAGAACGTGCTTGGGAGGGCTGGAATAGTGGCATGGTTTGCCGCAGAGATGTATATAGCACTTTCAGGAAAGGTTTTTACTTCCCTGCAGACATGCCCATTATTCTTGCTAGAGACGTGGAATAAGGCCAGTACTTAGAAAATATTCTGCTGTGTTCTACAATTTATCCCAAATTGTATAAAGGTTGTGACAAGTATGTTTTAAACTGGTATGACTGCAGTCTGGGAAAACACTACAAAATGCAGTTATAAAGAACCCAGAAATCAGAGGTGAGGGAATCTTGTAACTAAAGAGTCAATATTTCTTTAAGGATAGCTATTAACAGCAGCAATAGTGTTTTTTCTGGCTATGCTAAAATTTGCTGTTTGTACTAAAAGAGCTAATCTAGGGGAACCTAACAATTTCTCTGTTATGAACAATGAAGTTTGGAAAAGAATCTTATTTGAGTGAGAAAGGGAGATCATATTTGTAGTCCTGAAACTTCATGCTATTATGGTATACCATCTTTTATTTATAGGTTCTGAGCATCTTTTTGGCAGAATTATATTTTTTGTGACTGCAAGTGAGAGTGTGTGTGTGTGTGTGTTTATGTATATGGTTTGAGGTTGGCAGAGGTGGCACCTCTCGCTAACTGGGCAGTGACAATATTGTTGAAGAGAAAGGTGGAGTGGCAAACTTCTTTTAAAGTGTGAAGAAGTTTGCTGCACTCTGCTATTGCCACTGCTGTTGCTGTGTTGGAATTGTTGGGCCCTCTTCTGGCCTGGGCCCCCTCTGCATTGCAGGGCTGCTTGGGCAGTATTTACGCCACTGCCTATGGCTGATGTAAATGCTGCACTTAGATTTATCAAGAATGTATGTAACTTACAGAATACTATAATGTATGTACCTATTTGTGTATTCCACCCGCGCTCCACTCATATGCATGCTTACAATGAAAGTATGCACCATTGTGCATATGCATGTACTTTAAAATCACAACTGGCAGTATGCACCTAAATCACTAATATAGCTGATTTACAAGCGTAGATAGCATGTAACTTTACACAGCCCCTTATATAATTGCCCCTAAAAGGCAGGTGTATTTTGTATTTACATCTAGAATATATTTAAAATCTAGACATTTGTAGAGTAGAATTTCCATATCTATTAGTATATGACGGCAGATAAAGACCAGCATAGTCCATCTAGTGTGCCCAGCAAGAAGGCAAGAATAGGTACGCCTGCCACTCTGTGCAGGTCACCCATCCCCATGCCAACGAGGTAGAAAACAAAACTATTATAATATTCAATTATATTCATATCACCAAATAGTAATTAGGCCTTACCTCCTAATTAGTGTTCCTGAAGGAACTCCAGTCCAGTCCCTTACCTCTGGATTGTGCTCTCCTTCCAGCAGCTTGGAGACTGAGTACGTCATCCTTTTGATGACTGTAGGCTATATACAGGGTGTCCCGAAAAAAGTGAGAATATCTCGTAGCATATAAGTTATTTAAAAATTCAAAAAGACAGATGTAAACAATTGACAAATTTTAAAAAAAAAGATGGTGACCGGAAATTGTCGAAATAAAGACGTTGTATAGCTAAAAAAGGTAAATAAGTAAACTATTTAAGCTTTTAAGTTACGAGATGTTTTCACTTTTTTTGGGCTACCCTGTATATATACACACCACTGGCACCTCCCACCAAATCCAGTATCCTATTGATAAAGCAGACTTAACGGAGAGACAATTAAGCAAAACAACCAACAATAAACGTCTATATTAACTTTTAAAGACAAAACCACCCCACTCCCTGGGAAGGGATGTCCCACCCTCCACCCCACGGAATAGCAGGAGGCTTATCTGAAAGAGCCGATGCCCTTATTAACTCAGCCATCTGGGTCCATAGCCAGTCTCTCCCGCTCCGCCACCGAGCATATTCACCGACGACCATCCACACCAGCCTGCCAACTATACCTTGACTAGCTTCGGACCGATGAACAGCTAAAATACCTGAAAAAAAACCTCCATGCGGGATCAGGGACTGGACTGGAGTTCCTTCAGGAACACTAATTAGCAGGTAAGGCCTAATTACTATTTCCTAAGCATCCCTCCAGTCCAGTTATTTATTTATTTATTTATTTATTACAGTTGCTTATATACCGCACTATTCGGTATCAGCGCGGTTTACAGTATAACAAAACGACCAAGACAACACTCTGTTTGGTTTGACATCGAACAGGGGTACAAACTTGGATAACAGGGTTGAACTATATACATGAAATAATAAACCTAAAACAGTTCCTTTCCTCTGGGATGTAACAGAGCAGTTCAACTATGGGAGGGACCTGCCAGACTGGAATGAAGCACTGCTCCTCCAAACCCAGCAACTCCCGCTCCCTGAACATTCAATCAGTAGTGTTTCGTGAAGGTATGCAAAGAAGATCATGTCATCACTCGACAAATGTCTAGCAGAGGAACAAGACTAGACTCCACCCACGACGCTGCTTGTGCCCGCGTAGAGTGAGCCCAGAACCCCACCAGGGCCTGCCTCCCCTTCAAAATATATGCTGAGGAAATGGTCTCCCTAATCCACCTAGAAATGGAGGCCTTGGCCGCCGCTTCTCCCTTGTGCAGTCCTCCAAATAAAACGAAAAGTCTTTCTGATCTGCGGAACGACTTTGTGTGCCTCAAATAAAGCTTCAGAACCCTGTGCACATCCAGAAGATGCAACCTCGGGTCACCCTCTGCCTGCCTGACCCTGGCAAAGGAGGGAAGGGACACCGACTGATTCATATGAAATGGAGAAACCACCTTGGGCAAAAAAGGAAGGCACCGTCCGTAAGACCACTTTATCCTTGACGAAGGAAAGAAAAGGCGGATGGCAAGACAATGCCTGCAAATCCGAGATCCTTCTCGCCGAACAGATAGCAACTAAAACAACAACTTTAAGAGTCAAGTCCTTTAGAGTCGCTTGTCCCAGTGGTTCGTACGGCTACCCAGCCAGGGAATTCAATACAAGATTAAGATCCCAGGGAGGAGGTAACACTGACCTCTGCTGAGGCCTCAAGCACCTCACTGCCCTCAGGAATCAATTTACATCAGGGTGCTCGCCCAGTGCCTTACCCCTGTAGCAGGAAATAGCCGCCAACTGCACCTGAAAGGAGCTGGCTGCCAGGCCTTTCTCGAACCCCACCTGCAAAAACTCCAATACCTCTGGCACTGAAGCTGCCAAGGGTCTCCTCTGTCATTCTTCACACCAGCTTTCAAATATACGCCAAACTCTCACATAAGCCAGGCAAGTGGAACGTTTGTGAGCCTTCAGCAAAGTCGAAATCACTGCACCAGAATATCCTCGTTTCTGCAGCCTCGCCCTTTCAATAGCCATGCCGTAAGCGAGAACTGATCCACCTGTGGCATGCGCAGCGGCCACTATATCAGAAGATCATCTCTCACCGGCAGACGCCAAGGCCGATCGGCCATGAGCCTCATGAGATCGGCGTACCATGGCTGACATGGCCAGTCCTGGGCAAAAGAAACTACCCAGCCCTGGTGGGCCTTTACTCGTTGAAGAACTCTGCCTATGAGAGCCCAAGGTGGAAACACGTACAGCAGTCCTTCCGAGGGCCACCTCTGTACGAGAGCATTTAGACCCTCCGACATTCTTTCCTTCCTTCTGCTGAAGAACCGGTTCACCTTGGCTGACTCCCATTGTGCCATCAGATCCATGACTGAAACGCCCCAACGATGCTGCACCTGATTGAAGATCTCCTGACAGAGCTCCCATTCTCCGTGGTCCACACTGTGCCTGCTGAGAAAATCCACCGTGATGTTCTCCACTCCGGCCACATGCTGCGCCGAGAGAGCCACCAGATATTCTTCTGCCCAATCCAACAGGTGCTCTGCCTCCTCTTCCAGGAGAGGAGTGCTTGTGCCCCCTTGACGTTTGATGTAGGCCACTACTGTCACATTGTTCGAGAGCACTCGGACCGCCTTCTGGTGAACCAAGCGGGTAAACGCTCTGAGTGCCAGGACCACTGCCTGCAATTCCAGTCTGTTGATGGACCCCTGTGCTTCCTGAATGCTCCAGAATCCCTGGACAAAATGTTCCTTGCAATGCGCTCCCCACCCGGACAAACTGGCATCCGTTGTCACCTGTATCCAATGCGGGGATTCGAGAGGCATGCCTCTCTCCCGATTGCCAGGGAGGAGCCACCACTGCAAAGGCTCCCGGGTCCATGGGTGACAAGGCAGCACTACCAACAGGGGTTGCCGCTGATGGGACCAATGATTCAGCAGTGACTATTGGAGCGGCCTCATGTGCGCCCTGGCCCAGGGCACCAATTCAATCGTCGCTGCCATGGCCCCCAATACCTGCAAATAGTGCCATGCTGACGGTGCCTGCATAGCCAAAAACCTGCATACCAGACGCCTGAGTTCCTTTACTCGCTGAACCGGCAAGAATACCTTGCCTTCGGCCATTTGGAATCTTGCTCCAAGATATTCGAGCTCCTGAGAGGGAACCAATCTGCTCTTTGTCAGATTGATCACCCACCCCAGACTTCTGAGACGTTCCGTCACTCTGGCCGTTGCTCTTACACTCTCTTCCTTGGACTTGGCCTGGATCAACCAATCGTCGAGGTAGGGGTGTACAAGAATCCCTTCTTTGCGCAACGCTGCGGCCACCACCACCATTACCTTGGTAAAGGTGCGCAGAGCTGTGGCTAGGCTGAAAGGTAATGCCTGGAACTGAAAATGCCCTTTTGGCATGGCAAAACGCAGGAACCTCTGATGTGACTCGCGTACGGGAATGTGCAGATACGCCTCCGTGAGATCGAGAGATGTCAGAAACTCTTCCTGACGCACCGCCACTATAACAGACTTCAGCGTCTCCATCCGAAAGTGGGGTACCCGCAGACAGCGATTGACTCGCTTCAGGTCGAGGATTGGCCGAAACGACCCTTCCTTCTTTGGTACTACGAAATATATCGAGTACTGACCGAAGCTGCACTGATCCTTGGGCACCAGTACCACTGCTTCTAATGCCAACAGTCTTGCCAGAGTCTCCTCTACTGCCGCGGCCTTGTCTCCTCTACCGCCGTGGCCTTGTCCCGCGACCAACAAGGAGACTGCACGAAGGAAGGAAGAACCGGCCTCGCAAATTCTAGGGCATATCCATCCTTCACCACCTCCAAGACCCATTGGTCGGATGTGACCCAGGCCCAAGCGGAAAAGAACTGCCGAAGGCGACCTCCCACCGGCAGCACTCCCTCCTGGCAGGGGCGGCCCAAGGGGGGTGCGGGGCCATGTGCGGAGACTCGGTGTGGGGCCTCATTTGCATAAGGGACCTCATTTGCATAAATATTTGCATAATGTTACCATACACTAACTTTTAGTAAACATGCCTCTTAATGAGTGTATGAATAAAGAAAGACTAAAAGACTTCTACATTACTATAATCAGTGCCAACCGCCAGACACATTAGGAACTACTACAAACACTGCCCATTTAGAACCCATAGCAAACCCGCCGTATCCTAACAGCACTACCAGGACTCATAAAGCACCATACCCTAACTATCAAAAGGAAACGCTGCAAATATTAAACCAATACATTTCAGAAAACAACAATACATGACCTACTGGGGAAAGAGAACAAGTGGCAATGTCAAATAGGAATTACATAAACAGAATACCTCAACTCAGTTACACATGCAGAACATAGACCATCACCAACAAGGAATCACAGTTTAGAAACAGGAAGACAATAATTAAACTGGGAACTCCAAAAGCCAAACTTGGAATGTACAACACCGTAGAAATAAAACTATACATTAATTTGCTCTTGTACTAAACAAAGCGCAGACGTTAATGATGCACATTTCCCAGAGCTGACATATTCCAATTAATAAATTCAAAATAAAGAGATATTTTTCTACCTTTTGTGCATTTTTTTTCAGCTGCAATTGCTCCAGTCACTTTCTTCTGGTTTCTTTGTGTCTTCCGCTAACTCTCCATCGTCTGCTGTCCATTTGTCTTTTTCTTCTCTCTTCTAGTTTTTTTTTCCATTCTCTCTCTACATCTGCTTTAACATACTAATCTTTCTCCTTTTTGCTCTTTCCTCATTCCTATTTCATCTACTCAAATTTTACCCCTCCATTCTCAATCCCCACTTACTCTCCCAATATCCGGCCAATTGTAGATTTGTCTTCCCTCCCACACAAATATTTTTTCCCTCTCCATTTCACTCTCCCAGCTCCATCCCATTCTAATCCTCCCCCAACATCAGCTCCCTTCTAGTTCCAGTCTCACCCAGCATCCATTCCCTTCTTCAAGCCCCCCACTTCCCCTCAGCCCATTTCCAGTCCTATCCTAGACCCACCATCAGCCTATTTCCAGTCCTAGCTCCCCCATCTATTTCCAGTCCCATCCGAGTCCCTCCATCAGCTCATTTCCAATCGGAGCCCGCCTTGAGCCCATCAGCCCATGTCATATCCTATCTGCACTTCTATCTGCACATTTCCAATGCATGCCCACCATGAGCCAACTTCCAGTTCTAGCCCCTTCATGAGTCGTTTTCATTCCAAACCCACACCACAGCCCATTTCCAATCTTAGCACCCCCCCCCAACAGCTAATTTCCAGTCCTATTCTAGCCCCTCCATCAGCCCATTTCCTGTCCTAGCCCCCCCACTCACCCATTTCCAGTCCTAGCTCCCTCCCCCTCACAACCCATTTCCATTCCAAGCCCCCGTCCCCCTCAGCTATTTGCAGTTCAAGCCCTCCTTCCACTCAGCCCATTTCCAGTCCTAGCAACCCTCCCAGCACATTAACAGTCTTAGCCCCCCATACCATTAAGATTCCTCACCCTCCATCATCCCATTTCCAGTCCTAGCCCCCCCATAGCCCATTACTAGTCCTAACCCCCCCATCAGCCCATTACGTCCTAACCCCCCATCACCCTATTTCCAGGCCTAGCCCCCCCATCAGCCTATTTCCAGTCTTAGCCCCCCATAGCCCATTACCAGTCCTAATCCCCCATCAGCCCATTACCAGTCCTACCCCCCAATCAGGCCATTTCCAGTCCTTGCCCCCCCATAGCCCATTACTAGTCCTAACCCCCCCATCAGCCCAGTACGTCCTAACCCCCCCCCCCATCACCCTATTTCCAGGCCTAGCCCTCCCATCAGCCTATTTCCAGTCTTAGCCCCCCATAGCCCATTACCAGTCCTAATCCCCCATCAGCCCATTACCAGTCCTAACCCCTCCCATAGCCCATTAACAGTCCTAACCCCCATCAGACCCTTTCCAGTCTGAGCTCCCCCCATAGCCAATGACCAGTCCTAAACCTCCCCCTCAGCCCACTTCCAGTCTTAGCATCCCCCCCCGGCCCATTACTAGTCCTAACCCTCCCCATCAGCCCACTTCCAGTCTTAGCCCCCCCCCCATAACCCATTACCAGTCCTAAACCTCCCCATCAGCCCATTACGTCCCTAACCCCCCCATCACCCTATTTCCAGTCCTAGCCCCCCATCAGCCTATTTCCAGTCCTAGCCCCCATAGCCATTACCAGTCCTAATCCCCCATCAGCCCATTACAAGTCATAACCCCTCCCACAGCCAATTACCAGTCCTAACCCCCCCATCAGCCCATTTCCAGTCTTAGCCCCCCCCATAACCCATTACCAGTCCTAAACCTCCCATCAGCCCACTTCCAGTCTTAGCACCCCCCATGGCCCATTACTAGTCCTAACCCTCCCCCATCAGCCCACTTCCATTCTTAGCCCCCCCATAACCCATTACCAGTCCTAAACCTCCCCATCAGCCCATTTACAGTCTTAGCCCCCCCATAGCCCCCCCATCAGCCCACTTCCAGTCTTAGCACACCCCCCATAACCCATTACCAGTCCTAAACCTCCCCATCAGCCCATTTCCAGTCTTAGCCTCCCCCCCATAGCCCATTACCAATCCTAAACCCCCTTCCCCCCTATCATCCCAAATTAAAAAATAAAAAAAAACAGCTGCTTCTGCCGCGGCAGCATCAAGAGTGCCGCTGCGGGGCCCCCCCTCTGCCCGGCAGAGCCTCCCTGCATCGTAGCCTAGCGTCGAATCCCCGAACGCGGGCTTCTTTCAGAGCCGCGAGAGTTTCATTTCTCGTGGCTCTGTTAATCCCGCCGGGGCTGATGAGCCCCGGCGGGATTAACAGAGCCGCGAGAAAGGAAACTCTCGCGGCTCTGAAAGAAGCCCGCGTTCGGGGATTCGACGCTAGGCTACAATGCAGGGAGGCTCTGCCGGGCAGAGGGGGGGCCCCGCGGCGGCACTCTTGATGCTGCCGCGGCAGAAGCAGCTGTTTGTTTGTTTTTTTTTAACTTGGGATGAAGAATGTTTTTTGCGCGGTGCCCCCTGAAACACGGGGCCCTGTGCAAAAAACATTCTTGCTCAATGGACGGGCCGGCCCTGCCTCCTGGAACCCCGTTGTCTCATTGCTGCTTCCTGGGGCCAGCAGCGGAGGAAGGGCCCCTAAAGCCCCTTCCCGCTCCTTGAAACCCATGGAAGCTCTGTCCCTTAGAAGGGAAATGAACCCCGCTGAAAGGGCACCGATCGAGAAGCTTGAAACTTTCAAACCTCTCGTGGTAGAGTTTGCGTGGGAGTGGAGTTTACGATTCTGCTTCGGCCTATCCTCAGGAAGTCTGCCTCCCTTGGACTCTCCTAGTTCCTTGACTAGCTTTTCCAGATCCTCACCGAACAGCAACTTCCCCCTAAAGGGGAGTCTGCTGAGCCTGACCTTTGAAGAACCATCTGCCGCCCAATTACGAAGCCAAAAGGTAGCATCGAGCCGTTACCACGGAAGCCATGTTCTTTGACAAACTTCTGATGAGATCACACTGGCTATCTGCCAGATAGGCCACTCCAGACTCCAACCTTGCCGCTGTCCCAGCCGGCCCATCTGAGGAGTCACTAGCCAACTGCAGCTGTTGAGACCACCAAAGACAAGCCCGGGCTACCCACACTCCACACACCGAGGCTTGCAGAGCCAAGGCACTGATGTCAAAGGCTTGCTTTAATACCGTGTCCAGCTTCCTATTCTGGGCGTCCTTGAGGGCAGCACTGCCCTCTACCGGAATGGTCGTCTTCTTGGTGACAGCTGACACCGCCACATTCACCCTAGGGGACCGCAATAACTCCTTGTCCGACTCCGGCAGGGGATACAAGCGCGACATAGAGCGCACACCTCTCAAACTGGATTCCGGCTGGTCCCATTCCTCTTGAATCATCTACCATACCACCCGGTGAACAGGAAAAACCCTCTTTGATTTCCTGACCGCCTGAATAAGTGGATCCTCCAAAGCGTCCTCCTCTGGAGGATCTCCCACGGCCATATTCAGTACCTTCAAGGACTCTCCAATCAAGGCCAGCAATTCCTCTCAACGAAAGACCCGAACAATCTTAGCCTGTTCTTCCTCTGGGATCTCGCCTTCCTTGAGTTCCTCCTCATTTTCTCCCACCTCCCGATCTGAGCCCTCCTCTCCAAGAGACTCCGACATGGGAGAGTGGAAGGGCACCTCCTGCGTAAGCCTAACCCCCTTAGGAGGCGCCCCATCTCCTCCTGTCCCTTGGGTTCAGCCGCACGCTTAGTCCCACGCCCCTGCGCGGCCGCTAGCCCTTGCTCTCCCTGCTGACGCAGACAAAAGGCCTTGTGCAGCAGTACAACAAACTGCAGAGAGAACCCCCCCAGCCCTCTCCCTCCAGGCTCCATGCCCCAGAGGAAGGTCCGGGCTAAGGCTGAGCAGGACCCGGCTGCTCCAGAACTGAAGACAGAGAAGAACCAGAGGCACGAATAGCGTCTAAAAACCTCCAGAGGCTCCTGAGAGATGGAGTCCAGTGGGGCCTGGACCCCAGCTTGGAGGCCTTGCTCCAGCGAGGCTGCCTCCATGGCACAGCCCCTGCAAATGCTGTCCTCTGAAACCATTCTGCGCCACGTGCCGCAGACCAAGCACTGCGGTCTTGTTGGCATACTGGCCCGCGGAGGACGCCCACTCTCTATCAATCAAAACTAATGAATTAAGTAAAATAAATTAAAACAAAATTAAACTGTACTCTTTTTTTTTTTAAACACCTGATGACCCTAACCAGGGTTCCTAAATGCAGGCAACCGTAGGAGAGCCCTGCATTCCAAGGCCATGTAGATAAAAAGGAAATAAATAAATAGATAAAGCAACTTCCCTTCATGCTATTCTTCTTTCCTCCCTCCCAACATACTCCTACTGCCTGCGGGACCGGCCCTGGGCCTCCTGCACCCTCTCCTGCCGACCGGCCGGCTGCGTGATAAAGGCACGAAGAGAAATAAATTTAAAAGGCTGTACCTGCACTCCCGAAGAAAAGGACAGCTTCTACACTCGCGCCGGAGGCCGCAATCCCTGGTCCTTCCACGACTCTCCGGCACGCTCAAGTTTGCCATGCAGCCTCTACCGTGGTGCTCCTGCTCTTCTTAACTGCTGACACTGCCACCAATTGTGCCTTCCCGCCCTCGTGCTCAGTTGCCAAGAGGGCTTTGGCAGCGAGGCGGGAAAGGCTATATCCCCAGGGCCTCACAGGCACTTCATCTCCGGTGGCACCTTTCTCCTGCCGGCCCGGACACGCAGCTCCTTGCCTCTAAAAGCTGCTCCGACAGCAGAAAAGCATCCTCCTAATCCACCACACCAGCTAATGGGAGGAGGAGGAGGAGGAGGGGGGGGGAGGGCGGCCTTCCAAAAACGAATTCCTTTTTTTTTTTTTTTAAAGAAAGATCAAATTAAAAGAAATGAATTTAAAGTAAATTAAGCAAATTAAAGAAAAAGCCTACAAAACACCTAAGTGTCTCTCCAGTAAGTCCAGGATCTGGCTTACTGCTCCCTCCAGCTACTTGGAGATTGAGTATACTGGATTTGGTGGGAGGTGCCAGTGGTATATATAGCCTAGTCATCAAAAGGATGACGTAATCAGACTCCAAGCTGCTGGAAGGACAGCACAACCCAGAGGAAAGGGACTGGACTGGAGGGACGCCTAGGAACTATATTATTTCTCTTACAGATATGCATAGCTATAATAACAGTATAAGTCAGCGGTTCCCAAACTGTGGGGTGAGACCCCAGAGTCCAATGAGATGTGCCATACAACCAATCAGAGAAGTGACATAGTGCACATTCACAATTATAAGCTTTCAAATCCAACAGTTCCATAGCATCCTTATCTCACAGTTGCATCAAAATCTTAAAGGGGATTCTCTGTTTCTTATTCATCAATATAAAATTATTCAGTTTGGTTGGAGCCTTTCCTACTTAAAATAATAGGAAGCAATTGAAAATATACAGCTATTCAGGCAAGACTTTCATTTTAAGCAACTGAATTCTCCCTGCAAAGAGATTGGAAGTGAAGTTCAATTTCTCAAGGCAACATCTGTGGTTCTACTAAATTGAGTAATACTTTACCACAGAAGTGTGCCAAATTTTTAGGAATACAGGGGCATGTTTACTAAAGTAGCATGGGAGTAACGCATGGTTAGCATGTGAATTATTGTTGAAGGGGTATAACGGCCATGATAGCTGCAGGGGACATGGCCACATAGGAGTAATCACCAATGTATAAGCTGTATAGGGGCAAAAACAACAATATCCACAAAATGCTCCTAAAACAATAAATATATATACAAAGTACAAAATGCTAGACACAACAAAAAGTGGCAAAGGCCTCAGAAATTCTTACACTCCACAAATAGCGCCCAAGGCACTTTACGGAGTAAAAGACGTTCGCATCACCGGTCTTAATGCCACCACTCACCACCACTAATAATCACTCATAGCATTCAACAACACCCAATCACAATGGGAAAGCTCTCAACATTACAAACTCTTAACAATTGTACATTAACAATAAATACAACACATACAAACACATACACACAACCTCAAACATACAGCAGCTGCTAACACCACTCACGAACCACGTCTTAAAGAAAAGACTCAAAGGAGCCTTAACCATGCAGAGGAGGACAAGGACCACTTAAGGCCAAAAAGAGACCTACAAAAGAATGAAAACAAATTATGTCTACAATGTAGTATTACAATGTCAAAGAAGTCTCAAGCACTTAACTTGATAGAAGTAACGTAGCATCCAAATCGCCTGTACTCCACAGCAAAGAAGTGTCGATTCACATAGGATCACAAAGATCTCCACCAACATGAAGCGGGAAGCAGACCACTCACAAATATCGCGAATGCAAATAAACCCTACAGAAGCTCCCGTTTCGCCTATAAGGCTTCATCAGGGAATATTGAAAAATTAGAGAACACTGCAACGCGTTCTATTCACCTTCCCACCTTCCAAAAAAGATGGCGTCTGACGCACTAAATTTTAAAGAACCGACAACCAATCGAGGAAGAGAACTATGACATCACTAAACAGCAATCCAGCATACACCAATCACCACACAGCAAAACTCTCACAACAATTATCACACAAAACTAACCACATGAATTAACAGTTGGAGAAGCACAGTACACTGCAGAGCACTGATTACCATATTGACATCAAAAAAATAAGGACCAATCAATCTTATCATTCAGACCCGAAGGGTGTAAAGTGTCCAAGCGGAAAATCCATTGCTGTTCCTTCTGTAGCAAACAACTTGTTGCGGCCTCCACGCCGAATATTAAAAGGGATATGCTCCAAAACTGTGCATCGAAGATCTAAAAATTGATGAGCCAAATCCACACAATGTTGTATCAAAGGTGTGTCTGTATGCAATTTTAGTCAAACTGTATTTATGTTTTCGCCAGCCGGGTCCTCAAGGCCTCGTGGTTGTTTTTACCACCATCTAATTTAGGGCAGGTGCACCACAGAACAATAAACCACAAAGGCTGAATTGCAAGTAGTAGAATGATAATAAAGGACACACCTAGATGTTGAAATTGTGAACAAATAGTGGATTGCATTAACAGCACAGTAGGAGCAATGTAAGCAGGCAATGTAAGCAGGCCTTAAGTGGTCCTTTGTCCCTCCTCTGCATGGTTAAGGCTCCTTTGAGTCTTTTCTTTAAGACGTGGTTTGTGAGTGGTGTTATCAGCTGCTGTATGTTTGAGGTTGTGGTGTATGTGTTTGTATGTGTTTGTATTTATGTTAATGTTACAATTGTTAAGAGTTTGTAATGTTGAGAGCTTTCCCATTGTGATTGGGTGTTGTTGAATGCTATGAGGTGATGAGTGGTGGCATTAGACCGGTGATGCGAACGTCTTTTACTCCGTAAAGTGCCTTGGGCGCTATTTGTGGAGTGTAAGAATTTCTGAGGCCTTTTGCCACTTTTTGTGTCTAGCATTTTGTACTTTGTATATATATTTAATTGTTTTTAGGAGCATTTTGTGCACATAGGAGTAATGCCATGCTAGGTGTGGCCACTAGTTGCAGTAGTAAGGAACGCACTGCCGGTGGGCATGCACCCCACCACGCTAGGTGCAACACTAGCATGGTAGTAGAGAATGCGTGGCCAGAACAATATGCATACTGCAACAGCGTTTGCTATGTGTGCCTTGCAATTGCTTGCTACCACTAATATATTATGGTCGCAGTGGGCTACCAAATCCCTGCAGAGATAGGACAGCAATATCTGGGCCCCTACCCCACTAACAAGTCACATAGTAAGTAGCCAGTGATAGGTAGAGGAGGCAATGACTTGGGAATGGGTACATGCTGCTGCACAGCTCAGAGCAATGGGCCAAAGTACAAGGGGGTAGGGCATGCAAACCAGGAAGCAAACACATACATTAAGACCATGCAGTGGTTCTTTCTAGGGAAGACAGATAGGGTGCAAAATGCGGCATCTGAATGAGCAAGGGGCCCTGTATGGGTGAAGGCAGAGTGTCAAGCTGCACGAAGTCCTCTCACCCTGAGCTATACAGGATGCTCGATTACCTAGGCTGCAGTGCACAGATTACCAGGTCTTTGGTGTGGAGAGAGTGTTGGGGCCTCTCACCAGAGGTGAAGAAGTGAAAGCCTAGATCCATGGTAGTAATGCACGATAGGGAAAGCACATGCTTGCAATTGAGATGAGGGAGGGAAGGCCTTGATCGGCAACAGTGATATATGATGGAGGTGAGGGAGAACAGCACAGGTTTCACCAGAGGCAAGGCCATGAGAGGGACAGCATTAAGTCACCTGGTCAACTCTTCACTCTTTTGAGCTCCCAGCTGCCAGCAAGTATGCAGCAAACCAAAGTAACCAGCTCCATATTCTACACTTTCTCTCCACACATAGTTGATAGAAAAGCACGAGCTTGCAGTGCTCAGGTATAGAAATACACAGCCTGCCCTGATCTCTCCAGCATATTTCCTGAGGCTGTTTCCTTGGTTCCCTCATAGATCCCCTGTGCTTGGGAGGCCAGTGCAGCCTCAGTTTGTTACTTCTGGACAGAACTCATGGCACCCAAACACTGACTCCTGGTGCAGAAAGAAAAACAAAAAGCAACAATGGATTCACCTGCCTTTCAGCACCACAAAAACAGCCATCCTCAGTCCTGCTGCCCTTATACAATGCATTTCCCTCATCCTAGCCACTCCCCTCGCTCTCACTGCAGCCAGGCCACTGCCAGGCATCGAAAAGCTTACTTGTGATGCTGACCATGTCTATATTTTTTTTTTGTCTAGAGATGTGTTCATAACCACATTTGGGGGTCACAACCTACAGTTTGGGAACCGCTGTCCTTATATTGGTATTATAGCTATGCATATCTGTTAAGATAAATAATATAGCTGATGATATGATATCATTGAATATTATAATAATTTTGTTTTCTACCTGGAGAAGTGCTCCACACTACTTACCTCTAAGCTGTGGAGCTGCCCTTTGTTATTGTCTGGGCAGTCACTGCAACCAGAAGAATTGAATCTGTAAGACCAACTATAGATTTTTGTAGAAGAAGCACTTCTTGATACTGCAGGTTTGGGGGCCAGCTGATATAAAAGGCCTAGTTAGTCCTGTCGTCTGACACTAATTTCATCATCGTAGAGAGCCAAATATTTGCTTAAACTTTCTTTGTGCTTAATAATGTCTGGAGTTTTTTGTCTGAGTTTTTCAGTCTTGCTTTTCTGCTGGGAAAGTTTCATACTGTCTTCTCTCGGTGCTGCACCAGAAGATATACCAATGACATCACTGAAAATTGTTCAAGTTTGCACTTGCTGGCTGGGAGCATAACCCACTTGGTTGGACTGGTCTTGCAGGATTCAAGGAAAGTAAGTTATCAAGTATGTAACCTTTATCCATCTGTTTTGTATAGGAGGAGATGGATTGGAGGGTAGTCCTATGCTTGTAAGAAGGATTCCAGAATAAGAAAATAAAGATCTGACGAATTTTCAAGGGCACTTTGGGAGAGCTCCTAGTGCAGTGAGGAGGAGGGTATGGAATAGGCTTCTTTTGATTTGGAGTCCAAAAGAGCCAGCAGACAGACTATTGGAACTTAAGATGAATGAGTGTCTCTCTGTGCAGGTTAACACCCGTGGATTGGGAGAATTATATTGGACTGGGCTTTTGATATTGAACAGATGGCAGATCTTTATAGTAGCCTTTAACAAATCTGTTGAACATCTTTTGCAGGAATGAATGATGCTTCTCTGGAAGAGGCAGTAAATCGAATGGAGAAGACTCATAGGCTGCTATAACTAAGAATAGAGTTGACACTACCTGATGCTGTATGGTCAATTGTTGTGCAGGGGAGGACTATGTCTCAACTGAGGAGCAAGGGGATTCCTGCCATAGATTTCTATAGTCAGAGAGAAATTAATATGAAGTAGTCTGTTCAGAGTCTGCGCTGGCCCATTCACCCTGATGTATCTGCTCTGAAAGAGTGCTGCGATGACTGTACTGACAGAAGAGATTAGCCAGCACCAATAGCTAGCCAGAGTCTCTTTTATGGTGCAAATAGCACAGAAAATGGCTGTATAGGTCTGCACTTAGGAGAAATGCTTTAAACGATGTCTATGTTGAGGTGTTTGGGTTTCTCCAGTACTTTGGAAGTAGGAGTCTGTTTTCTGCTTCACAGTGGCTGCAGAACTGGTTCAGGTGGTCCTGCTGTGTTCATGGAGACATGGAGGACATACGTCTGCAATGCTTGCAGTCACCTTGAATACTTTTGATTCTTTTTGGATTCATCATTATTCTTGAAGATAAGTATGACACTTTCCTACTTATTTTTTGCTGACTTATAAGCTGTTTTTCATACCACATGCCCTCAAACATTGATGCAGTCTTGAAGTCCTAGACTTCAAAAACACCGACTTCAGTAAAATGGCCAAGGAGGAGTTGGTAGGTGGAAGGTAGAATTGCAATGGGCTAAACTAAAAGTGTCAATAAAAGGGCAACAGATACATATGTAAGGAAAGTAAACAAACACAAGAGGAAAAGGAAACCTATTTGGTTCTCCAAAGAAGTGGCTGCACAAATAAAGGCAAAAAACACAGCTTTCACAATATTCAGAAGCTTGCAAACAGAGGAACACAGAAAGGAATGCAGGATCAACCTAAAAGAGAGAAAGAAATAAGGATAGCAAGATCAAAGGCAGAAGAAAAGATAGCTAAAGATGTGAAGTGTGACGACAAAACTTTCTTCAGGTATATTTGGGAGAGGAGGAAAATCAGAGGTGGAACTGCAGGACTCAGAAGTACTGGGAATGGACTCATGGAAAGTGACATTGAAAAAGCGAAATTGCTAAACAAATACTTCTGCTCTGTTTTTACTAAAGAAAATCCTGGAGAAGGACTAAAATATGAAAATGGGAATGGAGTAGATACCACACCATTCACAGAAGATGATGTGTTAGAACAACTTGCAAAACTGAAAATGGACAAGGCTATGGGACTGGATGGGATACATCCCAGGATACTGAAAGAGCTCAGAGAGGTTCTTGCAGGGCCGTTAAAGGATGTTTTTAACAGATCCTTGGAGACAAGAGAAGTTCCTCAGGATTGGAGAAGGGCTGATGTGGTACCTCTTCACAAAAGTGGTAACAGGGAAGAAGTGACAAACTACAGGCCGGTAAGTCTTACTTCAGTGGCGGGAAAAGTAATGGAGGTGCTCCTGAAAGAGAGAATAGTATACATTTTCAAAACCAATAGGTTGCATGATCCGAGGCAACATGGTTTTACCAAAGGACGATCTTGCCAAACAAATCTGATTGAGATCTTTGACTGGGTGACCAGAGAAGTAGATCAGGGGCATGCAATGGATGTCATGTACCTGGATGTCAGCAAAGCCTTTGATACTGTTCCTCATAGGAGGCTTATCAATAAACTCAATAGCTTGGGGATGGGTCCCAATGTGGTGAACTGGATCAGAAATTGGTTGACTGACAAACGACAGAAGGTGATGGTAAATGAAGCTCACTCAGATGAAAGGAAGGTGATTAGCGGTGTGCCCCAGGGTTCAGTCCTGGGATTGGTACTGTTCAATATATTTATGAGTGATATTGCTGAAGGACTGAACGGAAATGTCTGTCTTTTTGCAGATGATACAAAAATTTGCAACAGAGTGGACTCCCCTGAGGGAGTGGAGAGGATGAGAAAGATCTACAAAAGCTGGAAGAATGGTCTAATGCTTGGCAGTTAAGATTTAATGTGAAGAAGTGCAGTGTCATGCACTTGGGAAGCAGAAATCCAAGGGCAATATACGTGATAGGGGGCGAGAGGTTGGTGTGCATGGACCAGGAGAAGGACCTTGGAGTGATTATTTCTGAGGATCTCAAGGTTTGGCAAACAGTGCGACAAGGCAATGGCAAAAGCCAGAAGGATGCTGGGTTGCATACAAAGAGGAATTACCAGCAGAAAGGAAGAGGTACTAATGCCACTGTACAGGTCACTGGTGAGGCCTCACTTGGAATACTGTGTTCCGTTTTGGAGACTGTATCACACAAAGGATATAAAAAGACTGGAAACGGTTCAAAGGAAGGCGACCAAAATGATTTGGAGCCGGCATCAGAAGACTTATGAGAAGAGACTTGAAGACCTAAATATGTACACTCTGGAGGAGAGGAGGGACAGGGGAGATATGATTCAGAACTTTAAATACTTAAAGAGTATTAATGAACAAACAAGCCTCTTCCAAAGACGAGGAAGCTGTAAAACTAGAGGGCATAACATGAATCTGCAAGGGGGTAAATTGAAAGGCAATGTCAAGAAATACTTTTTCACTGAAAGGGAGGTGGATGCTTGGAATGCCCTCCCGATGGAAGTTGTGGGGGCAAATACATTGACAGAATTTAAAATGGCATGGGACAGACACAGTGATCCCTTTATAGCAACAGGATAAAATCAAAATAAAATTATCTCTTATATCTCAACAAATAGGGGTGCCCTACATGGAGTGGTGGGTACACCCCTAAACAAAGGCATGGGGAGGGGTGACCTGCACAGAACAGCAGATGCACCTACTCTTGCCACCTTGCTGGGCAGACTAGATGGACCATACTGGTCTTTATCTGTCGTCATTTACTATGTTACTATGTTAGGACATACTGTTTTAAAATGGTTTTACTTGTTTTTGACTGAAAGGCAACAAGAAGTGAGAGTTTTATTAATTTATTTATGACATTTTTATGCAACCTTCCCTGTAAAATAGTTATCTCCAAGTTATAATGCCCTGTTCATTGTAATTTCAGTTTGTTCAATGTAAACCGCACTGATGCAGAATAGCGTGGTATATAAGAGACTAAAAATAAATAACAATGCCTTCACCTGATTCCACAAAACAAGATATTTCATCACTTGTTGAAGTTCCAAATGTACTGCAGATTATTCCACAAACTGGACAATACTTAGGGGCATAAGATTTTAAATTGTATCCAAACTATAAATGGTAGCTAATGCACGGTAACCAAAAGAGGAAGAGGAGGAGGAGGAGGAGGAGGAGGAGGAGGAGGGGGGGGGGGGCAACATGATCAAAATCTTTCTTCCCCCAAATAAGGCATGCTACAGTGTTTTGGACTAACGGTAACCTCTGCAACCGATATTAAGGAGGCCACTTTGTAAAGCATTAAGAAAATCCAACGTACTTGTTACAAAAGTGTGCACTAGAAGTATAAAATACTCTGACTGAAAAAATGAATAAACTCTTCGCATGGATGTAAAGCTGCAAAACAGGAATGTTGGTATGGCATGAAATTTGTGCTGGTGTCCCACAGGGATCATCATTATTGGCCTCTTTATTTAATATTTATATGATTTCTCTTTGGAAAAGACTATGTGAGTTAAAAAATTCTTTTTCTCCGTATGCAGATGAATTTAAGAACCTCCATACAGGGTCATACCAAAGGCCCATCAAATGCAGTGTCCTGTTTCCAGTAATGGCCAATCCAAGCCATAAATATCTGACATATCCCAAAATTAGCCAGTTCCATGCTACTTATCCCCAGGGATAAGCAGTGGGGTTCTCTCGGTCTACCTTAATAATAGTTTATGGAATTTCCTCCAGGAATTTGCCCAAACCTTTTTTAAACCTGGCTGTACTACCTGTATTTACCATATGAGTGCCAAACCTTAATTATATATTGAGTGGAAAAAAATATTTTCTCCTAAATGTTTTAGTTCAAATCTATTTATTGAAGCCATCAACACATACTCCCAGCATGTGAGCACTCAGGCTCAATGCCAGGAGCATAGAAACAAACCAAAGAACCACGTATTACAATTTTTCATTTTCACCCCTCCTCATCCATTCCCCTCAGTACCTCATATTTGAGCTTTCCATTAAACTCAACAACAAACCCCCTCCGGGGTGTGGGTGCACTTACGAACTCCCAGGGTAATTAGGTACAAATCAAGAAAACAGAATAGCAACTATGCCTAGTCTTTTAACTCCCACCTCCACCCAATACATTATGGTGCTTTCAGGCCTCCATAGAGTCATTCAGTAACCAGCCCCTCCAAGGCCCATATACCAAGGATGATGCACCCATCTTGCAACCCTCTATAGGCCTTTCCATCTGCCCCCCCCCCCTATTTCAAGGGGGAGCACTCCACCCTTGGCTGATCTACACACCAACTCAGTCCCCTACCCTCTACCCACCCCACCTTCCACTACCCCAACACCCACCCCGTCATCCTGTGATTGCCCACCTATCCTGCTCCATCTGCTCTGACACACCCCTTCCAATCACCCATCCCCTAAATTTATTTATTTAGCTAGCTACGCTTATATACTGCTTTTCACCGGGTCAAAGCGGTTTACAAGGAACAGAATGTTGGTTTTTTTTTACAGAGAACATATGCCTTATATGGAACAGAACATCAGATACAATGAACTAGTTAACAATTTTGAAAGCAAAATAACATTACAGATTATATAGTATATATAGTAGAACGCTATGTACAAACGTTGAACTAAACGGTATGTTCAACAACTATCTACAAGTGTGGGTCTACCTTGATAGTGTCATGTTGGAAGGTATGTTAGGTGGAGGGACCAAAGTGTTTAGTGAATAACTGTGTTTTCAAGTGTTTGCGGAAGGAGGGAAGATAGGGAATATTCCTTAGGGTGTCAGGTAGGGAGTTCCATAGGGAAGGCGCGTAGAGTTTGAATGCTTTGCAGCATGTTTGTAGGTTGAATTTTATTTTGGACTGCGGTATGTTAAGTTTGTTAATTGTAGTGTGTCTTCGTGGTCTGTTTGTAGAGAGTTTCTGCAGTAAGGATTGGAGGCAGGTAGTCTGATGGGAATGAAGAGCTTTGTGAAGAGGAGGCATTTATATTTGATTCTGTTGGTAAGGGGTAGCCAGTGTAGTTGTTTTAGGATGGGAGTGATGTGGTCCTATTTAGTAGCTCCTTGGATGGTACGAGTAGCTGTGTGTAAGGTGGCTTTACGAGGGAGAAGTATGGATTGAGGCAGACCTTGGTAGATATTGTTGCAGTAGTCTGCATGGGGGAGAGTGATTCTTGCAGTGCTGATCTAAAATCTGCTGGTTCGAGGAGAGGACAGAGTCGTTGCAGGGTCTTTGTTATGAAGTAGATTGTTCTGGCTGTCATTGCTACTTGGATCTTGAAAGAGAGTTGATGGTCGATAGTGATCCCGAGGTATTTCAGCTACGTTTTTGCATTTATCTGGATGTCGTTCAATGTTACAGTGGTTGGAGGTGTGAAGAAGGAATCCCTTGTAAAAAACATAGCCTCAGTCTTTTTGAAGTTGATTGACAGGTTATCTGCTGTGAGCCATTGGGTGACATCTGTGAAGCAGTCCTGAATTTGTGTGTAGTCTGGTTTATTGGAGTGGAGTGGGCAGTAAAGCATAATATCATTAGCATATAGGTGAAAGAACATATTGTGCTTTTTGATGATAGAGCATAGGGGTTGTAGGTATAGGTTGAAAAGGGGTGCAGACAATGTGGAATCTTGGGGTACTCCTTGCGTGTGTTGGTAAGATTTTGAGATGTTTGAACCCATCTTTGTTTGTTGTTGTCTGTCGGTGAGGTATGACTGGAACCATTTGAGGACGATGTCTTGAATTCCAAATAGTTGTAATCACTGTAGTAACATATTATGGTCGACTGTATCGAGCACCGTGGAGATTTCGAGAAATATCAGAAGGTAGGTTTGTGAGCGGTCTTGAATGCCTTGGGTCAAGTTGTTAATGAGACAGGTCATTAGGATTTCTACTCCATGCATTGGGCAGAAATCTGCTGTTGGGGATAAAGTAGGTGTTTTTCATCTATATGGTTTTAGAGCTGTAGCTGTACGGTTTTTTCAATGATGTTAGCCAGGAATGGGAGGCTGGCGATGGGTCGGTATGATGTGTGGTCTGATGGGTCGAGGTTTGGTTTCTTTAAGGTAGGGTGGATGGAAGAGAGCTTGAGACTGCTTGGCATTATTCCTTGTTGAAGTACTTCATTTGTTATCTTGGCTAGAATTGGGCTAAGTTTGGTTCTTGCTGCTTTGACTCAGTTAGCTGGGCATAGGTCAAGTGGTGAGATGGAGGTGTTTAGCTTAGATAGTATATGCTTGATATCTTCACTACTGACTGTTTGAAATGTGAACCAGCAATTGTTGTTAGGAATGGCAGAGATGTGAGGGGAGGTGGTGAGGTTCGGAAGGGGGTGTAGACGTTTGTAGTGAGCAGCGAGTTGATGGGTGATGGGAGATGTTGGGTTGTGGTTTGTGGGTGGTTCTGTGAGGCATATGACTAAGTCAAATAGTTCTCTTGGACGATTTATTGCAGTATTGATGATTTTTGTATAATAGTCTTTCTTGGCTTTATCTGCAGTGGTGTGTTAGTTCTGTAGTAATGCAAGGCAGTTGTGGTCTTCAAACAAGGTGGTCTCCTGCCATTTCCGCTCAATTCTTCTTAGTTCAGTTTTTAGTTGTCGTAGTGATGGAGAGTACCAGGAAGTTTTGCGGATGTGATGTTTTTGAGAGGCTTCAGTACCATACTTTGACCTTTTGGGGCAGCATCTTGATATAGTTATCCTAGATGGCAAGAAATATGGGGACTTTCTGCCTGAATCCTTTGCCCAGAGTTTATGAAGTTGCATGTGTTGGTGCAGCGCATTCCGCCAGTGCCAATAATTTGGTGGCTCCTCGTCCTTCCAAACCAACCAAATAAGCGTGGCTAGCACCCAGGCCAATTTAAACAATCACCACCGTCCCTGCCTAGTAGCCCCCACCCCCTCCATGACATGAAACAGAGCAGATTGGGGAATCAAAGTCCAGTGTTCCTGCATTACCCTCACTATAAACCAATGTATCTCCCACCAGTAACCCTGTACAAAAGAGCAAGACCAAAGCAGATGGGCCAAAGAGGCTCCCTCCATGCCACATTTGGGACAACATATCCAATCTGAATACCCATCCACTGCACGTGCCCCGGCAAAAGATACACTCGATGCACTACCTGGTAGTGCATATCTCGCAGAGACACCATAGTCATCAGTCAGGGAATCTTCCCAATAAGTTTCCAAAACTCTTCACCCATCACCACTGTGCCAAACTCAGCATTCCAAGCCCCAACTAGTCGGTGGCACGTTGTCCATGAGGAAGTATCTGCAGAAGAACTCTGAACCCTAAATACTATAATCTTCCCCGATTCTTCCGAAAGGAAAACATCTTCTAGGTCCATATACAGTAGAAGTCAGTTGACAAGTTTCTTTTCTCTAACTTCAGATCATAGCTGCGGATTTGGCAATAAGAAAAAAGGTCTGCAGCTACTAGGCCATGCTGAGTACATAGTTCCTTGAATGACAGCATCTTGCCATTTTTGGTCAGGAGCTGGTTCAACTGCTGTAAACCCCTCCACCGCCAAATCCTGAACAGAGGAGTAGATGTACTGGAGACAAAATTTGCATTACCTTGGATCAGTAGATATACTGATTGGGTGGGGGAGTGCCCCAATTTAATGCAAATCCAGTGCTATGTACGGCAGATGGATTGGATAAGGACACAGCTCCGAAGAGAAGGCAGCAGTCCCCCAGGGTGAGCTTGAAACACATATTTCAATGCCAGTGGTGCGACCATGGCCCTCTTACACCTGAAGTGGCTCTGCAAGACACCTACACATCACTCCTATCCTGAGCCAACTACACTGGCTACCCATCACGCTCAGAATCAAATTCAAAACAGCCCTTATCCTTTTCAAAATCCAGCGTAACCTGGCACTGAACACCCTCAAGGACTTGATCAAGACAAAAGCTAACACTAGGCCCAGATGTAGACCAATGATGGACATCCTCCAGACACCGGCCTCATACTGCAAATCAATGAACTCGACATCCAAGAGGGCACTGTCTCTTGCTGCACCCTCCCTTTGGAACTCACTCCCCCATGACATCAGGATTAATACAGATGCGAAGGACTTCAAGACAAGACTGAAGACCTTCCTATTCACTGATTACTATGGGACCATCACATAATCTACTCTCCCTCAGTAAAGCCCTTACCCCATCTTTCCCTATTGTTGTACATAACTATCTCATTTGTAAATAAGCACCCTTGAACCCCCTTCTAACCCCCCCACATTCCCCCCTTGCAAAGTCCTTTCTCTGTAAATAGCTCCTTACCTCCCACCCTTGAATTGTCCCTCTCCAGAGACCCCTTCTCTCCTTCCTCCAAGTACTCCTTTATATCTTGTTACAATCCAATGTTCACTGAAATTAAGGGGTATGTTTACTAAACCGTCCTAATGTGCGCCCGGCGCTAGTGTGCAGGATGCCGTATACGGAGTGGGCGTTTCAGTCTTAATCTAGCAAACCGGGATTATCGTGTGCTCTTGTGCGCCATGCACATTAGCGCCCGAGAAACGCACGAGGGAAGCATAAGCAGGCGCGCTGATGTGTAAGCAGAGGAACAGGGCTGCAGTACAATGGTGAAGACACTGACAGATGGTGCGGGAGTCATGGGTTCACTGTGCCTAATGAATAAGGCTGGCTGAGGCACTACCTGTTATGCGTAATGTTGCATTATGAGGCTTTTTAATTTTATTTTAATTACTGCTGCTAGCAAACGCACTCTTAAAGCGCTGTAACATAAGGTGCTGCATAAGGCATCCCATAAGGTACCCCAGATGGCACATTTTAAAGTGCACTGTCCGCCACGGCACCCTACAATGTTGCTTAAAGGGTGGCCGATAGGGCGCCATATAGGGTGCCCTATGAGACACGGCAAGGTCATAGCACTGTTTTTGATGGCAGCACTGTGCATTTTAACGCATGGAAATGTTAAGTAGGTGCGCTGATATGCAAGGAGAAACAGCAGTATAGCACAATGGTTAAGACACTGACTGATGGTACAGGGGTCATGGGTTAAGTTCCCCACTGTGCCCAATGAATAAGGCTTGCTGAGGCACTACCTGTTATGTGTAATATTGCATTATGAGGCTTTTTAATTTTATTTTAATTATTGCTGCTAGCAAATGCACTCTCAAAGCACTGTAACATAAGGTGCTGCATAAGGCACCCCATAAGGTACCCCAGAGGGCACATTTTAAAGTGCACTGTCCGCCACGGCACCCTACAATGTTGCTTAAAGGGTGGCCGATAGGGTGCCATATAGGGTGCCCTATGAGGCACGGCAAGGTCATAGCACTGTTTTTGATGGCAGCACTGTGCATTTTAACGCATGAAAATGTTAAGTAGGTGCGCTGACATGCAAGGAGAAATAGCAGTGTAGCACAATGGTTAAGACACTGACTGATGGTGCAGGGGTCATGCGTTCAATCCCCCACTGTGTCCAATGAATAAGGCTGGCTGAGGCACTACCTGTTGTGTGTAATATTGCATTATGAGGCAATTTAATATTGTTTTAATTAGTGCTGCTAGCAAACACACTCTCAAAGTGCTGTAACATAAGGTGCCGCATCAGCCGCCCTATAAGGCACTCCAGAGAGCATACTATAAAGTGAACTGTCTGCCCAGGCACCCTAGAATGTTCCTTATAGTGCGCTTTATAGGGTGCCGTATGAGGCCCCGCAAGGTCATAGCACTGTTTTTGATGGCAGCACTGTGCATTTTAACGCATAGAAATGTTAAGTAGGTGCGCTGACATGCAAAGAGGAACAGCAGTGTAGCACAATGGTTAAGACACTGACTGATGGTGCAGGGGCCATGAGTTGAAATCCCCAGTGTACCTAATGAATAAGGTTGGCTGAGGTAATTCCTTTTTCTGCTTGCAACTGTACAACAATCTGTGCTGCCATCTAAAAAGAACCCCACCCCAGTGCCATAAATTAATGCACCCTTTAGGGTGCACCAGAAGCCACATCCTAAACAACCACGTCAGCAAAGGCGAGTTATAATGTTCCCCAGAGGCCATGTTGAAAGGTTGCCAACTCCCAAGGCACCATAGTAGGCACCCCATAAGCTGCCTGAATAGAAGATGTGGCATAAGATGCCCCAAGGATGTATAGGTGAACCCAAAAACGTTGGCCAAGAGCAGTAAGGTCCCCCAATTTGAAGGGCAAGAGAGGTATGTGGCAAACACACACGTAACCCAAACACTGCACAGAGCAGAAAGGAAAGACAATGCATAAGTAAAAGAAGGACGTAGATCAGAGCTGATGGACCACACAAATCAGCTGCAGCCCATGTGGCAGCTAGAAAAATGGACAAACATATCGGGGGCAGCTGTAGCTATGCACAGAGTGATGGTAATGTACCATGCTATAATGACAGTGTGTGACAGAGGATGGGAAGATGTGTGCAGCAGAGGAGCCAGAAATGGCAGGATAGGTGAAATATCAGGATGACAGTGGAGTAGCAGTGCTATGCAGAGCACACACAGGAGAGGCAGCCAGGGAGAGCTGCAATGCAGGAATGTGTAGGAGTGCAGGACGTGGGGTAGCAGCATGCACATCAGGGTAGGATGGCACACAGCTGGCAGACAGAAGATGGACAGAAGGATGGTTCACAACTCTGATGAGGGTACAATGTGCTCACAGCACAGATCTGCACAGATATGACTGTCACAAGCATACAAATGAAAGAGAACAGAGAGGAATCACACCTATGACCACTACCACAAATGGCAATGCACAAACCGGTAGGCCACACCACCAACGTGAGCTCATTAGCAAAGGCTGCATACAAAATAGTGCAGGGCATCACACAAGACGCCTGCTGGCTGTCAGGACAGGCAAACCCCCAACAGTAACCATGACCAAATGCACATGCAGATCTGCTGTGTACAGATCACATCACAGTCTGTAATTGGGACCAGAGACACATGCACACACACAATGAAATGTTATGCAGTGGATAAAGCATGCAAAAGAGGAAAGAAACTAAACCCCAAGGGCAGCAGAGGATGCTCTGTGGAGCTGGTTAAAAATCTGGAACAGGACAGGAGAGAATTCAACATGCAAACAGGTGTACCACACACCAGCTGAACCACAGCAATACAAAACCCCCAAGTGCACTGCCATGTAAACATCATAAAGAAAGAGACCTATGTAACAGATAATATCTGATGGCTAGGCAGCACAGAGGGCACACCTTGGTGTACAGTGAAGAGAGGGAAGGGTGTGTGTAGAGGTGATGAACCTGCTGGTACCTAATGGTCCAGTTAGCACAACAGAAAAGAAAAAGATAAACCACATGTGGGGATCAAACCTGCAAACTAGGGAGTTATAATACATGCCTCTAACCACTACCCCAAACAGCACAATGAGCAAGTTGCAAAAAAAAAACAAACAAACCCAAAGGGAGGGTGTGTATGGGAACCTGTAATACTCAGTGATGTGGCAAATGGCTGGCAGATACACAGCTGCCACCGTACAAGGATGTGAGCACAGGTGGGCCATGTACATGACCAGCAAATCAGTAGATACAAGTGTCAATGTGATCAAAGAGTTGAGGAGTAGCCTAGTGTTTAGAAAACTGGCTTGGTCACCAAGCAACCAGGGCTCAATTCACACTAGCACTCCATGTGGCCTTGGGCAAGTCACGTAACCCTCCATTAGTTTGGAAGAAAGACCTGGCAATCTACTTCCAGTGACACTGACAAGAAAACCCTGGAGTCTCTGGGTCACAAGGAGTCAGGACTGACTCAAAGGCACACATTGTATTGCAAGTTTGTCACCATGATCAAGCAGCAGCAGAGACAAATGTATATCAAACACATATATTTATTTGGGTTCATCTTCACAGATAGTGTAGATCCCGCCATCATAATATCAAGGTGAGTGGATCCAAGGTGAAAGACAGAAAGGTCACTGGACCGTCTACAAATGAGGGGCAGGAGACATAATGTGCAGCACTATGCATTAGGCCCTCACCCCCCACATGCTGACGCACGCCTCAAATGTGTTACTCACATATGAGTGCATGTAGACAGTAGGCGGTGCATGATGAGGGACCAACACACATCAATCCTGATCTGTTCCCTAAAATATATCTATCTGGCAACACAGGTGGCACACAAATGAAAACAGCATATGTTGATGAAACGTTGTAACTTTAGAACCACAGATTGAAAATAATGTTACAGCTATCACATAATGCCTGATATAGGACTCCAAGGTGCAACAATGTAACCCTAAACAATCATCAAATGCACAATGAGGATATGCTAACAGGTAGCAGAGGCACATGAACACAGACAGAATTCAAATTAAAACTACCTGCAGAAACATGCAGAGATAACACCATGCAGGAGGTCCCCCTGCACCGGTTGGTGTGTAGACAGTGTCTGTACACATATATCACCGTACATGGAATGCACAATTGAAGGAAGACAACGGACACTCATACTGCGACACTCCAAATATAACGTGGCAATGTGAGTGTCGTCACCTCAGGGGATAAATAGGACTGTGCAGACATGCAATGCAAGGTTTGTAAATCAATGCAGAGCGGCACGTCTGTACAGTAAACAAACACAAGAAACAATATATAGAGAGGGAAATTAAGGGTAAACATGTTACAGTAAACCACACAGAAGCCATATTGCCACATGCTGTGTTTTCCCAACATACTCAGTCATATGCACATGCACCATTGATATTTCAACATGATTCAGTGATGCCACACATGCACGCAAAGACCCTTGTTGATTGAAAACATCAATCCAGGATGCTGGCGTGCATTAAAGCGGTGTTGTTGAAAAACCTGTATCAGCTCCAGGTGGAGATTAGGTGGACATAGACAACAGGACCTCTCCATCGCTACCCCTATGCCACACGTATGGCTGTATGCTTGTGTTGAAACAAACAGATGAGCATATCCTGTGTTCCATGTCACACACATGGCCAAAAGAAACAACTGTGGAGGAATGTGCAACATACAGTGACAATGGCAGTCCCTGATTCACACGTGGGGACCAGTACACAGTGTGCAAAGTCCAAAGCGTATCTGCAATCCAACACATCAGGTTAAGACTATCCTTGCAACCCTGGGCATGCATAGTCAAGTGTCACATCCCAATATGCCACAGTACATGAAAGGTCCTGTGTGTCTCCTGCGATGAGCACGACTCCCAACCAGAGCACGGCAGCAACAGTGTGTTGGACAGGTCTGTCATGGGCAAAGTAGCAATCCAAAAATAATACTGTCCATCCTAGGCATGTGTCGCACTCGCACAGGTCAAACATCCTATGGCACCATTTTCCAGGGAAAGTTCCATGGTGTTCTGTCCCCCAACAGGTGGGTGATGGCGATGCCACATGCACTGTAATAGATGTGTCTGGTTTGTTCTCTGCCCTGTGTCAGAAGAGGAGAAATATTGTATTGGTATGCGCCTTGCAACATCAGCACAAATTGCAGAGAGTCAATCATTAAGAAGCACATAATGAAGAGATACACAGGCAAACATGACATGATCACAACACAATAAACATTGCATGTTGGGGACATTTAGAATTGGAAGCATACACACGGGTGTCACATGGTTATGTTTCTGTCCATGCCCATGTGACACAGGCGTTTCAGAGCTCCATCCTATGTGCATCAGCGTTTGTGAACACAGAGCCAACATGAAATGTATATGACACAAACAGTAAATCATTAACATGTAAAGGCTGATGTCATTACCAAAAGAACAAAGGTGCAAACTACCTTGTGCTTGCATCAGGTGTATGTCTTGGATCCTCTGAGCCACTCAAAGGCCATAACAGGTCACAGTGAAGGGACACAATGTCAGTGAAATATGTAGAATCTCCATGTCACCATGTCACACCGATATCTGTGATACAAAAAGCAGGTCAACAGTGGTATGTCAGAACACAAGACACAGTTCTGTTCCCAACACACAACACATGTCCACAATGGTTACACGGTAAACCCTGTAAGGTAGAGATAGCACAGTCACCACCGCCCCCAGGTGTACAGACCCCTCACAACACATGATAATGTAAAAAGCCTGAACACTGTATCATCACACAGCCAACACAAGAACACACACACACAGTATGCAAAGGGCAGCGTGCCAGCAGTAGCATATGGCCTGTATGTCCACAAGTGGAGATTTGTACACATAAAGGCCCTGTGAAATGCAATGATACCCTGGTGTTGGCTCATGGTACAATGTCGGGGAAGGGTGCATGTGTAGGCCACCACCCATAAACCTACAACCTCCACACACATGCAGCTCTGTTGGACATGTCCCAGAGACAGTGTTGCTGAAGACATACTGGAATAGGAACACATGGGGATATGTGTGTCAACAGCAAAATATGGTTTAGGCAGGTGCAGGGAAAAGAGGTGAACCACAACATCTGGACAATAGGAAAGATCACCGAGAACATGTGTTCCCCCTGACTGCTGGCACAGACAATATAGCTGTAGTTCCACCTACCCCAGCCCACAGCATGTTGGCTGATGTACAGTCCCCTGCCAATGCACCACAGCACCAGGAGCTTCAACAACTATGTCCTGTGCATTGGGAAACACAAGGGAAACATACATATGTCATGTTCTAGCTGTGCAACACACAATGCACATTCCTGTCCCCAGCTTCCACACCCCCAACATCCTTTACAGACTCACTGTTCACCATCACACTGTACACATCTCTCCCATGTGAGAGGCATCAAGGACATGTCTTTGCCAAACTACAGGGGTCCGTACTCTGTCTGTCCCCTCCCTCACCTCCCTGTTGTCGCACACACTGGTGAACATGAGTGTTTTTTCCCTACCGTGTTCCCAACTCACTCCAAGGCTGCAGTATTATCCTGGGTCCCCCATGTTGCTCCCAATGGCCCTTCACTGTGTGTACTGGTGTCCCAATGTCGTCTGCTACCCTGCTGTCAATTGCTGTAACACATGGAAATAGGCAGGGGCACCTCCAGGATCCTCTGTCCAAACACATTTCCTGGTGTGTATATCTCATACCTTGACTAACATTAACAGCTGTGTGCTACTGAGTTGCTAAATATATATCTCAATGTCTGCGTTATGTCCGCTAAACCGCACTCCGATGTCTGCTTTTGACGTGACCCTGATGGCTGCATGTCAGCCCACTGTGTGAAAGTGATAATGGCAAAGCATGGATAGCCTATATGTGCACCTAATAACCCCCCTCCCATCAGATCCTCTTTGTGTATGTGGCCATTACGTTCCTTCTCTAGGGTATGCAATGTAGTTGGTGTCTTGGCATGCACTCTCCTCCTCTTTGCACGTATACAGTCTTTAGTTGAGTCATGGGTTTATGTTGACATGTCATCAGCTAGATTTGCTTAAAAAAATTTGTTGAAAAAAAATATTTCATTTCCCTGAAAGCAACCCTAAAACCCAATCCACCCCCACATTGATCACTCAGCTTGCCTACTGTAACCTACACCTTGTTGATCTTGCCTGAATCACTTCTGTTTGTGTGTACATATGCAACACTGCACTGCATGTCTATTCTGCAATGGAAAAATAAAAACAAAAAACCCTTAGTTGGACAATGCACACTTTCCCTATCTTTCTCCGCATCCATGTTAGGGCTACGCGATGACTTATACAGTCTGCCACACTGTGTTGTGCCACTAACTCCCCGTAAGGGTTTCAATTACCATTATGACAGATAGTACTGAGCATGTATATAGTGCTACATAGCACATGTAGCGCTATACAAAAATTACAGACCAAAACATCCAGCTTACAAGAGCATACCACACACACAATCAGCTCAAAATACCAAATGAAAACCACACACAGCTGCACAAGTGGCCCCAAACATGGTCCTCTCTCCCAGTGTGAAACCCACACCAAATGCCTCTCACCTTGCTGCACCCAAAGCATAACACATACTAACAGTGGTTGCACAGCATCCGCTATCACAATCATCCACAAACCACGAATGTCACCCCAAAACCTCCCACAAGCCTAAAAGCACCCACCCACATCATCCACCTCAGCCCTCTGTTCTGCCCTGCCCACATGGTTTGGTTCCCAGTCATGATGATATTTGACGTTGGGATGGCCAGCCAGTGTCTGTCAAATGTCAGTGCAGTGTTGCATCCTACTGATATTGGTCTACAAATGTTAATCTGTATTAGCACTACACACATATAGCAAAAAATGTGGGAACATATGCAGTACGTACATGAGAAGAGCTGTGCAATTACCTGCCGCCTGATTGCTGTGCCCTCGCGTGTGTCCTCACGGGCACGTACAGGGGGGCACGTCAGATCATCCTCCAGATCCTCATTAATCTCTGCAGGGATATTGTGCCTGAGAGCAATGTTGTGCAGGATGCAACAGGCTATGATGATCTCTGCCACAGTCTGTGGAGTATATTGTAAGGCGCCGCCTGTCCTATCCAGACACCTGAAGTGACTCTTCAAAACGCCAAAGGTGCGCTCTATGACAGAGCGGCTGGTGGCATGGGCCTCATTGTACCTCCGCTCTGCACGTGTCTGTGGTTGATGCACAGGGGTCAGCAACCAGGGGCGACACCCATATCCTGCATCACCTGTAGAAAGACATGAGGTAAGTTAAAGCATGAGCTCATGTCCCCTCAAATGGACACAGGTATATATGTGCAAAACAAATGCATTACACATTCTGTAAGAAACATATGACATCACAGCTATGCAGCATTGCAACATTGAAATATGATGACACAAAAGGACCACATGGCCTATCTAGTCTGTCCGTCCATATCAACAGGTACAACAGTCCCCTTTTTATCCTTTATAGATCCTCTGTGTTTGTCCTATGCTGTTTGGAATGCAGTTACTGTCCTCGTCTCTACCACCTACACTGTGAGAGTATTCCATGGATCCACCACCTATTCAGTAAAGAAATATGGTGGCATATCACCCCTGAATCTATCTCCCTCCACCCTCATCCCATGTTCCCTCGTAGCTGAACTTGCGTACAATTTGCAGAGGCTCTCTCCCTCAACATATATGCCACGGAGGTATTTCTACATCTCCATCATATCACCTCTATCCCTCCTTTCCCCAAGGCGTACATCCTAAGATCCTTCGGTCTGTCTTCATATGCTGTATAATGAAGACCACTAATCATTTTAGTAGACACCCTCTGCTCCAACCCCATCCTGTGCACATCCTTTTGAAGGTGCAGTCTCCAGAATTGCACACTCTACTCCAAATGAGGTCTCACAAAAGACATATACAGAGGCATTCTCCCTTCCTGTTTTATGCTAGCTATTCATCTCTGTATGCACCCAGCCAGCCTTCTAGCTTTTTCCCTTGCCTATTCAACCTGGTTAGCTACTTTGACATCAGCAGAAACAACCACACCTAGGTCCCGCTCTTCTGTAGTGCACAAGAGTACTTCACCCCCTATACAATAGTGCTCCCTTGGATTGCTTCAGGCCAACAGCCTGACCTCACATTTCCTACCATCACACCCCAGCTGGCCAATTTAAGACCATTCATCAAGCTTAGCTAGATCACTCCTCATGTTTTTTAGAGCTTCCTGGGTGTCTACCCTATTACAGATTGAGTGGGTGAAACTAAGAAACACCAGACAAGGGGTAGCTGTATGGAGTGGCAACAACATAATATGTAACAACCACACAAATGCTTGCATCCAATCAACCAGCATCACACAGCAACATAGCAGGACGCATTTGAAGGGCAACCCCCTCCCCTTCCCCCTATATCCCACACAGGTAGATGAGACACACACACAATGAGTGATCTACTGCAAGACACACATTTGCACATACGCCTAGTCACATGAGCACCATGTGCATGTCAGAAATGGGAAACACCCACCCAGAAATATGCAGTCCTCATACTGTCCTGCCTCAAATTGTTGGAATAATGCCGAGTGATGCAGGATATAGGCGTCATGGGTGGACCCTGCAAACCTGGGGACCACATTCAGAATATGTATATTTGCATCATATACAGCCTGAACATTTAGGGAATGATAGTGTTTGCGGTTGCGAAACACTACCTCCCTGTCTCTAGGCGGGACCAGGGCAACATGTGTGCAATCAATAGCTCCCATCACGTGTGGTATCCCGGCTAACGCCTCAAAGGCCTGGTTCAGGGTCCACTACTGTTGCCTAGTGTGTGGAATGGCAATATAATTCCGCACCCGGCTGACCATGGCACGCAGTACTTGGTGGAGACAGCGTGAGAAGGTGGGGCAGCTCATGCCACCCACTGCGGCCACAGATGACTGGAAACAGCCAGAGGCAAAGAAATGTAGGGCAACAAGGAGCTTGACCAAACCTGGTATGGCATGTGACCGATCAGTCAGGGGCTCGAGGTCAGGTCTTAGATCCTCATAGAGCTCCCTAATAGCCCCTGTGCTCAGTCTGTACAGGGAGATGACCTGGTCCTCTCGCATGCCCTGGAGCTGGGCCCTGGGCCTGTAGAGGCATGGCTGGCGAGCCTGCACCTCAGCACGCCTCCTGCGCCGTGCGTGCACAGCCCCTGCCTGCCCTGCCCCCACAGCTGCAGGTCTGATTTGCTGCAGGACTACACCCATGCCCTGTGCCTCAGCCTCATAGACATCATCTCCCCTGTCACGCAACCGCACCACCTGCCCACCTCGCGCTGCAGCTGCAGCAAACACAAAGGCCGCCATAACCTCCACCCGCCCTGCTCCTCTAAATCAGTCAAACACAGACAACACTTCCCTAACCAAGACACACACCATACACACCACACAGAAACACAGCCACACAATACAACCAACAACAATCACAAACCCAGTCACACTCCACAATACACCTGATTCAGACTCGCTCCTTCCGTCACTGCCAACGCACACCTTCTTTCTCCCTCGCCTACAAAAAACCCTCAATGTGCAACATGTGCTCAGGACAATTTATAGAGTTTCTTTACGTAGCGCGTGTTGCGCGTGTGCATTTGCGCGAATGCGACCACTGCGCATGCGCAGTTGGCTGTGCGCATGGCGCATGCGCCACGGCTCATGCGCTAACTAATGCACGCACCCACGTTCTGCATCTGCATGGCGCATGCGCAATACGCACAGCCAACTGCGCATGCGCAGTGTGCACGGCGGTGCGCGTGTGCGTACGCTCTGTGTAGTTGACTGTGCAACGCGCAAGCACCCATTTCCCGCCTCTGGCCGGCGCATGCGCAATGCACGCGGCCAACTGCGCATGCGCACCTACGCAGCCAACATGCTCACGCAACTGCGCACGTGCAACGTAAAAACCCTATAAATAAACCTCTACACGTGCTGCACGTTGAGGGGTTGTTGGTAGGCGAGGGAGAGAGAAGGTGTCAGTGAGAGAGAGAGAGAGAGAAGCAGGTGTCTAGGAGAGCTAAGGTTTTGTGGTGAGGGTCAGAGTGTTAGAGGCTTGGTTGTGGAGGATATGTGTGAGGTACAGCAGGGGATACAGAGAGGAGGGGAGTCAAGGAGCAGGTGAATGAGAAAGGAGGTGAGGTAAAGAGCAGATAGCAGAGAGAGGAGGGAGGTGTGAGGTGGAGCTGAGAAGGGCAAGAGAAGGAATGTCTGACAGGGAGGGAGAGGACAGGGAGATGGAGCCACAGGACAGGGCAGGAGTGGAGAGGGACAGGGAGACGGACAGGGAGAGGGAGACGGAGAGGGAGAGAGAGGTGGGGCCACCTGTTGGGGAGGAGACAGATATGGCAGGGAGTGTGGTGGAGGCTGCAGGGCCATCGGCCCAGCCCACACAGGGTCCTCTCACTACCAAACGTAAACGCATACCGGTGCCAGCTCTGCAAAGGAAGAGGGCCCAGAAATTCTTACCACAGGAAAATCACATCCTGCTGGCTTCTGTTCTAGAAAATTATGATGTCCTATACGGACGACTAAGCAACACCACCACTGTTGCAACACGCACCCAGGTGTGGGAGGAGGTGCAGGAGGCGGTGGCACAAGCAGGGGGCCCAAGCAGAGACCTCGACAGCCTCAGGAAGAGGTTTAACAACATAAAGAGGGGTGTGCGTGCACACATGATGGCAGAGCGGCGGCATGCCATGGGCACTGGAGGAGGAGGCCCCTTTACACCCTCCCTAACACCCCTGGAGCAGGAGTTGGCAGAGCGGCTAGGGCCAATATAACTCTATGGACTGCCAGAGGCACTGGACACTGCCCATCCCCAGGCAAGTAGGTACCCAAATCACACCTTGCCGCTCCCAACCCATTGAGTACCTGCCCTTTGGATGTGCATCAGGATTCTTATTAACACCTCCTCATACCTGCTCCCCTGGATCATCTCCCACCCTCTGCCTTTGGCTCATTAGTGTGCTGTCCCCCATTCCACCCCTTTTACTCTGTGTTTTGCTGCCCTCCAACCACATGTTTCATTTGCATCATCCCTTTTTATATCTGCCCTGCATATGTGGCAACATGTCTGCTACAAGCCCCCTCTCAGACCTGTACGTGTTATGTCTGTGTCTAATCTAAGCACTGCTGAGCAGGGATGGTCCTTCTGTGGGATAATGCACACCAGGGGTCCTCAAACATTCCAAACAGGGGGCCAGTTCACTGTCCCTCAGACCATTGGAGGCCCGCAATATAGTGTTAAAAAAAAATATGAACAAACCCCAAAGAACACTGCAGAAGTACAAAAAACAGAGAATGTTTCAAAACATTTTGTTTTTTTTTTCCAGTGGCAATTGCTCTAGCCACGTTAGTCTGGTTTCTTTGGGTCTTCTGCTAACTCCCCATCATCTGCTGTCCATTTGTCCTTTCGTCACACGTCTAGTATTGTTTCCATTCTCTGTCTACATCTGTTTTAACATGGTAATCTTTCTCCTTGTGCTCTTTCTGCATTCCTAGGTCATCCACTCAAATGTTAGACCCCCATCCTCAATCCCCACTATCTGTCCAATTGTAGATATCTCTTATGTCCCTCAAAATGTTTTTTTCCCTCACCATTTCATTTGTCCAGCTCTATCCCATTCTGATCCTCGCACAACCTCACCTTCCGTCTATTTCCAGCCACACCCAGCATCCGCTCCCCTCTAGTCCGTGCATCAGCCCATTTGCAGTCCTAGCCCCCCATCAGCCCATTTCCAATCCTATCCCTGGCCCAACATCAGCCCAGTACCAGTCCTAGCTCCACACCCAGGTCGAGTCCTATCCAAGTTCCTCCAGAAGTGCATTTCCAAACCCCAGCCACCCCAAAAGCTTATTGATAGCCCTCTCCTAGCCCCACCATCAGCCCATTTGCAATCTTAGCACCCCAACAGCACATTTTGACCCCTATCCTAGGCCCCCCCATCATCCCACTGCCAATCTTACCACCACCCATAGGCCATGACCTGTCCTAAACCCCTCCCCCACATCAGCACACTTCCAGTCTTACCTCTCCCCCCCCATAGCCATTTACCACTCCAAGCCTCCTCCACCCCAATCAGGCAAGATAGGATATGAAATAACCCAACCACGCCTACTGCTGCTGCTTCCACCGTGGCAGCAGGAGATTCAAGCATCCCATGGGGCCCCCCCCCTGCTCTGCAGCGTCCTCCATGCGGCTTCAGTGTGGGCTTGTCAGAGCCATGTGAAGGGAGAGTATCCCTTTCTCATGGCCATGTCAATGCCGTCACGGGCCCTATGGAAAATACCATCAGGCCCATGGCGGGATTAACAGAGCCACGAGAGGAGAAGCTCTTTCTGTTTGTGTGGCTCTGACAGCCAACACTGAGGCTGCATGGAGGACACTGCAGAGCAGGGGGAGGCCCATGGGATGCTGGATTATTCTGCTGGCACGGCGGCAGCGGCAGCAGCAGGTTTGTGAGGTGTTAACTTAGCTGGGCTGCTGCTAAATGAATGCTGCGGTCCTGTGTAGAGCTGCCCCTGAGGACTGGCAGCGGCGGCAAAAACACCCATCGGGCTGCATACATCTCCTTGGCGGCCCACATGTGGCCCTCATCCCGTAGTTTGAGGACCCCTGATGTACACATCGATGTGTCTGCTAGGTACTGGCCTAAATATGCCTAATAGTGGTAGCAGGAGCTGTAGTGGTAGCTATTTAGCACATGTACAGGCCACGGCCAAACACACATTGATTGTGGGGTGGATATGTTAAACAGTTGTATGTAGTTGAACCATGCAAAGCAATCTGTGCTGTGTATGGTTTCCACAATCCAGGTGACTACACAACCATGGCCCCAGCTGAGGAGAAGGAGGTGCAATTGGCCGAGGATGTGGCAGAACCCCAGCCCACAATGTCTGGGGGCAGCACCAGCAATGGTGACGGGACCCCAACCACACACATACAGCCTGTGCCAGAGGACCACACCCCAGACATCACTGACACAGAGGGCTCGGAGGAGATCAGAAGACAACACCCCAGTCATGCACCAGCGCCAGATGAGAACCCTCCACCAGAATTGGACCCAATTGTTGAAGAGCTGCGCACACACACTGCTGCAGCACGGCGCAATGCAGAAGGTGGGTAACAGCATACCCCACGATCCCGACGGGGTTGTCCTAACATCCCCAAAATTATTGTATATTGCCCACATAGCATAGAGTTCTGATTTTGGGGGGTGGTCTTCTGTGCTCTGTGATTCTACCTCCTGTAGCATGTCTTGTCAGGTGTCAGCATTTGTGAGGGGCTCACACACATGCACACTGTGCTTGCCCATATACCCCACATAAGCCCAAAGAGAAGAGCAATGATCGCAGGTCACCCAGACACCCTATGTGACAGAGACCTCATCATGGGTATTGTCACGCAGTATCGTTTGACAACATAATCTGCAGTGTGTGCCAGCATTATAGAAATTGGGGCACCCCAGATATGTGTATGTGTGTCTTAGGCCCCCTCAGATCATCTGACCAATTCCAGACAAGCAGTGTGCAGACCTTGCATAGTCATATTAAACTGTGGCAATGTGCCATGTGTGAGATCTGTGTTTCTCACGACCCCACATCCAGACCCCTTCCAGACATGGGGATGGCTCATGGGAGACACAGATGTAAACGTTGGTAGGTTTGGCAGGCATGACTGTTCTGCAGACTGCACTTCTGGGATATGCGTGACATGTATATGTGTGACAGCTGGTAATGGAGAGGAAGCTCACATATCACCCTCTGTCCCACCCACAGGCACTCATCAGGCACTCCAGCGTCTGTACATGGCAATTGGAGAAAATACCAGGGAGCTGAGTATGATCCGGGAGGAGATGCGGTCAGGGGCGCTTGCCCGCATTGCGGATGCCATGGAGGACATTGTGGGGCTAATGCGGCAGCAAGCACCAGTACCAGTACCAGCACCATCACCATCACCGGCACCAGTACCAGCACCAGCACCAGCACCGGCACCGGCACCTGAGGCACCAGGACAAGGTGCAGTTCTGCGGGGGGTGGTGTGCCGTGGGAGGCGCGGGCGGCCACGCAGGAGGTGACTCCGGGTCCAATAAACAGCTGTTAACCAGTACATACGTGTGTTTGCCAATGTGTGTCCCTGTGCTCCCCTTAGGTAGTATGCAAATGCATGTTGTATTGCGCACACAGGCCCCTCAATGGTGGGGTGTCTGTACTGGCAGGTATCACTGCACAGACACCATCACATGCCATGTGTGCCATGCACTGTGTCAGATCCCAGCCCCTGGGCTGCAGTGTGGCGGTTTACATATCCTCCCGGGTTGCACAGGGGGAATGTCCTTGAGCTACATGTCCAGTGTTGGGAGCCGTCACAGTTAAAATCCTGTCATACCCCCTACATTGGACGCACATGTGTGTCCCTTGTCCCTGCCTGCAACACTGCCTACGTGCCTGCCCCCCCACAAACGTATACGGTTACTCACCAACCATCCCTGTGACATGTATTGTCCCAGGACACACTCAACAGCTTTACCCCTGAGTAGCTCCTGGGCTCATCAGTACATCTTACCCTGCCAGAACAGACGTATTGGTTTGCAAGTTGTACTATTGGCACACAGGCATGTTGCATCAGAAACGGTTCCCACACATTGCACACAGCATGCACATGCCTCAGTATACTGGGCCGTCATCTACATTTCTGCATCTCAGGGTCCACCCTGGTCTCACACACCTACACACATGGTCATCCCCCACAACTGCATGTGGAGCCAGTCCACGCATGATATCCATGTCTACCTTTACAACACATACCTGTCTACACACATATCCCATGCTTGCATCCATAGTGTGTTGCTAAGGGAGACACGTGACCATTTCGCAATTAACAAACAATGTGTATATTTTCAAAAACGTAGGGAATATAATACAAGGTTTGGGATGGGGACAATACCCATCACCCTCCCCTCCAAACACCCCCTCCTCCCCCCTGCCACCCCACCCGGCCTATACACCCTCCTCCACCCCTCCCCCCACCCCCACATCAGACACACCCTCTCCCTGCATTCTGCATGCCCAGTGATGGAACACAGGACAGCAGAGGGCACATGTGTGGACGTCACAGGAGCCATTAATGACTCCTGTGATGCTCTTCAGGGGATGGCCGCTGACATGGCAGCCTCTCCACCTCGGCGGTCACCTGCCGAATGGCTCCCGCCAGCCACTGGTGCTAGTGCACAAGGAGGTGCACACGCCGCTCCAAAGCATCCAGGGCCACATACAGGTCCGCCACACACCTGCCACCACACACACACACACATAGTCCCAGGGGTCTGGGTGGTGGCATGTGCATGCGACCTGTGTATGGCCCTGGATGGTGGAGCAACATGGAATGGCTGGAGGGAGCCCACAGTGCCCTGTGCTGCACTGTGTTCCCCATCACTCTCCCACCCCCACACATCCCCCTCCTCCCCCTCTTCCACCTCCCACCCACCCTCCACACCCTCCTCCACCCCTCCCCCCACACCCACATCAGACACACCCTCTCCCTCCCCTTCCACGCCGCCACCCACCCCTTCCATGCCCCCATCAGCCTCCTCCTCCGCTGCACTCTCCACTGGCTCATCATCCTCGTCCTCCACCTCCACCTCAGGTTCCTCCTCCACCACCACCACCTCCACCTCTGGGGCATGGTGGGCAGGGGGCGCCTCAGGGCATATGCAGATGTGCTGGGCTGCTCATCGTTGTCATCACCCTCTGTGGAAGATGACAGTCATCAGCACATTATCAAGTGTGTCACATAACACATGTACATATGCAGGCACCACACAGGCTGGTGGGCCAATGTGACATTTGTTACTGGGCAGCAAGGTTGTCAATACTCACCATCACCCTCTGCCTGCGCCGCCCTCTGGAGGCGGGCAAGATAGTCGCTGTGGTGGAGCCGCAACTCACGCCCCTTCTTCCGGAGATCCTCTACCTGTGGATGTGAAAACAATGTGTGGGGGCATCAGTGACTGCTTACCTCTGGTGGGTGGGCAACATAAACAAACATCTGTGTGGCCAGCATCTTGCTGCTCTTGCTCCACTGCTGTGTGTGTCATGTACAGCATAGTTAGTCATGTGTAACAGGTGATCTCCAGGAACACCAGGAATAAGTCTTCACATGTGGGTGGCGTTGGTACCAACTGAGCCTGTGTGGGAACGCTCCCCAACTTCCTATATTAAAGCTTTTGGGAGCATACCACAGTGCATGCGTGCTGCCTTCCCGCCTTTCCAAAATGCCTCTCTCCAGTTGAGTTTAAAGCTGACACAAGGAGAGAGAGAGAGAGAGAGAGATAGGGAAAGAGAGAGAGAGACACACACAACCCGCTAGGGGAGATGGGTGGGTTGTGATTATCTCATCCTGCTGTTCCCGGAGATTACCTGTTACAGGTGATTAACTATGCTATCACCAGGAACAAGCAGGACGTGGTCGTCACATGTGAGGAAACCCTAGATGTAGAGGCCAGGGAAGGATCCCCAGAGTGGTGAGGGCCTGTGGAGGGCTTCCACTTCCTCCCATGGATCTCTGGCATCCTGTAAGAGAGGCGGCTAGGAGTGGATTACGTATGGAAGAGGTTTTGGAGAGCAGCCTGACCAACCATAGCATGCCTGCGGGAGCCTTTATCCAAGCAGTAGTGGTCCGTGAACCGAGGACCAGGTAGCTGCTCCACAAATGTCGTTAATATAGACGGAATGGAGGTGAGCCCGTGAGGCTGCCATGACTCTCACATTGTGAGCGGGAACATGGGCCACCAGTGAATGGTGTTAGCTATGATAGATAAAAGGTAATACATTGAGCAATCCAGTTGAATCGAGATCATTTTGAAACTGCTGTACCCAAATGCAAGGGATCAGAGACTCAGAATAGCTGAGGGGACCTTCTGTGTTGCTGGGTCCTCTGCAGATGAAAAGCCACAGCTCTTTCACAGTCCAAGGTATGAAGAGTCTTCTCTGCATTTGAAGCATGCGGCTGTTGAAAGACTACAGGTAACTACACCTCTTGTTTCAAATGATAGGAGGAATCCACCTTAGGCATGAACTGTGGATGTGTCCTTAGGATTACCCTATCATGGTGAAATGGTGTGTAAGGTGGATCAGCCACTAGAGCTTGAAATTCACTGATACGACTTGCTGATGTGATTGCAAGAAGGTATTTTACTTTCCAGGTCAGAGACTTTAAGGAAGTAGTGTCTAAGGGCTCAGAAGGCGGCAGCATACGCTGCCCTAGAAGCAGATTGGGATCCCATGCCTCTGGAGGTGGTCTAAGGCAGGTTTTGGTAGATGCAGTCCTCTCATGATTCCGGATATGAGAGGATGGGATGAAATGGGTTGTCCATTGATGGGTTCAGAAGGAGCAGCAATGGCACTTAAATGGACTCTGAATGACTTAGTTTGAGACCATTGTTTGATAAGTAATGGAGTTTGTCAAAAACATGTTTATATACGGATGACAAGAGGGTTGCTGGCCTTTTGGTATCACCAAATGAAATGTCACGTCCACCTGATGGCATAGGACTGCCTTGTGGAAGGTTTACTGGAAGCATAATGGACATCATGCAGTTCCTGAGTGAGGGGAGGGCCAAAGCAGTTACAGCCGTCAGTAGCCAGGCTCTGAGGTGCAGAGACGGGGCTTTGTATGCCATACATTCCCCTCCTCCTGCGACAGTAAGTCTGGAGCTGACCCTATGTACAGGGGTGGAACCTGGGACAGATGTAGAAGCAGAGGGTATCACACCTGCTGTTGCCAGCGTGGGGCTATGATGATCATGTTGCCTCTGTCCCTCAGGAGTTGCAATAGGGTCTTGGCAATCAAGGGAATGGCAGGAAAGGCATATAGGCATTCCTGCCCCCAGTTGAGGAGGACAGCATCCCTCGCTTGGTAGCTCTGAGCTGGTATTCGTGAACAGAACCGGGTAGGTTTGGCATATGATGGACTTGCGAAGAGGTATGAATCTTGAGTTCCCCAGAGTTGCAATACTCTACAGAGTTGGTCCATGTGTAGAGACCATTTGTGTGGAAGCAGAACATGACTGAGTTTGTATGGCTAAGAGTTCTGATTGCCAGGGAGATGGACTGGCAGGAGATGGATCTGCTGCTGTCTGGCAAACGACCACAGTTGAAGAGCTTCGTTGCAAAGGGACAGAGCCTGTTCCTCCTTGTTTGTTCACATAGACCATGGCTACCTGATTGTCTGCGTAAAGTAGTATTCCATTGGCCTGTAGAAGGGAATGGAAGACATGAAGAGCCAGGCAAATTGCTCAGAGCTCAAACAGATTTATGTGGAAAAGACTCTCCTGACAATTCCAGGTGTCTTGGGTGGAGGTGTCCAGTACATGTGCAGCCCACCCCACTTTGGAGGCAGCTGTTGTTAGTGGGATCTGAGGAGGGGTTTGCAGGAAAGGTGACCCCTCCAACAGGTTTTGTGCTGACCGCCACCAGTCCAGGGACAGGGTATGGCAGTTTGAGTTTACTATCACATCTGAGAGACAGCCTGTTGCTTGCGGTCCACTGGGAAGAGAGGGCCCATTGGGCTGGTCTCATGTGGAGACAAGCGTAGGGGACCACATGCACCGTAGCTGCCATGTGACCCAGCAGCTGATGCATCTCTCGAGGCGAGAGGTGAGTTTTTTTGTAGTGCTGTCCAAACACATTGCACAATGCACGGACAGCGAGGCAGAGTCAGGTAGGTCTTTGGCAGTCTGGTATCTAGCCTTGCTCCTATGAGCTCCAGCGTTTATGTGGGAGTCAGAAAGGATTCCACGAGATCTCTGACAGGGCCTAGATATTGGAGTCCACGCATTGTGTAAAAGAGAGAGGCCTGGGCATGTGTATGTGACTGTGCCTGGATGAGGCAGTCGTCCAAGTAGGGCCACAAACAAATTCCCCTGGTACGGACCAAACCGGCTACCACAGACATGCACTTTGTGAATACTCAGGGTGCTGAGGCACGGCTGAAGGGAAAACATTTTCTGGATAGAAGTTTCCTTGATGGGGGGACCAAAGGAACTTTCGCTGTGCTTGTTGGCAGAGAAGATGGGTGTACGCATCCTTGTGATCTAGAGAACAAAGGCAGTTCTGCCTGTGTAGGTCAGGAAGTACGTTTCCTAGAGAAATCATTTTGAATGCCTTTTGGAACAGGAATTTGTTCAGTTCTCTGAAATGTCAGATGTGTCTGTGACCTCCTTTTTTCGTTGGTATGAGGAAATTGGGGGGGGGGAACCCAGAACCCTGTTGGAGATGAGGTACCTCTTCCATTGCTCCTTGAGGTATAAGATGTTTTACCTCAGGATTCAGTTGGGGGGACGTTTGCAAACTGAATGTCCTTACTATTGTAGGAGGCGGCAGGCTATGAGATTGACGCCTGTACCCTCTTCTATGATGGACATAGTCCAGGGTTCTGATGTTATTTGCCTCCATCTGTGGATGAGGTGACCTAATCTTCCTGGGATTGTTGACGGTTGCTTTCCCTGGAGGGCCAGGAAGGGCAGGTACTCCATCACAGAGTCAAAGGCCCTGTGGGGGCTGAGGCTGCTGGGTCTGCTGAGGCAGAGTAGCTCTCGGCTTTCTCTGCTTAGTAGCTTGTTGACCCTTTCTAGCAGCTTGTACTGCAGGTTGTCCTTGCTGAGCATAGGACTGATAGTATCCTTTCTTTTTGGAGAGGAAGCGCTTTTCTAAGGCTCTCATCTTTGCAGGATCTACAATATTTGAAAGCCTTGTCAAGGTATACTTGTCCTGCCGGTTTTTAAAAACCAGTTTTCACCACTACAGGGGGTGTTGGCCAGTTTATCCTGTACCCAGTGTTCCAGGTGAGAGGCTTGCAGCCAGCCAGGTTTCCTTGCCCCAATAGCAATGGCAGAGACTCTGCCTTTGCATGAAAACAGTCAAAAGCTGCCCTGTTCACAACTTTTGAAATGTTCTGGGCATGCTTGACAGGTGCTACATAGTAGTGACCTCTGTGATCTGCGGGATGTGGACTTACCAGTTGTAGATCTCGTGTGACCTCCATCAGGAACATTCCCATGTACATGATATAGGAACCTGTCCTGCCTGAGAGCATGGATGTTTGGATGACACAGCGACCAAAGGCATCTGATGTCTTACACTCCCTACCAGGAGGGTTGGTGGCATGTTGTTTGTAACGTTTAATTCTCCTCCTAGCACACTCCACCATGATGGAGTGATCAGGGAGGTGTCCTTTCTGCAAACCAGGCAACGGAGGGACACGATACATAGTAGGCACATGTGAGAATGTGGAGAGGTGGTAAGAGGAATCTTCCACATTCTCAAAAGAGGATTCCTTAAGATCTGATGTATTGGCAGGATGTCTGCCTCCTATGGAGTTTGGTGATATTGGTGAATCTCTGTCTCCCGTGGCCTGTGCTCACATTGAGTTACTAATGAAATGGAGAGGGCTTGACTACATGTGTGTGGAGATCCAGGAAGGACATATCCTGAGGAGGGGACATTCTCCTCTTGGGAGAGGCAGGCTTGTCCTGGAGAGGTACATCGTTACCCTCTGAGCTGTCAGAGTCATCAGACCCCTCAGGAGATTGGATGTATCTTCTCTACGGAGGCTCAGGTAAAGTGAGGTATCGGTACCAATTGGCCTCAGTATAGGAGTTTATGTTTATGTTTATTAATCATTTGATATACCGCTCAGACCAAAAGGCATTAAAGCGGTTTACAATACTATACCATTTGAGGAAATAGGAAAAGAACGCCATTTGTACGATAGGACAGAGTAGAGGAAGAAACAGTCAAACAGATAAGAAGAAGAACAAGAACAGCAAGTTACCACGAATGCAGGCTTCATGATCCAGTCCATGATATTAATGTATACCGCCACGGTCCAACGCCTAAGCGCGGGCCCGCAAGGCGCGGGCGCGCCCCCTGCAGCGGCGGTTTTACAGCCGTTGTTACTGGCTGATTGGCTGGCCTGAGGAGGAAGGGGGAGCTCCCGCTCTCACCCCCATCGGGATCGCTGTTGTCCTGCGCGCCCCCTGCAGCGGCGGTTTTACAGCCGTTGTTACTGGCTGATTGGCTGGCCTGAGGAGGAAGGGGGAGCTCATTGGTGCATTTGCCAGTGCCGGTCCTGCAATTGCTGCACATACCGGTGCTGCACTTTGCAGGGTCTGAGGTGGAACCAAGGTCTTTGATGCCACAAAAAGAGCTGCCAGACTGCGTTTGATGGCCACGATCCTCTGGTCAATCAACACTGACGATGTCTGTGTTTGAGTACTGCCCAAAGCCAGGACCCCAGAGCATAGCACCAGGTGGTTGGACCAGGTTGAGGCCTCCAGAACTTCATGGAGTCCCAAAGTGCCTTTGGAGGCCAGGGACTCCCACTGGGGCTGTTTGCCCCGAGCGTGCTCCTCAAGGGCAATGCCAGTGGCAGTCCGATATTTTGAGGGGGATGTACCCTTTCAGGAACGGACAGATTTGTGTTTGGTTACCTGAGATCCACGGGAGGAGGAGGAAGCCTTTGATGACATGGCTGCCACCGAGGGCACGTTGGCGGGAAAGAGGGTACCGAGCTTGGCTGCTCTGTACTGCCAACCACTCTTGGATAACATCCCACAAGCCTAACATTCAGACATGCATTGATCTGGCCATTAGCATTTGCGACACCAATCATGGTTGTCAGTGACTGAGAAGGTACCAGCACATTATCAGCATATGTTCTGCAGCCGAGGAGTGCTTTTCCATGATGGAGGAGGGATTAGGGCCTAATGCCAAACCGGGGGGAGATCTACAAAGGGGATTGTTGCTCTTTTGTTAAAAAGGTTTCTTTGTGTGGGGGAATCTGACCTTTTAGAAAAAAAAATTAGAAGACCAGTGGTACCAGTAAAGAAAAACAGGCAGACACTGCCACAGGAGTGGCACTACAATAGCTGTTTTTCAACAATGGCAGGAACAATGACCTGCTGGCTCTGTGGAAAACAATGAACTGGAGAGTGCCATTTGGGAAAGGCAAGATGGTAGCACACAGGCGCTGTGGGGTGCTTCCAATAGCTTTCCTATTGGACACTGGAGACCGTTACCACGCAGGCTCTGTCAGTACCGATGATACCCACATGTAAGGACTACTTCCTGCTTGTTCCAGGCGATTACCTGTTCCCAGTGCCACCTGCATACGTAGCTGTGTCTCTGGACATGTGTGCAGTGACACCTATGTGCAGTGTGCCTGGCAACCTGAGCACATCATTCCAGTCCCCTGAGGCCCCCTTGCATGACATTGCATGACCACATTTTGATTCCCAATGATGGTGTCCATGGTAACCCCCCTAACCCTGTATGTGGTCTGTTGAACACATTTATTTATTTATTTACATTCTCTTATATACCGCGCTATTCTGCATCAGTGCGGTTTACATTGAACAAATTGAAATTACATTGAACAGGGTATTATAACTTAGAGATAACTATTTTACAGGGAACATGGGCAATGGAGGGTTAAGTGGCTTGCCCAAGACCACAAGGAGCACCTGTGGGATTAGAATTAGATTAGAAACCCCAGTCCTTCCGGCCCAAGATTGCTGTCCTCTAGTGGATGTTGTGTTGTCCTCTAGTGGGATTTGTGTTGTCATGATCTACGCACATCCTCGGACCCAACCACACTGGCAAAATGATATCCTAACAATCATGGGTGCTGTGTCCATACATGGAACATTGTGTGGGTGGCCCTATTCACCTTGCCAGGGGCCACTACCATGACATTTGGGTTTCTACAAGGCCCAGGATAACAATGCTTGACCCACTACAAGCATTGTGTAACGTGTCTCTCTTGGGGATACTGCTAGGTACGTATAACCTAGTTTGGACACTGTTGCAAACAGCATACTGGGCGTGAAGGATGAGGGAATGACCCAGTATGGGCTATCTTATGTTGTTATGTTCCTATGACCTTGGCCTTGTATGCTTACGGCAGGTGTGGTTGCCAACAACAGGGGCAGGGGCCATTGCACCAGAATAGGCTATTGCCACCTGTGCTCATGTCAGGGTTTCTGCCTGTGCTGTTCAACCACAACAGGTGCATGTATCCTTCCAACACCATCATTAATGTTCATCTGCAATAAGGTTTGGGATTCGTGGCTAGTGGGCAGATGTGTGACCTGACTCAGCATACATTTATGGGGACATGGCTCCGTTACAGGCCTTTGTAATCAGATCTCATAGCTCATGGGGGTGGGTGCTGTTACATCTGCACCTAGCATACCATCTGGATACATCAAAGACGTGTGTGATGAGGTGCTGACTTCACAGACTATGGGAGATGTGCAACCTACCTGCTATAACCTAACACAATATCTGAATGACATACCCACCATTGCAATCAGGTCTCTGGCCCCCTGGGGGTTGGGTGTCCTAGCACACATCATCAGCTGCATACACCATAGAAACAGGGAGACTGACAGTACACCTTACGCAGGCCTCAGGACTCCTGGGGATAGGGAGAATGTATTGAACTGTTTAGGCACACAGAACCATATCACCAGGGTGAGTGATAGCCCACTTTGATGGGCTCTCACGACTCCTGGGGATAGGGAGAATGTATTCAACTGTTTAGGCACACAGAACCATATCACCAGGGTGAGTGATAGCCCACTTTGATGTGCTCTCACGACTCCTGGGGATAGGGAGAATGTATTCAACTGTTTAGGCACACAGAACCATATCACCAGGGTGAGTGTTAGCCCACGTTGATGGGTTCTCAGGACTCCTGGGGATAGGGAGAATGTATAGAACTGTCTAGGCACACACAACCATATCACCAGGGTGAGTGATAGCCCACTTTGATGCCTCTCACGACTCCTGGGAATAGGGAGAATGTATTCAACTTTCTAGGCACACAGAACCATATAACCAGGGTGCCTGACAGCCCACTTTGTGGGCTCTCAGGATTCCTGGGGATAGGGAGAATGCATTCAACTGTTTAGGCACACAGAACCATATCACCAGGGTGAGTGATAGCCCACTGTGATGGGCTCTCAGGACTCCTGGGGATAGGGAGAATGTATAGAACTGTCTAGGCACACAGAACCATATAACCAGGGTGCCTGACAGCCCACTTTGTGGGGGTAGGGCAGATGTTTTGGACTGCTGGGCCACACCCTCGCATATTACCATTGGTACTAACATACCATTTTGGGCACATTTCGCAGCCCCTGGGGGTTGGGCAGATGTTTTACCCTGCAAATGCAGACCCCATCATACCAGCAGGATGTTTAGAAACCCTCCTTAGTCTGATCTGTGGGCTACCTATGTTACGGTGTGTTGTAGCATATCACCAGCAGCAGCTGCCATGACACCAGGATGGCATCAGGAACTCTGTGAACAGGTCCTTAGCCCCCTGGGTACAGGGCAAGCCACTCAAATGTGATATATAGACAATATGGCATGTGGATTTACCTGATACACATCACTGACTACCTACACACATCAGCATGCACAGCTACAATCAACACTGGATATATATATGTGGATCTACTGACCTGTCCCCATACCCTTACCTCACGTGGGTAATCAGCCAGACGATTATAGTGCCGGGTCAGCCGATCCCACGCCCTCCGGACCCTGATCTGGTCCTGACGCCTTGATGAACCTGGAAAAGGTTTGTGCTGGCGCACAGCAATCAACCGTGCCAGGCAGCGTAGCTCCCGGGTGGTGAAGGCAGGCTTCCTGGATCTGGTTGCCATGTTCTACACTGTCACCAATGAGGAATGCACGCACGATGCAACACGCACGCATGCGCAACGCCCCACCTGCGCATGCACACCACAACACACGCGCGCATGCGTGCCGTGCTCATTTTTTGGTGTCCCCAACAATATTTATACAGATCTATGATGCAAACAGACATTGCACTGATGTGTCTGACATTAGAAAACAAAATTATAAGTTTTCCTTGTTGTTTTCACACTTGGGTCTCGAACCCACCAACACTGGTTCCTACGGTACTGTTGGAACCGGTGTGCTATGCGTTTTCATATAGCAATGACTGGCTAAACAGTTACACCAAGGAGACCTGGGAGCCCATCAAAGTGGGCTGTCAGGCACCCTGGTGATATGGTTCTGTGTGCCTAGACAGTTGAATACAATCTCCGTATCCCCAGGAGTCGTGAGAGCCCATCAAAGTGGGCTATCACTCACCCTGGTGATATGGTTGTGTGTGCCTAAACAGTTGAATACATTCTCCCTATCCCCAGGAGTCCTGAGAGCCCATCAAAGTGGGCTATCACTCACCCTGGTGATATGGTTCTGTGTGCCTAAACAGTTCAATACATTCTCCCTATCCCCAGGAGTCCTGAGAACCCACAAAGTGGGCTGTCAGGCACCCTGGTGATATGGTTGTGTGTGCCTAGACAGTTCTATACATTCTCCCTATTCCCAGGAGTCCTGAGAGCCCATCAAAGTGGGCTATCATTCACCCTGGTGATATGGTTCTGTGTGCAAAGACAGTTCTATACATTCACCCTATCCCCAGGAGTCCTGAGAGCCCACAAAGTGGGCTGTCAGGCATCCTGGTGATATGGTTGTGTGTGCCTAGACAGTTCTATACATTCTCCCTATTCCCAGGAGTCCTGATAGCCCATCAAAGTGGGCTATCACTCACTCTGGTGATATGGTTCTGTGTACAAAGATAGTTGAATACATTCTCCCTATCCCCAGGAGTCCTGAGAGCCCATCAAAGTGGGCTATCACTCACTCTGGTGATATGGTTGTGTGTACAAAGACAGTTCTATACATTCTCCCTATCCCCAGGAGTCCTGAGAGCCCATCAAAGTGGGCTATAATTCACCCTGGTGATATGGTTCTGTGTGCAAAGACAGTTCTATACATTCACCCTATCCTTAGGAGTCCTGAGAGCCCATCAAAGTGGGCTGTCAGGCACCCTGGTGATATGGTTGTGTGTGACTAGACAGTTGAATACATTCTCCCTATCCCCAGGAGCCCTGAGAGCCCATCAACGTGGGCTGTCACTCACCCTGGTGATATGGGGTTTTGTGTGCCTATGGGGTATGTTCATAAATCCATCATAATGTGCATCCAGCAATGATGTGCAGGATGCCATGGGGGGGGGGGGGGTGGAGGGGGCCTTCTGGCCTAAACGTTGGACTCACGCAATAGATTATGTACCGCACATTATGACATGATGGAGGTAGTTGTAGCACATTACTGTGTGTGAATCCTAGGCATGTGTGCTGGCATACAGACCTAGTGGAGGTAGGTGTAGCACATTAGTTGACAAATTGCCTGATGGTACAGGGGTCATGGGTTCAATGCAACATTGTGGCTTTTGCATATGACTGCCTGAGACATTACCCTTTAATATCAGCAGTGCTTTGTGAGGCATTTGGATTTTTGTATTTAATTCTGCTGCCAGCAAACACACCCTCCCATTGGCATAACCTAAGGTGCCACATCATGCACCCTATGCGGCACTCTTGAGGACACATAATAAGGTGCACTGTCCAACACGGCACCTTATAATGTTCCCTTTGGGGAACCTTATAGGGAGCTTTGGAGGCACCCTCAGGCTACAGCACTGAGGGTGTTGGTGGTGGCAGCACCAATTAAAATTATAACAAATAATTCCTCAGACAGCCCTATCACATAACCCCACTGTGGGATCAAACCCATGACCTCTGGCTCAACAGGCAATGCAGTCATCCGTGGGCTACATCTCCCTAGCTGATAACAAACTCCTGGCTGGCTACAGTTGGACTGCAGCCCACCACACGAACTGTCTGCTGTGGTTGGCAGGATAGGGTTAAACCACACATACCCAAGATGCACTGCACATGCAAATCAACAGTCTACAGATATACACAGGATGGGGTATGCACCCCCACACCACCTCAGCCTGGTAGGGAGTACTGAGCATGTGCGTTACTGGCACAGATAGGTAGTGACCGTCACATTGTGCGGGTCCTGTGCTCACCCTGAGGGTGAGGTGGGCCACCCAGCACCATTTCCACAGCACATGGCTTAGCTGAGATAGGCTATGGTGCGAGTCCCCATCAGTGCCAGTGTGTGATGGGTTGGTCTTGCAGCTACACTGCCAAATACACCTGTGTCCATCTTTGATTTCTCAGTCAAGTTTAGCCCTTGAGCACTTTGAGGCACCCAGAATAGTGCATATCCTGTGTGGGTGCCATGGCCACATGATTTATGTGGGCGGGGGGGCCAGGCCGGGCCTGCTCTTTGGACCCATAGGCGGATTCTGTAGTACCACCCAAACTGCCTTCTGGAGCTCTGGATCTCCCACCAACAGATCCACATTCTACATCATTGCAATGGTGCTGGTAGAGGGGACCATCAACCTCAGTTCAGCTGGGGGACAGACAACATACAGGGCAGTCCATGCATTTCTGTATGCATCCATACGGTGATAGCAGACCGGCAGGAGGCCTGGAAATGTTCAGCTGCCCACCACCACTATCTGACATTCTCCAGCAGCGAGCACAGTGAATCTGCAGCCGCTGCACCCTGCAAGGTGTTCCAGCCTCACACATACTAACTGCAAACAGTCTGCTAGCTAGTCCATAGTACATATCACTGGAAGAGATGTGTGCACCCAAAACCGGGATGTCAGCACACCCACCAAGCAGATAGGTTAGTGATTGGGCCACATACAAGGCAGCCCATAGATATCACTTGAAAGAGATGCTATTAGCACTAGGGGGGACCTAGCCATGCCATGGTGACTGCTCATTCAGGGTGAGATTGACCTCCCAGCAGGACATGCAGGGGCCACCCTGTCCGTGCAGGTGATGGCTGGCCACTACAATGTCCCAGCCGTTGCCCTATGCTCATGCATCCTGCCCAGGTCACCCTGTCTGAGCTATACCCACAGTACCTTGCTCCTCATTATGCACATTGCCAAGCTAACACTGGACACAGTGCAAACAGTGTGGGCTGAGTAAGGTGTTGCAACCACCACACACTGGATGGACAGACACACACTCCCACACCTATGCCAGCATTGTGCTACTATAGAGAGCTTTTGCAGTCCAGGCCACCTCACCAGTTCTGCACACAGCGCAGGCATGGCTATGGTATGCAATACTGTTGTGGTCACTCCCCAGGGTGGTGAACACTGTCAGAAACCAGACCTGAAACACACTCCACAGACATCAGAGATATTGGTATGATACAGCTCAATGAGCATATTTATTTATTTATCTATTTATTTATTTATTTGCATTTATATCCCGCTTTTCACCGGGTCAAAGCGGTTGGGGGATACATTTAACACGAGGGGATATGAGACACATACACTAATACTTACAGGGAACATGGGCAATGGAGGGTTAAGTGGCTTGCCCAAGACCACAAGGAGCACCTGCGGGACTAGAAACCCCAGTCCTTCCGGCCCAAGGTTGCTGTCCTCTAGTGGGATTTGAACCACCGACCTTCCGGCCTGTAGTACCTTGCCCCAACCACTAGGCCACTCCTCCCTATATTGTGCTTAACTTAGGAATTGCTATCTGCCAGTAATCATAGCAACCTTTTGATATATGTGTACCATATTCCCAGGTTTATGGTGGCATTGGTAAGGTATGCACGTACTAGTATTGTGAGATGTACGCAAGGCCCAATATTCTGCCTCTCCGTGGGCTTTCCATAATGGAGCCTGTGGGTGCGGTTCTTTCTGCTCCTGTTGGCCGCTGCTCTAGGGCAGAGGTCTACAACTCCAGTCCTGGTGGCCCAAACACTGTTCATGTTTTCCTGCTGTCCCTAATGAATATGCATGAATACATCTGCATACCATGGAGGTGGCGCATGGAAATGTAGCACACACATCTTTATTAGATACAGCATATACGTGAATGATTTGTGGCCCTCCAGGACTGCATTTGGGGGACTGTGCTCTAGGTAATGCGCATGTTTCTGGTGTCTGTGCTCTGTAGGGTAAAATGTAGATGTTTTGGGCATGTTTACATTATATGCACTAAAGGTTCTGTGTGTATTATCACATTTTTGTGGTGGGTAAAATGTGGGGACTGGGATGGCAGGAGCCCCAGCTGGGACTTGAACCTGTGTCTTTCTGCTCCTGAGGGCACTGGCTGTGTGTGCTGCACCACTGTCTTGGCACTGAAACAGTGCATTCCCTGGGGAGTCCATGGCTGCTCATCAGACAGGGCCTGTCTATTGCAGTGCATGGCACCCACGTGAAGAGGGCTAGGCCATGGTGTGCTGTGGGCAGCAGACACTGCCCCCTCCACCACCGGTACCATGCTGACATGGCCTTATATTGGAGACAGCATCAAACCTGAATGATTTGTGGCCCTCCAGGGCTGCATTTGGGGGAATGTGCTCTAGGTTATGTCCATGTTTCTGGTGTCTGTGCTCTGTAGGGTAAAATATAGGCGTTTGAACCATGCTTATGTTCTCTGCAATAAAGGTTTGTCTGTACTTTCACGGTTTAGTAGTGATTAAAATATGGGGACTGGATTGGCAGGAGCCCCAGCTGGGACTTGAACTGGTGATCTTCTGCTCCTGAACATGCTGGCTGTGTTCACTGCACCACACTGTGGCCACAGAGACAGTGCAGTCCCTGGAGATAGGAAACCTGGCCAACGGGGTTGGAAACCCTGCTCTGGACAATTTCACTGTGGGCTCATTCACCTTGTATGGGGACGGAGCGTAGACCCTTCCAAAATTCTTTTCTTTTTTTTGGGAGTGTTTTTTGATGTTGCCCATTGATATCACTTTTGGCCAGCTTGGTTATGTTTTTTTTCCATTTTTTTGAGGTCATTTTCACTGTTTCTTTGCACTTTTGTTCCGTGCACATGTATCACACTTACCACTTTTTGTAGGTTTCCCTGGTTTTGCTGTACATTGCAGACGGAAATGGTTTCTTTTCCCTTTAAATCGGCTGTAACGCGAGGGTTTCTCTGGCGATATTTTTTTGCCTCGGATTTCACAGCGTTAGTGTGCGGGGAGCATCTCCCCTCCCACTCTCCACCCATTGACCCCTTCTCTCCGCCCCTGGGAAGCCTTCCTCCGCCCTCCGGGAGCCTTTACCCGCCTTCATCGCTCGTTTTCACCGCGGCACGCATTATCGCGCGATAACATAGCTGTGCGCTGCAAGATGCGACATTATCACGCGATAAGGTACCTTATCGCGTGATAACATCGCGGAGCGCACTTTAAGACGGTTTAGTAAACATACCCCTAAGAGTTAGTTATGCTGTTGTATATAAGACTACTTATTTTGTAAACCGCTCTGATTAAAGGATAGAGCGGTATATAAAACCCGATAAATAAATAAATAAATATATCTCCATATCAAACAGCCAATCCTTCAAGTGTTGAAGCAGGCACACCAGACCATAACCCCTGACGTCCATGAGTCCTATTTCCCTCTGCACAAAGATCCTTTGAGTGCTTTTATAGCAATGTGAGCCCTCCGACCACTCTAAAGAAACCTAGAAAGTAGTCCATTCAACTTAATCAAATCCTCTGCCAGAAGCCATAAGGATAATAACTGCAGCACATAGAGCCATCGTGGAAAAAGAATCATTTAAAATAATGCTATTCGGTCACCCAATGATAACAGAAGTTCCTGCCATTTTTGCAGAGTCTGTGCCGTATATACAAGCAGGGGGGGGGGGCACACTGCAACCATAATGATCCCCTAAGGCAGCAGGCAGCGTGATCCCCAGATAACAGAAGGAACGGTCCGCTTATCGAAGCGGGAAGTCCTCTTCCCAGGCAGATCTAACCCAGGGCTGGGTAGGCAATGCTTCAGACTTTTATTTATTTATTTTATTTATTTCTCTTATATACCGCGCTCTTAATTCAGTGCGGTTTACATATGAACAAATATAAACACAATGGTACAAGCAGCATTGGTTTTTTACATAGAACAAGGTACATAAACTTGGTGAAAAACCGGGTAACTATAGACAAAAAACTATATACATGGCTACTATATACATGGTTATTTGGTTAATTAGATGCGAACAAGAATATCTATAATGCCGTGGGTAAGAAATTAATTAAAGAGCAGAATAAAAATGCCAGAATAAAAATGCCAAATATCGTGATAATAAATATGGCATAGTATAATGAGCATGTAATAAACATCATAATTACCCTCGCCAGAAGCCATAAGGACAATAACTGCAGCACATAGAGCCATCGTGGAAAAAGAATCATTTAAAATAATGCTATTCGGTCACCCAATGATAACAGAAGTTCCTGCCATTTTTGCAGAGTCTGTGCCATATATACAAGCAGGGGGGGGGGGGCACACTGCAACCATAAAGATCCCCTAAGGCAGCAGGCAGCATGATCCCCAGATAACAGAAGGAACGGTCCGCTTATCGAAGCGGGAAGTCCTCTTCCCAGGCAGATCTAACCCAGGGCTGGGTAGGCAATGCTTCAGACTTATCTAGTTTAACCCAAACTCTCCAAATTCCTCGAGCAATGCCTCAAGAGACCATCAGGAGTGCATAAGGTGAACCAAAAGGTCATCAGTAAAGGCCGAGATCTTAAATGTGTAGTACCCCATCTATACACCTCTGACTGCTCTGTTCGCATGTATGCACTGCAGCAGCGGTTCCTGGGTGAGAAGAAACAGGGGTGAGGGGGGCATCCCTTCCAAGTACCCTGTCGCAGGAGAAAATGCTCTGTGTGAGATCCATTCCAAGATCCGTGTTCAAGGATCAGCACATAGCACCTGCAAAGCCTGCACAAAAGGGCCTTGAAAGCCGAAACTGTCCAGGGTCAGAAACATGTGGTGCCAGCCAACCCTGCCAAAGGCATTCTTGGCATCAACACTAATGAGCAGCAAAGGTATCTCTTTCTTCCATTGCACAGTGATGCAGAGAAGCCAAAATCTGTTGAATATTTACCACTGCTTGTTGCTCTTTGACAAAGCCTACTTGAGCTGGATGGATAAGCAGTGGCATAATTGCATCTTAGATCCATGTTTATCAACGATATTGGGCGATATGATCCCGGTAGCAACGGGTCCTTCCCTGGCTTAGGGATAACTGAGAGGCATCATTATTTTTATAGGGAAAGGCCTGGAATGTAATAAGCTGTTGATACATTTCCGACCGGGGGCAGCAATATTTGTCTTGCAGAATCTGATAGAATTTGGTACTAAACCCGTCAGGCCCCAGAGCCTTTACAGTGCGCAGTCCTTGGATGACCTGTTACACCTCCCAAGGCGAAATAGGGGCATTAAGAAGATTCCTCTTTGCAGCCTGTAACTGCAGTAACCCACGTGTCCATAGATAAGTCTGAGCATGGATATTACTGCATTCCTCCGCCTCATACAGCTGTCTGTAATAGTCCAAAAAGGTAATCGCCACAGTCTTCAATGAGATTCTGTGAGGTACAAACCGCCCCATTGCCCATCTGTTGGAGGCCATCTCCATTTTTAATCAGAGACAATAGCAACTGCCCTGAGCAGTTATCAAATTGATATAAAACATAACGAGTGCAAAAGGGACCTCGTGGCCCGAGCGTGGATGAGGGTATTAAGCTGACTCTGCAGGGCCAAGTAGTTTGCCCTGTTCGCTTCTGTGTCCTGCCAAATTAACCTCTTCTGCAAGACTTGAAGCTGGTGCCTCCACTCCACCAACTTCAGATTCGCCTCTTTCTTCTTACGACTAAGATAACCAATGAGCATCCCATGCAGATAAACTTTAGCAGTTTCCCAAAATAAAGATGGATTCTTGTGTTGGTCTCTTCAAACAGAGCCCACTGGTCATGTAGAAAGCAGGTAAATTCTGTATCTCCTTTAAGATGGAGAGGGAAGTGCCAGTGACGCTTCACACATGGGGCCTGTAACAGGAGTGAAAGATGTACTCTGCACCTCCCTTCACCTACAACGAGGCAGGCTCTTGGGTCACAGAAATCCGCACACAAAACAAGGAGAAGGTTGACTGATCACAATCTTTAGATAATACACAAATCTGTAAATAATACACAACACACTTGTATTATAAACACAGGACCAAAGCGCTTTGGGAGAGCAAGCTAGGCAGTTGCCTATGATTACTCTGAAATCAAAGCTTTAGGCCTCTTTATTTATAGGTAAAGATTCCATTACACAGCATAATTTCACTTTATTATTCTACGTCTCACATCACGTATATTCATAATACACATATTTTATTCTACGTCTAGTGTTACGTATATTCATAATATACTTTTCTATAGGCATGCACGTCATAAACCATCATGGAAAGACATACATATATTCTCAGGCATGACTATATAGGCCTTAATTCTAATTAATCCTAACACTGACAATTTGATATCTTTGACCAGAGACAGTGAGACTGAGAAGCTAGGTAAACAACTTGCCTTTTACTTATCTTTCTAATAACAAGACTAATGTTTATGTTATCTAAACCTTTAACCCAATTTCTTCTACAGACTTTTCAAGGATAGTATTAAATAGGAGCTACAAATGATATTAACTCTTTCTTAGGGACTATAGCAATATTATACACAGGGCCTGACTGTGTATCCAACCTGGTACAATCAAGCTTTCTTTCAGTCCTTCCTCTGATTCTGTAAAGAATCATTTCACAGATATGGAAACTCAGACATCAGTATTAAAAATGGATCGTAGCTAGCTTCTGGGTCAATCTGTAACATCATTTTAGGGGTCAGTGTCTCCACTGATTTCTTACAACAAGCTGATATTACACAAAGAATTAATGCTCCTAAAATGATAATCCCTAATAAGCCAAATAATGAAGCTAATAGGCCTTGCAGGGGCCTAGATAATAAACTCCAGAAAGAAGAAACAGAATAAAAAAAATCAGAAAAAGAACTTACATAACTACTACTTGATACAAATGTACGGTTTCTAACCCTATCCAGCAAACCTTTCACTACGTTTCCTTCATTATCAAGCATACTGCAACAGTAATCAGAAATTAGGCCACATACGCCATTTTCCTTCGCTAGTAGGTAGTCTAAAGCCATGCGATTCTGAGCTGCATAAGTGAACACCCTGTCTACTTCACCTTGTAGCACACTAATAGCCTCTGTGAGATCCAGGGCTGTAAGTTCAACAACTGCCTGTAATCACATAATCTGTGTACCATATTCTCTAGCGGGTGCTATGGCTCCAAAGGTTGAAAGCCAAACAGTACCTGTAAATGCATCTATCTGAGATTTGGTTAAAGGACTTGTAGAATCTACCAACTGTTGTGCTGCTATTATGGCTTCATCCTGAGGGGAAACATCCCTTTTTCTTCTTAAGGAATTATTCAAGGTTGATAATAAAGTAACATTTTGGTAAGGTATAAACCACCACGGGGTATCTAACTGAGCAACATAGCAAGTACCTGACCAACCTCTGGGAAGTTCTGTATATGCAAGATTACCACACACAAAATAGTCTCCCTTTAAAGCCACTAATCCATTTCCCCAAATTGTCAAGTTACGGGGACAGACTAGATTCTGCGTACAATTATTCAAAGCCCACTGAGTAATGTTCATTTTCTTAATTCCTACAGATAGATTACGTTCCCAGGGATGGTAATATCCTAATAAGGGGCAACTCCAGTTAGGTATGTCTCGGACTGAGTCATTCAAAAGGTAGCCAGAACTATTATACTGTAACAAGTCATAATCATGCACCTGATTCCCTTGAACTTGCATTAATTGTACTACGGAAATATAAGGTTTCTGTACATGGGATTTCTTATACCAGAGGGAAAAATTATGTAGCATTATTATTTTACAAACGTTCCATGGGGTGTCCCCTACCTTTTTCCCTGTACCTTGAGCCATAAAACATATTGGAGGGGACTTTAAAGGCATAGAACTAACTACTCTAGGTTCTGTGTTTGTATGAGGCCATCGTACAGCAGTTAGATTAAAAGCTGTATCACGAAACTCTTCAAAGGCTTTGGGCCTAACTTGTGGTAGAAACCCGTGTTGAGTAGCTGTCACAGTTGGAAGGCAGACTGCACAACGTGACAGATTAAAATGTTTTGTAACTGAGTGTAAATGTGACTCAAAAATATTTGGATATTCCTCATAACTTTCCCAAGATTCTAAATGCAGCACTGCTTCATTAACAATAATATGCCACAGCACAACTAAGACCAAATACTGAAACATTCTTAGCAGACCTCTAAATATCTGAAACTATAATCACTCCAAAAATAAATGTGCTAAGACAAAATAAAAATACACCTACTCTTCTTAATATGATGAAGATATATAGTATAGCTATAACTACCCCTTAATTCTCAATTACGTCATGAAGTAGAAGTTAAGTACCCAAAGGTCATTGCATCTATATCAGTAAAATACTAATTCAAACTAACTATATCCACCTAATCAGTAGTGTAAATGCTGGACAAAGGTTTTTTGCATAATAAGTTCATTCAAAAAGCACTTAATCACAATAGTCGCTTTTTTTTCTTTTCTGTAATATCACTGATGTCCAATGAGTCTCTGTGTTGCAATCTCTTGATTCACTGATGCAGGGAACCACCTTCTGGATCCTGTGAAGGAGCCTTTTTTACACTGTGTAAGATGTATCCAACGAGAATGTCCTTCCACTTTACAAGCTGAGTATCCCACCAGGAGCGCACGAAATGGACCTAGGAACTTGGGAGCCAGAAGTGTCTTCGGATGCAGATTCTTAAGCAGGACCCAGTCCCCCGGCTTTACTTCCAGATGTGACGTTTCTGAAGTAGCATCTTGTTGAGGCTTCACCTGCAATAAAGGGGAGACAGACAGAACTGAGTGCAACCTTGAGCAATAAGTCAAAATATCGCTGCACAACAATTGAGGATCCTGGATAACTGCCAACTCATGTGGAGAAGTAGCTGGACATCCAGTAACTATTTCATATGGTGTCAGGCCTCTCCGAGCACGCTGGGGGGAATTACGCACTGCCATAAGGGCAAAAGGAAGGGCTTCTGTCCAATCTGTAGCCCAATCCTGCGTATTGTACGCAAGTGACCTTTGATTGTCCTATTCATCCGCTCCACCTGGCCAGAGCTTTGCGGATGATAAGAAGTATGCAGTTGTCTCTTAATACCAAACCAATTTTCAATACCCTCCCAGACACTCGCAATGAAGGCCGGACCCTAATCAGAAGACAGGACAAAAGGAACACCCCAAACAGGAATAAACTGAGTGAGAAACAATTTGATGGCAACCCCAGCAGTCATACTGGTAGTGGGATAAGCCTCTACCCATCCAGAGAAAAGACAAGTGACCACCAGCAAATACCGCTTCCCTCCTTTGGCACAGGGTAGATCAGTAAAGTCAAGCTACAAAATCAAAAATGGTCCAGAAGGCCTGGGAAGGGCAGCAGCAATCTTCAGAAGGGATCCTACCCTACCAGCCCTCAAACAATCCAGACAAGCAGCATAGACAGCCTGTGCCACTGCAATAAATTCCGGGTGATACCACAGAACTGAAAAGGCGTGTTGCATAGCTGCAGCTGATAAGTGAAGTTTATGATGCAAAAACAGAGCAAGTGGGAACAATAGAGCATCAGGGCAAATAAGTAGATGGTCCTTTTTCCAATAGCCCTGTGTATCACGGGATGCACCCCACGAGGTCCATAGAGTTTGGGTTTCAAGGGAAGTATCCTGATAGTGCTGTAAAAGAGACGAAAGGGAAAACAAAGTCATATTAGATGGTGCTAAATACAGCAATGTCGGTGACACTGATGCTCGAAGAGCAGCTTGTCGTGCTTCCTGGTCTGCAAATTGGTTGCCCTTTGACACAAAATCCCCAGCAGAGGAATGTCCTTTACATTTTAAAACTGCAACTTGTGCTGGCAAGAGAACAGCTTGTAGTAAACGGTGAATGTATGCAGCATGCTTAATTGGTTTATTAGCAGAAGTCAAAAACCCTCGTTGCTGCCAAATATTGCAGAAATCCCATAAAATACTTAACGCATAGGCACTATCTGTATAGACATTTGCCAAAAGATACCTGGAAAGTTCAAGTGCACATGTCAATGCAAACACTTCTGCTAACTGTGCACTAGCAAACGGTAAAGAAGCTGATTCCACTACATCATTAACTGTAGTGACTGCGTAGCCTACACAAAGGTTTCCCTTGTCATCCCTGAAAGCAGAACCATCCATAAATAAAGTCACATCTGGTGCTGGTAAGGCTATAGAAGAAAGATCAGGCCTTGCCCGAGAAACTGTTAAAATACTTTGAAAACAATCATGAGACCCATCCTCCTCCACAAGATCTGCCAATGGAGCTAGAAGTGTTGAAGGGTTGCATATTGAAGTAGTACATACTTTAACATGAGGCTGAGAAATTATTAGTTCCAATGTTAACAAAAGTGTGGAGGACAAAGGCTGAGTCTTGGTCAGATGGAGCAACCTAGAAACTGAATGTGCCACATACACTTCAAGAGGGTGCTGTAAAACAAGAAAATCAGTTATTTCAATTACAAAAGCCACTGCTACCAAACTGCGTAAACATGGTGGAAGTCCCAAAGTCACTGAATCAAATCGCTTTGAGAAATAGCCTACGGGCTTGCGACCAGTTGGGAAAGCTTGCAAAAGTACACAGGTGGCAGAGGAAGTTGAAATAGCAACATACAGTTTGAATGGTAATGAGTAGTCTGGTAGTGATAAACATGGCGCAGTGCCCAGTGCAGTCTTGATATTCAGAAAAGCTTCCCACTGTGCTAAGGTGGGTACAATAAGGCCTTCAGGTCCTTCCTTCCCAATAAGAGCGTAAAGTGGAGCAGTAAGACCTGAGAAATTTGCTAGCCATTGTTTACAGAAAATTAATAGACCCAGAAACTTGTGCATTAACACTGGTGTTGCTGGAAAAGACAATGACAAAATAGGTTTCAATCTAGCAGAGGTAATTGCACGACCAGATGGTGTTAAATCAACACCCAGGACAGTAACATTTTGAGATACAAATTGCAGTTTAGACAGATTAACCTTCAAACCTAAATTAGTAACATGAGCTAATAGAGACAAACTCATAACATGGTGAACATAAAAACAAATCATCCACATATTGAACTAAAGAGGAATGGTCGAGTCTTACATCAAATAATGCAGTTCTTAAGGCCTGTGAAAATATGCAGGACTATCAGTATACCCCTGACACAAAGTGGTCCAGGTATATTGCTTATTGTCAAAATAGAAGGCAAATAAAAATTGGCTGTCTTTGCTAATTTTCACTGAAAAATAAGCAGAACTCAAATCTACAACAGAAAACTAGGTGGTCCCTGAAGGTATCTGCGTCCAGATATCATGTGGATTAGGTACCAAGGGAAAAATTGGCAAAATCACATTATTTACTGCTCGCAGGTCTTGTACAAATCTATAAGTCTTACCATCAGCCTTTAGCACAGGAAGGATTGGAGTATTGCATGGTGAAGTTGTAGGATAAATGACACCTTGTTTCTGGAGATCCGCAATCACAGGACGAATTTCTTCCATGGCAGCTGCTGGCAATGGATATTGCTTGAGTCTAGGAAGCTGAACTCCAGGTTTCACGGTGATTTTCACAGGAGGAATAGAAAGGCACCGACATTAGATCCTGGCACTGCCCACAAAGTAGAAGGAAGGTCTTCAAGCGCCGGATGAACAACACTGGCATCTGCAGGGGACGGCACTTCAGAGAGAGGGTACATCTGAAAAGAGAACTTGCCACCCATCCAGGATAGAGTAGCATGATGTGACACCAAAAAATCCCGACCTAGAAGATTCACTGGCAAAGTGTCTCCCACAAGAAAAGTAGTTGGATATACAATCTCTCCAATCTGCAAAGGTAAATATTCAAGTCTACGATGAGGAATTATCTTTCCCTCAATGCCTTCACAATGTACTATCGGTGTTTGTGCTAATTGAGCATGGTAGATATCAGGCAAATCCTGTAAACGCAGTGCTGATGTTGTAGCTCCAGTATCAATAACAAATTTCAAATTAGAACCTCCCAGTTTAGCTTCTAACTCACCCTGAGGAGTTACAGTCAAATTCAGGAATAGTCATGCATCCCATGTATCACCTCCACAATCTTCTGGGTTAGAGAAGCACTGATATACTGGAGTGAATTCAGCTTGTACTGGAGGGGGAGGGGGGAAATCAGCTCTCTGGCCATCAGGATTCCGATTCTGGGGGCAGTCTCGCTACAAATGTCCAGACTCTCCACAAGTGTAACACATACGCAGCTCTCTGGACTGTCCACGCCCTCGCTGAGAAGTCACATAACCTCCTCTAGCTCTGAATCTACCCCTCCCCCTTCCCATGGGAGTTTGCATGGAAGCAATCTGCAAATTAAGCAACTTCACTTTTTTTACATCTAATATGGTTTGTTGTTCCTGTTGTTCCTTGAGGAACTTCAACTCACTGTATCGAGCCCCTTCCAAAATTGCATCGGCTGTTCTAGCTGGCCAATTTATTATTGAAGTTTCTAAAATTTCTTTTATTCTTGGAATCAATCCATTTACAAAAATATTAGTAAATCCTGAAGGTGTGTCTTCTGCCTCACCAGAATAGTCTTTAAAAGCTAGCATACACCCAGTGTGAAAATCTGTAACTTTTTCACCCCTATCCTGCCTTAGAGATGTTAACCTCGACCAATCCTTTACAGGCTTACATACTACCTTTATAGATTCTAACAATTTTTCTCTACATAAAACAAAATTATCTCTTTGTGTTTTTTCTTGAAAATCTGTTACAGGGTCTGTCAGTGGCCATTGCCAGTTGTCATCCCTAATTGGATGAGTAACCTTATGAAAATTAGCTGGATTAAAAAAAACAGATTTGAGCAAATTATCTAGATCTGCCCAAGTAGGATTATAAATGTTAATTATTTGAGACCATAAAGACACAAATCTAACAGGATTATCCCTGTAGCTAGGAAACGTTTTAGCCAAATCAAACACTTCTTTAGGACTCCAATTCGCAGGTACAGTCATTGAACCCGAAGGTCCTGTGGGATATAGACGAAAAGGATAAGTAGGCACAATATCATTTCTCATAGTTGCTTCAGTTAACTGTGCTAGAACGTACATGGTTTATAGCTTCCTGAATATAGCCGAGATCATAATATAATTCATCATACTCTTCCTTGTAGTTTTCATAATGCCTATCCAAATCTCTCTCAACTTTATCACTAATGGCACTAGGAATTCTTACCTCCTTTGCAATGGAAACACACTCATTTAGTGCTTCCCTTAAGGATCTTATCAGAAGTACAGTACTTTCTGTTTCACTGTCTAAACGTGCTTTTACATCTTTGAGCTGAGAAATAGTACAAATATCCAGATTACCCAACTCCTGTCCCCTTTCCCCTAACTTCATTTTCTTATCAAGTATTTCCTTTCTTAGTTCTGCTGCACGAGTGACCCGCCCTCGTTCAGCTAGTTCCTGGTCCCTTCTACCAGAGGGAGGAGGAGGGGGTAAAATTGGGTTTGCTCCAGCTGTTACTACTAGTGCAGCTACATCTGCCTCATATGCTGGAGAAACAACATCCGGAAATTTCCCTTCACTTACTCCATCCCCCTTAGCATCACACATCTTACTCGGTTTAGAGTTCTCTAACACAAACAAATCATTTTTCAATTTCTGAACATTTTCCTCATGTTTCACCTCATATGCCATTCGTTCCCACCATGTAAATACAATCCACTCAGAGGTATTGCACGACTTATTCTTAGCCGTCAATGCACATCGCAGGTAACGAAGCTTATCTACAGAAAAAGTTCCTTCCAAGGGGAACTGCAGAATCACATTATCTTTAGTCATTGCATGCCAATGTACAATGAAACTGGTAGCCACATCCCCATATTTCTCACGCATACAATAGAAGCATACAATAAGGGCTACCTTTTCTAAACACTAAAGCCCTAGCTCTGTCATGCCATTCACGCATCTGAGACAGAGCCTGTCTACTTAACAAATTACCCATCACTGGTAATACTCACAAATCTCCAGGCACCTTCTGCCCTTGCCTTGAATGCAGAGATCCGTATCCGGCACGACACCAAACTGAAAGATGTACTCTGCACCTCCCTTCACCTACAACGAGGCAGGCTCTTGGGTCACAGAAATCCGCACACAAAACAAGGAGAAGGTTGACTGATCACAGTCTTTAGATAATACACAAATCTGTAAATAATACACAACACACTTGTATTATAAACACAGGACCAAAGCGCTTTGGGAGAGCAAGCTAGGCAGTTGCCTATGATTACTCTGAAATCAAAGCTTTAGGCCTCTTTATTTATAGGTAAAGATTCCATTACACAGCATAATTTCACTTTATTATTCTACGTCTCACATCACGTATATTCATAATATACATATTTTATTCTACGTCTAGTGTTACGTATATTCATAATATACTTTTCTATAGGCATGCACGTCATAAACCATCATGGAAAGACATACCTATATTCTCAGACATGACTATATAGGCCTTAATTCTAATTAATCCTAACATTGACAATTTGATATCTTTGACCAGAGACAGTGAGACTGAGAAGCTAGGTAAACAACTTGCCTTTTACTTATCTTTCTAATAACAAGACTAATGTTTATGTTATCTAAACCTTTAACCCAATTTCTTCTACAGACTTTTCAAGGATAGTATTAAATAGGAGCTACAAATGATATTAACTCTTTCTTAGGGACTATAGCAATATTATACACAGGGCCTGACTGTGTATCCAACCTGGTACAATCAAGCTTTCTTTCAAGGAGCACATCCACCCAAACCATGGCATGATCCTATATCTTTACATTGCCGATATGCGTCTCTTGGACACTTTCCATAAGCTCTTGAGACAGCAGAAAATAATCAATATGGGAAGACATACTGTGGGCTTGCAACAGGCGAGTATAATCCCATTCCCCAGGATGCAAAACATGCCAAACTTTAAGTAAATCACAACTGTCACACAGGCTCAACACCCGCCTACATTGTTTAGCATCTCCTCCCGGCGCCCCAGAGAAGTGATCCACATCAGGGTCAAGAACATAGTTATGGTCATTTCCCAATATCACCTAATAGTCCCCTGCCTCCATCAGCAGCCCCTGCCTCCATCAGCAGCCACACACTTTAGGCCCATACAGGTTTCCCAGCAAGACCGGCATACTCTGCAGTCTCCCCTGAAACAAAATATAGCATACCCTCTGGTCCCAAAAGGTTTTTTTTCTACTTGGAACCCTAAGGTCTTATGGACAAGAATTACCACCTCTGCCCGCTTTCCCCTTGAGGAGGTTCCACACACATCCCCCACCCACCAGTGCTTAACTTGGCATGTTCACTCTCAGTCATATGTGTCTCCTATAAGAGAATGATGTCAACCTGCCCATCTCATAGGGCCCTCAACACCTTATGTTGTTTAATGGGGCACTCCATCCTATCCGAAGCAATATGCAATCCCTGCTTACTCATGTCACACCATTCTTAAAGCTTTCTGCCACAAGTTCAGTAAATATCTCTAAGGAGGGGCCCTCCCAGCCCAGCTGCCCCCGTTATCCCAACCGGGGATCCCATCTTCCCATCCCTCCCATACCTATCCACTCCTGCCTTCCAAAGCCCCCCTCAGACTGATCCCCCCCTCTATGCCCAGGGAGCTAAGAGGATTAATCAACTTTTCCACCCCCCTTCTCCTCACCCACTTCTCTTCCCAACTGCCGCACTTCTATGGTCGGCTTAATCATGAAAGATGCGTCCAGGCTCTCCCCACAACCCGCCACCCTCTCCTCCCCTACCGGCTCAATTTGCCAACAAGACAATGCCCCCCCCCAACCCACAGTCCTCCCAGTTGCCCTCCCCCACCTCTCCACTTCCAGAAGTGTTTATCTCAGAGACAATAATTGCCCTTAATTTCACCAGACCACTCCCAGGATGCTCACAGCACCACCTCCTACCTCAAAGACCAGCTCAGAACAGGAAGGCAGTGGGCACACAGGGGCGAACAACCACAGGGCCTGTCCTCCCACCTTGAAATACTTATAGCAGCAGCAGCAGCAGCAGCAGGGGCACCACTGTCATAAGGTCACCTGGCATCCACTACCCTAGCTTCTCCCCCTGACCCTTCAGGCCCCAAGCACTCTCCCCTGCAACACTCACAGCCTCCTGGCTTCCCAGCTTCACCGAACTCCCCTTCCCCCTTAGCAGTTGCACCATCCCACATGTTCACCCCCATGCATTCTTCCAGCTCCCTCTATTTCCACTAATAATCAAGCACTCACACCCCATGACCATATTCCCCCACAGTCCCTCCAGCGGGAAGGCCACAACTTACAGTCCCCAATGTTGTCCATCAACAAGTCTGTTCTCAGGCTGGTCGGCATCAAACAGGGGGAGTGCAGTAAGCAGTCCTCGGGAAGGGGGTGGGGGGAGTCTCAATTGGGCCAGTCCGTCTCCCTGGCAACAATAAGCAGACCGAGACCCACCCTTCACCCCTCAGCAGCACAAGTCAATTCAGGCCAAGGGTCTCATCTCCAGCACAGCAAGATCATCAAAGAGAAATTCAGCTAGCAGCAGTCCAACAACACAGTCCACTAAGAGTTGGAGTAGCCTAGTGGTTAGAGCAACTGCCTAGTCCACAGAAGATCAAGAGTTCAATTCCCACTGACACTCCTTGTGACCTTGGGCAAGAAGCTTTACCCTCCATTGCTTCAGAAGAAAAGGCTGGCAATCTACTTCTGGTGATACATTGCCAAGAAAACCCAGAGGTAGCTGCGTTGCTATGAGTCAACACTGACTTGATGGCACTAAAAAACAAAACAAAAAATAAGGTATGAGCTCCACACTAAGCCCTCAGCCTAGCAGGTCCCTAGGGCAGAGACTCCACCTACCACAGGGAATACATTTTCCCCCTGCATGCAGCCTACCGCTCATTCATCGCAGATTTCTTTTTAGCTAGCACAGGCAAGGTAAAAGAATGTGCAGTACCACTGTGATGAATTCTTAGCATGACCGGATACAGGAGAGGGAACAAACACGAGCCCTCTAGAGAGAAGGCCTTCCTCGGTTGCGCCACATGAGGCCAGAAATCCTGAAAGACTAGTATGCGCTGGCCTTCATGCATAGCTGACTTCTCCTGCCGCGCAGCCCTAAACACAGCCTCCTTTTGCAGAAAATGAAGAAAGCATGTTACAACCACCCGTGGCTGCTTCTCCTGCTCACACCGCCAAGTGAGGAGATGGGCCCTCTCAATTCGTATAGGCCCCAGGGTTTGTCCCGGTTTCAGAGTCGCAGGCAGCCGTGTCTTTAGAAAGCCCCGCAGTTCAGAGTGCACTAGTGATTCCGGCACTCCAATGAACCTGAGATTGTTCTTATGGGAAGTATTCTCGAGGTCCTCGAGTTTCTTCTGTTGCTTTCGCCACCATTGCCTCAAGGCTGCAATGTCTCCAGTGGTTTGGGAAGCTGAGTCCTCCATCTCTCCCAGTCGGTGTTCTGACGCGGCCGCGTGCCCCTGAAAGGCCTCGACCGAGGCCATCATCTCATTCATTTTAATGTAAAGGTGCTCAAATTTTGAGTCTAGGGCCTGTATCAACGCCGAGGAAACCTCCTCCACAAGCGATGCTGAAGTGCGGTCTGGACTCGCCCCCAGGGTGTTAAGCCTGTCGCAATCTTTTTTCTGCAGTTTGGTCGGTATTCGGGGTAATTCAAATTAGTATCTTCATGGTGTGTTATTCTGCCCAAACACAGTTTCAACAGATTTACAATTATTGAATTTAATTTCTGCCTTTAACTCTTTTTCACAGTGGTGGTAACGTAAATGGCTTATCTATTTATTTTATTTAACAGGTTTTTTATACCGCCTTATCATACATTCAAAGCGGTTTACATAGAACAGGGAAATACAACTTGGAGGTTAGTTGGGGGTATAACAGACAGTTAACAATTGCTAACTATATGCAAGCAAACTGTTGCAGTGTGTTGAGGTCCATTTCGTTATAGATCATGATCTTCTGGGGTAGGGCCATAATTTTCTAGGAAAAGATGAGTTTTTATGGCTTTCCTAAAGTCCACTAGGTCTTTGATTGCACGTGTTGAGGCAGGGAGATCGTTCCACAGCTGGGGTGCATACAGTGAGAAGGCTCTATTGCTGGTGGTTTGGTTTGCTGATCTAAAGTTTGGCGGGTCTCTAGGATGTTGTTGTCTGCTCTTCTTGTTCTGGTTGGGGGTGTCTATAAAGCTTTGGAAGATAGAAACATTGGTAATTTGTATAGAAAAGGGATATAAGCCCCCAGGAAAGATAAGTCTTGCAGGTCATGGAATACTAGTTAAAAAAGAAGTTTCCTATTTGGGATAACAACTGATTGTGGTTTATTATTCAGGGTTCAGCCATGAAACATTTTTTGTAGTGTTTATTTTAAACTTTGTGCAGTACGGAAATTGCATTATGTGCTTGATAAAAATTGTTCTTATAGTGTTGTACAACTTAACCCTGCCCAGTTTAGATTAGAACAATGTGATTTATTCTAGGTTACCAAATAATATTCGACAATCTATGCAATTAGCACAGAATCCTGATGCACGATTAATAGCCGATTTAATCCTATATCCCCAGTCTTGACAGAATTACATTGATTACCTGTTAAACCTCAAATTCAATTTAAGGCAGTTCGTTTAGTTCTTTGAAGGTTACGTATGTGAGATCAGATGGACTTACAGTTTCTGTCAAAACCGTATGCCGCTGCCAGAAACATTCACTTGAATGAGTAAAACCAGATGATAGTTTAATGTCATGCATTAAGAAGAACTGGTGCGTTTAAATTGATGCTCTTTTTTAATTTTTGATGACATTTTTGATTAACGTTTTATTGATACTTATTATTGTCAAAACTTAACTGTGTGAATGATGTGATCTGCATAGAGCTTTCTGGTAATTATTTTGGGGTGTTAAATTTTTTTTGGATTCCTTGAGTCTTGCCAGACCAGTGGGGTATACCCACCCGCCTGCAAGGGGAGGCAGAGGAAATTCCTGCTCCATCCACTATACATGCCAATGTAACAGGTAGTGTGTCAGTATTCTTTTTGCAAGCTGTCTCCTTATCTAAACCATTGGATCTGCCATTGCCTATGGTGCAATGTTTATGCTCATATATCTACGCTTTCATTTTTTAAAGTAAATTACACAACCCCTGGCATCTACCTCTTTCTCTTTCACTCTAACCCCCCCTGGATTCCTTGGGGTGGATACCTCGACTGGTCTGGCAGGACTCATGGAATAATAACATAGAAAAATCCCCAATATTAACGTGACATAAAATATTTTTGTTGGACTAAAGATGCCAATGATCATCCCATACAGATATGACCCATCCAATATAGTCCATTTTGCATTGTTGTGAAAAGTAAAGTTCAAAACAAATTAGCATGTGTATATAAAGAAAAAATGCAAACACAGAGCCTGTGTTTTGAACTACACAAAATAGAACAGCTCTGCTTCAGGGCAAAACACTTATCTGAATTATTCCATTCCATTGCCATTTTAATTGAGAAAACGTATGGTCAAAATCCACATGATGCTGAACCATAGGAGCTGATAAAGTCTTCATTCTCAATTTAGAGCGATATTCACCCAGTCAGACCTTCAGAGTATGGTGGGTGCGGCCAGTATAGAGCAACCTACACAGACACAATATCAAATACACCACAAACAGGTGGTAGCAAATGGGTTTATGCAGAGCCTCCTTATAGGGGAATGGCACTACTGGGCCCCTTCCCAAGTGCCATCACAATGTCCCAGTGATGCAGGAGATTGAGGCACTGGGACCAACCTATTATGCACCACCACATCCCTAATATTTCAACTCAGGAATAAGAAAATAGTATAGTTGTGGTCAACATTATTGGCACCCTTGCAGTTCAACCCTTTCATGTCCATTATCTCCTAAAAAAAAGTGGCCAGTGAAATAGCTTTGGTACACATATTTGACACATAGCAACATAATATATGACAGCAGATAAAGACTAGTATGGTCCATCTAGTTTGCCCAGCAAGACGGCAAGAGTAGGTGCAGTTGCCGCTCTGTGCAGGTTACCCCTCCCCATGCCTTTGTTTACTTGTGTACCCATCGCTCCGTGTAGGTCACCCCTATTTGTTGAGATATAAGAGATAGTTAAGTTTATTTTGATTTTATCCTGTTGTATAAAGGGATCCACTGTGTCTGTCCCATGCCATTTTGAATTCTGTCACTGTATTTGCCCCCACCACTTCCACTGGGAGGGCATTCCAAGCATCCACCACCCTTTCAATGAAAAAGTATTTCCTGACATTGCCTTTCAGTTCATTGCCCTTGCAGCTTCATGTTATGCCCTCTAGTTTAACAGCTTCCCCATCATTGAAAGAGGTTTGTTTGTTCATTAATACTCTTTAAGTATTTAAAGGTCTGAATCATAGCTCCCCTGTCCTTCCTCTCCTCCAAAGTGTACATATTTAGGTCTTCAAGTCTCTTCTCATAAGTCTTCTGACGCAGGCTCCAAATCATTTTGGTCGCCTTCCTCTGAACTGTTCCAGCTTTTTTATATTCTTTGCATGATATGGTCTCCAAAACGGAACACAGTACTCCAAGTGAGGCCTCATCAGTGACTTGTACAGTGGCATTAGTATCTCTTCCTTTCTGCTGGTAATTCCTCTCTGTATGCAGCCCAGCATCCTTCTGGCTTTTGCCACCGCCTTGTCACACTGTATCTCCAGGAACAAGCAGGAATGTAGTCTTCACATATGGGTATCGTCGGTACCGACAGAGCCTGCGCGGAAACACTCCCCAGCATCCTATATGAAAGCTTTTCGGAGCATCCCACTGCGCCTGCGTCACTGCCTTCCCGCCTTTCCAACTCTCCCTCTTCAGTTTTTCGTTTTCTGCAGAGCTGACAGGCAGCAAACCCTGTCACGTCTGCCTTCACTGTCGATGCCTATACCGGTACCACCGGTCTTTTCTTAATTTTCTTACTTCTTTTCCGAAAAAAAAAAGAAAAAAGAATTCTTCTTTTTGGAGGGTCTGTCCCCTCTAGGTGCCAGGCACCATTTTGGGCGCTAGGCCTTCTTTTTCTTCTAAAATGGAGAAACCATCTAGTGGTTTCAAAAAATGTTCAAATTGTAGTGGTACCATTTCTGCTACCGACACCCATTACTGGTGTCTTAAATGTTTAGGTCCTCTGTAGAAAGATGACCAAGAGAGGCCTGCAGAACAGAGCTGCAAAACTCTGCAACCTCTTTGCCGCAGATGCAATGTCCGTTGCATTGACATCTTCCAGGGCTTCATCTTCCTCCCATGGATCTTGGGTAACTAAATCCAGATTTTCCAAGACCAGCCAGTCCTCAAAGAGTAGATCTCCTTCAAAGCATTGAGATGCTACTAGCGTTGTCCTCGAGGAAAACATACCGGCAAAGCAGCCCCAGCGGGAGGCCCTGGCCTCCAAAGCATTAACGGGGCTCCAGGATGTTCCCGAAGCTTCCACTTCGGGAGAACTCCTGGTGCCATGTTCTGGTGTCGTGGCCTGTTCCACCGGTACCGACATCCAGGCATTAGCAGGGGCTATTGATAAGCGCATCCTGGCCATCGAATGCAGTCTAGCGGCTCTCTTAGCAGCCTTGGTACCGCTGAGACGGCTTCAGACAGTTCCGCAGCCATCGGTACCAGTACCAGTACTGACCACACCTGCTTTAACTGATGTACTTCCCCTCATGCCGGCTCTTGAATCAGTATCCGGTATCGAGACAGTTCGATGTTGACTTCGATTGATACCGGCGTCAAGCAATGCAAGAGCACCCGGTGCGGAGATATTTCGAGTCCTCCGATTCTGAGGACTCCGCCGGTACCGGAGTGATTCTACCAGAGGATCCCTCTCCTTCTCCTCAACGTAGGATGTCTCCTCCAGAGGACATGTCTTTTCAGGATTTCATATGTGATGTAGCCCGAGGACTTTCAATCACAGTGACCCCTGAGAAGGAACCGAGAGCAGAAGAATTAGAAATTCTTCAGTACCCGGCAACCCCTAAAGAAGCTGCTACTCTTCCCATTCACTGGATCTTGCATGATCTCATGCTAAGTATGTGGGAGGCTCCTTTAACGGTGTCTCCACACTCTCGGAGACTCGATACCATGTACCGAGTTCCACAATGTCCTGTTTTTCAGAAAACACAATTACCACACCATTCAATGGTAGTGGAATCGGCGATGCATAGGATCAAGAGTGCTAAAACGCATTCTTCCAATCTTCCAGGCCATGAAGCAAGGACACTTGATGCCTTTGGGCGTCAATGTTTTCAATCCTCGATGCTGGGAATGTTTCTTAAAGAGGTTACAAGGGATCTAGAGCTCATGGCTCCACTTCTCCCTGATGATAAAAGTATAGACTTCCTCACTCTGGTCAAAGATGCCCAGAATGTGTCTAAGTTCATAAATCGTGCAATTGATTGCTTTGAGTGCATTAGCAGAACCTCTGCTATTTCCATTGGTGCACGTCGCATTGCCTGGCTTCAGGCATCAGATTTAGAACAATGGGTGCAAGATACGCTAGGGAATATTCCTTGCACAGGAGAAAATCTCTTTGGCAAGGATTGGCAAGAGAAAGTTAATCAGCTTGAGTCTGAAAATACCACCTTGAACAGATTATCAAGGGCTACAGCCAACCCAGCAAAGAAAAAGACAATTAAGAAATCCTTTTTTAACAAGAAAAAGAAATTCTACCCATCTTACACCCAGGCTGTCCACTGTCCAGTTCATGCCCCCCAGAAGGGGCAACAGCAACCCAGATAGCAAAGGAAGGCCCAAGTCCCCAGATCTCAACTAGCTCAGCAGACTCAGCCTCCTCAGGGGCTTTGACTCCTTCCTAGAGAACTTGGTCATCCTGCCCCTGAAAGGTCCAGAACCTCTCACCATCCCCGGCAGATGTTGTCTGTAATCTTCTGGAATATGTAATCTTCTGGTCTACTCTCCGTTTGGTCCTGGGTTCATTCCACAGAGACAGTAGGGTAAGCAGCACAAATAAGATAACCAAACAGGTGTGGCTTGGAAAAAGGGTTTTATATAGAAATAGGCTTATTGCAAAGTTACAGAACAGAGGTAGGAGGTTGTTAGAAAGCTGCTTCAGTTTACTTCAATGAATGTGTGTGTGTGTGTGTGTGAGAGAGAGAAGTAAGAAAATGTGGGTCAGATCCTCATAGTAAGAAGAATAGGGAGAGAAAGAGAGAACAAGGGGGAGGGGCGAGAAGTGGGTGTCAGAGCCTCATGGCAAGGTGTGTCCGATAAAAATAGGAAGAGAGAGAGAAAGAGGAAGTATTTCTGTCCTTTATAGTGAATTTTCTCTAGCACCTCCCTTTGAGGTCTGCTATGCTTGATTTAGCAAGGAGGGGCTGCAGACCAATCTCATCAGGCCCGGAGACTGACATCACCAGGGGGTCAGAGTTAATCTCATTTTGTAAACTATCCTCATTAAGTTTGGAGACTGATATCACCAGAGTAACAAAGCTGCTTGAAATCCAAGGTCTGGGAACAGCCATGACACCTATGCTAGGCATAATGTCCTGCTGGTGTATGCTGACATCTCCCATACCTTTTTTATTTTTATTTATTATTTGTGCCTGGAAATGGTGGAAACAAACCTGTGGTACCTGTCCCAGCTGCCATTACATGATAGTAGGCAGCTTGTCTAATACCTCCTGTATTAAATACCTTGCTATGTCTAGCAGGTCTCCTGTCCTGCACAGTACTGTCTCTAGTGTTCTAGAGATAAACAAGTCCCCTTATGAGTCCAAACCTCATGTCTTAGGTAGGGCAGCCACTACTGGGGGGGTGGGGGGGAACCCAATATGCTACCTCCGTGCCCATCTTAGAGAGAGTGAACAGTGCATAAGGGCTGCAGGAATTTTTGAGGAGGTTAAAGCCGAAAGGTACCAGGATGCTATGAGTGAGGATAGGAAGCAACACTAGACTGCAGCTGACTCTGGTATTCAATGTAATAGGAAATGCCAAATTAGCCAAATTAGCAGGCCAAATGAGCCTGGATATAGGGGTAGATGCTGGAGAAATTCAGTGTAACTACCTTAAAATGTTGTTGTTCTGTAGGACATGCACTGCAAGGACATGTACATTTGTTTCATTTTACAACACAGGAAAATTATGATAATGCATAGCAATATTTTTCCGGCAGTTAAAATAATAATAGGGTGAATAAAAACATTAAAGACATGATCAGCAGTAGGTGAGTAACCAAACAACAATTCCCACACAGACACATGAGCCTCTTGTAGCAAGTGTCCAACAATTTGTTGAATGTGTCCATTCTCATAAGCGATGGTGTGATTCACTTCAGTGGATGTTGTTTTAAGGTGATCAATATAGGCATGGAGTTCTGTAAAGTTGAGCAGTTTATGTAGTGTCTCTTCTCCGATGCCAAGTGGTAATGGATGCACAGCATATGAGATAAAGTCTGGAATGTCCTTAGAGTCATTGGTAACCAGCGGTGTGGAATATGTTGTCCCGTTAATGGTGATGGAGACCAGTGGTGTATGACTGCACCAGGTATTGTTTGAACTGTACAACAAAGTGTTCTTAGGAAGGCGGGTGTCATGCATTCTGGGAGCAACTGACAAAGAAACATTCTTTGTCCTGACAGGAAATATTGTACAAAATCTAGGCAGGAGGACCTAGAAAGTAATGTTCTGGAGGTGCCCTCAATTCTTGTGTCCTTTCTAGGGAAGTGGAAACTGGTGGCGCCCACTGTACTTGAGTGATGTTTAATGAATAGAACACTGGCTTGTCCTGTATGGAACAGAAACTCAGGATGACCAGATCCTTTCCTTCCGGGAAAGGTGGGGTATTTCTTGATAACGATATACCCCATCTGTGGAGTTAGCCCAGCCAATCGTGCATATTCGGATGATAGTTCCTGTAATGAGACTTGGGTAGAAGAGAGCAGATACAAGAACAACAGGAAACCGAGACATAATAAAAGCTAACTTGTTTCACTCTACTAGGGAGTAAACTAGTGCTCCCCACTTATACTATGCAACAACAACAAATAATTTTTACTACTTATTTACATAACTATTAGACACATGTCCATTATGTAGGACACCTCAACTATACAGCAGAAGTAAATAGTTCCCATCCTCAAGCAACTTTTGTTCAGAAAGCAGCTGTCCGTGCTGTCTTCAGAAAGCAGCTGTCCGTGCTGTCTTCAGGTGGTATCTGAAAACAAAGACGGATAAAACACGTATTACCCATATGGTTTCAACTGGGTGATATGTTTCCAATACTGCTGGTTGTCGGGCATTAGGATTTGGTATAGGCTTGGGCCTAAGGTATCAGTAACTAAGTATGGTCCTTCCCACTTTGCAGTTCCAAAGGGGAGGTTTGGTCTAGGTCTCAGAATCATCACTTTACTCCCAACCTTGAGGGGCTTTAAATCAGAACCTTTTGCATGTACCTCCTGCAAATAATCTCTAGCTTTTCTGTGTTAGCTAGCACAGTGGTCTGAATTTCTTTTAGATGTTCTTGCAGGGATTTCATCCACTCATTGGTGAGAATTACTGTCTGGTCCTCTGGAAGAAAAGGACTCAGCATATTTTCCCACCGTTGCATTGGCCTTCCCATTAAGGCTTCATAGGGTGCAAAACCTGTGGATTTACAGACATTAGCTCTGATACGCATAAGGACTAAAGGGAGCACCAGATCCCAATTTTTTCCGGTCAGATTAAGCATAGGGCTGAGGTGGGCCTTAATTGTTTGATTCATTCTTTCTACCTGCCCTGCTGCCTGTGGATGGTACGGAATGTGGAGTTGTTGTTCTATGCCTAGAAAATCAAACAATTCCTTGATGAGCTGAGAAACAAATGCAGGACATCCAAGGTCTGGGAACAGCCATGACACCTATGCTAGGCATAATGTCCTGCTGGTGTATGCTGACATTGTCATTTTGCCAGAAGATGGCAACAAATAACATCAGAAAACTGGACTCTTTCCATTGTATGAGAGGGGTACAAACTCCATTTTCACAGTATGCCCCCTTCCACCATCACAAGACAGTTCAATTCTCAGTGTCCTTCCACCACTCTCTTGTGTCAAGAGGTTACCTCACTATTTGCTCAAGGAGCAATAGAAGAGGTACCCATATCCCAACAGGGCATGGGTTTCTACTCCCCCTACTTCCTCATTTCAAAGAAAACAGGGGGATACAGACCCATACTGGACCTCAGAGAGTTGAACAAGTATCTGCTCAGAGAAAAATTCAAGATGATCTCCCTCGGAACACTTCTTCCTTACATTGGCTATGTTCTCTAGATCTAAAGGATGCATATACACACATTCTCATCCATACAGATCACAGGAGGTTTCTTCGATTCCTCTTTCAAGGAAGTCATTACCAGTACAGGGTTCTACCCTTTGGACTGGCTTCCGCCCCACGAGTCTTCACAAAATGCATGGCAGTAGTAGCAGCATTCCTGAGAACTCTGGGGATATTCGTCTTCCCCTACTTAGACGACTGGCTCATCAGGTCCAAAAACTGATTCTGATCTAAACTAGGAACAAAATCTCCGTACAGAAAGCAAAACTTTTACATATAAATTTATTTTTGTTGGAACTGCCAACCCAGTGAAAAGAACTAGTCTAATCACCACCATGGAAACTATGTTTTAATAAAGTAAACATTTGAAAACTATTCATTGCATTGCACTTAGCTGCATAGCGACCTGATCTTCAGTATAAACACCACGGAAACCAACGACGTGACACGTTTTGGGTCCAAAAAATTCAGAAACCCTGCTTAAGGTCAAAACATAACGTGGTCAATCCTCAGCCATGAAAAGTTTGTGTTGGAGAAAACGCCTTAAATACTCCAGTCCAAGGAGAGAAAGCACAGCTGATTTCAACAATCACCAATGAAGAATGTGAAGAGACAAGAGTCAGCCAATCCACAGCAAGGGGAGGTCCCACCAATCAGAAACCGCACCTTGGGAGAAAGGCAATAATGGCATAACAAACCCTAGATAATAGTATGCCAGTCTATCTGCATATTTAAACCATAAGGGCAAACCACATTCAGAGCATCAACAGCTCCAGAAGCCAGCTCCTCTCTCTCCTGCACAATGCAAATCCTGCAGTACCTGGGACTGCTCATAAACATCCCAAAATCTCATCTCACTCCTTCTCAGTCCCTAGAATTCATAGGGGCTCTTCTAGACACAAGGCAGTCAAAGGCTTTCCTGCCACAACCACGTTGTCTTCGAATACTCCAGCTGGCCTCTTAAGCAGCGATGAAGACTTGGCTAACTGCTCGAGAAATGCTTCAGCTGTTGGGGCATATGGCATCCACTGTACATGTGGTTCCCTATGCTCGCCTTCACATGCGGGCAGCCCAGTGGACCCTAACCTCTCAGTGGACACAGGCCTCTGGTCACCTGACGGACAAAATCAGAAACTCGACACGTCTGATTTCATCCCTACAGTGGTGGCAATCGCTAGGAAAACCTTCTCGTAGGCTTTCCTTTCCAACAGCCACTACACCAAGCCACCTTGACGACAGATGCATCCAATTTAGGCTAGGGGGCTCACTTGGACAATCTCTCCACTCAGGGTCTCTGGATACAGCAAGAGGCTTGTCTTCATATAAACCTCCTGGAACTCAGAGGCATCTTCTGTGCTCTTCAGGTATTTCAGACCCACCTCAGCTACAAGACGGTTCTGGTCCAGACCGACAATCAAATAGCCATGTTCTATATGAACAAGCAGGGTGGGACGGGGTCTCAAACATTGTGCAATGAAGCTCTATGCCTCTGGGCCTTTGCCAGGGATTTTCAAATCCACCTACTAGCGGTGTATCTTCCAAGCACACAAAATCTTTTAGCAGACAGTCTCAGTCGAGTACTGCTGCCACACGAGTGGTCTCTTCATCCAGAGCATATTGCTCAAATTTTTAAGATCTGGGGAACGCCAGATATAGACCTCTTTGCAAGTCCTCAGAATGCCAAACTTCCCCGGTTCTGTTCCAGAATACCGGCTCAGAACTGTCAGGCAAAGGATGCTTTCCACCTCCACTGGGGTCAGGACTTCCTCTATGCCTTCCCACCCATTCCCCTCATTCCCAAAACTCTCTTCAAGCTTCAGAGAGACATGGGCCATATGATCCTCATAGCCCACGTTGGCCACAACAAACGTGGTATCCTCTGCTTCTATGTCTCTCTCAAGCCAGGCCTCTGGAGTTGGGATATGCTCCAGATCTTCTTTCCCAGGAGAATGGGATGCTATTGCACCCGAATCCTCAGTCTCTACACCTCAGGGCATGGCTGCTGAGAGCCTAGAATTCCAGGATATCAACCTTTCTCAACAGGTTAAGGATATCCTTTTGGCTTCATGAAAACCTTCCACAAGGCGGGCCTACGCCTTTAAGTGGAAAAGATCCTCTATCTGGTGTTCTAAAAAGGAACTTAATCCCTTTTCAGTGCCAATGGAGGCGTTACTGGAGTATTTCCTCCATTTATCATCCTCTGGTCTTAAGACCAATTCAGCTTCAACGTTTACAGCTCATACAAAACACTGCAGCCCGTCTTATCACATTCGCCCAACGATTTGATCATGTCACTCCCATCCTTTTTCACCTACACTGGTTGCCTCTTCGCTTCAGATTCCGTTATAAATTTCTCATTTTGACACATAGAGCCATTTATACATCCAATCCCCTCTACTTAGCTAATCTTATTTCTCTTCACACACCATATCGCCAGCTTTGCTCATTGCATGCCAACCGCTTGTCTTTACCCTCCCCTTCTCAGGCTCATTTAGAATAGACTCGTCACTCGGCCTTCTTTTTTCTTAGCCCCTCACTCTGGAATGCTCTGCCACCCTCCCTCCGTCTGGATCCTTCATACCCTAAGTTCAAAGAATTATTGAAAACTCACTTGTTCCAACAGGCCTTCGACCTCCCTTCTGACATCCCTCCCTGAGTATTTTTTGGTTTGTGTTTTGTTTAGTTACTGTGTTTGATCTTGCACTGTTTCTCCCTCTTTCCTATTTTTTTATGGCGTTCCTTTTCCGTAGTTTAGTGGCATAGACCTTTTCATTGTAAACCGCTCTAATGTCCCGACAAGAGCGGTATATAAAATGGAGAAATAAAGATAAAGATAAAGTAAGAGTCCACCTTAGTGCCATTGCGGCTTTCCACAAGCCCTTGGATGGACAACCACTTTCCTCTCAACCACTTGTAGCAAGGTTTATGAGAGGTCTACTCTTGACTAAACCTCCCATCAAGCCACCGCCCGTGGCATGGGATTTGAATCTTGTCCTTGGGCAGCTCATGAAACCGCCCTTCGAACCCTTAGCCACTACATCCCTTAAGTTTATTTCCTGGAAAGTAATCTTCCTAATTGCACTCACTTCTGCAAGATGCATCAATGAGCTACAGGCTTTAGTGGCTGATCCTCCTTATACAAGGTTCCACCATGATAAAGTAGCTCTTAGAATTCACCCTCACTTTATGCCAAAGGTGGTTTCGCCTTTTCATTTAAACCAGTCGATTTACCTTCCTGTATTCTTCCCTAGGCCTCATGCCTCCAATGCAGAAAGGAATCTTCACACTCTAGATTGTAAAAGAGCCTTGGCTTTTTACCTTCAGAGAACTAAGCAGCACAGAAAGTCTTCCCAGCTTTTTGTTGCCTTTGACTCTAGTCATCTTGGACTACCAGTTTCCAAGTGAACTTTGTCTAAATGAATTGTGAATTGCATATCCTTTGCATATGAGAGTAAGGGACTTTGTCTCGAAGGTCATGTCACAACTCACAATGTGAGAGCAATTGCAGCTTCTATGGCTAACCTTCGCTCTGTGTCCAATGACGACATTTGTAGAGCAGCCACTTGAGCTTCCGTACACACCTTTGCAGCCCACTACTGCTTAGACAAGAACTCCTGTCGGGATGCCTCATTTGGCCAAGCTGTTCTTCAGCATCTCTTTCAGACTTAGAACAACTCCTACCTGCCGTCCCGGGTTTCGATGCCAGAGATTTATGGGAGGAAGCATGCCCCACCTCAACCTGGGTTTCGCAGCTTTCTGGGGTCATTTACCTGGCATCTCTCAGCTGGGGAGATCCCATATGTGAAGACTACACTCCTGCTTGTTCCTGGAGATAGCGTAGTTACTCACCTGTAACAGATGATCTCTGGGAACAACAGGAATTAAGCCTTCACAACCCTCCCCTTGGAGTTGTCTTTCTCTCTCTATCTTTATCTCCTTCTCTCCTTTGTCTCAGCAATAAACTCAACTGAAGAGGGAGAGTTGGAAAGGCGGGAAGGCAGCGACGTAGGCGCAGTGGGATGCTCCCAAAAGCTTTCCTATTTGACGCTGGGGAGCATTCCCGCGCAGGCTCCGTCAGTACCGACGATACCCATATGTGAAGACTTAATTCCTGCTGTTCCCTGAGATCACCTGTTACAGGTGAGTAACTACACTTTCACCACCTTGAGATCCTCATAAAAAATCACTCTGAGGTCCTTCTCCTGGTCTGTGCACACCAATCTCTTGCCCAGTCGCATACAATTCCCTTGGATTTCTGCTTCTCAAGTGCATGACACTGCACTTCTTCACATTGGTCTAATGCTTGGCAGTTAAGATTTATTCTTCCAACTTTTGTAGATCTTTCCTCATGTTCTCCACTCCCTCAGGGGAGTCCACTCAGCTGCAAATTTTCATGTCATCTGCAAAAAGACAGACTTTTCCATTCAGTCCTTCAGCAATATCACTTACAAATATATTGAACAGTACCGGTTCCAGGACCGAACCCTGGTGCACACCGCTAATCACCTTCCTTTCATCAGAGTGAGTTCTGTTTACCGTCACCTTTTGTCATCTGTCAGTCAACCAATTTGGTGATCCAGTTCACCACCTTGGGACAAATCCCCAAGCTGCTGAGTTTATTGATAAGCCTCCTATGAGGAATGGTATCAAAGGCTTTGCTGAAATCTAGATAGATCACATCCATCCCATGCCCTTGATCTAGTTCTCTGGTCACCCAGTCAAAGAACTCAATCAGATTTGTTTGGCAAGATCGTCCTTTAGTAAAACCATGTTGCCTGGGATCATTCAACCTATTGGTTTTGAGAAAGTCCACTGTTCACTCTTTCAGGAGCGCCTCCATTACTTTTCCCACCAAGTTAAGGCTTACTGGCCTGTAGTTTGTCACTTCTTCCCAACTACCACTTTTGTGAAGAGGTACCACATCAGCCCTTCTCCAGTCCTGTGGAACTTCTCCTGTCTCCAAGGATCTATTAAAAACATCCTTTAACGGCCCTGCAAGAACCTCTTTGGGCTCTTTCAGTATCCTGGGATGTATCCCATCCAGTCCCATAGCCTTGTCCACTTTCAGTTTTGCAAGCTGTTCTAATACATCATCTTTTGTGAATGGTGTGGTATCTACTAAATTCCTATTTGTATATTTGTCAGTCACAGGTGGCCGTTCTCCAGGATTTTCTCTAATAAAAACAGAGCAGAAGTATTTGTTTAGCATTTTCCCTTTTTCAATGTCACTTTCCATGAATCCATTCCCAGCAATTTTGAGTCTTATTTATTTATTTATTTATTAACAATTCTTATATACCGCACTATTAGACATCAGCGCGGTTTACATTGAACAGAAAACATCCGACAGTTTACATATGTCTGGTCAGTTACATTTAACAGGAAGTATAACTTGGCGAAATAGGGGAAACTAAATACAATGGAGGGTTATCTGATAAGGGATATCATGGTTAACTATATACAAAGGTGGTACAATAGTACTTGGAACTGCTTGTTATTTCATTGAGAAGTTGGCCTGTTATGAGGGTCTGTTTGTTTGACCACTCAAGCTATTCACCTGGGGGTTATGTTCGGAGCTGTCATTGAGATATTTAAGGAAGAGGAAATGTTTTAGTGCCTTTCTGAACTGACTCAAGTTGGGTACTGCTCTGATTTGTGCTGGTAAATTGTTCCATAAAGTCGGGACGCAGAGTCGGAAGGCTCTGTTGGCTGTTGATCTAGTGCATCTTGTGGTGTCATTTGGGATAACTAGTGTGTTTAATTCTGCTGTTCTTCGTGGCCTGTTTGGTGCAAGTGGTTGTATGAGGTTGGAGAGAGGACGAGGTGAGCCCCTTAGCCGCTTTGAATGTTAGCAGTAAGGTCTTGAAACTGATCCTTGCTTGAATGGGGAGCCAGTGTAGCTGTTTTAGAAGGGGTGTTAAGTGATCTCTCCTGGATGCCCCGAGGAGTACCCTCGCTGCACTATTCATGGCTAATTGCAGGGGGTTCAGGGTGGACCGGGGGAGTCCTTGTAGTATGGAATTTGAGAAGTCGAAATGGGGGAGTATAAGGGCTTGATAGATGGTACGGAAATCATCCGGTTCAAGTAGCATGCGTAGGTGTCTGAGGGATCTGATTTTAAAGTAGATTGCCTTGACTGTGTTGGCTATGTGGTTCTTCATGTCAAGGTTTTGGTCCAGCGTTACTCCCAGGTAGCGTATCGCCGGTTTAACTTGGAGTTGGGCATCCTTTACGTTAATACTACTACTACAATTCAAACAACATATACCCACGTGCCTGAAGCCTACATAAAGTATACAACCACACGCGACATATGATACAATTTGTATATATTTACTATGTATATATGTTATAATAGTTTAATAATTTACTGTTTAAATTTATACCGTTATCTGTATCTAGTTCATCTGTTCTATGTAAAACGACTTGGTATGATACTATCCATACCATACAACACACTGTTCATTGTAAACCGCACTTGATACTTGTGAAAGAGCGGTATAGAAATAGTTGTTAAATAAATAAATAAATAAATAAATAAAATAATACAACTAGGAGGGGTGAAGTTGGTGTTCCTCGAGACGAACAGGACCTCTGTCTTTTTGTGTTGTATTCTCAGGTTTTGTGATAGGAGCCACTCTGATATGGTGTCAAAGCAGTTAGTCAGCGGGGTAAGGTCTAGGCAATCCAATGATATTGGCATATATAGTAGCACATCGTCTGCATATATCATGTAACTGAAATTAAAGGATTTGATGATGTCGCAGATGGGTTGAATGTATATATTAAACATCAATGCAGATAAAGAGGATCCTTGAGGTACACCTTGACTTTCTTGGAAAGGTTCAGATGTATCCCCGTCGACTCTGACATGCTGCCATCTATCGGACAGGTAAGATTTGCACCATTCGAGTGCTGTTCCACAGATGCCTTTTTCCCTTAGCCGGCAGATGAGAATTTCGTGGCATACCGAGTCAAAAGCCGCTGCTATGTCTAGAAAGACAAGAGCGAAACCCTGGCGTATGTTATCCACCTTGCCATTCCACCTCTGATTTTCCTCCTCTCCCGAATATATACCTGAAACAAATTTTGTCACCACACTTCACATCTTTAGCCATCTTTTCTTCTGAGTTTGCTATCCTTATTTCTCTTTTTGTCTCTTTTAGTTTGAACTTGTATTCTTTTCTGTGTTCCTCTGTTTGTGAGCTTCTGAATTTTGTGAAAGCTGTGGGTTTTGCCTTTATTTGTGCAGCCACTTCTTTGGAGAACCAAATAGGTTTCCTTTTCCTCTTGGTTTTTATTTACTTTCTTTATTTATGTATCTGCTTCATCTTTTATTGCCTCCTTTAGTTTATCCCATTGTAATTCCACTTCCCTTATCCCCTCCCACCCTGCCAACTCCTCCTTCAGGTACTTGGCCATTTTACTTAAGTCAGTGTTTTTGAAGTCTAGGACTTAGAGCTTGCTGTAATTGGATTCTACCTTGGCTTTTATCTCAAACCACATCGTGTGATGATCGCTGCTGCTCACATGGGCACCCACCTGGATATTCAACACACTATCTCCATTGGTGAGCACTAAATCCAGCACGGAGCTCTCCCCTGGTTGGTTTGATCACCATTTGTTTAAGTAATATATCTTGGAAGGCATCCACAATTTTTTTACTTCTTTCCAGATTTGCAGAAGGAACACTCCAGTCCACATCGGGTAGATTATAGTCACTCAAAATGATCACTTCCCCCTTCATGGCTATCTTTGCAATATCAACAATCAATTTGCTATCCATTTCTTTGGTTTGAGTTGGAGGCCTGTAGACCACACCAGTATGGATGACAGTGCCATCACCTCTTTCCAACACAATCCATCTATTTCTTCTACATAGATTATAGCCAGCTATGGCTATATCCCATTCATGCGACTCGCTAAACCATGTTTCTGTAATGGCCACAATGTCCAAGTCCATTTCTACCATTAGGGCTTGCAGATCAGAAACATTGTTGGCTAGCCTCTGAGCATTTGTGCTCATTGCTTTCCAGCATTATTGGCTTGCCTGCATTTTGCATGGATTTTGTTCTATACGCCCCTCCCCGCTTGCCATTGATGTGTGGTTCAAAAGTGTGGCTGTTTCCAATGTTGTTTTGCTTTGGCTGGGAGTGACGTACTGAACTTGTCCTTCACCATCCATCACCCCCTTTCACTAGTTTAAATGCCTGTCCATATACTGCTTGAATTTTTCACTTAGGATCTTTTTCCCTGTTACGGAGAAATGTAGTCCATCAGCACAGTATAGTCTCTTGTTGATCCATCTGTTTCCCCAGTCACCTATATATCTAAATCCTTCTTGTTTGCACCAGGTTTGAAGCCATGTATTAAAGTTGTTTATGTGATACAGTCTTTCTGCCCCTTACCATGAATAGGTAGAACTTCTGAGAATGCTATAGTGTTAGCAATGGGCTTGAGTTTCACTCCCAGAGTCTGGAAGTCCCTTTGAACTGCAGAGACACTGTTTTTAGCCAGATCATTTGTACCCAAGTGGATGAAAATATCAGTTTTGGAGTGCTCACTTTCTGCACTAACTATACCAACAATTTGGTTTGTATTCCTGATGTTTGAAGAGCCTGGGAGGTGTTTAACCATCCTCTCTCCTTTGAACTGTGTTCCCAAGTTGGTGCTTCTGATGATGGAATCTCCAAGTAGTAGTAGTTTTCTGTTTTGTGATTTTTTTCTTCCTATTTGGTACATTATCAGTAGATTTGGCATTAAGTCTTTCATTTAAGTGCACTTCAATTTTCGTGGATTGGGCACCCTCATTATCCAAGGCAGAGAAGGCATTATGCAGGGATATCTCTTGATGTACAGGGTGTCTCTGCTTTACAGGTCGCAACCTACCAGAGCCCACTGTGATTCATTTGTTCCTGGGCTGTTTGATTCTTTGTGGGAGTAATGGTGGATTTTGTTCAGTTTGTACCCTAGAGGAGGTGTGTTTACTTGCAGCTAATTCTTCCCTTAGTAGAGTCAATTCTTTATGCATAGCAGCTAACTTGAGGCATATAGGGCAAGCTCTTAGGTTCCAAATGATTCTTCTCAGAATGAAAGCACCACAGTTATTGCATTGAATACACAACATTCTTATTCAGCTGTCCTAGGAGGAGAAAAGGAGAAAAAGTGGGTGTAACACCAAATTAAAGGACAGATGTTAATGTATATGATGACTATATAGGTAATGCAACCCTAGGGTGATTGGGTTGGAAGTTAAGTGTCCCTGGCCAGTAGACCTTCTATGAACCGAGGGTACACTCAGATATATGATTTAAAGGCTATGCAAAGAACGTAGGCAGGCTGAAGAGTCCTAAAACCTATATTCATCAGTTAAAGTTTATCAAAAAACAGGCAATTGTAACATTTGAAAGCGTTAACTGAATGTGTAGTCTCTTGAAGTTCTGATGAGCAGACTAGTTCAGGTATTTGGTCGGTTGCAGAGCTGATTCAATTCAATTAGCCCCACCCTGTGAAGCAGGCTTGAACAGACAATGGAAACTGAAATATTCAAACTGAAATCATACTTCTGTGTATCAGCCCACTATGCAAAGGTCCCTCTAACCGTAAAATTATATCTTTGTTGCAAAATTAAGTAGGAGACTGAAGCAGAAGACCAGGTGGTCTCTGCAAGTCTAAAAGCAATGTATATTTCTATTTCAAGTAGCTATATATCACAAGTGTCCCTGGTCAGTAGACCTTCTATGAACTGAGGGCACACTTGGATATCTGATTTAAAGATAATGCAAGGAACGTAGGCAGGCTGAAGTTTCCTAAAAATCTATATTCAACAGTTAAAGTTTATCAAAAACAGGCAATTGCAAAGTTTGAAAGCCTTAGCTGAGTGTGTAGTCTGTTGAAGTTCTAAAGAATCAAATAAAACAAGACCAATTAAAAAAGGAAATAGTAGGACATAGTATAGAAACAGAGATATTGCCAGGACATGATTGGCACCCTTATAAACAATTCAAATCACTTTGAACAGAAGAACCACATTCCCATTGCAATAAACTTAGGAGTGAAATATGCTACCTAGTGTCTGAAAGCTAGGTCTGGGTCGAAGGTCATGTGTCCTACAGCAAGACAATGATCCCAAAACATACATCCAAAAGTACAAAAAAATGGTTAAAAAGGAACAAAACTGGTCAGAAATGAGTCCTGAACTCAATCCAATCAAGAACCATTGGAAAGAGCTGAAATCTGCCATTGGTAAAAGGAATCCTGAAAACATTCATGAAATGGAACAAATCACAGTTGAAGAGTGAGAGAAACTACCAGCAGACAGGTGTATGAAATTTATAGATGGCTACAAAAACCGTTTTGATACTGTCATCACTGCCAAAGGTTGTGCAACTAGACATTAGTGAAGGATGCCATTAATCCTGTCCAGGTCTTATTTTTTTCCTCAGAAATTACTATGTCTAAGTTGCACATCTTTTTGTTTTTTGTATACCTTTGAATATACTATTAAAATATTATGATGACATACAACTGGAATATTTTCAATTATTTCTCAAGATATTGTACACAACATACTTAAAATGCAAGAGTACCAGTAATATTGACCACAATTGTATCTCCATTTGTAAATAAGAATAAACTGATAAGACATCCATAACATCTTGGTCAAAAAGACGATTTCATAAGTGTGATCCATCCACGGTAAAACACACACAATCTGGTGATCGGAAATAGGTGCAGAGGGTAATAAGTGCAAATTCCGATGGTCCCATCAGGCACGCTTATAGGCCAGATGGACCACATCATAGAGATAGCTCCATTGCATAAAACGATCCTGGAGTTCATGAGCTTGCACCTTAAAATCATGTAACAATGAGCAAATATGGGGGACCTGGAAAAATGAATTTATAGGATGTTCCCGCTTAAGACCAGACAGGCGGTGGCGATGGTAATGCAACAAATTGTTCCGTTCAACCAATTTACGGTGTAATGAAGTACTTATATATCCATGTTCCAACTTGATCTCCACATCCAGAAATTGGATTACCTGACGATAAGACAATGTAAATTAAAGGTAGAAAGTGGACTGTTGTAGTTGTTGTTATGGAAGGACAGACTAGATGGGCCTTGTGGTCTTTTTCTGTCATCATGTTTCTATGTTTCTATGTTTCTAAATATTGGATGTACAGATGTTGAGATGCTAGATGAATCGCTCCAATGTGGGACGCTAGCCCTGTCCAAATAAAGAAAATATCATCTAAAACATGGCATCAACTGAAAATGTACTGAAACCCAGTTGATGTGTTCAAACCAGTCCAAGGTTGCCAATGAAGGTGCAACCAAGGCGCCCATAGCCACCCCAAACACTTGATGATTAAAAACCCAGTCATACCAAAAATAATTGTGAAACAAAATCAACTGCAATAAAGAAAAAGCAAAGTTGCGAGGAATACGTACAGGCAAGTCCAATTTCACTTCTCCAAAGATCTCTAGTGCATGCCTCTGATCAATATTAGTATAAAGGGACATAACATGCAACATTACCAATAAGTTGTTGGTCGGTAACTCCCCTATCCGAGCTAGTTTGTTCAAAAAAATCTGCAGTGTCCCGAATATAGGATTTGATCTGGCTGGCTGCTAGGCTCAAAAATAGATAAAGAAACTTAGGTACAGATTCCAGTACAGAGTCCCTGCGGTTGGGATAGTGGTTTGTGTATTTTAGGTAACAAATAAATGAAAGGCAATTTAGGATGAATTACATTCAAAAACTGACATTCCTTAGCAGTGATCCAACCCACTTCCAGTGCAGATAAGGCATAACTGTACTTTCCTCTTTGTCCATGCTAGACCAGTCCAGACCAGTGGAATATATAAAAATCCTCTTCATATGAGGTGGAAGGAATCCACCATAGTCACAAAGGGGGGGGGGGGGGGAGGATATGCAGCAGCTAGCGCTTACAAAGTGGCTAGCTGCTACCGCTGAATTCTAACCCCGATATTCTACTACTATGACTACTAATCATTTGTATAGTGCTACAAGGCGTATGCAGCACTGTACAAATAGAAGTAAGACACAGTCCCCGCTCATCAGAGCTTACAATCAAATCAAGGTGAAAATGCATGGCAAAACTGGGGACTAGAGTATGGCAAGATACATATACAGTAAATAGTGGCAAGAGAATAGGGAGAATCAGGATCCAAAAGCAGCTTTGAAGAGGTGGGTCTTCAACCTGGACTTGAATAGGGCCAGAGAAGGAGCTCGACACCTGGACTCAGGTAGTTTGTTCCAGGCATATGGAACAGCAAGATAGAATGGACGAAGTCTGGAGTTGGCAGTGGCAGAGAAGGACACAGATAAAAGGGATCTGCCAGAGGGGAGGAGATTCTGAGAAGGAGTGTAGAGTGAGATAAGAGAGGAAAGGTAGTGAAGAGCCACAGAATGAATGTACTATTAGGTAAGTAAGAGAAGTTTGAACTGGATGCAGAAATGGATAGGGAGCCAGTGAGGTGACTTGAGAAGAGGGCTTACATGAGCGTAGCAACACTGGTGGAAGATTAGCCGTGCAACTGAGCTTTGAACAGATTGAAGGGAAGAAAGATGATTCAGAGGGAGACCAGTGAGGAGCAGGTTACAATAGTCAGGACAGGAGGTGACTAGTGAGTGGATGAGGATCTTAGTAGTGTGTGTAGAAAGGAAGGGACAAATCTTGCCAATGTTATCTGTTGGATGTGCGCAGAGAAAAGAGAGAGTAGAGTCAAAGATGACCCCAAGGTTGCGAGCTTAGGAAACAGAGAGGAGTGTAGTGTTATCCACAGAAATAGAGAAGGGAGGAAGGAGGGAGGTGAGTTTAGGGGGAAAGATAAGGAGCTCAGTTTTGGTCATGTTCAGTTTCAGATGGTGGTGAGACATCCAGGCAGCAATGCTGGATAAGCAGGCAGTGATCTGGGCCTGGATTCCTGGAGAGATTTCAGGCGCAGAAAGGTAGATCTGAGAGTCATCAGCATAAAGATGTTACTAAAAACCATGGGAGGGAATAAGTACACCAAAGGACTGAGTGTAGAGATATTCAATGTCACGTCTGAAAACCATATAAATGCCTTTGAATATCTCCCAAAGGACTTCTGCTCCAAGGCAGCTTGCTTTCTGGCCATCAAGTCCAGCCTAAAGTTTCATGAAAAGAGATTTCTATGTCACTGTTTTGCACCCAGGAGACTGTAAAGGCCCTGGTCAAGTGCACTTTCAAGTCCTTTGGAGCTTTTCATCCATGCAAGTTATACACCACTGTGATAGTCGTTTATCCATCTGGCCAAAATTGCTTTTGAAGCCGCCTCACTTAAGGGATTGCCATAAAGGACAAAATGCCTGTCAGTTTTCTTGAAAGGTTCAGTCATCTTTAGATAGCTGTGGTGTATTTTCCTAATGTTAAGGAGATGCAGCACCCTGCTGCTTTGCTTGTCCTCATGCCTCATAGAAGTAAGCAATTTGATTGTCCTGTTGAGACGAAAAGGTGAAATTGCCTTAATCAAAAATGAAGTTACTATGTGCGAAATCATCTTGTTCTTAGCCATTATTAGATATGGCTTTTTATCGGTGAGGAACTGGAGCTTTGAGACCCTTCTAACCAATGTAATTGCTAAAAGAAAAATGGCATGTTTTGAGACATCACTTAGAGATGCTGCCCTAAAGGACTCCAATGGAGATTCCCCTAGTATGTTGAATACCAAATTCAGGTCCCATGGTGGCACGGCACCATCCGCCTCAGAAAAGGCCTGATAAGCTTGGATCTTCACAGAAAATCACACCTATTTGTGTGTTAGCAAGGTAATTCCCACCATGGGCTCCCCTATAACATGATATGGATGTGCAGTGTACTTTAAAGGGAGTTAAATGCCAGCCCCCTGTCAAGCAGAGTCTGTATAAAGTCAAAATTGTCTGGGATCTGAGCCTTCCATGAGAAAACAGGCTTCTCCCTGCACTAGGCATCAAAAATCCTTCATATCCTGATATATGTCAATAAGACAGACCTTCATCTAGCTTTTGGTGTCTCGATCACTGAGGATAAGAACGTTAACTTCCTTAGCATTGTTTTTTCAAGAGCCAGGCCATGAGGATGGAAATGGGTTTTCCATCTCCATCGGTCCCTGTTGTTGAAACCCCTTGACCTGCAGGAATCGAAGTAGCTCTGCTACTAATAGCCTCTACAGAGGCACCTTAGCCAATCTAGGGCCATCAGGATCATATGTCCTATGTGTGTGTGGTGATATGCTGTATTATCCTGCCTTTTCAGGGCTGGGGTATAAAAAAGCAACTCATCATGTGGCTTCGGGATTGTCAGGGTATCTATTCTCCCAGGATCCTTTCATCTTCCATCTGCCCAACAACCTGAGTGCCTTTGCATACTGAGTTGTTGCCATCAATCCACGAAGGGCTGCCCCCAAGTGATCACAACTATGTCAAATGCATATCGAGTGAGTTCCCATTTTCCGGCTTTCATCCTGTGATGACTTAGCAAGTCCACCTGCACACTGTTGATATCCAAAATATGGCATGCTGACAGTGCCCCTAGAAATCTCTCTGCCTATATCATGATGAGGTTTCCCTCTTTCACAAAGTAACAGCTCCTGGTCCCTCCTTATTTAATGATATATGCTATGGTTGTCACATTGTACAAGTGGACCCATGCTGCTTTGCCTTTGAGGAGGCTTTGGAGCCTTAAGAGGGCTAACTTGACAGCTCTAATCTCCAGCCTGTTTATCAGATCCTTGGCTTCTTTGCTTGACCTACCCTAGACAGTGTACCACCCATCCCTAGGGTACTGCATCGTGGGCAAAATGCCTTAATAGAGGGCCCAAGCCCATTTCTCTCTCCAGATTTGTTCTCTTGAGCCATTGCTGCAAGCTCTTCCTGGTAACTCTTAATAGAGGAATCCTGATGGTCTGTGATGAACAGAGAACTATAATAACTAATCAGGAGGTTTACTTGTAATGGGCACATATAGGCCATAGCCCAAAAAACTATCTGCAGTGTTGCCACCATAGATTCCAACACTTGCATATAATCCTGGATAGTTGGAACAGGCACATATCTGTGCCTGGAGCTTGCCTACCCATGCTTCAAATATTCCAAGGATTGAATTGGAGCTAACTTGGTCTTTGAAGAATGTGATGACCTTATCCATTGCTAGTCTTCTTTCTCTTTTTGTTTTGGCTTGATAAAGCCAGTCATCAAGATAAAGGTATATCAGCATTTCTTCTTCCCCAAGCAGGCTGCCACCATTGCCAATATCAATATCTTGGTGAAAGTTCATGATGCTGCGGTCAACCCAAAGGGCAGTACCTGAAACTGGAAGTGGTGTTCTTGAACTACAAATTGGAGTAATTTCTGAACGTCCAGTTTGATCGTAATGTGTATATAAGCTCCTGATAGGTCCAGGGTGATTAGAAACTCCCCTGACCACACTGCTGCCATAACAGATCCTAAGGTCTCTGCAGAACTTCAGAATCCTGAGGACAACATTGACTTGTTCCAGGTCCAAATGGGCCAAAAGGAGCTCTCTTTCTGGGTATCACAAAATATGAGGAATAACTCCTCCTTCCTCTTTCTTGCATTAGTGTGTGCAAGTTGCCGAGATGACATAGGCTCGTATGTACTGCTGCTGCGTTTTCTGGAATATTGCAGGGAGAAATCAAGAGACTTCATAGACTTGGACTAGCAGCTCAGGGTCATAACTGTGTCTGATGACAGATGCATTGGTTCCCTGTGAGATGGGCCCAGGCCCCACAACCAGGATAACCTTTGCCTGGGTCCTGCTGATTCTAACATGGGTCGTTGTGAGACTCCTTCAACCTGCACTTGGTGAAACCAACATGGCAGAGCCCAAGCAACATAGACCTGACAAATAGCCTTCAAGAGTGCAATCCCTGCTTCTTCGAAGATCCTCTTTAAATGGTCTAAAGTCTTCTATCGTGGAATTCCCTTAGGGATGTCCTTCCCCATTCTATGGGAATGGTCGTGCACTTGGTACTGCTGAAACCAAGGCATCCAGTCTAGAGATAGCAAACAGCCTCTTCTGCTCTTTTATGTTTTATAATAAACTGGTAAGGCACTCCAGCAGTGGCATAAATTCCATTCAAGCAGACTGTGCTGTGCAGGGAGGGCCCAGGCAAGAATGGGAACCCACACTGCCCAGTAACCCTGCAGGCAGAGGCACAGAGTGCTAAACATCACTTATTTAAAAATAATTTTGCTGTGCTGCCTCCCTCTGCCTCTCTCCATGAAAAGCACTGTTTTCTGGCAGTTGGAGAAGCACCTTCCACTACCAGGATGAAGTCTAATAGTGATTTTGAAACTGTTGTTATGAGACTTCATCCCAAAAGCTGGAGAATCTTCTTCAGTTGCCAGGAAATAGTACTTTTCATAGAGAAAGGGGGATGGAGCTGGCACAGCAAACTTATTTTTAAGGTAACTATTATTTGCAGGCTGCTGTATTTTATTTAGTCTTTGGTAGGGGGGGGGGGGTGAAGGAAGAATGGGAGAGAGATATTCCCCCATCCCTGCCAATGCCACCACCATGGGGGGTCCTCAGCAACATTTTGATTGGGGTCCTCGCAGAAAGGTTTGCTTAGGAGCTCTTCATTTGAACTTATGCTTGTTTACTCCAGCCAAGAAGTCCACAGAGGACATTCCTGACCATCCTGAAGAGTATCCTCCAGAGCCTGAGAAGAGGAGAGAGAGGAAGCTATGTGCCATAAGCATGCAGGCAAACAGCTCCCTAAGGCACCCAGGCCTGCTCAGCTGAAGCCCAAGGCTAGTGGATATTTTAGTTCTCTTTCTTTACCTGATGCACCAGCCACCTTCTCCTGCTGGAGGCAGCAAATACTGGCAGGCCACTTACTGGACAGGCATATATAATGGACAGGTATATATAGTGGACAGAGCAGGAATTAGTTCTATCTCCCCCTGCTGAAGAGAGGGTATATTCTCACCAACCTTGACTGGTCTGGCTTAGATGAAGATGAACTTAAATTGTAACAAAGCTCAGTAAGGCATAGGCCTATGCTTAGTAAAGAGCTTTCCATAGCGGTGTATTTTGGAAGAAAGTAACCACTTGAAACAGGGCTTAATGGCCCGAAACGTACGTCGTGTATGAACTATCCGACCGCTATTTGAGAGAAAAGTCTGGCACATGGAAACTTCACTGGAATATAATGATGAGCTAAGTAAAAAATGTTTTAGCGTTTACAAAAAAAGAAAAATAGAAAAGGCTGTCTGGTGTGATTGGATGTCCATTCCAGTCTCCTCCAGTCTCTTCTGACAAAAATTGAGTTTAAATAGGGGTTTCACTTTATGGGTTTAGTTTTTGTTACTGGATTTCAATTTTACTAACCTAAGGACTTAGTTTATATTGATATGCTTAGTAAAGGGCATTAAGAATGCATCCTTAATGCCCCTTTAACATGAGAAAATGGCAGCGTTAAGGCCCCTTCAGGCATTAATGGCCGGGGTGGGCAGGAGGCATTCCCACAGAAAGGGTGATAGCAGCAGGTAAGTGGACAGCAGACATTAAGAGCACCAAGTGTGCAGTTTAATGTGCGGTAAGGATAGTTGCCACAATGCAGGATAAGGGAGCCTATCTAGAAGTCAGAACTGAGGTGCTGGATGGGAGCAAAGGGAGTAGGTGACGGACATGTCAGAGTCATCACAGTTATATGTCCCATATGTTTTAGACAGTGAGTGGGAGGATAATGTGGGAGGTAGTAGAACTGTATAAGTAAGGGGATGTCATGTAATGCACTGTGATGTCAGTGGGTGGCATAGGAATGGATATGAGTGTGCCATGAAGGAGCATCATGCCCATGATGTAAACATAGCAAAAATGACTGGACATCAGCATTGACCTACACATTAGCCGATGGCGTTATGTGGCATACTCTGTGAAAAACAAGGTACCACAGCGTGGGCCAGTGTGTTGCAGTTACCAGGAGAATAGATGACCTGACAATATAGAACTCAAAAAGGTGGAGAAAGCAATCCACCTACTTATGTACATGCCCCCTCCCTGAACCACCATATTGGTCCACATACCTCAATAATGTTGCACAGAGATAGGGGATTGATTTGGCCTCTAGTATAGAGGGATGAATGCTGTGGCAACATGTCATGACCACAGGCCAGTTATAGAGAAATGTGTTAGCGACCAGGAACCAGGTATCTCACACCTATCTTTCATACACTGTTATACTGGTGTCTGCAACTCAGTAGTCATTATACTGTTGCCAGTAATTAGCCTTTATACTGTTGCCAATAATAATTGTCACAATACTGTTGCCAGTAATTAGTTCTCTTATCCATCCTACATACACTGTAATACTGTTTGTAACCCTTATACTGTTGCCAGTAATAATCAGTCACTATACTGTTGCCAGTAATTTAGCTCTCATACCCATCTTTCATACACTGTTATACTGTTGCTTGTAACCCAGTAGTCTTTAAACTGTATCTACTCATACTGTTATCCCCAATTGACTTGACTGTACCGTACTGCTATTAATCTAGAATGTACACAGTCCTGTTTTCACTCATTGCCCTCCTTACCCTTGGTCTCCCCTGCGTCTCAAACGCTCTCAACCATGATACCAACTACATACCAATACTACATACATTTGGAAGGAGATGGTATGACTTCCCCCACCACACAATGGCAAAAAGCAACCATACATCCCACTCCCATCTACTTAACATTCCTCTACAAGCCATCAACAAGACACAAGCTGAGAAGCAACATCGCCAACGCCTACTGAAATGTGCGTTGATAAATGCCAGATCAATACGATCAAAATGGCCTGCAGCCATTGACCTGATTCCACTATACAATCTCGACATCCTGATGGTCACGGAAACATGGCTATCTGATTGTGACAACGTCCTCCTGAATCAGATGCTGCCACCAGGATTTGATCTATTCACATGCCACAGGTCCACTCAGAAAGGAGGCGGGACGCTCATCCTCGCCAAAGCAGATCTAAATTTCAAGCTATGCAACTCCTCCAGCTCAACCCACCTTGACTCCCTCACCATATCTAATGAGCTCTGCACAATCAACCTTCTCTATCGAGCACCCTCCCCATTACCAGATGACCTTCCAACAATAATTGAGCTTGCGTGCACAACATCCACTTCACGCTCTCCAATTTGGTTAGTTGGTGATTTCAACCTCCCATCTCTCCATGACAGCCACTCAGCAGTGTTTCTAGACGCACTAGAGGATCTAGGCTACAAACAATACGTCGACTCACCCACTCACACTAAGGGAGGTAAACTAGACCTCATTTTCGCACCTCATTTCAACATCTTAACACACCAAGCCCTTGCACTGTCGGTTACACCAGTGCCATGGTCAGATCACAATCTTATCCGATTTAATATACCCACCTATACTTCTCACAAGAGCCAAATGCCATCTAACACACCTGGGACCCACACAGTCCGCTTTCAACCTCTCAACCGTGACGCTGTCCTAGAAAATCTTCAACCACTTATGACCAACACCTCCCTCAACTTAGACGACCTTATATCCAAATGGGATGAGAACCTCAGAGCCGCCTCATGTCCATTGCTCAATGATAAGAAAATAAGAAAACGAGAACACGCGCCATGGTTCTCTATGGACCTTTGTACATCTCTCTACCACCTACGCAAACTTGAGAGACAGTGGCGAAGAACCCACTCCCCAGAGGCCCTTGCAGCATATAATTCACACTTAACTACCCACCGTGGGAAGATAACACAGAGTAGGAAACTCTACCACACAAACTTATTGAAACGCTCCATCAATAAACCACATGCACTGTTCAGGTTAGTAAAATCCATAACAGGAGAGCCGGTTTCAGCCCAACCTGCAATGCCTCAGCCACAGGACTACGCAAACTACCTGCAATCAAAAATGATTAAGACCAGCACAAACATAAATATCAGCAACTCCTCTGTATCACCAAAGGCATCCCAAATAACACCATTATGCAATTTCAATACGGTATCAACTAGTGAGATTGAGAACATTATTGCTTCCATCAATCCTAGCACGGCACCTAACGACCCATGCCCAGCCAGCTGGATCAAAGATCTGCGACATGATCTAAGCCAAATCTTGTGCAAGATACTGAACCAGTCCTTTCTAACAGGCTCATTCCCCCAGAGTCTGAAACACACCTCTATCAGGCCCCTACTGAAAAACAGTAAACTTGACCCATCCAAAGTAGAATCATTTAGACCAATCTCGAGCATCCCCCAGCTCGCAAAAATCATCGAGAAAGCTGCTCAACAACAGATCCAGCATCATATCGACACGGAAGCACCACTAGACCAATCACAACATGGCTTCAGGGAAGCACATGGAGTCGACACAATCCTTACAACACTATTCAATGATCTGGTCACTGGAATAAACAGCATCCAACAAGGATTTGTCCTCATCTTCCTAGAAATCTCTGCCGCCTTCGACTCTGTGAATCATGATATACTTCTGCAACGCCTGATAGAAAAGGGGATTCGAAGCACAGCAATAGAATGGTGTAAATCCTACCTTTTCAACAGGTGGCAACAAGTCAAAACAGGCCATGAATCCTCTGAACCATTCCTACAGTCCCAAGGTGTACCTCAAGGATCTTCCTTATCGGCACTGATGTTCAATATATATATGCAACCGATATGTGAATTGATCCGATCTTTCAACGTACAATGCCTGGCATACGCAGATGACATCCTCCTATACATGCCGTTCAAAATTGACCAACCAGTGTTCTCCCCAATAATCAGTTGTTTCGGAGCAGTAGCTGAATGGCTGCTGACACAAAACCTACGAATCAATCACAGCAAAACTGATGTTCTTTTTGTTACAAGGAATCGCAAGTTCATACCTCCTCCATCGCTACTGGTCAACAACATAGAATTGAAGTCCAAACCCACAATCCGATATCTCGGCATCACACTGGACCAGCACCTGGATATGACAACGCATGTGAAGAATGTGACAAAGACTATATATCATAAGATCAGAACACTATGCCACCTCCGCCCCAACCTTGATTATACTGACTACCGATCAATCTTCCAGGCATTAGTCCTCCCACACCTAGATTTTGCGAACATCATCCTCCATGGGATCTCTCAATCAACTTTAAATCTGCTTCGCCTGGCTATGAATACAGCTGCAAGAGTCCTCTCTGGGTCACCAAGATCTGCACACATAACGCCTATCATGAAAGATCTGCACTGGCTACCTCTACAAGCCAGACTCCACTATAAGTCACTAGTCCTTACTTTTAAAGCCTTGAACAACTACCCACCTACACCAATCAGCAAGTTAATTCACAGCACCCTCGAAAATAGAAATAGGAGGCCTACTGCTATGAACACCTTAATAGTTCCTAGGATGATGACATTGTGTACTAAGGCTACTTCAAACAGAGCTTTCTCAATATTCGCTCCTCTAAACTGGAATACACTTCCCCATGAAATCCGTGGCATCAAAAGCCTAATACTATTCCGAAAAGCCTTGAAACACCATCTGTTCACAAAATGTTACCCAGAAGTCATCCCGGACACTCACACATCTAGCAAGCTTCCCACATACCCCAGACGCCTTAGCACCCTAATACAACCAGAAAATGGTTAGCCCACACGATAGCCCACATGATAACCATTTACCTGCACCATCCACATAAAATCACTTACAATATACAAACGAGTTTAGAATATTGTATATAGTTAAAGTATATAGTATAGAGTTAACCTGTACATAGTTATCCCGGTTATCCCATGTGTTATTTTTCCCTGTTCTTTGTAAACTCAATGTTGCCTGTATGCATTGCAGTATGTTTTGTTCAATGTACACCGCGCTGATTTTAATAGCGTGGTATAGAAGAAATGTTAAATAAATAAATAAATAAATAAAAATAAATCTACATGTTGTTACAGCACTCCAACATTCTGCCATGTCTCAGTCTCTAGGATGTTCACTGTAGGCACACTGGGTGCTGGTGATGCAAGCTCTAAGGTAGCCATGCCTCCGCTGCCGATACTGCATCTACAAATATGTCACTCATGTCATATGCCATTCCACAATCCATGTGTCCTCACTCTGCACATAACGCTATGGGTGACACTACTCTGCAACAAGGCACATATAATGTAAAGTGCATACCTCACCCTCACATCAGCACTCGAATGCTCAATCAATGACTAACTGCAGGAGCAACACACCGCAAAAGCTGTCATATTTGCTGGGCAGACAAAACTCATTTGAAGTTGGGCTAGTACAGTGACTATATAACCACCCTACACATCATAAGGCTGAGAGTTCAAGACCCACCACCATCCATATCAGTTGTATGTAAGATAAGCAGATGTGTCCAGGGATAATCTCTGATGTCATGGACCTGAACCTGTCCCTCATGTTGAGTATGGATAGAGATGAAGGACAGCACTTCTCATGCCAATTCTCTTAACGCAGCCTCCATGCTCCAGGAAGGAGCAGATAAAAAATGACCCCTTATTTTGAAGAACAGTAGTGATGAGTCCAAACTTATAGGCTAGGTTCTGTTGTGGCTGTGGAGGTGGATGGAATAGGTAGTCATTAAAGAGAAGTTAATTGCTGAGCAAACATAGCAGGAGTGTGATGGTATTAATGCAGACGCAGACAAGTGTGTCTGTAAACATGATAGTGGAGGATTTAGTGCCCCTTGTATGCTGGAAAAAGCGACCGCCTGCCCTTATGTGTAATGTGGTGGAGCAAGAGGCTATATAGAGCATCTCCATGGAGAGAAACAAGATGATGTCACTACCAAATAATATAGTCCTTGGACTGCATTGGACTTGTGCGTTTGAGACTGAGGAAGGATAAGCAGAGCTCATGATCTGTGGTATATCACTTTAACTGACTATGGCTCTATCGGATAGTCTCTCCCTAACCCTGACAATATTTTAACAAGTGACCAGGATGTGTATGGCCTATTCAATCCTTGAAAGCACTGACATCACCAATGGCGACTTGTCTGGTTACACATATTTGATTCTGGCCTGCCTGTCCCATAACGCATTTGATGGGGATTGTCTGACATTCTGGTCTGGCATCAACTCTCAGTCCTGGAACTCGGTGACTCTGCAGCTGGGTCACATACACTAGTTAAACCATTTGGCCCAGTTCTGGTTACACATCCTCATTGCTAGGAAGTGTTAGATTAGTGGTCCTGGCTCGCACCCATGAAAATAATTATTGCAGATACCCTAATGCATCTGGATGAAATTCTCACCAAACTAGGACTGGCTCAGAAACGCAGTCTTTGAAAGGGCTACCTTGGCAACTCTGATAATACAGGCTCCACAAAGAATTGTCACACATATTGGAATGCTGGTAAGGGCCTGCTGAGCATATTCATAGCTGCACCATGACATGGGTTATTAATTTGCTCTTTCACCTCATTTTTGTCTGCTAGGGTTGCCAACAGGCTCCAGATGCGCCCAACATTTTTTTTTTTGTAATTTGTATTTTATTGAGTATCATTCATAACTAGGAGTACAAATACAGCAACCATCACCCATCATCGAATCTTACAATGGCCACCATTCCCAATCCTTCTCTCCTTTCCTCTCTTATACCTAACCTTGTACAGTCTATTTCAAGCTTTTTAACATAATGGTTTTAACAATTCAAACATATTAACACACCAATACTTCCCTCCATATTAAACGTGTTTGCCCTCCATTGTCACTCCTTCCTTCCAAATTAACCCCCCCCCCGTTCATCCCTATGGCCTCACCAGAAGGCCCTTTGGCATGGTCCTTAGGTGGGGTCAGAGGAGTTGAACTGCAGACTATCCAAAAGGATCCACAGCTGGACTCCAAGACATGACTTTTCGACACTGTGAGTAACCCTACCAACATTAAATGAACATTAACTCAAACAATATCAAAGGCTGGTATCTAAACTCCACTGTTATTTTCTGTATAACACTGTATAATATTTATGCTCTCTTAAAAATATATATACACTATAACTGAACTAAACCCGTCACCTCCTGGATAGTTCTGCAAAGTAACAGCAATATAACAGGCTCAATTGACTTAGAAATGCAGACAGAGCAGAGAATATAACTAAAAAACTGTTTGCGGAGCTCTGATGATTAATACAACCTTCAAAACTAAAATTCTGACTAAATATTCTTATTGAATGGTACACAATACATGACCACAGCAGGAGGAACATTACTATCAGAACAAAGTGAATAAAAACAGGTAGAAACAGGTATAATTGTCCTGATTAGTCCAGCAGCAGATCGTTGAAAAACATGCCTGCATAGGGTTAAACAGCACCAAACATAGTTCTGCCCATCCTCCAGGTAAAAGGGGGGGGGGGGGCGGAGGGGGGATGACTTCTCCCTACAGATTCCCAAGTAGTTTGCTAGCCACCTCTGCAACAGGGGAATGTCCACCCCCTCCGGACTAGAAGTGAAAGTCAGCTGACCAGACTTGTTTAGAACTGAAAAAAACTGCATTATACACTGAGAAGTTTTAGGACTTGATTGAACTAATGAACGGAAATTGCAAAGAACTGGATGAATTTGCGGGCATAATGGTTAAATGAAAGTTAATCAGAGGGTGTGTGAATTGTGAAAATAAATGTAACAGAGAAAGTGAATGATATTTTAGTTGAATGATGTGAGGAGATTATCCTAATCGAAGGAACAGAGGAAGTGAAAAACTGGGTGTGAGTACGCCCATTATAGAAAAAGAAGGACATTAGAGAAGTGAATGCCCGTATCTTGACTCCCGAGGGAGTACTTGATTGCAAAGTCATAAAACAATAAACCAAGCACAGTGTTTCAGCACGAGAGTGAAGCAGCTATAGCGTGAGTGGCAGCCGAAGAGGGCTACAGCATGGATGAAGACTAGGCCAGACCGGACTCTCCAGTTTCCCTGGGTCCCCAGGAGTCAGTCTGAAAAATAGGGGACCAATATATGGACTTTTATGGGGGATACAGGAGCAGAATACTAAAGCCAGTAGCCCCTGTGTTTTTCTCGCAAAGCCTTTTCTGCAGAACCACATGTGTGAACTAGAAAAAAAAATAATAATAATAATGTACCAGTTCCTGTATATGCCTGAATGCCCTATTCCATTTTTGGAGCCGAGATCTGCTTGCAAAGCTTCAAGCACAGATATCCTCTGTTGAAGGAAGAAAAAAATGAAACTCAAACTGTCCCCAAGAAGAAGAATGGCGGTTCTATTCACCTGCATCCAAAGCAACAAGCTGTACACTTACCAACCTCATAGCCCCACCTGGAGGATGGGCAGAAGATAATCCACCTGGCCTAGCGAAGAACATAGCCCCTGCCATTGTCACCCTCAAGCCAGTCAAGAAGCCTGGGACAGGTGATTACCGCCCAGTGCAGGATCTAAGAAGAATGAATGATGCAGCTGAAACTATACAACCAGTGGTACCAAAATCCTTATATTCTCTTGGAACTGATCTCTGCTGAAGCTATACATTTCATCATTCTGGACTTAAAAAGATGCCTTTTTCTGTATACGCTTAGCCCAAGACCCCACTACAAGGAGGCGGGGCCAACTCATCTGGACAAGATTACCTCAAGAATTCAAGAACTCGCCTCACTCAGCAAAAGATTTGACAAGTTATCCAGAAACTCAAAAAAAAAAGAAAAAAATTCTACTTCAATATGTGGACAACTTGCTCATAACCACCAACTCAGAAAGTGAATGTCCACCAGCCACCAGTGAACTCTTGCACCTTTTTAATGAGGCTGGATACAAAGTCTCAAGAGCCAAAGCATAATTATGTCAAACAAGTTAAATACCTAGGATTCCAGTTGTCCAGCGGAATTCGACGCCTGGAACCCTTACCAGAACGCAAAGCAGCTGTATGCAGTATTCCTACTCCAATCACCAGGAGGCAAGTGAGAGCCTTCTTGGGTGCCACAGAGTATGTTGTATATGGATCCCCAATTTTGCGCTGCTAAAAAAAAAAAACCATTGTATCAAGCTATCAAAGGAATGGAAATGTCTCCAGAGGAATGGGGACTTGAACAGGATGCAGTCTTTTGATCTTTGAAAAAAACACTCTGATGTTGTCACCAATTCTGGGTCTACCAGATGTCCAGAAAACCTTACAGTCTCTATGTTCATGAGTCGCAAGGAAATGTTCTGGGAGTGTTGACTCAATCTCTTGGACCTTATTTGAGAAGCTGTTACAGCTACAGCCTTCCTAGTAAGCAAAAACTAAAAGAAAAATCCCTTTACAAAGGAAATTACTAGCTAACAAATCTATGAATGTTGAAATATTAGAGTATGTTGTGTGAAAACCCCAGATACAACTGAAGGGTCAGTCAAGCTTTCAATCCTGCTATGTTGTTATCAGTTGGTCTTGATCCCCTGATCATGACTGTTTAGAAATTATGGACACTGTATTCTCAAGCCACCTGGATTTGACTGATGTCCCTCTGGAGAACCCTGAACAGACTTTCTTTGTGGCTGAAGGCAGTTTCATCATCAATGGACATTGTTGTGCTAGATATGCAGTAGTGACCCCTGATTTGGTAGTTGAGTCCTCAGCCCTGGCCCCAGAAACTTCACCACAGAAAGCTGAACTGATAGTCCTCACTAGAGCACTAACAATAGGAAAAGAGCCCTGTCTAAATGTGTACCCAGATTTCAAGTATACCCTTACAACCTTGCATGCATATGGGCCCCTGTACAAAGAATGAGGGTGGATAACCTTAGGAAGCAAGTCCATTAAGTATAGCCCCAAGATATTGATATTAATAGATACATACTGCCTATAGATCTCAGAATTTAGGAAAAGTAGAATGTGTGAATAGAACCCTGAAATCTCAGTTGTCTAAACTTTGCCAAGAGGTTTACCTGAAGTGGCCCTAGGTTCTTCCTATAGCCCTTCTTAGGATATACTTAGCCCCTGCTAAGTCTTTAGGAGTTTTCCCTTTTGAAATTCTGTATGCGCAACCCCTGCCTATTGTATAGGAAATAAAAGGAGATATGAGACAGATAGGATCTGAAATTATTAGACATGAACTATTGGTTTTAAGTTCTGTTTTGCAGGAGTCTTCATACCTGAGTACAAAATCGATTACTCATCAATTTGCCTGCACCCCTGCATCCTTTCAAGCCTGGAGTCTCGGTGTGGATCAAAGAGTGGAGAAAGATACTGTTAGCCCTGCATTGGAGGGGACCCTATGTCGTCATCCTGTCAACAACTCCAACTGCAGTAAAAGTCGCAGAATTTGAACCTTGGACCCATCATAATCAAGTGAAGCCAGCAGCTGCTCTTGAACCTGATCACTGGACTACTGTACAGCATCCTGAGACTCCATTGCACCTCACCCTACGACAACAACCACGGACCTAAGACTTATTGGTCCCTCAGAAACTGCACTATTTCAAGACTGTTTGTTTATCTGAAGGTAAGCCTCGCATCTGAAAAAACCTGCAATCATCAGAAAGAGACTGTGTTGTGTTAAGAAATTGAATCTTCTAAGAGACTGTGTTTAAATACTCTGAAAAGACTGTTTTGATCTCCTAAAGAGTGAACTGCTCTAAGGAAGCAATAATAGCCTAAGAGACTATGCTATGATATTTTAAGAAATTGAGACATCCCAGAGGACAGTGATACTTTGGAATCTACAGCCCTACTCCTGCCAAAAAGCTGGTAGGTCTACGTACGGCAGAAGCTTGAGGATCTACAATCAACCCTACATCTGTTATCTGTTGTGGAAGTCGACAGTTCCACCAATTTTCCAGAGACTATGCCCATTATGAATTATTATTATTGCTTTATTTTGGCAGCAGCCTTGGAGTGCTTTGAAATGACTTTTGCCTTATCTCCCTGGGCAGCCTGTATAAGTACAACATGAACTGGACCGAAGGTCACTCAGACCTTGTTTTATCATTCTTCCTATACTTGCATTGGTATACTCTCCAATCCAAAAATTGTTCTAGATCTTGACTTTCTACAAGGCTATGCAAGCCACCGTTGCAATTCCTCATACCACCACCAGAACTTGTTTCTTGAACTTACTGGAGCAATAGCATCTAGTCTCCACACTTCTGACTGTTTCTATTGTGGAGGAACTAAGATGGGAGATCAGTGGCCCTGGGAGACGCAAGAACTGAACTATTCTATCCTATACAATCAGACTGATTTACATAATACTACTAGTGAGTGGGTATTGGCCCACCCCATTGTTGACAGTTTGTGTTTTGTTCGGACTGGACCACAATCTACTACGAAGGATGGACAGCTGGTCTGTCTAAATCAGAAGCTTTACGACAGCACAACAAAGATGCAACCGAACCTTCTAATCCTTTAGTTCTTTTTCCCACTCTTGCCAAACTATGGACTTTGACTATCTGCCTGTTGCTCCCTTGTTTCTTGCCATTTTGCTTGCAAATGATAACTTCAGTTATTAATAACACTGTAGAGCGTAAGACAGCTACAAAGATATTAGCTATGTGAACTTACTACCCTATACCACAGAGTGATACCTTTACCTAGTATTATGTGATTTGATTCTCACACCTTATTAACATGCGGGTGAGAATAATCAAAGGGGGGAATGTGGTAGGCGACGGCCTATGATCCATGCTAATTGAACTAAGCAGACAGGCCTGAGCAGCTTGACCTGTAACTGAAGCCTGTAGTTAGGCCCAGAGGAATGAAAACCCCCCTGAATGATGACACCATAGAATTGAAACTTAACTCAGTTTAACTGAACATAGCTAAGCAGAAACGAAACTTATAAAAGACAGAAAACAGCTCTAATTGGTACTGATAAGAGAGCACAGCTTCTATGGAATTAATTAACTCTGCAAAAAAGCAAGGTTACAGTGCCCTGCTTCCCATATGTTTTAACAAGCTCAGCGACCTTGGAGGAGAGAAGTAACAAGTTAGAGACACTGACCATTGTAATTGGGACTAGAAGGGGGGCAACCAGGTGCTGGGCCCAGACCAGAGTCCCGATTGGGTAGCCATATCAGTACCGGGACCAATAGATGGGTGAGAGGGGTACTGGGACCAATGAAAAGTTTGCCTATGCTTAGAATGGACAAGAAAGCTATAAAAGTTGTTGTTTTACTAGAAGCCATTGCTCAGCCATTTTGAAATTGCTTATTGCTTGAGCCATGTGCACATTAAACTGGCTTGGATCCTTGAAAAGACTCCTGGATTTATTTATTGCATGCTTATCTGCTGCTACACTACAGCTCCATTACCTTCCATATCATAGGTAGCTGCACCAGAACCTCTTTCAAGCAGCACATAGCAGCTTCATTGCATAACAGAATCAACTATATTGTATATTTTATCTATACTGTGTCTAACCATCACTGCATGACTGCTATATTGAACATACCTTTGCTAGCTGACCAACAATACCATAGACCTGTTTAAGTAACTGAATCCACATCTTCCACTAGCCACAATATTACTCCTCACCCCAGAAACTTTAGCCCCCTTCACCACACCTTCATAATAACTACCCAGCAAACCATCCCTACCTACACCATGGAAGTCAAACACACCCCTCTTTACATAATACTAAGCCTGCTACTACTAACAATAACAGCCAATACTCTACACACAAACAAAGGTCATCTTACACACCACTTCATCCCAATAATCCAAGGACACCACAGAGATTATTTGCCAATCCACAACAGATACCTACACACCAAAGACCACCATGCTCACAGTAATAAACCACATCATAGATTGATCTACATCAACCCAATCCACTTCAACCAGAACCAGACATACACAGACCACATAACATCTCTAAAACTCATACTAATCAATGCACGTTCTGTAAGAAATAAAATCCCAATAATCTGAGACATTCTAATTGATGAATCCCCTGACCTGCTCTGCATTACAGAAACATGGATAATGCAGTCAGACACCATCCTCATGAATCAACTGACCACAGGCAACTACAAGCTATACTGTAAGGGGGGAATGTGGCAGGCTATGGCTTACGATAGCCTGCAAATATGAAAGGCCTGTAAGCTAGGCCCTGATTCCAACCCCCATCTAAGAGAAAGAACCAAAAATCTGTGAAAAATGAGAAAACTGTTTTAATAAGACGTTTTCATGAATGCATAAATCTTTCATTATTCTCTTGTGTTATAAGATAGAAATGTTTCAATACTTGCATTCCTAGAGCCAGAAACGACCTTGCAGTAGAGAAGTTTCCAAACCTAGAAACTGTACCATTGTTAGAACAGTCCTAGAGGAGGGAGCTGGGTGCTAGGCCCAGGAGGGATCTCCGATTGGACAAGTGCAGGGGGCGTTGGGGCCAATAGAAAGTCTGCATGTATCAAACTGAAAATAAATGTATAAATGAATATGTTTCTGTAAGAACTTTGCTCAGTCCTTTTTGAAGCTTGACTAACTGGGCCTTGTGCACAATAAATTGGCTTGGACCCTGTAAATTGACTCCTGGATTTATTCATTGTCTGCACTTTGCTGCTACAATACAACTGTCCAAGAGACTCCAAAAGAGGTGGTGGAGTCCTCATTCTATCCAAAGTTAAACTAAACACTGCTGCATGCACCAGCAGTGCAGAAATGGATATACTTAAAACTGAAAACAATAAACTAGCAACATGCCTACTCTACGGAACTCCCAGCAACAACCACCCTAACCTAGCAACCATTCTAGAATCCATCTGCACATCACCAACAACAAAACCCCACATTATCCTAGGGGACTTCAACCTCTCATCCCTCCTGATACACCAATTCACATCTTTACTGGAGTTCATGGAAGAAATGGGCTTCCATCAAATTGTAAACACTCCCACCCACGTGAAGGGCAATACCCTTGATCTAATTTTCATCCCTGAACACCTTACAGAGCACCCCAATTACTCCCCCCCTACAGCTTCACAAGTCCCATGGTCTGACCACTCCTTACTGCAACTGAACATCCCTATATCATAGCCCACTCACCCTACACCCTATAAAAATCATCATACTACATCATTCAAGAGAGTCAACAAAAACTCCTTTCTTAATGAGATAATCCCTCAACTACATCCTACTTCTAAGGACCTGGACAACGCAATACACTCCTGGAACTCTATAGTCAATAAAGCAGCTACAAGGACCAACAATCAAACAAATGTGAAGCCTAGACATACTGAAAGATGGTATACCCATGATCTTCATTCACTAAAAAAAGAGCTCTGCAAAGCCGAACAAAAGTGGAGAGCTAAAAAACCCACAGAATTGAAAAACCACTATATGACCACACTGAATTCCTATAAAGAAGCCATAAATACTGCAAAAAAGAATTATCATACAAATATCCTAAACAAAGCCATCAACCGACCAAGGGAGCTTTTTGAAATCATCAAATCCATTACTAAACCTCCACAAAATGAGAGAAACATGAATAACATCAATCCACAAACATTAGCCAACCATTTCGCTACCAAACTACAGCCTAATAACCACTCACCCCTTCCCCTCCCATCCAATAATCAAACCAACTCCAACAAATGGCAATCCTTTTACCTCATCAAGGAAAAACAACTCCTAGAAACAATTACTAGGATCAACACCATATCTTCCCACCTAGACCCATGTCCAGTGGCATGGATAAAAGCATCAAAAACAGAACTAGCACCTTACCTACTGAATATAATCAACCAATCCCTTGCACTAAGTTTACCTAGCAAACTCAAACACTCAGCCATCCGACCTATACTGAAAAACAAGTCCCTAAACACAGAAGACCCTTCTTCATACAGGCCAATTGCCAGTATACCTTTTCTAGCTAAAGTCATAGAAAAAACTGTGCAATTACAGCTCCAGAGCTTCATTGACCAAAACGCTCCTCTGGACGAGCATCAATATGGGTTCTGCTCCTTTCATGGTGTAGAAACACTGCTGCTTGTACTGTTTGATACCCTCATATGAGGCATGGATAACTCAAACACAGCCTTTGTACTCATATTCATAGACATAACGGCCGCATTTGACAATGTAGACCACACTATACTCCTATCAAGGCTTGCTCAACTAGGTCTAGCAGGAACCATCCTCCAATGGTTCAGATCATACTTAACTGATCATACCCAGTATATGAAACTCGATTCTGAATCCTCATCACCATTCCCGCAGGAGAAGGTATCCCACAGGGTTCGGCACTTTCTGCCCTCCTGTTCAAACTCTATATTCAACCATTCTGCTCAATATTCAAAAAGCACAAGACTGGATACCATCTCTATGCAGATTACATCCTACTCTACTCCCAGATCGATGTACATAACCCCACATACCACAATATAACCGAATGCATACAGGAAGCAGAAAAATAGCTAAATATAAACAACTTCAAAATCAACCTTAAAAAAACAGAAGTACTTGTCACCACTAGGAACCACAGTTTCACCCCGCCCCCCCCACAAACAATCCACATTCTCAACACCACTATCCCTGTAAAACAGGAAGTCAAATACTTGGGCATTATCCTAGACAAAACCCTTAACATGGAGCCACACATAAAACAAACTGCAAGAACCATATTTTTCAAGTTAAGAACCGTGCAACACCTTAGACCCCTCCTCGCACCCCATGACTTCAGAACGGTAGTCCAAGCATTAATCACACCCCACTTGGACTACTGTAACAGCCTACTATAAGGTCTACTCAAAAAAAGCATAAACCACCTCCAATTAGCCCAGAATGTCACTGCCAGAATCATAAACAAGGCACACCTAATTGACCATATCACACCTATCCTACAAAATCTCCATTGACTCCCAATAGCAAGTCGCTCAAAATACAAAATGATAATTACAACATTCAAACTATACAACAACATTGCACCATAATGTCTGTCATCCCTTATAAATGCTCAACGCAACACCATAAACAGAAGAAAAAGTAAACCGAACCTCCTCAACATTCCGACCACTATACGTAAAACCAAACAAATAACAAGCAATAGAGTGTTTACCTTCACAGCCCCAGTACTCTGGAACTCGCTACCAGACTCACTACGATCACTCAAAGACATACAAACATTCAGGAAGGAATTAAAGACTCTACTCTTCATTGAACACTACAGCAACCACAACACAAACAGCACCCAATCCCCCCTCCCCTCCCAAACACAAGGCATAACCTAATCAGAGGCAAAACTACATACCTCACAAACTCCCCAAAAGCATATTCAGCACCTGATCGGTATAACACTCATGAAAAAACTGCTACAATGTTGCTTTATGTTTCAATGTAAATAATTAACAAGATACAATGTACATAGTTCAGTTGTTACAATGTATATAGTTATACTTGGTTCTATGTAACTTCTTGTGTTCTATGTAAACCGCCCCTGATCTCTGGAAGGGGCAGTATAGAAAACTGTCCAAATAAATAAAAAATAAATAAAATGGTCTGGTTTAAGTGACAACTCCACAGATTGGGGTTCACTCTCCATCTTATATTAACACCTTCTAGCTCTTTTTACTCCCCGTTTTTTCCCTCAGACCCCCTCCTTCCCCCCCTCCCTCCCCCTCTCTCCATACCACTTTTTATCCCTGTTCGTATCCTTTATCTTTCGCCATTCGCTGTGCCAGTCCCACTCATTCTGAAATTTGTGTATCCTCTGCTGCCTGTGTGCCTCCATTTCACATATACACCACAACTGTTCCAACCGGCTTAATACCTCTGCTCTTGTGGGTATATCTGGTTGTTTCCACTTAGTCATAAGTGTCATGCCTGCTACTACAATACAATAACCCAGAAATTTATTTATATTGCTGTCTCCTTCCCACTTTGGTTCATTTAGAATTGCTATTTCCACGTCTATCCTGACTGGAATTTTAGTTATCTCATAAAATATCTGTTCTAACTCTTTCCACATTTTTTGTACCTTTATACAATCCCACACTTGGTCTTTTTCTTTTACAGAGTTAAAATGACTAATACAACTATTGGCTCTGTAGTAAAACTAGAAAGTACTAAGTATCTTCATAGAGACTAAAGATGGTATAGTAAATATCGGTCTACTTAATCATTTGTTCCAAACTTATCATTTGTTCCAAACTTACAATTTGACGCGTTTCAATTTCGAGTAGATCTCGAGCAATTGATTAGGAAGTTGAATTTGAAGTTATTTTTTAGTTCCCAACAGGAGAGACAACAAAGTCCAATGGCTATAAATCGTGTTAGATTGCCTCTGAAATCAACGTGGTCCCCCCCGGGTCCCACACATCCGTCTTTATTACTTTATCGGGACCTGATTTTGCAGGACATAAAAAGATTAGAATCTACGAATTGTGGATTTTGAAATTATTTAACTGTCAAGGAAAGTGCATCTTTGAAAGCCCTTCGATTCTGAATGGACGTCATCATTAGACAAGCAGATAAAGGAGGGGGAATAGTAGTTTGGCATCGTGATCAATATTGTAATGAAGCCGCTCGGCAGTTATCCAATACACAAGTATATGAGATCTTATCAACAAATCCCACAAATGATCTTCAACAACAAATTAAACAGATTACTGAGCATGCATTAGCTGCACATATTATTTCTAAGAAAGAATGGGCATTCTTGAATCCACGTGATCCAGCTATTGCCAAGTTCTACTTAGTTCCAAAAATTCACAAAGACAGCATTCATCCTCCAGGGCGACCTATCGTCTCGACACGTGATTCAATATTAGAACCTTTGTCAATCTATCTGGATTCTTTTTTACGGCCTTTGATGACTTCAATTCCGTCATTTGTTAAGGACACGACTCACTTCTTACGAATTTTAGAAGACTACACACAACTAGCTACTCTACCTGATCTTATTTTGGCAACTCTGGATGTCTCTTCACTCTATACTGTCATCCCGCAAACGCAGGCTTATTCGACAGTTGTTATGGCACTTCAGCATAGGGGGGATTTATCAGATCAGCATTTAGCATTCTTGTCTGAAGTAGCAAAATTGGTATTATATAATAATTTTTTCATTTTTGAACAAGTTCTTTACCACCAACTGTCCGGTGTAGCGATGGACGCAACATGCGCCTCTTCTATTGCCAATCTATATATGCAGGATTTTGAAGCCAAATGGATCATAGATTCTCCTTATAAAGATCATTTAAAACTCTGGCGCCGCTATATAGATGATGTTTTCATGATATGGCAAGGAACGAAGGAAGATCTACAAGAGTTCCACGGTTGGCTTAATAATAGAAATACAAATATCATCTTCACTCTTAATTTTCATGCTGAGCAGATTACCTTCCTTGATGTCGTGATTCAGAAGGCTTGTTTGGGATGGGTGACTTCAGTCCATCGAAAACCCACGGACAAAAACACGTTTTTACATTATACAAGCGCACATCCTTTACAGCTGCGTAATGGTTTACCATTTTCACAATTTGTGCGGTTCAGACGGAACTGTTCCGAGTTGTCAGATTTTAAAGTTCAGGCTAAAGTTTTGAGCTCTAATTTTCTTCACCGTGGAAATCCTAAAAATTAGTAATGGCACCCTCCACACCTTACAGCCCTTCAACCTGTACTCCAAGCATTGTCTCCTCACAATGGAATTGTAAACTACAATGGAACACTTCTCCTTCCATTCCCACAAAAGCTCAGGGGAGATTAGCTTGCAGTTGCCAAGAGATATCCTTATCAAGGCTCGTCCTTCATGGTTGACTTTCTTGGCCGACTGCTACGATGTCAGTCCTGCGTATTTCCCATCTCCTTATGCTTCTACAGAATGTGGACAACTGTGCTCTGATTACAGCCGACCTTTGCTGCAATCTGTGGACTTGAATACCCCTCCTCATGCAAAACCACCACCCAGACCCCGACTTCTATTGATGGAAAATGCGACCTCTTCACCATGCCAGGATGTTAAGCATCAGATGCTATACATGCCAGTTGTCCACATTAAATTCAAAGCCTGTGTGCTGCCAAAATACCATGCACTGATTGGCTATCAAATATGACTTCCTATTGGCTGAGGAAGCGCAGTATTCTGTTGGGTCTATGACACAGAATCCTGTTGATCGTACTGGGACATCGTTTCCTCATAACAGCCATATAGAAGTTCACTGACAAGTAATTTTGCATGCAGAAATGACTGTCAAATTAAATTTGCAACAAAATAGTATATAAGCCAGGATTCTGCCACAGAATTTAGAAAGATTGTCAAAATAAAGCTGAGAATAGCTTGATCATGCAGCCTATGCAAGACTTTTGCACACCACTCTATGTAGAGCTCTCAGGCACTTGACTAGCCCTGTTATGACATGTGATGGGACAGCCAGAGGGTTGAGATGAGGTCTCGGATACTCATACAGCTTGTGTTTAGCCCCAAAGCTCGGCCAATGGAGGATGAGCATTTGGTCCTGGGGATGGCCAGGGAGAGTGGCTCTGTCTCATAAGATACACTGCCTTCTTCCCTGGACTTGCCTTCTCCAAGGACACAAGCATGGTCACTCTGGGAACAGCTGACCCTGCACACTGTCAAACACAACCTGTGGAGGGGGGCTGGCTGTGCCTGTGACCCTGCTGCCTCTGCAGAGACAGTTCACTGTCTCACTCCCATGGAACAGACTTACGCCGTTGCCATGGGGCCGTTTCACTACAGGGCTTTTGCTGAGTAAACGTGTTCTGATGTACACTGACTGTGCATTGGGATACACATTGGCAACTGGCCATGACAGCGCAGGATATTTCCATACACTCTGTACATCTCATGTTAAGGTTGCGAGTGTGTAGGGTGGGGCACAGTGTGGGCATGGTGTGATCTGCACAGTTGACACAGAGTTCGCACCACGCACTAACTGCCTTAGCACAGGATCACCTACTGGCACATCAGCAGTGGCATTACATGCACCTGCGCTAATGCCACACACAGTATGGACTCCACTTTACCTGCCAGTGTCATGCTTGTCATGCCCCTGACAGTTGACACAGTAGCACTGCACCAGACATGCAGGGCTGGAAGAAAAGAGTATTCTGACTCAGGCAAAAACCACTGCCACCGCCCACCTCCCCCTGCCACCAAACCCTGATTTCATCTTTAGATCTTGCGGGCGGGCGGGGGGGGGGGGGGAGCGGCACCAGCAGCTTTCCATATGGAGTTGTCACTGCTGCTGTCACCCCCTGCCATCGCATGATGCGAATATGGATGCAGGGTGGTGGCGGGGCTGGCGCAACTCCTTTTTTTTTTTTTTAATTTTTTTTTTATTGAGATTATACAATAGAAATACAAACCATTTGAAAAAACAGCGTTCACACATTAGAATCAAAAGCAAACCTCAACCTGGGTATTATGCCTAAAAAACTCATAGTACAATGCAGATATACTACACTAAAATTCCCCCCTCCCCCCCAGCAATCCCCCACTTCCCCCCTCCATATTATAACCTATCCCTCCCCCTCTGTACTCCCCCCCCAGCTCCCCTTCTGCACCCCCTATAGTCTGCATGCCACTGCACACTCACCGAGCATCTCAGCCATAACTCTACACGCGTTGTCCTCCTCCGCCTTCCAACCCCCCTCCCCCACCCCCTCTCTCCATGCCTCCAACCATCTCCAAACCCCCTGCCAAGATATCGCACTTTGCCCTCCTTTCCCCCGTCTCAACTCTGTTAATTTATACATCAGGCTCACCTCAGCCACTCTTCGCACAAATCCCGCCAATTGTGGTATACTCTGTCCCCCCCAGTGCTGTGCGATCTCGCAACGAGCTACAGCAATACAATGATGCAGTACCCCCTCCTCCCGTCTCGAAAGATCATCATCCAGTTGATGCAACAGGCATGCCTCCGGTCTCCCATGCAAACTATGCCCAGTCATGCCATGAATCACCGCAATGACCTGCTCCCAGTACCCCTGTAACTTATCACACTTCCACCACATGTGCATCCAGTCCCCTCTTTCAGCACACCCCCGCCAGCATAAGTCATCCCTTCCCCTCCCCGCTCGATACCGACGTACTGGCGTCCAATACCATCTGTATAATACTTTATATGCATTTTCTTTAATTTGCGTGGCTATGGACACAGTAGCAATCGTCTGGAGTATCTTCTCCCAAGCCTCTACCGTCCAACACACACCCAAATCCTCCTCCCATTGCAGCATACAGCGTAACTTGCATACACCAGTCCCTATTAGGCCTCGATAAATTCTGGACAAAACCCCCTTTTGACCCATCTGGCCCGAGCACAGAGCCTCAAACCAGCCTCTATTTTCCCAGAGATCTTTCCATATCTTCGGTTGCCTTACAAAGTAACTTAATTGTATATAGGCAAAATGATCACTCTCTTTCAGCTTATAGAGATCCTTAATGCCCTCAAACGGATGCATTCCCTGAGGGTGTATAACTTGGTGAATGTACTCCAGCCCGTTTTGTGCCCATCTACGTAAAAGTTGCTCATCTGGGCCCTGTCCCCGCTCGAAACAGGCCGCGATAGGCATTCCCTGCATGTAGCCTTTGTCTGGAACAAGCTGAGGCTTGTTGCGTTTCCAGATTTTCAAACTATTCGCCACCATGGGGTTTAGTGCCTGTATGTCGAGACCCTTAGCCCCCCTCCAAATCACCCGTTCAAGTTCCACCCCCCCCACCAACTCGTGCTCCATTTGAACCCAAGATTTCAATGTTCCTCTTTGCCACTCATAAATCGTTTTTAGTTGCGCTGCCTCATAATATTTGCAGATATTAGGTACCCCCAGCCCCCCCTCTCCTTTTGTCCGTTGCAATACTCGCAGTGCTACCCTCGGGCGCTTCTGCACCCATATAAACCTATTAACTAACCGTTGTATCCTTTTCAAAGTAGTCGGCGGAACCCATATCGGGAGCGTCTGGAACAAAAACAACAGTCTGGGCACCAGCATCATTTTAAACCGTCGCAATGCGCCCAAACCACGATAGGTATCCCCTTCCCCACCCATCCAACCAGCCCTCTATCTTCCCCAGAACCCTCCGATAGTTCAAGTTATATAACTCGTCAATTTTATTGCTAATCCATATGCCAAGGTACCGGATACTTTCTCGCGCCCATTTGAAGGGATATTTCTTTGCCAGTACATTAACTACCTCGCTGGAGACTGCTAAATTCAGGATTTCCGATTTGTTCCAGTTGATGGTAAACCCCGACACTTTACCATATTCTTCCAGTTCCCACATAGCTATGGGGAGGCCGACCCGGGGCCTCGCCATACTTAGAATTATATGGTCCGCGAACAGGGAAATTTTATAGTCACTCTGCCCCACTCTTATTCCAGATATATCCGCCCGTTCTCTAATCCTCTGCGCCAAGGGCTCTACTGCTATCGCAAACAGTAGCGGAGATAATGGGCATCCCTGCCTTGTTCCCCTCCCTTGGTCAAAAAACTGCGAATGGGCCCCATTCACCCTCACACATGCTTTTGGATGCGCATATAGCGCCTTCACCCAAGCAAGAAACTCTCCCCCCAGGCCCACCTTCTCCAGCACCTGGAAGAGAAAAGGCCAAGACACCTGATCGAAGGCCTTCTCCGCATCCAACGAGAGCAGGAGCGCCTCATCCTTTCTCCGCTCGCTAGCCCAGATAATGTTTAAGATCTTTCGGATATTATCCGCAACCTGTCTACCAGGAATAAAGCCTGCCTGATCTTGGTGTATCAATGTTCCAATTACTGTATTGAGGCGCGTGGTGAGAATCTTAGCTAAAAGCTTGGCATCCAGGTTAAGCAGGGAGATAGGCCTATAAGAGGCACACTCCTTCGGATCCTTCCCCTCCTTGTGAATTACTGTTATACCCGCCCACCCCATTGTGTCCGCTAAATTCCCTCCCGCCCGTGGTTGGTTAAATACGTTCACTAGAGGCCCAATTAACAGATCTCCGAACTTCCTATAAAATCTGGCAGACAGACCATCCAACCCTGGGGCTTTCTCTAGTTTCAACTGTTTAATTGCCCTCCCTACTTCGTCTGCCCGAATGGGTAGATTAATTTCCTTCTGTTCGCACTCTCCCAACTTAGGCAAGTCTATGGAGTCAAGGTAGTTTCCCACTCTCCCCACCTGTGGCAGGTCTCTTGCTTTATACAGCTCCTGATAGTATTCCTTAAAAACATCCCTAATCTCCCCATCTTTAGTAACCAATTCCCCGCCCTTCCTTCGAACCCCTATTATATGAGAGCGAAGCTTCTGCTGCTTCAGCTTCTGCGCTAGATACCTCCCAGCCTTATTCCCCCTTCAAATACCTCCTGCCTCAGAAGCTGCAGCTGATAACGTATCTTTTCCGCCTGCAATTCATTGAGTTGCGCTCTCGCTAGCAGCACCCGTCCCCTGTAAGTGTCTCCCCTCCCTTGCCCATCCAGTTCTTCCAGTTCCAACAGTCGTTCCCTCAAGAGCCGCTCTCTATCCTCCCGCTCCCTCTTTTTCCGCGCCCCCCATTTGAGCAATATGCCCCGTATCACCGCCTTATACCCATCCCATATACCTCCCCATGCAACCTCTCCATTATCATTAAACCTGAAATATTCCCGGGTCCCCCTCTCCACATCCTCTTGGACCCTCACATCCTCCAACAGTGACTCATTGAGTCTCCAAAACCTCATCCCCATCCCTTCCTCTACCACTTGCAAGCTCACCACTACCGGGGCGTGGTCTGACCAGGTAATGGACTCCATTTCCGCCCCTGTAATCGTTCCCCCCACCTCCTTCGAGACCCAAATGGCATCAATACGTGAGTAGGACCCATGTACTGGCGAATAGTAAGAAAACTGTCTCCTCCCAGGGTGCTGCAATCGCCACGCGTCCACTAGGCAGTGCTGCATCACGAAGTTACAATATCTCTTTCTATCCCCCCTCTTTCCCTCCCGTTTCCCTGTAGCATCCCGGGTTGGGTTCCATGTAAGGTTAAAATCCCCCCCACATATAAGGATACCATCCCCCTGCTTCCCCACCTCCTCGTTCAGTTTTGTCCAGAATTCTCGTTGTGCCCCAGTCGGTGCATACACATTCACTACACAGTACCATACACTCCCCACCTTCACTCGCACCAACACATACCTCCCCTCCGTATCCCTTACCACCGACTGCACCTGCATCTTTAATCGAGATGCAAAGAGTATAGCAACCCCTCCCTTCTTCTTTTCCACGGTATTTGAAGCATGAATACACACCCCATAGCCTTTGGGCTTGACCAGATATTCTGTTGCCCGTGTCAAGTGCGTTTCCTGAAGCATAACTATTGCCGCCTTCTGGCGGGCTAACTCTGTGTACAATTTGCGTCGCTTAAGTGGTGAGTTAAGCCCCTTCACATTTAATGTGACTAGTTTAAGCTCACCCATTCTCCCACACCCCCCTCTTCCCTCCCTCTAACCTGAAACCCCCAGCCCCCCCCTCCCCACTCCCTCCCCCCAACCCTCTCCCCTCTCCTTAGGAGGGAATAGTCTTCCATAAAGGTGACCAGTAATCGGGCCTTGCCTGACTCTATCTGCCCTTCCCCCTCCCCCCTCCCCCCTATACCAACTCAACACCCAAAGCCCCCTCATCTCCCCTTCCGAACCTCTACCTCCGTCCTCCCCACCGCCCACCTTCCCTCCCCCTCCCTATAGTCGAACCCCTCCGTCCCCCCTCCAGCAGTTAATAACTTCATCTCCCCCCCCCACTGTAACCCAGTTCTACTATATCTAAGAAAAACATACTGATACATCTTTGGTAACTCAGAGTCCATTCATTCAGCCATCGCCTTTCTCCTCTGCTGGTATTCCTGGGCTCTCTCTATTCAAGCGCACCGCTCTGCTCCCCGACAGTGGAACTCGGTGCCATCTCTGTGCCTTCCTCTGTGGACTGAAGGACTTTGCAGTATCCGCCGGTGCTCTTGTCTGTGAACTTCCCCCTTCCGGTATGTTTGGTAGGCCAAAGTCTCTAAGTACAGTCCATGCCTCCTCTCTGTTCTGCACCCGCCTTGACTTCCCCTTGCAGGTGATCAACAGCCCAAATGGAAACAGCCACTTGTATCGTACATCCTCTTTTCGCAAATACGCGGTCACCTCCTTGAGGTGCCGTCGGCGTTGTAGGGTTCCTGCAGAGAGTTCTTGGAAGAGCTCCAGATGGTGTTCCTCCCAAACTATCTGGCGCACTTTCCTTGCCGCTCGAAGCAGTCCTTCCTTAATCTTGAAAGAGCTAAAGCACACAACAATATCTCTGGGTTTATTATCGCGTATCGGGCCCAGGCCCCGGTGCGCTCGCTCAATGTGCGATGAATCGATCAACATCTCCCCCTGCGGGTCTGCAGCTAACAGCAGGGATTTGAAAATTTTTAGCAGAACTTCTTCGCAGTTGCGGTACTGAGGTTCCTCTGGGAGTCCACGGATCCGTAGGTTACATCTCCTGGACCTGTCTTCCAGATCCTCCAGCTTCATCTGTTGTTCCTCTTGGGTCTGCTGGAGTGCTCCTCCGCGCTTTTGTAAATCCACCATTTCCTCCCCTTGTTGCTCCAGCTGAGTCTCCATCTCCTCAACTCTATTTCCAATGTCCACGATATCTCGTCTCAGTGATTGTATGGACTCTTTGAGTTCATGCTCCACCCCGCTAATTTCCGTTTTAATCTCTTCCTTCATTTCAATAAGCCAGGTTTTCAGGTGAGAGATATCCCCTGCGCTAGCTCCGCGATCCAGCCCCTCTCCCTGGTCTGTGGGCTCTCCCTCCTGCGTTCGGCTCTCCTTCTCCCCCTCTTTTCCGCCTTTGACTGCCGCATAAGGGGAGCGAAAGTCGGCCAATTTCTTGCGTGCCGCCAGGGTGCCTTTATTTTTTTCCATTCTTATATTGTGCAATGCTGGGTCCCCAAGCTTAGTGAGCTGCGTCCCCTGAGGGCCTCTCCCTCTACTTCTCAGCCGTTTGTCAAAGCTGCTGGTGGGGGCCCCACTGTCTGCTGTAGGGCTGCTCTTTGCTCTACTCACTTCCCCCCTTACCGGGGCTTCTCAGCTCTCTTAGTTGGGCTGGATATTGTCAAATCCACCCGGGGGGGGGGGGGCGCCACTGACACTTTCTCCCCTGCGTGATGCTCTGACCCCAGCCGCAGTGCCTTCCTGCCTCCTCACCGGCTTCCTTGTCCTCGGGCCTCTCTCCAGCTCTGCATCCACCGCCGCCTGCCCCCTGCTCCGCCTCTCAGGTTTCAGCCTCCCGGTCCGCCGCCTCTCAGATCTGCCGGCTCACCTCAGCCAGCTACACGCGGTCTCACAGGGGACATCACTGCTCACCAGAGCACCGGTTTTCCAGCACGGCAAACTCCTTCCGCCCCCACAGCTCAAGGTAGGCCTCAGCCTCGCTGTTCCAGCAGCCGTCACACCAGCCTGTCACGCGGTCTCCTCTTCCGCGCTCTCCAACGCTCCGACAAGGGCTCGCTACTTCGCCGCTGATGTAACTCGGCCTGGGGCTCCTCTCCTACTGCTCTCCCACATTCTCCATCCTACTCCATGCGATTAGGGGTACAAACTCCCCTTTTTGTCAGGCTTAGGCGGCAGAGCCGAATCTTATGCCGCCATTTGCCCCGATGCCGTCACCGGAAGTCGGCGCAACTCCTTTTTAACAGTGGCAGCATGTATGTGTGCCACCGTTTTCATAACATAGTTGAGCTACCCAGCAGGGTTTCATGTCCTAGGCTGCTGCCTAGCCTCCTCAGTGGATGGCCTGGACCTGCTTACACACCATTGTAGCACCAACTTGGCCACTTTGGCACCAACACCATAGTGTCCTTTATTAAAAAGGCTCCATGTTGTGACAGGGAGTGGGTCACACCAAGCACTCATTTATGGGCTGGGGTCTGGGTGGTGCACACTGCATACACCTCAGTGTGATTTCTGTGCAGTCTTTAAGTCATGAAAATGTCTTTCTCTCTGCAAAGGAGCCCTTAATGCCTGCTGTTAGCTGGCGTTAAGGTTCCCAGTGTCGTCCCATGTAACACAGGCTAATCTCTGCACATGTTAAGGGAACACCCACTGTCTCTACCCACACTCTGCCTACATAACACCTCTTCTCCACCCCCTCCCCACTCCCTTTTCCCATGGTAACTGCCTAACAGTCATTAAGTCAGCATTATCGGTGCATTCCTGAACATTAACTGCTACCAGGCACCGATAATGCAATGCAATGCAATGTGTGCCTTCAAGTCAGTCCTGACTCCTGACAACCCAGAAGCTCCTGGGTTTTCTTGGTAGTGTCACCAGAAGTAGATTGCCAGGCCTTTCTTCTGAGGCAATGGAGGGTTAAGTGACTTGCCCAAGGCCACAATGAGTGCCAGTGGGAATTGAACCCTGGTTGCTTGGTTACCAAGCCAGTGTTCTAACCACTAGGCTTCTCCACACCGATAATACCAGCTAACAACTCCATTGTACCATCACCACACCTTAGTAAACATACCCTATGGTCTAATTCATTAAACTTTTTTTCCCCATAGAAACACAATGGAGAAAAGCCTTAGTAATATACATGTAACTTAAATTCACTGTAATGAAGACTGATATTTTATGTTTATTAATTTGATGAACTGCCTTTTCATACAAACAAGGCAGTATATAAAAACATTTGGAAAAAAACATACAAGGGGATAGGGGGTAATCAAAGTAATGACATTCAAAATAAAAAGGGACATTCAAAATAAAAAGGAGCATCAAGGAACAAGAAAACGTACATAATCTCAGTTACAATGTCGCAGTAACAAGCGATACCAGCCAGGGAGGAAGCCAGGGTAAAGCAGACAGATTCCATTAGTCAGTGAATGCCTCAGATATAGCCAAGTTTTTAGTCTGGTTTTAAATTTTGGTTATGACAATTCAAGCCTCAGTTCATAAGGAAGCTTTTTCCATAAAGAAAGGTTTACATAAGTGAGGGAGGTACGTCATCTTACTTTAAAGCATATTCTAGTAGATGCTGGAAGAATCTGGAGATTGCACTCAGATAACCTAAGAGTCGCTGAGGAACTCTAGGAAACGAGTAAATTAGAAAGATACTGGGGGAGACCAGTGTGTAAGGCTTGATGAATCAGCTATAGAATTTTTAAAACAAGATCATAAACCAGTGGTGGTCAGCCAGAAGAGGAGTAATGTGATTTGGATCTACGAGTCACACAAAATAATTTTGCTATTGTATTTTTTTTAAATTGGAAGTGTCTTAAAAAGAACCCTTCTGACAATAGTATAAGGCATTATAACATTGTATACAGAAAGGAATGGGCCATTACGACCATGGCCAGACCAATATTTTGCTCAACATAATAGCAGCAACTAGAGAGTTTGGAGGGGCCAAACAAACTAATCTCTAGCCCTGCTGTCAATCAAACAGATGGTGTTCTGTCTCTGCATTACAATAATCTATCTGGTTTGTGACTAAGGTTGATTGCACAGAATATAAAGATCACACTAAGGCTGAAATCTGAGGCTCAAGTAAGGCAGAAATCTAGACAGAAACCAAGAATAGTGGCAGGAAACCCTCTTTAGGTTTTGAACATCATCTGCTTTTGTTGGATGGGATAACTGTCATTTTTTGATCAGGCCTTTATCCTCAGTGTAACCATTGACTGCTCTCTGAAAATGGACATATAGATTTCAGCAGTGGTGAAGTTTATCTTTTTTTCATCTCTGTATGTTGAAACATCTTGATCTACATTTGTCGAGAGGATTTTCTCATTCAACAGTCACCTCTAGGATCCATTATTGTAATGGGATATATTGGCTACCTGCAAAAGAAGTGAATGGATTGCATCTCATAGAAAATAATGCTGTTCGACTGATTGACTGCTTAAGTGCGAATCACTCTCTCTTACCAATCCTGTGGTTGGTCATATTGGTTTTAAAATTCTTTTATTGGTACATAGAGATCTGTGAGGTTCTAGACCAGAATATTTAAATGGAATGATAATTTCCTACAAACCTTCTATATCTTTGGGATCACTATATGACTCAAGGCTTTGTATGCCACTGCTGAAGATAAAAGGTTTCGACAAACTTGTAATAGGGCTTTTTCATACACATATCCAAATCTCTAAAATTCTCTACTTTGGGGAGAAGCATTATGGCAGATATTATTCCCAGCTCTTGGGGGAACCTCATGCAGCTTGGACTAGTACTGTAAATATCCTGGTTTGTTTCCACTAAAGGTGGTATATGAAGTAGAAAAAAAAGTAAACCATAAACCATCATGGAGAAATGCAAAGCTGAGAAAAAGGATCGAGCTGAGGTACCTCCAGATCCAGTTGCTGCGTTCTTTGTAAGTAAAAGGCCAAAGCTCTTTTACAATCCAAAGTATGAAGATTCCTTTCTGCATTAGAGGCATGAGGCCTTGGGAAAAAAACAGGAAGGTAAACTGCTTGGTTTAATGAAAAGGTGAAACCACCTTTGGCATAAACTGAGGATGAGTCCTAAGAACTACCTTATCATGATGAAACCTTGTATAAGGAGGATCAGCCACCAATGCTTGCAACTCACTGATGTGACGTGCTGATGTGATTGCAATAAGAAAAATAACCTTCCAGGAAAGAAATTTCAAAGAGATAGTAGCCAATGGTTCAAAAAGCGGTTTCGTGAGCTGGCCAAGAACCAGATTTAAATCCCATGCCACCGGTGGTGGCTTAACGGGAGGCTTAGTTAGAAGAAGGCCTCTCATAAATCTTGCTATGATGGGATGAGAGGAAATAGATTGCCCATTTAAAGGTTTGAGAGAAGCTGCAATAGCACTCAAATGAACTCTCACTGAATTGGTCTTAAGCCCTGCATTAGACAAATGAAGGAGATATTCCAGTAATGATTCCAGAGGTATTGCAAGAGGGTTGAGACCCTTCTGCGAACACCATATGGTAAACCTTTTCCACTTGAAAGCATAAGAGCGTCTTGTGGATGGTTTCCTGGACGCATAAAGGATATCCTTTACTTGCTGAGAAAGGTTAAGACCATGAAGTTCTAGGCTTTCAGCAACCAGGCCCTGAGATGTAGAGACTGGGGATTGGGATGCCACAGCATCCCATCCTCCTGGGATAGGAGATCTGGAGCAGATCCTAACTCCAGAGATGGAGCTTGAGAGAGATGTAAAAGCAGAGGGTACCACACTTGTCGTGGCCAATGTGGGGCTATGAGAATCATATGGCCTCTGTCTCTCTGAAGCTTGAATAAAGTTCTGGGAATTAGGGGAATGGGTGGGAAGGCATACAGAAAGTCCTGACCCCAATGGAGGAGGAAGGCATCCCTGGCCTGACAACCCTGAGCCGGAATTCTGGAACAGAACTGGGGAAGTCTGGCATTCAGCGGACTTGCAAAGAGGTCTATATCTGGGTTCCCCAAAATTGGAAAATTTTGGCCACCTGGTCTGCATGGAGAAACCATTCGTGTGGAAGCAGAACTCGACTGAGTCTGTCTGCCCAAGAGTTTTGAATGCCTGTAAGATACACTGCAAGGAGATGAATCTGATGCTCTCTGGCGAGGGCCCAAAGTCGCAAAGCTTCATTGCAGAGTGACAGAGAGCCTGTTCCGCCCTGCTTGTTCACATAGAACATGGCTACCTGGTTCCATTTGAATTAGGACAGTATTGTAGCTGAGCTGGGTGTGAAACACTCGAAGAGCAAAGAAGATTGCTCTGAGTTCTAGAAGACTGATGTGTAGATCGGTCTCCTCTGGAGTCCAGGTACCCTGGGTAGAGAGGCCTTGCAAATGGGCTCCCCAACCCACCTGAGAGGCATCTGTTGTTAGAGTTACTTGGGTTGGGGGTTGCTGAAAAGGGGACCCCACCAACAGATTCTGGGGTGACTGCCACCATTGGAGAGACAACATAAGACGATCTGAGGTTGCTATTTTGTCTGACAGGCAACCTGACGCCTGAGTCCATTGCGTGGATAGAGTCCACTGGGCTGCCCTCATATGGAGGTGGGCATAAGGGACCACATGCACGGTGGATGCCATGCGGCCTAGCAATTGTAACATTTCCTGAGCAGTGAGGTGAGACTTTAGCATTGCTTGGGAAGCTAACTGCACAATGCGAAGGCAGCGGGACTTTGGAAGATAGGCCCTTGTCTGTCTGGTATCCAACAGGGCTCCTATGAACTCTAGACTGAGTGGGAGCTAGGTTGGATTTTGGGAAGTTTATGACAAGTCCCAAATATTGGAGGATACGCATTGTGTGAGATAGGGAAATCCTAGCCTCTGGCTCTGATGGGGCTCGAATGAGCCAATCGTCCAAGTAAGGGAAGACGAATATTTTTAGGGTGCGGAGAAATGCTGCCACCACAGCCATGCATTTTGTGAACATCCTTGGTGCCGAGGCCAGGCCAAAAGGAAGAACTCTGTAGTGGTAGTGCTTCCCTTGAAATAGAAAGCGTAGAAACCTTTGGTGAGTTGGATGGATGAGAACATGGGTGTACGCATCCTTGAGATCTAGAGAACAAAGCCAGTCCTGACTCTGAAGGTATGGCAGTAGAGTTCCTAGAGAAATCATTTTGAATTTCTCTTTGAACAGGAATTTGTTCAATTCTCTGAGGTCCAAAATGGGTCTGTGCCCTCCTGTTTTCTTTGGAATAAGGAAAAAGGGGGAATAGAACCCTGCACCCTGTTGATGAACAGATACTTCTTCTATTACCCCTTGGGCAAGAAGCAGACTGACCTCATGATCTAACTGGGAGTTGAGAGAGGTCTGAGAATTGAACTGTCTTACCATTGTAGGAGGGGGCATGCTGAGGAAGTGAAGCTTGTATCCCTCTTTTACAATGGATAGAGTCCAACTTTCTGCTGTTATCTGCCCCCATCTGGGGGCAAAATAACATAACCTTCCTGGAATGGTGGAAGGCTCTGGCCCGTTCAGGGCCAGGAAGACAAAGTTCTCTAGATGGGAGTCAAAGCCCCTGTGGAGGCTGAGTCTGCTGAGCCGGTTGAGGCTTAGCAGCCTTTGTTTTTCTTTGTTTAAGTTGCTGCTGACCCTTTTGGGCAGACTGACTTGAACGATGCCCTTGTTGGGTATAGGAGGGGTAGAACTTCTTCTTTCTAGTGAAGAATGTTTTTTTATAGGACTTTTTCCTTGCAGGATCAGCTGTAGATTTTGATAATCTACCCAAGGTGAGATTATCAGCATCTAGCTCATTAGCTTTCTCTTGCCAATTTTTGCCAAAGAGATTCTCTCCAGTGCAAGGAATATTCCCCAATTTGTTCTGTACCCAAATTTCTAAATTAGATGCCTGGAGCCAGGCAATCCTACGTGCGCCTATGGCAATAGCAGAAGTTCTGCTTATGCACTCAAAACAATCAAAAGCTGCATGATTTACGAATTTGGAAACATCCTGAGCATGTTTGATAAGTGCAAGATAATCTTGTCTCTTATCATCAGGAAGTAGAGGGCTCATAAGCTCTAGATCTCCTGTAACTTCCTTAAGGAACATTCCCATATAAAAATGTAGGAACTAATCCTGGCAGAAAGCATAGAGGCCTGGAAGGTTCTATGCCCAGAGGCATCAAGAGTTCTACATTCACGTCCTGGAGGATTAGATGCATGTCTTTTTGCACTCTTGATCCTTCTCATAGCTGATTCCACCACCATGGAATGGTAGGGCAGCTGAGCTTTTTGAAATCCAGGACAGGGAAGAACTGGATACATGGTATCGAGCCTACGAGAATGAGGAGAAGTGGTGAGAGGTGTTTCCCACATCCTTAGCATGAGATCATGCAAGATCTCATGAATAGGCAAAGTAACTGCCTCTTTGGGAACTTTAGGATACTGTAAAATCTCCAATTCCTTCGCCCTAGGCTCTGTTTCAGGAGCCACAGTGTTGGAAAGACCTCAAGCCACATCTTGGATAAAATCCTGGAAGGATATATCCTCTGGAGGAGACATCCTACATTTAGGAGAGGAAGAATCCTCAGGAAGAAGTACTCTGGTATCGACAGAGCTGTCAGAGTCTTCAGACTCGTTGGAGGATTCAAAGTATCTCCTATCCGGGTAATCGTGCATCGCACGATACCGGTACCGATCGAAGTCGGTATCGACAGGGTCCGGTACCGACTTGTCAGTACCGGAGGGCATAGCTTGCGTTGGTACCGGTAGTCCACCTGCCGATGTCGATGCAATTGGCCCCGGTACCGATGTCGGTACCGGTACCGGTACTGGTTGAATTGTCTGAAGCGGTTTCGGGGACATTGATGCCGAGAGAAGAGCCGCCAGACTGCGTTCAGTAGCCAAAAATCTCTGGTCTATCGACGCTGCCGATGCCTGGGTATCGGTACCGGGCAAAACGGCTGGTACCCCAGAGCATGGCACCAGTAGTTCTGCCGAGGTTGGGGCCTCGAGAACATCCTGGAGCCCCGATGAGGCTTTGGAAGCCGAAGCCTCCCACTGGGGCAATTTTGCCGGTGTGAGTCCCTCAAGGGCAATGCCAGAGGCATCTCGATACTTAGAAGGAGATCTACCCTTTGAGGACCGGCTAGACTTATGTTTAGTTACCTGAGATCCATGGGAGGAAGACGAAACCCTGGAAGATGTTGATGCCACAGATGCTGCATCGGAGGGAAAAAGGGTGCTAAGTTTAGCAGCTCGGTTTTGCTGACCCCTCTTTGACATCATCTCACAGGCAACACACTCGGAGATAGAGTGGTCAGGACCTAAACATTTGAGGCACCACTCATGGGTGTCGGTGACGGAGATGGTACCGCCACACTTGGAACACTTTTTAAAACCCGAGGCGGGTTGTTCTATTGTAGAAGAAAGTTGGGCCTAGTGCCCAAAATGGCGCATGGCACCAGAGGAGAAAAAAGCTGGAAGACTCCAGGAAAGATTTTTTAATTTTTTTGCAAGGAAAAGAAAGAAAGAACCGGCGGTACCGGTGTAGCGTCGAAGGAAGGCAGACGCGACCACAAAAAAGAATAATAAAAGGAATATTTTCTGCAGTGACAGGAAGAGAGAGACAGTTGGGAAAGGCGGGAAGGCAGCACGCAGGCGCTGTGGGATGCTCACAAAGGCTTTCTAATTGGATGCTGGGGAGCGTTCCTGCGCAGGCTCCGTCGGTACCGACGATACCCATATGTGAAGACTACATTCCTGCTTGTTCCTGGAGATCACTATTTGTAACAAAGAAATGTAACTATGTACAATTAGAAAGTTGTTCACATCTTTGAGTGATTATGTACAGGTAGAAGGTTGCTTACATCTGAGGGTATATTAGGGGTAGATAGGTAAGAAGGGGTTATGTTATCCCATCAAAATGTTTCTTGAATAGGTGGGTTTTAAGCAGTTTGCGAAAGGTTGCAAGGTCGTGGGTGTCTTTGATTTGTGGTGGTAAAGCATTCCATAGGCATGGGGCATGCAGAGAAAATGCCCAGGAGCACGTTGACTTGTTACACTTGGTTAGCGCTGGAGGCAGGTTTAGTAGGTTTGATGTGTTGCTTCTCCTTAGGCGGTTTTCTGGGGTTCTTGTAATTATTGACTGTAAACATCTAGGGGATAATTGATGGATTACTTTGAAAGTTGTCATGAGTGGTTTATAATTAATGCGACTCTGGAGAAATTAATGCAATTCCTTTAGAATAGGTTTGATGTGGTTGGCTCGAGGTGAGCATGTCAAAATTTGTGCAGCTGTATGTTGCGCAAGTTGAAGCAGATGTAGGGAGCTTTTTGGGAGGCCTTGCAGAATGGTGCTGCAGAAGTCAAAGTGCGGTAGTATCATTGCCTGGTAGACTGTACGGAAGTCGTGAGGCTCAAGTAGGGGTTGTAATTGTTGGAGTGATCGCGGTTTGCTAGATGCACTGTGTTACTTTGTTTATATGTGATTGGAAAGTAAGATGCTGATCAATGGTAACTCCTAGGTATCTTACCTCAGATCTAACTTCTAGGTCAGTTTTTTTGACTTTTAGCATCTTTGGAGGGAGAAATGATCGATTCCTGCTGAGGAATAGGACCTTGATTTTCTTAAAGTTAATGTTTAGTTTATGTTCCGATAGCCACTGGTCTATGACATTGAAGCAGCTTATGATAGTTGAGTAGTTTTTGCTTGTGGTGGTATATGGAGAATAAATCATAATATTGTCTGCATACAGGTGATAATGGACATTAAAGGTGCTTATGATGTTGCAGACTGGCTGTATATAGATGTTAAATAGTAGTGCAGAGAGGCCTGAGCCCTGGGGTACTCCTTGTGTCTGGAAGAATGGGTTGGAAGTTTTTTAGCCAATTTGTACAAATTGATTTTGGTTTGTAAGGTAGGAGCGAAGCCATTTGAGAGCAGTTCTGTGAATTCCTATGTTAAAGAGATGCTGTACGAGGATCTCATGGCATATAGTGTCGAATGCTGAGGCAATGTCCAAAAAGATGAGGATGAAACCTTGTTGAGTGTTTTCTATACCTTTGATGAGTCTGTTGATTAGGGATATTAGTAAGGTTTCCACTCCATGGTGATTGCCAAAACTGTGTTGCTGCCAGTCCAGGGGGGCATTTATATCAATGTGATCTTGAAGTTGAAGGAGGACTACTTTTTCAATTATTTTTGCAGTGAATGGCAAACTGGAAATAGGTCTGAAGGAGCTAGGGACATTTGGGTCGAGTTTAGGGTTTTTTAGTATTGATCGGATGGAAGCTGTTTTCAGGTATTTTGGGAAGTATTCTTGGATGAAAGAGGTTGATATTAGTTTGAGGAGGATTGGGCAAGCTCTGCTTTCATGGTCCTAAGCCAGGAGGCGGGGCATAGGTCGAAAGGAGACGTTGTGGCATTAATGTTGTGGATTATGTTCTCCAACTGAGCTGTCAAGATTGGGGTGGAGGAATGCAGAAGTGTGCTGTCACAGTGTAGGTCTTTGGGTTTGCTAGAGGTTGGAGGAGGAGGCAAGATGTCTGATGGCACTGGGTATTTTGATTGTAGGTATTCAGCAAATACTTGTGGTTCAATGGTGTTTGTGTTGAGAGCTTGGCTGGTGTCTCTTGTTAGCTTGTTAACTATCTCATACAACTCTCCAGATTTGTTTATTGCTTTCATTATTAGTTTGGTGTGGTGGTCTTTTTTGGCTTTCTGGTTTCGGAACAATATGTTTGTAGGGTGAGTAGGTATAGACTCTTCTTGATTGTTGAGTGTGATTCTCCATCTGCGTTCCAGTTTCCATAGTTTCCTTTTTAATTCTTTAATATTTAATTTGTTAATAATATTAATATTTAATATTAATATTTAATTATTTAATATTACAGACCTCTATCATATTTCCCCTCAGCCGTCTCTTCTGCAAGATGAAGAGCCATAAACCTTTAAGCCTTTCCTCGTAGGGGTATCCTTCATCCCCTGCATTACAGTATTTTGGTTGCCCTTCTCTGTATCTCTTCTAATTCCGCTATACCTTTTTTTTTTTTTTTTAGATGCAGCGACCAATACTACATGCAATACTCAAGGTGTGACTGCACCATGGAGCGATACATAGACATTATGCCATCCTCATTTTATTCTCCATTCCTTTCCTTAGAATTCCTAGCATTCTATTCATTTTCTTGGTAGGGTCCTGTATCAAAGTAATGCCCTGCTTTATTAGACTCTTGTCTGACCCTGGTAGTGAAGGTTTTGGGAGATGCAGTTTGTCCTAGATTGTTAATGTTATTGTTCAGTGCTGAGTACTTCTAAAAGCACTTTAGAAATGATTAGCAGCCCTGCTCCTGAGATCTTTCACCCAGTGGGCAGAGAGCAGTTGGCTACACTTCTAGCAGCTTCTCCCTTTTCTTGCTTTATGCAGCCCGTTCTCCACAGCTGGGCGTCAGAAGTTCATTTATAAGCTGGTCTGAAATCAGAAGAAAACTTGATAAAATGGAAGTTTTTACTCCACAGTGTAGTGGTGTAAAACCTCTTGCACGACTATATAAACAGCAACTCCTTTACTGGGAATCAAAAGCAGGCAAGCTCAGTAAAAACCAAGAACCCCAACCACTGCAAATTCAGGGAGAAGGGCTTTACTCTTTTTTATGTGACAGATAAATTTATGAGGATGCATCTGTAAAATAAAGAGCTGCTGGGAGGTTTCCCCCACTGTGCTCTGTCTTTTAAGTGCAGGATCTGAGGAACAGTAACTGGAGTATGTCAGCATCCAGCTCGTGCAGTCACTCCTTTCATTAATGCTAACACACTCGGCCTTTCTTCCTCTTGGCCAGCTCTAGAAGGTTTTCTCCGTATTCCCAATAAGAGAATCCTGCAGACAAGGACAGAAACGGCACACTACATACTGCTTCTTCTGTGCTTTCTTAATGCAATAAGCAGTCCATCAGTTTCAGGTCCTATCTTTAATCCCCAAAGGAGGCAGATTATGTGTTTATGATTAGAAGGAGAAGCCAACATATGTAGTTTAAAATGTTTTAGCAGTACTTCTGAATTCAAGGAAGTAAGTGTGTAGGACGCTGAAATGATTCATCTGCAGTCAGAGCTTGTTCAGAGCCTGCCCCTGAGCTACTGTTCAGAGAGCAGAGAGCAGCCAGTCACATTTCTAGCAGCTAGCAGCTGCTCCTCGTTAGTATAGTGGTGAGTATCCCCGCCTGTCACGCGGGAGACCGGGGTTCGATTCCCCGACGGGGAGTTGCAAACTTTTACCTATACTTGTCTGAGAAATACTTCACTACAAAATATTTCTTTATACAGTGTAATGAATCATTTTACAATACTATACTTTACTGATTTTATACTATAAGTCACATAGATATTGTTTTGATTGATGATATATCAAACCGGCAAACTAATGCTGGCTAATTACAAATGAGAATCTACATTCCTTTAAGAAAAATTATACAGGAATTTTATTGATTTTATTTAAAATATTTTTATACCAGTTTGCTGAGCTAAACAAGCCATCCAAAACAGTTTATCAAAACAACAGACATAATGCATATAGGGACATGTTTACTAAAGGGTAGCGCAGGGTTAGTCTGTGGTTTCAGCATATGCTACAAACTCTGTGCTACCCTGGTAGTGTGCATTGGGGTGGAGATTGTGTGGGATGGGGCGTTCCTAGCTCAGCATAGCTAGCATGTTGGAAGGATGATTGACTGGTTAAGATGGAATTCTGTAGCCACTTTTGGTAGAAACTTGGGATGATTACAAAGTTTTATTTATTTATTTACATTCTCTTATATACCGCGCTATTCTGCATCAGTGCGGTTTACATTGAACAAACTGAAATTACATTGAACAGGGCATTATAACTTGGAGATAACTATTTTACAGGGAACATGGGCTATGGAGGGTTAAGTTGTGAAAAAAATTAAATCTAAGATGGATGAACAGATAAAGCCTGAAGCACTCTCGCTGTACTTTCTGAAGTGACCACCACCAGAAACAAAACCTTCCAGGTCAACAATTTCAGAGCACAGGAGCAGCTTGAAAGGAGCTGCATTAGAACAATGCTGAGGTCCCAAGATATTTTGGGTGGCTTAGAAGAAGCAAGCCCTGCATGAAGCAAACTAAGGGCTGTACAGAGATGGGTTTACCCTCTATACTACAATGATAAGCCGTAATTGCACTGAAGTGAACCCTTATGGGGTTGGATTTGAGTCCAGACTCTGAAAGGCACAGAAGGTTTTCAAGCAGTGCTTGTATTGGACAGGTGAAAGGATCTATGGAGCATGCCTCACACTAGACAGCAAACCTCTTTCACTTGAAAGCATAAGACCTTTTTGTTGAGGCCCTCCTGGATGCCAAAAGGACATTCGTGACACCAGCTGACAGACTGAGAGCAGATAACATTAGCCTCTTAACAGCCAAGCTGTGAGGGCTAGATAGTTGACATTGGGATGCAACATTGTTCCATTTTCTTTTGATATCAGATGTGGTGCTTGCCTCAGATTTATTGGATCCCAAATGGAGAGTTCTAGAAGCAGAGGGAACCATAATTATCGGGGTCAATAAGGAGCGATGAGAATCATTATACTTCTGTCTGTTTTGAGTTTCAGAAGGGTCTTGGCAGTGAGAGGTATTGGAGGATATGTGTACAGAACACCCTCCCCTCCAATCAAGGAGGATATCGTCCAAGGTTAGTTTGCTGTGTGACCCTACTCTGGAGCAGAAATGAGAGACCTGGGCATTCTGAGAAGTGGCAAAAAGATCTATCAAGGTGGTACCCCACACCTGAAATATGTGGTGCCGCCACTACCCTGTCCAGGTTAATTCGTAAGGTTGATTATGAAAAGCTGGTTGGACAACCATTCTTTCTTTGAAAGCCCTTAGAATGTTTGCTATCACTCATAGTTCCAAGAAGCTGATCTGATGGAGACTTTCTTGGAGGGACCAATTCCTCTGAGTATGAAACTCATTGAGATGAGCTCCACATCCAATTTTGTTGCATATGTTGTCAGGAGTTTTTTAAATGGATAAATTTGGAAGACTAGACTTCTGGCTAGGTTTTCATAGATGGTTTACCAGTCAGGGATTGAATGAATATCTCTGAGTCTTCCCATGGCCAAGTCCTCTGGGTACTCAAGGTCCATTGGGTTTGTCTCATATGGAGACATGCCAAGGGTGTTACATGAATCATTGAGGCCATGTGGCCCAGTAATCTCAAAATAGCCTGAGCTGATATCTGCTGACTCATTTGAGTCTCCCTCGTTATTGCTATTAGACTGAATAGTCTCTCATGTGGGAGAAAAGTTCTTGCTTGAGTTGTTTCAAGCAGAGCTCCAATAAATTCCATTTCTTAGGAGAGATAAAGATGGGATTTGGGGTAATTGATTATGAACTCTAGTAGCTCCAACACCTGAATGGTGATGCGCAAAGATTCCAGAGTTCCATCTGGAGTGGTGCTCTTGAGCAGCCAATTGTTCAAGCAGCAAAACACATTCATTCCCAGCCTGCATAGGGAGGCATTTTGTGAAAACCCAAGGCCAACGGACAGTACACAGTACTGAAAGTGCTGCTTTCCTACAATGAATCTGAGATACTCCCTGTGACTGGGATGTATCTGGATTAGATTCAGAGAGCATAGCCAATCTCCTTTTTGAAGATAAGGAGGTAGGGTGCCTAGAGAAATCATCCTGAACATTTTATTTACCAAATATTTGTTCTGGTCTCTTAGATCTAGGTTTGAATGGCATCCTTCCATCTATCTGGTGATTAGGAAGTATCTCAAGTAAAATCCCTGCTCTTCCTGTCCTGGTGGAACAGTCTCAATCATGAAATTGTTCTAAAGGGTGGAAATTTAATGAAGAAGGAGTTCCTGATGCTGAGGATTTTGAGATTTAAATCCTCAGGGGGTGACTTTGAAGGTGGTCGAATAGATGTAGTTTGTAGCCTCTTTGGATAATTTGTAAAACCCAAGTGTCAGAAGTTATAAAGGCCACCTCTGGGTAAAGAGAGTGAGCCTCCACTGACAAGAGAACTTTCTTCCAAGGCTACTGGAAGAGCGGCTGTGCTCTGCAGGAACTAATCAAAATCCCACCCCTGGTTGAGCGGGCTGGGGCTTCTGTGACTTCTCTTGCTTTGGTTGGCTCGAGCAGTCTGCTTAGACTGGGAGTAGCAGGAGCCAGGGAAGTATTTATGCCTTTGAGAGTAGTTTTTCTTTGGCTGCCACTCTGAAACCTCCTGTGCGCCTGGAGAGATTTTAAAGTGTAATAGATTGCTTCTCTATGAAGCCGCAGTCTCTTCAACCTTATCTCTAAAGAGATTCTCTCTGCAGCACGGTATGTTAGTGAGCTTGTCCTGCACCGATGACTGAAGATCTGAAACTTGGGGCCAGGTGAGTCTCCAAGTGCTAATACCCAATGTAGAAACTGGATACTGTATTAAGAATATTATAGGTCACTCGGACCGTAAATTTGAAGCAGTCTTTGCCGTGACTAACTAGGTAATGATAATAATGGAGTTTCTCTGGAGGAAAAAACACATTAAGGTTGCACATGATGTCCTTCACATACATGCTCACGTAGTGCTGGTTAGAGGCACTCTGAAAAACATTTCCTCCCAAAAGAGTCCATTGTCCAAGCCTCCATCCCTAGAGGTACTGAGCAGTGTGTCTTGGAACTTCTGGATCTTTTGAGGGTGGATGCAATGACCAGAGAATGGTGCAGAAGCTTCTTGAATCCGGGAGCCTTCTGAACTTGGTACATTGAGTCAATCTTTGTACTAACTGGGATAGAGTAAGGGGGGTCTTCCATGTTCTCATCTGTGACCTCTGAAGGATGCAGTGCATGGGTACTATCACTGCCTCCCTGGGGGCTGTGGAGTACTGAAGGATCTCCAATTCTTCTTCCCTGGGATCATCTTCAGTCTCCAAAGAAAATTGGATGGCCTTGGCCATATTCTTAGGTGAAGACTTGCATTTTTCGTGAAGAGGAGAAGGATCAGAGGGAAGCTCTGGAGATCTATCCTCTGACAGGCCGTCGGACTCCTCATCTTTAAGTGGACCTGAGCAGGCCTTGGTACCTCCAACATCCATGCTCCCACCGAGCGCAAGCCAATAACTTAACATTCATCAGTTTGTTGAATATTAGCTTTATAGAACAATTTTCAAAGGTTTTTACATGGGTAAACACGTTTAGTTTTATAAAATGGCTTTTTGAAAATTTCTCCCTCCACAGCACTCATACTTATCTACTCATGGGGAAAAGGGGATAAGAATAGGTGGGGAAAGAATAATGCATTTGCACTTTCCAGCTTGTATTTTGCCCTGCAGATCTGCATGTACTTTTGTACCTGTGGTGTGCCTGCTGTTAATTTTCAAAGTATTCATAGACCTGCAAGCATCCCCATGCATTCTGAAAATTGCCCCTTAATGTAATATTTTTCTAATTCCTCAATATCTTTTCTAACTTGAGGATTTTCTTGATTCTGTCCAAATTTCTTTAGGCACTAAAACCTATCTCTTATGGTGGCCTAATAAGACATTGAAATACCTCAAAGAGGTCATGCTATTATATTGCTCCTGGTTTTCCCTTTCTCTAGGGCAGAGATTACTAACCTTTATGGTTGAGTGGTCTCCTTATTAACCTTCGAAAAGTTCAGGGACCCCCAGTTCATCTTCAGTCCTCTTCCTCAACCCCTTTCCTCAGTTCCAAGCCTTCCTCACTAGTGCTCTTTATCTCCCTTCTCCTTCCTGTTTCTACTAGTCCCTCCTCTTCCAGCCAGTCCTTTTCTCTCTCTCTCCTAAGCCAGGTCCCTCCAGCCCCCTCTCTTCGCCCAGCCAATACACACCGGTCTCTCCACTGAAACTGCACCCCCCCCCCCGGCCCCTTCCCCAACAATTTGTGCAGAGCAGACATATAACCTTCCCAATAATAGAAAAAATCCCTTTCAATACCAAGCATATTGTGAATTAATCAGGGACAGACTCAGAGTTGATTCAAAGTGTTGGCACCTTATGCCGAAACCTACGTCAAAGTACATGCCCCCTCCTCAAAAAGGTGTATTGCAGTTACTTTTTTGGATTTTAGGGCCTGATTTGCTAAGACTGTTTTCCCATTTTCCATGGTAAAAAGCTTAATAAATCAGGCTCTTAATAGACCACTGCTCAATGCCAACAAAAGGCAGTGACCCCCACTCTTCCTCCTCCCTCTCCCACCACTCCCACTGACCAATTAAGTTACATTTGTGTGTGTGTGCATGTGGTGCAGAGGTGGGGTAGCGCTTTACAAATGATAAATACAATAGTAGGTGGGGTGCCTGTGTGTTTGCGGGGTATGGAGGTGGGGATGCTTGTGTGTGTGTGTGTGGTGTGGAGGAGGGGAAGTACTTTTTGTACATGCACATTGTACCCTTTACTTATTTTCCATGCATTCATCCCTTCCCTTCCCTCCCCTCCCCACTCCAACCCCTCTCCTGCTGTCTCTCCCCCACCCCAGGATTCTCCCCTTCAACCTCCCCCCCTTGCATTCACCCTGCCTTTCATTAACAGAAGTGTTGAGGCAGCCAGGAGAGCAGGTGACTGCACAGCCTGCCAGGAATAAAAAAGGTTACTAAGTTTGCTGCACAGACAACGGAATAAATTAAAGGGGCAGTAGCCTACTGCCTCTTTAATAAGCTTGGTAACCATTTTTTTTCCTTGCTGGCTTTGCAGTCACCCGTTCTCCCAACTGTGATTGCAGCACCTCTACTGCGCGCAAGGGTTGGGATCCCCGTGGTCAGTCATCGGTTCAGTCACGTCCCGACTGCTCCTCTGCTGCCCGTGTGGTTGGGATCCCCACGGGCAGTCACCGGCTCTTCTGACCGCGATCTTGGTCATCTCAGCACTTCTGCCTATGAGAGTTGGAATAGGAAGATTGGCGGTTGGCAGAAAACCGGCCCTTCATTAGCTGGTTTTAGGGTCCTGCCGGCCGCCGGCCTCCAGTCTTTAAAACCAGGCAGGCCAGCCTAAAACAGGTCAGTTGGCAACCTTACTGCCAGGCCTGCTGACAACCAGTTGTTTGGCAAGCCAAGGTTCCAATGAGATGCATTGCAGAACAGGGGAAGTAAGAGATTAGACTAAATTTCCAACAAAAATCTCAAATTTAAATCATTAGGTGAGCATAGACTAAAACATAGGAGCTTCTGCCTCCCCACTGTTGAAGTCCCTGCCATGAACTTTACATTAAGACTAAACCATCTGTAGGAATGTACCGGGAAGCCACATAAACCTCAAGGGAAGAAGGAAAATTAGCAGGAAGTCACCAACCAAGAATGAAAGGTAACTGGTCAGATTAAATCTACACAGCAAGTGTACTGTATAGCCATGGCTGCGATAGAAATAATAATAATAAAACAAAAAATCCTCACCCTTCCTTTCGATCCAGCCACGCGGCTCCTGCACCTTACAGAGCCACGGCTGCGATAGCAGCAATTATTTAAAAAGGAAGTTACACTCGAGGGTGCGGAATGCAGCAGTAGGGGTTCAATAGCAGAGGCTGCACAACTGTTTTGGTTTAAAAAAAAATATTATTGCTATTGCACCTGTAAGGTGTAGGAGTCGCATGGCTGCTTTGGAGGAGAGGGTGAGGCTGCAGGGGGACAAGGAGAGAGAAATGAAAAATTGTTTTTTGCTCTGGCTGTGGGACTGCGACGGCCAGAGCAAAAAAACGGCTTTTCAGCTGCCGGATTTAGGGTTTAGCTCTCTGCCGGCAACTGGCCAGGCCATATTAAAACCGGCCAGTTGCAAATCCTAGTAGAACCCCTGTAATTATCTCACAAACCCTCGGTGGTCCACTGCTCGAGGGTATTCATGTTTAGGTCCTTTGTATCATTTCATATGTTATGTTGTGTCTATGGTCTTTCATATGATCACCTCTGGACTGCCTCTACCCTGTTTACATCCTTCTAGAGATGACTTCCAGAACTGGGCACAAGACTCCAAATAGGTTTCACCGACAACATTTACAGAGGTTTTTAAATATTTTAGGAAGATAGAAATGGCAGTGGCCAGGAGAGGAGTGGTATCAGAGACCCCCTGCTGCCTCCTTCTTCCCAGTTTTGATCGGCTATCGGTTGCCAGAGAGAGAGAGAGAGAGAAGAGGTGGCAGTGGTTCCACTGAGGCCCAGGAGAGAAGTGGTAACAGAAGTTGGGGGATGGGAAGAGGAGTCAGAAGCTGTCTGATCAGGAGTTGGGAAGGAGGAAGCAGCAGCAGCCTGTTCAGAGGCTAGGAAAAAAGTAGTGCCCACATTGGAAGAAGGAAGTAGCAGAGGATCAGAGCAGGCAGGAAAACATCAGTGGCCTATGCAGGTCAGCAATGATCAGTAAACATGGAGATGAGAAAACGAAATACTGGGAAGAAACGAGGCAAAGGACAACAAAGAAGATAAGGGGAGAAGAGAATCATGTTTTTCCATTTTTTTTCCCTTAGAGGCAATGGTTGCCATATCTGAAACTGTCTTATATTCATAGCAGTACAGTAGATCATTTTCTGTTAAAACAAAAGACTTATAGCCAGGGACATTGAACATTTTTAGAGATTTTCCCTTAAATTGTAGAGTTATTTTTACATTTTTTAGATATAAGCAGTAATATCCTTTGTCATCTATAGCCCTCCTTCTTCCAATTCCTCCTTCCAAGTGGAGTTTACATCTTTCCTAGTGGAAAGTTTGCTTCAGTTTCCCCCCTCCTTATTTTAGGCGATTTTAATTGTCCTCCCTCGATTGATCTGCACTCTTCCCTGTTGGAGACTATGTCCAGTCTTGGGTTTTTCCAGTTGGTTTCTTGTACCACCCATAAAACTGGTCGCACCTTGGACCTTATCTTTTCCCCAATTGTTCCTTTTCCCCAACCCTCCCCTCCCTCTGTCCTTTCCGTCCCTTGGTCCAATCACTTTCTTCTGACCTGCTCTCTCTCATTTTCTATGTCATCTCCCTCTCCTTCAACTTTGCCTTCATTGAGGCCTTTTCGTCCTCTTTCCAGTCCTGTTCTACACTGTCTCTCTGTGCATTCATCTGCTCCTTCCACTGCTCCCTTGGATTTACTGGTCTCCTCCTGGTGTTCTACTCTCTCCTCTGCCCTTGATATTATAGCTGCCTTCCAGATGTCCAAACTGCATATCACCCTCTCTAAACCTTTTTATCATCCTGGTCTTTATATCCTACACGATTAACTTCTTCTCCACCGCTTGCACTCTATCAGTTTCTGTGATTCAGTTCTTAGCTAGTTCACTTATCTTACAGACCGTTCTTTCCAATTCAAGATTTTCCTCTTCTTTCCCACTCCTTTCTGGTATTCTCCAAGGCTTCTTTCTAGCTCCCACCTTGTTTAATGTATTTATGGCCCCCTTGCTTTTGCTGATTCAGCCTCCGGATAGCATTCCTTTGGTCTATGCAGATGACATACAGATTCTCTTTTCCGTCTCTCCCTCCTTAGATATCTCACCCCTCCAACCCTGTCCTCAAGCAGTTCATTGCTGACTTGATGACAACCATCTAGTTTTAAATATTTCTAAATGTGAGGCTTTCGCTTTTCCAGTTCCCTCTGCTGCCCTGGTCCCTTTTCCTATTATTTCCTCCTTACCTCTTCCTTTTAAGGACTCCATTAAGACCCTTGATGTAATGCTCAATTCTGCTCTCTCTTTTAAACCTCATCTCTCTAAATCTACTTTCTTTATCCTGTGTCGTCTGCGCTCTGCCAGTTCTGTCTTAACTGTTCCTTAATTCACTCAGTAAGTTCTTGCTCTTATTATGTCATGCCTCGACTACTGTAATTCTCTCTTTTTAGGCCTTCTTCACTATTCCATTCAGCATTTCCAACTGTTTCAATCCACTGCTGCTAAACTGATTTTCAGGGTCCGCTGCTTTGACCATGTCTTGCCTTTTCTTTTTTCCCTGCACTGGTTCCCTATTTCTTTTTGTATTCGCTTTAAGATTCTAACTTTCGTTCATCAAGCTCTCTTTTCTGCATGCCCCCTTTTCTGGCTACACATCTCTCCTTATCAACCTGCTCGCGTCCTTTGCTCTTCCAATGCAGCACTTCTGTCCCTTCCTCTACCTTCTGCTCTTCGTCTGGTTAAATCCAGGAACTCTTCCTTTTCCTATACTTTTCCCACTGTCTGGAATTCCTTCCCCCTGTCTCTTCATCTTGAATCCTCTTTCCCTGCTTTCAAGAAGAAGCTCAAATCTTGGTTCTTTCAACAAGCTCTCAGATATCTCATTAATGTGAATTAGACAGACACGTTTTACCAACATAAAATGCTTTGAAAATTGCTCTCTTAAGGCTCTAGACAATTTGTTTCCATCTAAATAAACTGAAGCCATCCAGAATGTCACACATCAGAAGAACATTCAAATGGTTAACTTCCCATGACTTAGTAATATTTCAAGAGCTGAAATGTTTAAAAATTTAGTGGAGACTCTACAGTTCCCTCATGATGCATTACTCCTGTACCTAAAACTGTTTATATTACCTTGTGAGCTGCTTCATCTCAGCAGGTTCTGTTTTTAACACAGGAATAAGAGACTTGCTTAGAGACTGCTTCATGTACTGGGACCATGTTAGTTACTCTGGCCCTGGAATCATAGAAACCTTTGATTATGCAATTATTCTTTCATGTTATTTCCAGATTGTTTATGGGCTCCAGGGTCAGGTTGTTTCTTGATGTGTCCCATATGACTCGGGTAAAAAGGAAATATTTTGTATCACTATGTGCTGAAGTTGTTAATTAGATGCCACTTTTTTCCTCATTTACCTTGCTGAGTGCTAATTTTACTATTAAGAGCCTAAATGGGTATTCTGAGAGCTTAGTCAATTGTCAGATTTTATAACTTAAGTTTTTTTTTCTTGATTCACATGTTTTGAGTGAAGTGACTACCTTCTGAGGGTTGTCTTGATTAAGGGCTTCTTGTTAATAGGATAAAATAATATAGAAATATACTCATAGAATATGACAGCAGAAAAAGACCATAAGGCCTATCTAGTCCTTTCATACAAACCAACTATTCAGCTCTACTATTCCTTCTTTTCCATCACAGATTGTTGGTATTTGTCCGAAGATAAAGCCTACTGCAATAATCAATAGTTGCACTACCAGTTGAAAAGTCAAAGGACCTATATATAAGCTTTTAATCTTCTAATCAAACGAAGCCTTCAAAAGATACCTCGTGCTACTGCCTCTGTCTATTTCAGGTTTAAAAAGAAACCAGTTTCTCGAAACCAGTCCTTAACATCAGAAAAGCCTGCTAGCAAAGGTGACATCTGCACATTTAGGTAAATCTTAAAAGGAACAAACAAAATAATGTAATCAGCATAAAATCTAAAACTTACATTAAGATTCCTCAATTTCATGCAAAGAAGTAAAAGACAGATTAAATAACATGAATTGTAAGGCCGCGGGCCCCGTCCGCGTGGCCGCTTCTAACCGGGGGGGCGGCAGGCCGTTCGCCCCCCCCCCAGTGTTACGGCGGCGCGCGGCTTGGACGGTGTCCCGCGTGGTCTGGCGGCCTCATTGGCTCCCCTCGGCGTTTCAAATGCTCGGGAGCCAGTGAGAGGGCTGGGACCTCGGCAGCGGGGGGGGAGGGGGGGTGGTGCGGGGACTCAGCGCTGCTCCGGCAGTTGCTGGGTTGAGGCTGGAGGTGCCTGATATTTTTTGCGGGAGCAGGCTTCGTCGGTGGGGGGTTTTCGGCCCTGTGCAGCAGCGTGAGGTGGCACGAGAGGTTTCCACCGTCATCGGAGCTCCGTGGGGCAGCGGAGCAGAGGCTGGGGAGTCGGATGGCTTGTGGCAGTGTTCTGGCTGACTGCAGCCCCGGGCTGAGGTGCAAAGGCTATTCCCGCAGGCAAGTGGCTTCATCTTTGCCCCCCTTTTTACCGAGGTTTTTCTTTGGGGGGGGGGTGCCTCAATTACAGGAACTTATTAAAAAAAAAAAAAAAAAGGGAAACGAAAAACAGAGGAACGCAGAGATTTATTATATCTCTCAAATTTAAAAAAACCCCAAAAAACCCAACTGAAATAGAAGGCTAATAGTTTCCAGGGTTCCTCCAGCCTTTCAATTTTGCCATGGCCGACGGAGGGAAAAAGGGGTGTCCCAGACAGAAAGAAGGGTCTGGCAAGGCCAATCCGGGCGGTTCTCGGGGAGATGGGCCTGCTTCTTTGGGGCGCCCAGCTCAATTAGGGTGGGGGGGGGGGCCAGGGGCAGGGCTCCGAGCCGTGGTCCGGCGTCCGGACGTGGTACTAGCCCTGTCGGAGGTTCCAGGCAGGGGGGGTGAGTGGGGAGGGGGGTTTCGGCTGGCCCTTTAGCTGGGGGTAGGCGAAGGAGGTCTAAAGGTCCGGCAAGAGGCGCCTCGGGGCTTGGAGAGGCGCTCGGTCCTTTGTGTGGCCTGGGGGTTGCCCCAAGTCTAGTGGGGGGGAGTGAGGGTGCTAATCCGCAGGTGGGCAGTGTGGTTTTGGACGCTGTAAGTCCTGGGGGTTTCTCGGCTCCTGCTGGGGTAGCTTACTCGCCCGCTTGGGCGCATTGGCAAGGCGGGGGTCAAGGCTCTTCCCGTGTGGAGTGGCTAGGGGCGTGGCAACCGCCGTGGCCTGTGGCGGGTGTTCCTTCGCCTTTTCCTGTTTTTTCTCCGCAGGTTTCTACCGGCTGGCACTACTTGGGGCAACCTTGGGGGGCTCCTGCTGGACAGACGGACGGCGTGCGGGCGAGCGCAGGTGGTGGTCCTGTGTCTGTCGGAACCGGGGGAGGATCGGAAGCATCAGTGTCGACGCCACCGGAGACGGACATGGCTACTGATGTAGATGCACCTGCTGCAGGTGAGTTGGACGCTAGCGCTGGCGCGGCGGTCGGAGATGGGGGTAAGACACGGGTGACTAAGCGAAGGCGGCGTTTATGAAACCGGCGTCGGCGTTCGGGGTCCTCCGCTTTTTCAACCTCTGAGTCTTCGTCCGGTTCTGTTTCGGACGACTTGGGCCGGAGTCAGCTGGCCACGGGTGGGGCGGGCGGTGCCGGACAGGTGGGTTCGGTGCCCTCGGTGGCGGTTTTTTCGGAGTTATGGGAGGGGGTGCCAAAGACTCTTCGGAAAAAGATTGTGAAACGTCGCTATTTAGATATTTTCCGTTTACTTGAAGGTCGAAAACGGTCGGGGGATAGTCGGTGGAAGCGTAAGGAGGACGAGAAGGCTGGTAGGGTTAAGAGAGTGGCACGGAATGTGGTTAATTGGACTCGGTCTTTCCTGCGCTTGGCTAGTGTATGGGGTCATTCGCATCCGGAGCAGTACGGTATGCTTCTGGCTTACGCGGATTCCATACTAGAGGCCTCACAGACTCATGAGGGTTGGGCTTGGCTCAACTATGATGAGAAATTCCGTGATAAGATGGAAGAGAATCGAATGTTGTCTTGGGGAACGCAGGACATTAATCTTTGGCTGACGCAAATGGCAATCAGACCTGAAGGCGGAAGTGTGGGTGGGCAAAGAGGTGGAGTTGCCGTCCCCGCGAGGGCGGATCGGCCCTTTCGATCGGGCGTGCCACCTGTTTTGCAGAGAACTCCAGGGGGGGGGGAGCTGGGGACTTGTGCTGGCGCTTCAACAAGTCTTCATGCCCCTTTCCGGATTGCAAATTCCGGCACGCCTGCTCCATCTGTAATGGGGGTCACTCAGCACTCAAGTGTGTCAAAAAGAGTGTCGGGGGCGTTTCAGCTCCCACCCACAAGTAGTAGGGGCTTGTGGAGTTTGGCCCCCACCCCGGTTGCGATTGATGTTTTAGGTCCGTGGCTTAGGAAATATCCTAAGCGACAGGTCAGCTGTATCTTGGAGAATGGTTTTAAGGAAGGGTTTCCCATACCAGTGGTGGGCAGCGTAGGGGTAAACAAGGCTTGGAATTCGCCTTCTGTTCGGCGTTTTGCGCAGCTGGTACGTGATAAGTTGGCAACCGAGATTGAGTTAGGTAGGGTAGCGGGTCCTTTCGGAGCACAACCTTTCGCAGATTTTGTGGTATCTCCTTTGGGTATCATTCCAAAGAAGGAGCCGGGAAAGTATTGCCTAATACATAATCTTTCCTTTCCCATTTGTTCCTCGGTCAATGATCACATTCCTAGGGCTTTGTGCGCCGTACGGTACGCCTCTTTTGATGAGGCTGTCGAGCTCGTGCGAGCCTGTGGGCCGGGGTGCTTGCTGGCGAAAGTGGATATTGAATCCGCCTTCCGTTTATTGCCGGTGCACCCGTCTGCTTTCCATTTGTTGGGGTTTTGCTTCGAAGGTCACTTTTACTTCGATAAGAGTATGCCTATGGGCTGTTCGATTTCCTGTGCTTATTTCGAACAGTTTAGCTCCTTTTTACATTGGGCATTCGTGGACTGGGTGGGGTGCGGCTCGGTGGTGCATTACTTAGATGACTTCCTCTTTGTTGGACCGGCGCATACGGGGCAGTGCAAGGCATTGTTGGATGGGTTTGTCCAGTTGGCCCAGGTGTGGGGTGTTCTCTTAGCTTCAGGAAAGACGGAGGGTCCGGCGACTACTCTTACCTTTTTGGAAGTTGAGTTGGATTCCGTGGCATTGGTAGCCCGACTGCCGGAAGAGAAAGTTACGAGGCTGCGGGTGTTGGTCGCCAATGCGCTGGGCTCCCGCAAGCTAACACTTCGGGAGATGCAGTCCTTAGTGGGGTCCCTGAATTTCGCGTGCCGGGTTATCCCGATGGGGAGAGTGTTCTTGCGTCGTTTGGCAGCGGCTACTGCGGGTGTCTCTAGGCCGCATCATCGGATTCGGATGTCACGCAGCTTGCTGGCAGACCTGCGGATCTGGGACGATTTCCTGCGTAACTTCAATGGTACCACGGTGCTGAGAGATCAGGAGGTGACTTCTGCGGATCTGCAGTTGTATACAGATGTGGCGGGGGGCTTGGGTTTGGGGATTTATTTTGGGGGCTCATGGTGCGCGGAGGGCTGGCCTCAATCCTGGCAGGATGTAGGGCTTACGAAGAATATTACCTTCCTCGAGTTGTTTCCCATTTTGGTGGTCATGTCATTGTGGCCGGATAGACTCCGCAATCACAGGGTGCTCTGGTGGTGCGACAACGAAGCTGTAGTGTCCGTGCTCAATAACTATTCCCCAAGATGCCAGCCTGTAGCTGACCTGATGCGGCAGGTGGTGTTCGCCTGCTTGCAGTTGAATTTAGTGATTAAGGCTCGTCATATTCCTGGGAGTCATAACCAGATTGCTGATGCTCTTTCCCGTTTCAAGTGGGAGCTGTTTCGGACCTTGGCGCCGGATGCGGACGATGAGGGCTCATCGGTCCCGGAGCATTTATGGCGGATTGGCCTCCAGCCATGATGGAGCTGTTTCGGAATTTCGTCTCTTCGGCAACGTGGGTCGCTTATCAACGTGGCTGCTGCAGTGTGGTATCCTTCTTGGTACTTCATGGCTGGCGAGCTGGGTCAGCATCGGATCTGCTTCTGGGTCAGTATGTGGCGGTAGCTAAGGCTGCTGGACTGTCGCGGACCACTGTCCGAAGGAACTTGGCAGGATTCTCCTTTTTTGCACGGGCTCTCGGGTGGGGGGGGGCGGGCGGGGGATTTTTAACGCGTACGCTGTTGCGGGGTTGGGAGTGGTCCTGTCCCTCGCTGGGGGATTGGCGGTGCCCTATCACACATGACTTACTGCGACGTTTATGCGGTGCATTGCCTCAAGTGGTTTCCTCCTCCTACGAGGGGGCGCTCTTTCGGGCTGTTTTTTCGTTAGCCTTTTTCGGCGCGTTTCGGGTGGGTGAGTTGGTTTCGGAGTCGGGTCGGATTCGCAATGGGAGGGAGGTTCAAGTGCATCAAGTGCATTTGCTCAGGGGTGGAGTTCGTATCCGCCTTGCCCGTTCAAAGACGGATCAGGCGGGAAAAGGTATGTGGGTGGAATTGGCAGCGGTGCGGGGTTCTCCCTCGTGTCCTGTCGCTTTACTACAAGCGTACTTACGCGTTCGTCCGGAGGTCGGCGGTAGCCTTTTTATCCATCAGGATGCGCGGGTTCTTACGCGTTTCCAGTTTACCGCGGTGCTACGGCTGTCCTTACAGCTGATAGGTGAGGATCCTGGTGCGTTCGCTCCTCATTCCTTCCGGATTGGGGCGGCGACCAGTGCAGCGGTGGCTGGCCTGCCCGATCAGGAGATACAGCGCATTGGGCGATGGCGGTCGAGAGCCTTCCACAGCTACGTGCGTTTGTAAGGGCGTGGGGGGGGGGCACTAACTGTTCTATTCTTTTTGTTGCAGATGCAGGGCATAGATGCTGTTGGATTCTTGGCCACTCCTTTGTGTTCTGGGCTGGTCAGCGAGCAGCGACGCGCCCAATGAGGCTGAATTTGGGATTTTCCGAGCAGGCGGTGACTGTCACATGGCTGGGCGAGCGCGGACTCCGGTGGATCCAACTCTTGCCTTTGCTTCGGAACCTCCAGCGTTCCAGAGGCTCGCCGGACGTTTTGCTGCTCCACTTAGGTGGCAACGATCTGGCTTCTTGGACTTGCCGGCAGTTGATTCGAGCAGTTATCAAGGACTTTGGGGTGGTGTTGGGGATGTTTCCAGGTGTACTATTACTTTGGTCTGATATCATTCCAAGGCCGTCCTGTAGGGCTCAGCGACAGTGGTCATGGGGTGTGACGAAGATTAACTGTCAAATTGGCCGGTGGGTGGGTCAGCAGGGGGGTTGTCAAATTTTGCACCCTTGGGTGGACATGGAGCGCCCGGGCCTTTACAGGTCGGATGGGGTGCACTTGTCCCCAGTGGGGTTGGATTTACTGCTTAACAATTGGCAGGAGGCCTTGGAAGGTATTCGGTTGGGGGAGAGGGCTGGTCGCAGCTTACCTTTGGGGGGCGGCTCTGGTCGTGGCTGACCTGAGCCGGTGGCGGGATCCCGGAGGTTTCCGGGGTCCGGAGCCGGTGGCAAGCATGAGGGCGGGGGTGGGGTACCCCGACCCGGTTAATCCCTCAGGCTTTTGCTAATAGCATGGCGAAGCCGGAAGAGGGAGGGCGTGGAAAAATGTCGGGCCTGTGCCCGGGGGAAGCGGATGCGGCGTCACCTTGCTACTAACATGGCAGGTGAGGGCTCGCTCTGCTTGGGGGGGGGAGTTATAATGTGTTGATTTGTATTGGTTGGTTGGTTAAAAGGTTATTAAAGCTGCGACCAGTTTAAGTCCAAAATTGTTGTCATGTGTTTGTTCTGAATTAGTCTTTGGAGAAAAATGAAAGAGGGGGGGGGACTGGGGAGGGGCGAGAGGCAACGTGTCCGCCTTACCCGGTTATTGTAAGGCTGCGGGCCCCGTCCGCGTGGCCGCTTCTAACCGGGGGGGGCAGCAGGCCGTTCGCCCCCCCCAGTGTTACGGCGGCGCGCGGCTCGGACGGTGTCCCGCGTGGTCTGGCGGCCTCATTGGCTCCCCTCGGCGTTTCAAATGCTCGGGAGCCAGTGAGAGGGCTGGGACCTCGGCAGCGGGGGGGGGGGGGGGAGGATGCGGGGACTCAGCGCTGCTCCGGCAGTTGCTGGGTTGAGGCTGGAGGCGCCTGACGTCCCGCCCGCCCACCCTGGCTTGGGGACGCTTGTTGTTGGGGGGTAGTGGGTTGTTGCAGCTGGAGGGGGGGGGGGCTTTGGCGGGATCCTGGAGGTTTCCGGGGTCCGGAGCCGGTGGCAAGCATGAGGGCGGGGGTGGGGTACCCCTGACCCGGTTAATCCCTCAGGCTTTTGCTAATAGCATGGCGAAGCCGGAAGAGGGAGGGCGTGGAAAATGTCGGGCCTGTGCCCGGGGGAAGCGGATGCGGCGTCACCTTGCTACTAACATGGCGGGTGAGGGCTCGCTCTGCTTGGGGGGGGGGAGTTATAATGTGTTGATTTGTATTGGTTGGTTGGTTAAAAGGTTATTAAAGCTGCGACCAGTTTAAGTCCAAAATTGTTGTCATGTGTTTGTTCTGAATTAGTCTTTGGAGAAAAATGAAAGGGGGGGGGGGAGACTGGGGAGGGGCGAGAGGCGATGTGTCCGCCTTACCCGGTTATTACAAAATGGATCCTTATGGAACACCTTGCATTAGGGATCACCAATCTGAAATATCATCTTCTATCCTCACTTGCTGACATCTTCCAAAAGAGTAGAAAGAAATCCAACTTAAAACAAATCCACCTAATCCAATTTGTCGTAATCTATCTAAGAGAAGAGAATGAGTAGTAGAGTCAAAAGATGCTGAGAGGTCAAGGGAGAGCAATAAATAAACTCCTTTTTCAACTCTTCTAGACCTCTTCAGTAATGAATTTATCAAATGTTAGTAAAGTTTTAGGACTGGGACCTACACAAAAAACATGTTGATAACAGTTTAGCACATTATGAATTTCAAGCAATTCCTGAAATTGAGTATGAGCCACCTGTTCCTGTACCTAGTGACCTTGGGCAAGTCACTTAACCCTCTTTTGCTCAGAAAAATCCAAGTTATCAATGTCCCTGTTTAATGTACATTACTGAGTTTAAGTTACAATATAAACTGCTTTGACTGAAATGATAAAGCAGTATAAAATACCTGTTAAATAAATAAATACCTTGAACTGGCAAAGTTGAAATGGGCTGATAGTACAGTTAATTAATGGAAGTGTATTCTTTTTTGGTAAGAGCCTGACAACTATTCATTTAAATGCCATTGGCACTTTGCCTTCTTGTCAGTAATGACCTGCCACATCTCACGCACGCTTAGTGAAGCAGAAGAGATGTAATCCAAAACACAGCTAATATCCCATAGACTTGTTATCTGGGTGATCTCCTCAAAATCTGGAAACCTAAACTCACACTAATTTAGGCATTTCCAAGATCACAGAATGATCCACTTGAGACATGTCAATTGTCTGGGGAATAGTGCCCAGATCATTTAGTTTGGAATCATAATAGTCTGCAAAATTTATAGTGGTGGGTGCTTTGTCTATAGAGCTCACTGGAGAGAAATGTATTAACATTTGAACAATTCAAAACAATTATTGAGGCTGTGAATGGCTGAGTTTATCCTTTTATTATAACAGGACTTCCTAGTTTCCCCCAGTGTCTTTCTCTAATCTGCAAAACAGCAACAAATGTTCTTCTGTACAATCAGCAGTCTTATGTTTGTCATTTTCAATCTTGATATTGTACCAACTTTTTTTTTTTTAATAACGAGATCTCTGGAATAGCATGGAGCACAATGAGTTCAGCAATACTTCTTTTGGTTGTCCTGATTGACAGCATACAGAATAAGTTCCTTTTTCTAATGCAAAACTAAGTCGTCAACATCCAAGTGAAAAGGAGCATCTATAACATCAGGCCATTCTGATTTAAAATGCCATTTTAAGTTCTGGAACAAGCCTCTTCTTCTCTACAGATAAAGACAATGTAAACTTTTTAAGATGACGATCTGACCAAGTTACTGCTACATTTGATTACTGGGTTGTTAAAAAAACAATGTCCTACTGAAAGAAAAACAAGATCAAGAATATGACCCTTTAAATGCAAAGGGGTGCTAGTTAATAAACTCCATGACTACCAATCCTGACCCCATGCTGGTTGGGCATCAATTTTGTAGTCCCTACAGTCTCAGGTCCCTAACTACCTCTGATTTTTATTTTGCAGGAGACTAGGGCTACATCTTCAGGGAGGTAACAATCTATTATGACATCTACCTCTCTGGAATTCAGGGTTCCAGCTCCTACCATTACTTCAGTGGTGCAGAATACCCTCCTCTGTTCTGGATATTGCAAGTGGCATAAAAAGATCACCGTACACTATTCTTGTTGAGCCATTAAAAGTTTCAGGCATCTAAACAAGGCAGAAATTTAGGTGTCTCTACAAATATATTAATACAACAGAACGAGAAGGAGAGGCATGCCAAACACACTTATGACCCCAACAGCAATGACAAAGAGCAGCCAAACAGCCTGTAACCAAGCATTCTCGTTGTATGCACCAACCCTTTGGAACACCCTCCCGGATCCGATCAGAGTCATCTCAGACCTTCCAGCCTTGCACAAGACATTAAAACCCCATTTATTCCAGCAATTCTATGATCATATACCATAAGGAAAATCATCTTTGATAGACTGACAGCCCAATGTTGCTATTTACCCTTGTGCTTCATGTCACCATAGGATGTTTTTCCCATTATGTACTATAGTTCAACCCTGTTAAGTTATCCAAATTGACATTCCTGTTCTATGTACAATATTCCACTATTTACTGTTATATGTAAACCACTCTGACTACAAAATAGAGTGGTATATAAAATTGAAAAACACAATAAAAATCAATCAATCAATCAATAAATGCATGTTATTTACCGCGGGCCATATTTTGTGCAATAGGATCCAGGGCTTATTTTGTGCTGGTATGCAGTGGTATGGCATACTGGCATTTATTTATTTAAGAGTTTTTATATATTGCCTTTTCATTTAATCAAGGCGGTTTACAATAACTAATGTTTTGTTTTTCCTCTTTTGCTTGTCTAGAATGAGCCCATAGCCTTTAGGCATCACTTTTCAGGTGGTGGCGCCAGCGACTGAAACAACCTTTGGATTACCATTGTTTTTAAATTTTCCTGCTGCTGTAGTTTGCCTCAACTACAGCTTTCCCATTGCTGCTGTGCCAGAACAATGAGAAGAGGAAAGCCCAGAGAGAGGCGCCAAGCCCAGCGTGCGCACCTCACGCATTCTCCTGTTCATGCATGGTTCTCTTGGTCAGAGTTTGCTGCGCTAATGACAGTCAGAGCCTTGGAGGCGATCTGTTTGTTTTCTCTGCTGCTGAACTTGGCCACTGGTATCCCCCTGCCACCATCTGCAGCTTGATTTTTAAGTGTCTGTTACTACCTCTATCTGCTTGTGCCACTATAACTGCCTACCACCATGATCTTTTATTTTTAGAGCAGCTACCGCTGCCCTTCCCCCTCCCCTTCTCCCTTCCCTAATCAGGCGATTGCTGTCCCAGGGTTGGGGCTAGCCTCCTCCTGGGCACTCACAACAGAGGCAAAAGCAGCTTCCACCTCCTGCCTTCAGCTCTTTCTCCTCATAAAGTCCCTCTGTGCCTGCTACAGCCAGTTGGCCAGTTCTGTAAGGTCCCCCAGGCACCTCAGACCCTTCTACAGTGGTGAGTACCTCTTTTCTCCAATATGTGTGTGGATGTTGCAGTTGTTGCCTCTTTCCCTTAGCCCTTCTCTCCACCTTCACAGGACAGCTTCCGTTCTCTCTTGTCTCCTTCCCTGTTACCCACTCTATGCTTTCTACCCCTTCACCTTGCACTCTGCTTTTTCTTCCTTATTCTCTTTCCTGATCCCAGCTCTCTGTATTCCAAAGTGGGAGGGGATGAGGGCAGAGAGAAGGGAGTACCAAGTGAAGGGGTAGAAGGCAGAGAGCAGGACAGGCATCAAGGGCAACAAAACGCCTTTTTGTCCTATACTTTGCGCTCTCTGCCTCCTTCCCTATCTCTGGGAGCATCCCATCATGAGAAGGAGATGAAAACAGAGTAGGGCAGGGTGAGAGAGGGGGTGCATTGAGATGATGGTGCAGGGCGATGGGGTGAAAGGCAAAGAGTGGGTAACAGCAGGGGGCAAGAGAGAGCAGGGAAGCTGTTAGGCAAAGTTTTCATGGGAAAGAAGAGTGAGAAGTGTTAATTTGTGCTTTTGTGGGAGTGGACATTGTTATGGGGTGGTATGTGGTTTGATGGGGGTTAGCAAGTCATTTTGGTTAGGGTTGCCAACTTGGCTCCAAAACTGCATGACACAGTTGATCAGTCCAGTCTTGCATTCAGGGATATGTAATGCTCATTTCCCAATTCCATTTCCTAAGTAAAGCAAGATTACAAATCTGATTGCAACCAAAGCCACATCTGCTCCAAGAAAGGAAAACCCATCTACCCACAGACGAACCAATGGCCCCTGGTACTCCAACATAATCAGGGAAGCAAAGCGTTCCCTCAGGCAAATAGAAAGAAAATGGAGACATAACAAATCACCGGACACTCGATAACAGTACAGAGCTGAACAGCAAAATTACAACAACCTCATCAACGAACATAAACAGCAACACCATACTAACCTCATTATGAAAGCGGCAAATAAACCAAGAGAGCTCTTTAGCATTGTGAAAAAGCTCACCAAAGACCACTCTGGACATGTTTGTTGTTTTGTTGTTAAGTGCCATCGAGTCGGAGTCGACTCCTGGCGACCCTCTGGGTAGCTATCCTAAATTGTGTTTGGTACCCGTAGCTGCTGTTATTGTATTGATCCATCTCATTGCTGGCCTTCCTCTTTTGCGTTGACCTTCTATCTTGCCAAGCATGATGTCTTTCTCTAATGATCTCTCTCTTTGCATGATGTGGCCAAAGTATGAAAGTCGAAGTCTTGTCATCTGAGCTTCTGAAGAAAGCTTAGGTTTGATCTCCTCAAGTACCAACTGGTTTGTTCTTTGGGCAGTCCATGGTATACACAGTATTCGCCGCCAGCACCATAATTCAAAGGCATCAATTTTCTTCCTGTATATCTTTTTCACCATCCAGCTTTCACATCCATATGATGTTATTGAAAATACCATGGCTTGAACAAGTCTAATCTTTGTATGGAGAGAGACATCTCTGCTCTTGAGAATCTTATCTAGGTCTTTCATAGCCATTCTGCCAAGAGCAATGCGTCATCTGATTTCTTGACTTCTTGTTGCTTCTTTATTGATAGTTGATCCAAGTAGGTTAAAGTTGTTCATGATTTCAATTTCTTCTCTTTCAACGATGAATCTGTTGATTATGCCAGTTGTCATGATCTTTGTCTTCTTTACATTAAGGTGCAGGCCCATTTTGAGACTATGTTCTGTGATCGTGAGAAGCAAATGCTTCAGATCATCTTCTGGGCATAACATCCATCAAATCGACCCACAAGAATATGCACGCTACCTAATGAACAAGAACAACATGCAAGCCCAGAAAAGAACCATGGTAATATCCAACCTAAAAAGGATTAACACCAGACAAACCTGGAAAAACTTCACCATACCAACAGTAAAGCAAATAGAAGACATCGTGATTGCCTTGAATACAACCACATCACCATCAGATCCATGCCCAGTTGAATGGATCAAAAATTCCAAAGACCAGCTATCAACACACATCCACAAAATTGTAAAAGAGTCACTGATACAAGGGCATGTACCGCAGACAAGCCATGATACAACCTGTCTTCAAGGGTGCAAGGCTGTGCTCTACGGACTGAAAATCATACCGACCCATTTCAAGTCTACCATTCTTATCGAAAGTTATTGAAAAAGTGATACAGAGGCAACTACAGGACCACATTGATCTGCATGCTCCATTAGACCCACAGCAGCACGGATTCAAGCCGATGCACAACATAGAAACTCTACTCACAGCTCTATTTGACAACCTACTGAAGGGTCTAGACAATATAAAAAATGGATTTTTACTTGTATTCATAGACATCTCAGCAGCATTCGACACAGTCTCCCACTCAGTGCTGCTAAACTGATTAATGGAGATTGGACTATGCAACAACACAATAAAATATTTCACATCATATCTAAGCAACAGAACGCAGCAAGTCAAAGGAGATCACGGAAAATCCTCATAGTTCCCCATCAGCCAAGGAATATCACAAGGATCAGCTCTGTCATCTGTATTATTCAACATCTACATACAACCGATCTACGGCATTATCAAACGCCATATGTTACCATCTCACATTTATGCCAACAACATTATGCTGTACGCTCCAATAGACTCACTTGTGCCAGACTTAGCCTCCATGATCCATTGCCTTGAACAATTGGCTCGCAGATAACAACCTGAAAGTCAACTTAGACAAAACAGAAGCAATGGTCATATCCAGAAATCCCAATCTTAACCCACCTCAAACCCTCAACATCCTGAATTACACTATACTAATAAAGGATGAGGTGAAGTACTTGGGCATCACCCTAGACAGGAACTTAAACCTTCACACACACATAAGCAAAACCGCTGCAAAAGCATACCAACGATTAAAACTCATCAGGAGACTCAAACCAATACTCAGCCAAGACCATTTCCGAACCGTATGCCAGGCAATCATCACACCAATACTGGACTACAGAAACTCACTATATCAAGGACTACCTAAGCAGGCTACTCATCCACTCCAACTAGTGCAGAACACTGCAGCCCGCATCATAACTGGCACAGCCAAGAACAAACACATTACACCTATACTTCGGAAAATGCACTGGCTACCAATAGTTATACGAGCAAGGTTCAAAACCATTACATAGAAACATAGAAATATGATGACAGAAAAAGACCACATGGCCTATCTAGTCTGTCCTTCCATAACAACTACAACAGTCCCCTGTTTACCTTTAGAGATCCTCTGTGTTTGTCCCATGCTTTTTTGAATTCAGTTACTGTCCTCATCTCTACCAGCTCCACTGGGAGACTATTCCATGGATCCACTACTCTTTCGTAAAGAAATATTTCCGCATATCACTCCTGAATCTATCTCCCTTCAACCTCATCCCATGTCCCCTCGTAGCAGAACGTGCTTTAAATTGAAAGAGGCTCTCTCCCTGAACATTTATGCCACGGAGGTATTAAACATCTCAATCATATCACCTCTATCCCGCCTTTCCTCTTAGGTGTACATATTAAGATCCTTCAGTCTGTCCTCATATGCTTTATAATGAAGACCACTAATCATTTTAGTAGCCACCCTCTGCACCAACTCCATCCTGTTCACATCCTTTTGAAGGTGCGGTCTCCAGAATTGCACACTATACTCCAAATGAGGTCGCACCAAAGACTTATACAGAGGCATTATCACCTCCTTTTTTCTGCTAGCCATTCCTCTCCGTATGCACCCAAGCATCCTTCTAGCTTTTGCCGTCGCCTTTTCTACCTGTTTAGCTACTTTAAGATCATTAGACACAACCACGCCTAGGTCCCGCTCTTCTTTAGTGGACAAAAGTACTTCACCCCCTATACTATATTGCTCCCTTGGATTGCTGCAGCAGCCCAAATGCATGACCTTACATTTTTAACATTAAATCCCAGCTGCCAAATTCTAGACCATTCTTCAAGCTTAGCTAGATCCCTCCTCATGTTATCTACCCCTTCCTGGGTGTCTACTCTATTGCAGATTTTGGAATCATCCGCAAAGAGGCAAACCTTACCTGAAAGCCCTTCCGCTATATCACTAACAAAGATGTTAAAAAGAATCGGACCAAGGACAGATCCCTGGGGCACACCACTGATAACATCCTTCTCCTCAGAGTGAGCTCCATTTACTTGTAAGCTTTGTCGCCTCCCACCCAACCAATTTCTAACCCAAGCAGTAACTTTAGGGTCCATCCCTAGGGTGCTCAGTTTGTTTATAAGTCGCCTGTGAGGAACAGTGTCAAAGGCTTTACTGAAATCTAAATACACCACATCTAGGGCTCTCCCTCTGTCCAACTCCCTGGTCACCCAGTCAAAGAAATCAATCAGATTTGTCTGACAAGACCTGCCTCTGGTGAATCCATGCTGCCTCAGATCCTGTAATCCGCTGGACTCCAGAAACCTCACTATCTCTTTCAGCAGCGCTTCCAATAATTTACTCACCACCGAAGTTAAACTAACCGGCCTATAGCTTTCAACCACATCCTTACTTCCGCTTTTGTGTAAAGGCACCACATGAGCCTCTCTCCAGTCCTTTGGCACCACTCCCGACTCCAACGAGGCATTGAAAAGGTATATTCAAGATCATGCACCAATGCACAGCAGATGTTCTTCATTTCTTGATAACCAAAGATACAAACAACCGACCCAGATGAACTAGCAGCAACAATAAACTATGAACACCAGCTGGATACCATAAAACAAAACAAGCTACCTCTAGCAAAGCCATATCACTATCAGTGCCGGCCCTCTGGAACTCCATCCTGGATGAACTGCAGGCCATAAAAGACCTAAAGGATTTCCGCAAATCTCTTAAGACCTTCTTATTCATGGAATATTATGACCAAACAGCCTAAGAACTGCATTAACCATGCATGAATGAATAGATAAGCACAACCACGCATCAATGTAATTATAAGATCTACCACTTTATCCCTTTGTACATTATGTCATCCCTTATTCAATGTAAACCCATTTCGTGTAACCCACCACTTTGATTGAAGAAAAAAGTGGTATACAAATCTGGATAAATAAATAAATAAATAAAGTGATGAAGCTCAAGAGCTGATGATAGGGTAGAGGACATGATGGCGGGAGAGGTGAGGATGGCAAAGGGGAGATAAGGGGTGGGGCTTGAAGGTGTTGATAGCAGACGAGACAATTAGGGACTATGAGGAATAGGAAGAGAAAGTGATGAGGAGTGATAAAAGAGAGAGATGGAGAGGAGAATAGAAATGAGAAGGGATAGGTGGGAGAGAGATCACGGGATTAGGTGCACCTGTGAATAATCGTGATAATGAGCACAAGATGGCCATAAGAGACTGTACACCAGAGGGTGGGTGGGTAGAGGGATAAAGGGAGGGATAAAAGTTATGAGGATATGTAGGAGACAGGTACGAATGGAGAAAACTGAACAAACTTACAGAAGGTACAGATAAATAGCACACTATACTAGCCAGAGACTAGAAAGTTGCAAAATGTTATGGGGATATTTAGGAGACAGGTATGAATGGAGAAAACTGAACAAACTTACCGATAAATAGCACACTAACAATGATAAAATAAATTTATCAATAGACACACAGGACTCACAGGCTGGCAAGTAATTGTGAGGAATGTGAGGAAAGTGAGGGTAAAGGCCAAGGCAGAGAAACTCACATCCTTGAGATGAATGCATGTGTGTGATGGATGGTATCATTGAGAGCATTTTGGTTTCCTGGACCATAGGATGATTTTCCAAGGGCTGCAGAGCAAGATATGACATCCACCTATCCAAGAAGGATTAAAGTGATTTCCGCAGCAGACTGGCTAACCTACTGAAGAAGGCTTTAAACAAGATTTGTTGGGGATGGGTGAAGAAAGCCCTCTGGTAAGTAAAACATTAAATATCTCCAAAGAAATGGGTAAAAGGGGCAACATCTGGAAAGTGGTATGCATAAATGCCCATAGTATGGGAAATAAGATCTCAGATGTTGAGGCTTTAATGGAAGAGGCTGACTTGGATTTTGTTTTGTTTTTTTTATTTATAACTTTTCATAGAACTTACAAAAGCAAGCACAAAGGAAAATCGAGAGCATTTACATCAAATCTCACAACACAAAGTGTCATATAATTAGCCCTTACACATAACTAAACCAGCAAACGCTCTCACCTAGCCCACAATAATGGGGAGACAATTAAGAAGATAATTAATTAAAAAGAAAAAATAAGAGCAAAGCTCAAAATAAATGACAGCATTTAACATGGTTCCCTAACCCTCACCTATCGAATTTTGGTGTCCTTCTTTACCATCTAGAAAACTTCCTAACTGGGCTGGATCTGAGAAAACAAATTTAGAACCTTGAAATGTAACCAAACATTTACAGGGATACCTGAGGAAAAATGTAGCTGACAGGGCCACCACCCTAGGTTTCAGAACCAAAAAAGCCTTCCGCCTAGTTTGCGTGGCCCTGCAGACATCAGGAAACATTTGCACCCTAGCCCCACAAAACAGAGTCAACTTATTCTTAAAATAACTCCGAAAAACTAGCATCTTGTCCTGGTCAGAGACAAAAGTTACAACCAATGTAGCACGAGAAGCAATATTATCCTGAGAATCCTCCAGGAATTGAGTACGATCAAGTCCATCACGGGCCTGAACTACATCAAATTCCCCTGGAGGATTCATAGACAGCCCCCGACCAGAAAAATAATATAATTTAGATATAGCTATGGAATCGGCCGAGGCCAAACCCAAAACTTCCCTAAAATATTTTTGAAGCAAAATTTCAGCAGAGAGAAGACGGCAACAAGGAAAATTTAACAGTCAAATATTCTTAGCACGAAACATATTATCATACATCTCCATCCTGTGATGGATAACTGACCTGGATTTAGTGGCGGTTATGGAGCCATGATTCATGGACAGCCATGACTGGGATGTAATTATACCAGGCTATATTTTTTCAGAAAGGACAGGGTATGAAGAAGGGGAAGAGGAGTGACCCTATATGTAAAACAAAATAATATTAAAGCTATGGAATTACTAGACTTAAAAGGGAACAAAGAGGCACTATGGGTTAAACTAGAACGAGGGAATGAGGAAATCCATTTGCATTGGTGTGATATACAGATCTCCTTCACAGGGAGAAGAAGTGGACAGAGATTTAAAAGAAGACATATGCAGTATTACCAAGAGAGAAGAAGTGCTACTGATAGGTGATTTCAATATGCCGGATGTTGTTTGACACATCCCTGCTGTGATGTCTTCTAGAAGGAAATCCTGAATTCTCTACAGGGAGAATTATTCCAGCAACTGGTAACAACTCATATGTGAAGGGGCCATACTGGACCGGGTGCTTACCAATGGGAAAAGTGTTTCTGATGTTATAGTGGGAGATCATCTTGCATCCAGTGAGCACCAGATGGTGTGGTTCAGTATTAGACTAGGGCTGATAAAATTCATTCAAAAGTGAGGGTCTTAGACTTTAGGAAATTTACTTTGCCAAGATGGCGCAATAGTTCAAGGAGTCGTTAGCGGGATAGGAACAGCTGGGGGGATGTAGAAAAGCAATGGGAGAAACTGAAAGGGGATATTTTAAGGGCAACAAATCTTTTTGTTAGGTATATAAATGTAAAAGGAAAAGGAGGCCACTATGGTTCTCAAAAGAAGCAGCTGAAAAGGTGAAGAAAAAGAGGGTGGCCTTCATAAAATACAAGAGATCACAGAAAGAGGAAGACAAGCATCAATATTTTGAAAAACTTAGAGAAAGCTAGGCAAGTAGTTGGGAAGGCAAAGATACAAAAAGAACAAATAGCCAATGCAATAAAATGGGGAGGACAAGACATTTTTCAGATTTCACACCTGTACTGCAGCAACTCCATTGGTTACCTATAACGGCACGAGCAAGATTCAAAATAACTCTAAACATTTTCAAAATCATAATCAATGCTCAGCGAATGTCCTGCACAACACATTGATCAAAGAAACAACCAGCAGACCTAGACGAGCCAACGGCATCAAGAGACTCCGAACACCCACCGGATACAAGAAATCAAAGTAAACTACCTCCAACAGAGCTTTATCTTTCTTGGCGCCAGCTCTTTGGAACTCCCTCCTGGATGAACTGAGAGTCCTAAACGACATCAAGGACTTCCGCAAATCACTCAAAACCCTCCTGTTGAAAGAACACTTTTTACATATAACGTAGGATACTTATGCCCCACTGACATGCATAGAGGAGAATAAGAACCAATTGACTGAAGTCTATATGTACATCTTGTCGCCTCCCCCTCTCGTTTAATGTAGACCCATTATATTGTCAACCACTTTGATTGAAGGATAAAGTGGTATACAAAACTGGTTAAATAAATAAATAAATAAATGTTAGTGAGGGGAAGAAGTACAAAAATGGTGGTGTTAGACTCAAAGGTGAAGGGGAGGAATATGTGGAAGCTGATGAGGATAAAGTAGAATTCCTTAACAAATATTTTTGTTCTGTGTTCACAGGTGAATGGCCAGGAGCAGGATCTCAGAGAACACCCACAAATAGGAACAGAAGTAAAGGGGATCTTGAACGATTTTCAGAAGACTATATTAATGAGGAACACCCACCCCTGGGATAATCATAGCTTTATAGGTGCTTACACCTCTTAAAGGAAAGGAGGAGCCATATTCACTCTCAGGTGCAGCTGTTTATCCTCATAAGGCATATATTAAGGACCTGAGATTAATTAAGCTTCAGGTAAACAAGGTACATTAAACATATTAGGTATAGTCTTATTAATATAACTATCCCCAGCAACCTTTAGTAAATAAACAACTTAAATATCTAAACACAACCTTAAAACTAAGATGCAGACAGCAGTCCAGCAGCGAGATAGGGGCTTTCCAGTCTTTTGCATTGAGTGTCACATGTATGATTTTCTCCCAGTTGACCCTTAAGTGTGCACAGGATCAAGGAGCTCTTTGCTCTCAGGGAACGAGTCCGATCTCTGGAGGCTAGAGTAGAAGACTTGGAGGACAAAAGGAAGACAGGTACATAGACAAGACCTAAAGGGATATAGTCCTGAAGTCCCACCTCCAGTCTGGCAGCATCCCTGTTGCCATGGAGGAGAGAGGTCACATGACAGGAGCGCATCACCCTGGTGTGGCAGGAAGTGATCCTGTAGCTAGGACCAGTCCTCCAGGTGATGTAAAACCCTCTTGCTCCAAGGATGTTTCTCCAGAGCCATGTGCCCATGAGGGAAGAGTTAGGACAGCTGTTATGTTGGTGATTCGATCATTAGGCATGTAGATAGCTGGGTGGCTGGTGGACGTGATGATCGCCTGGTAACATGACTGCTTAGTGCAAAGGTACCGGACCTCACGTGCCACCTAGACAAGGTCTTAGATAGTGCCAGGGAGGAGTCTGCTGTCTTGGTACGTGTTGGTACCAATGAGATAGGAAAATGTGGTAGGGAGATTCTGGAGGCTAAATTTAAGCTTTTAGGTAGGAAGTTGAAATCCAGAACTTCCAGGGTAGCATTCTCCAAAATGCTTCCCGTTCCACGTGCAGGACCCAAAAGGCAGGCAGAGCTCCAGAGTCTCAATGCATGGATGAGACAATGGTGCAAGGATGAGGGTTTTGGATTTGTTAGGATCTGGGGAACATTCTGTGGAAAGGAGGGTCTCTTCCGAAGGGATGGGCTTCACCTTAACTGGGATGGAACCAGGCTGCTGGCATTAACCTTTAAAAAGGAGATAGAGCACCTTTTAAACTAGATAATAGGAGAGAGCCAACAGTCACCCAAGAGCACATGGTTCGGAACAGTATGTCCTTGAAGGATACTACCAAAAGAATGAAGTTAGGGCATATCAGCAGAGAGGTTCAAATAAAGACAAAAGTAGCCCAAATGCCGTTGAGTACAGAGCAGACAGCTTAAAGATTCCAAATTATCCCAGCCTACCGATAGCCAGATTAATATGAATAAAATACAGTCTCTAAAATGCTTGTGTGCAAATGTAGAAGTCTAAAAAATAAGCTAGGAGAGTTAGAATATACAGCACTAAATGAGAGGTTAGATATGATTGGTATCTCAGAGACATGGTGGAAGGAGGACAACCAGTGGGACACTGTGATTCCTGGGTACGAACTATATCGTACTGATAGAGCTGATCAAATTGGTGGAGAGGTTGCGCTCTGTGTTAGAGAGGGCATTGAGTCACAAAGATTAAAGATTTGCAGGGAAAAAAATTTGCTGTAGAATCTCTATGGATTGAAATTCCATGTAAAAAGGGGAAGGCGATGGCAGTGGGGGTGTACTATTGATGCCTGGCCAGAATGAACAAATGGATGATGAAATGCTCAAAGAAATCAGGGAAGCTAACAAAAGTTACAGAACGATAATAATAATGGGTGATTTCTATTACCCCGGTATTGACTGAGTCAGTGTCACTGCAGGACATGCTAGGAGATAAAACTTCTAGATGAAATAAATGACTGCTTCTTGGAGCAGCTGGTTCATGAACCGTCCAAAGGGGAAGCCATTTTGGACCTAGTCCTTATTGGAACACAAGATCTGGTACAAGAGATAAGGGTATTGGAGCCACTTGGAGGAGAAATGGTAAGGAAATCCAGAGTACTACCTTTTAACTTTCGAAAAGGAGACTATGATAAAATGAGGAAAATAGTTAAGAGAAAACTAAAAGGAGCAGTTGCAAAGGTTAAAGACTTACATCAGGTTTGGGTGTTGTTTAAAAATACTGTCTTGGGCGGGGTCACGTGATGCGGGCAGAGTAGTGGTCGCATCCTGGGTGCGCTCCGCAACCCCCCAGCCCAAACCGGCGATTTAAACCGAAAAAATTAGCGTGTCCGAGTCCTGCCCTAGCGAGGATTGTACCGGAGCTTTCACTGCCTTGGTAGCCGACCTCCGAGTGGAAGTGAGGGGCATGGCGACTGCGGTAAAAGCCACCCGCAGAGACAGGGAACGCATGGCAGGGACCGGCAAGATGGCGGAGCCGGCTGGGGCGCCAAGCTCTCCGAAAACCACGGCGCACCTCGAGGAGGTGTCAGCAGCTGTAGCGGCAGTCCTGTCTCCCCAATTCTCAGCCCTCCATGATAAAATGGATGGGCTACAGAGTTCTATTGACGCCTTGGGGAGTCGGTTGAGAGAGGCGGAAGACCGACTGGGCCAGACAGAGGATAGGGTGGAGACGCTGTCCCGAGAGATGGCCGATCTGAAGTCCCAAGTTGAGTCGCAGAACGCAAAACTTGATGATATCGAAAATCGCTCCAGAAGAAAGAACCTTCGGATAATGGGGGTTCCGGAGTCGGTGAATGACAAAGATCTTCACATTTACCTGGAATCCCTGATGGCGCTGCTGCTGAAGGACTCGGGCCAGGCAGAGCCGATGCAGATTGAGCGGGCTCACCGGGTGGGCCGAGTTCAGGCCCGAGATGGACGACCCCGGATAGTGCTGGTGAAGTTCCTGCGCTTCCCGGAGAAAGAGCGGCTACTGCGGGCGGCCCGACAGATGGGAGAGATTGTACACAACAATGCTAAGTTGCGGATCGCGCAGGATTACTCTGTTGTTCTTAGCCAGCGACGAAGGGAATATGCACCGCTCTGCGAGCAACTCATAAAGGCCAAGATCCGCTTCACAGTTCAGTATCCTGCCCGCCTGCATGTGACACACGAGGGAGTCCATCGTGCCTTTGAGTCTGCTGCGGCCGCAAAAACGTATGTGGAGCAGATAGCTGCGCGGGAACGGACGGACCGCCTATCTCCCTCAACGATTTGAAGACTGGGAGATGTCGCCTGTATTTTCTGTACACTCTGGGTTGGTAGCGTACCCCATTTGGATACTTGAAGCGAACTGCCAGCTTTCCGAGTGTGTGGAGTGTGGCCGGAGAAGGAAAGCCTGATTCAGACTGGCATATCCCTAATTTGCTAGATTGTTGCTCCTTCTGTTACATTTATAGCCGTGCTGTGTTACTGTTTTCTTTTTGTGTTCGTTTCCTTGGGGAGCTTGGCCAGCCGCTCCCTGGATGGGGGGGTTGGTGGGCTCTCCACTGCAGGGGGGGCTCTGCTCCCTTCCCATTTATTATTTTGTTACTGTAACAGCTACCTGCAGTGATACTGTTTTGCTCTGTCTCTGGGGAGCTCGGCTAGCCGCTCGCCGGGTGGGAGGTTTAATGGGCTCTCGTTACGGCCTCGGTGGGCCTACGGGCAGGATATTTACCTGCGATGCAGGCAGGGGGGCAGCCCGCTGCGGGTTGCTCCCCCTGCTTCTCTCCTTTTTTTTTTTTTTCTCTTCCCTTCGTTTTTCTCTCTCCCTTCCCCCTTTTTCTCCTCTCTCCCTTTCTTCTTTCAAATTCGCTTTTCCCCTCCCCCTTCTTTCTTTTCCCTTCGTACTTTTACTACCTTTTCCTTTTATCTTGATGTTTGTGCTGTTGCTGCGATTTGGGGGGTTGGATGGCTGCTAGTGAACGGGAGGAGTGGATCATAGTAGACTTGCGGTGAGGTTAGCCTCTAGGCGAGGGGGGTTAGAGACAGACGCACGGGTAGTAATGGGGTGGGGTGGGGGGAGGCGGTGGAGGGCACCTAGTGGGACCTTGTAGGCTCCCTAGGGAGGAGGGGGAGAAGGACCTAGGGGGGTATTGGTGTAGTTAAGGGGGGGGGGTAGGGACACGTGGGATGGGAGGGGAGAGGCGGGATGGAGGGGGTGGGACAAGAGAGGGAGGGGGGGAGTTGGGTGATCGGGGGGGGGTGGGGATCTAGGGTCACCGAGTGCACCTAGATTGTTCAGAGCAATGGTCGGAAGGAGCACTGCCTTACCAGGGGGGAGACCTCAGACTGGGGGGGTCCTACCTCATTACTATCATATACTGGAAAAATATAACCTGTTTGAATATGACCCACCCTGAAAGTCGTATCTTGGAATGTGTGTGGTATAGGGAATCCCATCAAGCGATATAAAGTGTTGCAGAATTTAGCCAAACTGAAATGCGATGTTGCCATGTTACAAGAAACCCACCAGACGGCCGACGAGCATGCTAAACTACAGAAAATGTGGGTGGGGCAGAGTTGGGGCGCCCCGGCTAAGGGGAAAAAGGGTGGAGTGGTCATTCTGATCAGCGCCCGGGTCCGCTTTGAGATGGAACAGCAGTGCTTGGACCCAGAGGGTAGATTTATCCTGCTGTATGGCTACTTAGAGGGCAGGCCTATTGTGCTGGGTAATGTGTACGGACCCAACATATTGGATCGGCCGTTTTACGCCCGCCTGGCCTCTCGAGTGGTGCAGTTGCCAGACGCGCCATTAATTCTGGCTGGGGACCTGAATGGGGTGTTGGACATAGACCTGGATACGTGTGGAGGGGGGAGTGAGAGAGCGCGTGTTCCGACGACTAAAACGCTGCGAGAGTTGTGTCGTCGTCTGGGGACGATAGACCCCTGGCGTATACTTCACCCCCTCGAAAAGGATTTTACGCACCAGTCGCGGGTGCACGGCTCAAATGCGCGCATTGACTATGTTTTGGTCTCGGAGAGGCTCTTTGAAAGGGTAATGGATGCGCAAATAGCCCCCTCGGTAATATCGGATCATGCCCCAGTCTGGGTGGAACTCCGGTGGGGAGATCTGTCCACCTCTACGCGTGTCTGGCGGTTCCCTATGGACCTGTATTATGATATTAATTTCCACGCCCACCTCGGGAAGTGTTGGCAGGATTTCATGACGTACAATAAGCAACATGAATCGGAACCAGAATTGCTATGGGAGACAGCCAAGGTTGTATTGCGTGGTAATACTATTGAATATGTCGTGCGGAAGCGTAAATTGCTTGCAGCGCAAATCGTGCAGCTAGAGAAACAGGTAGTCCGTGCCCGACGGCGATGTGCGGGGGATCCCCGTAGAACACATCAGCGCAGGCTTTGGGAATTGCAAACCTCACTCAACGAATTGTTGCATCAGAGGGCGAAGAAGTCCTACGAATACTACCGCTATCAGCTACACCGATTTGGAGACAAGCCGGGGAAACTACTGGCGCGCTGCCTCCGCGGCAGTCGGGCGTCTAGGCTGATCCCGGCACTCCGGGATGAGCAGGGAAGGCTGCAACGGGGAAAGAGGGCCATAGCTCATACGTTCCGCGTGTTTTTTCAACAGCTATACGCGCGGCGGGACGGGTCTCCGGCTGCCATGCAGAACTACCTGAGTAAACTTGATCTGCCTCAGGTGGGGGTGGACCAACGGGCTTATTTGGACGCCCCGATCACTGTGGAGGAAGTTAGTAGGGTTATACAGACGGCCGCCTGCTGTAAGGCGCCGGGCCCGGATGGATTTGGGGCAGAGTTTTACAAAATCTTGGGGGACCTCGTGCCCCCCACCCTAGTGGCAATGTATCACCTGCGGGTGGCACAGGGCAGCTTTAAATGGGGCCCTAACCATGCCTATATTACTTTAATACCCAAACCAGGAAAAGACCCCACTCAGGCGTCGTCCTGTAGGCCGATTTCTTTGTTGAATTTTGACCTCAAAGTGATGGCTAAAGTTCTGGCGGACAGGTTGGCATCGCTCTTGGGGGATTTAGTACATGATTCCCAGGTTGGCTTTGTTAGGGGGAGATATGCCGTGCGCAACCTGCGCAAAATCTTGTTATCGCTGGAATGGGTGCACGAGCACGAGTGGCCATCGTTGTTAGTCAGCTTTGACGCGGAAAAGGCGTTTGACCAGGTGCAGTGGGATTATTTGCAAGGCCTCCTGCCGTATTACGGGTTTGGCGATTCCTTTTGTAAGATGGTGAAATTACTATATGCGGATCCAACAGCGGGAATATTATGTAACGGGGAGGTCTCAGAGAAATTTAACCTGGAGAGGGGCACGCATCAGGGCTGCCCTCTCTCCCCCCTGCTCTTTGTGTTGTCCCTGGACCCACTGATACGGAGCATAGAGGAGGCTCCGGATATCTCGGGGGTGTGCATTGGCTCATATGGGTTCAAGGTGGCGGCTTTTGCCGACGACCTACTGGTGCATCTTACGAAGCCGCAACAAACGTTGCCCCGGCTATTGGAGGAGTTTTCCCTCTATGGTAGATTTGCAGGCTTCAGACTTAACCTGGCTAAATCGGAGGCATTAGATGTGGGCGGGAACTTGAAAGATAGCTGGCATGGGAACTTTCCACTTCGTTGGGCTACGGATTCCTTCGTTTATCTTGGTATATTGCTGACTCGAACGCCATCCCAGATTTACAAAGCGAATTTTGAGCGTATCTTTTCTAAAATCGGAGCGCAGATGCAGGCGTGGGCACCCCTCCCACTGTCCCTTTTGGGGCGAGTAGCGGCTTTGGGGATGGTGGTTCTCCCCAGGATGCTTTATTGGCTACAGACCCTCCCGGTCTGGCTGTTGAAACGGGATTTGCGGCGTATTGAAAAGGCAATTGGGAGGTTTCTTTGGAAAGGTGCTCGAGCACGTATTCCGTTAGCCCGGATGAAGGGGGGATGGAAATCCGGAGGGGTGGGAGTGCCAGACATTTGGAAATATGCCTTGGCTTGTCAGGCCCGACACCTAGCCGATTGGATGGGAGACACTGAGGTCTATACTCCCCGGGCCTTAGAGGAGGCCTTTGTGGCGCCGCAAACTCTTGATGCGGTGTTGCATCTTGAGCGGAGGGTCTTGCCGGCACGCCTGACTAGAAGTGTCTTGTTGCAGGCCACTAGACGTACATGGCAACAGTTGAACAGATATTGGGGGTGTAACCCGGAGGTCTCCAGTTGGCTACCCCTGCGGGGGAATCCCTGCTTTACTCCGGGGTCTGACTCGGTGTTCTTTCAGCGCTGGGAGCAGACGGGGATTAAGCGGTTAGGTCATGTGGTGAACACCGAGGGGCGATGTAAGGCCCTCGACGTTATCTGTGGGGAATATGGTTTGAATCCTGGGAACTCCGTTTTTGCATACATGCAATTGTTTCATTATATTGGAACATTACCCGGGCAAGAACTGCAAGCGGAGCGTTCTGCGAGGATTCTGGAATTTTTGGCCCTGGGGTCGGAAACGCCCCAGACGATTGCTCTGTTTAAGAGGAAATTTGATCTATTCGACCCGCCCCCGGATTATGCGGCGGTAGAACATGCATGGGCGAGAGACTTAGGCAGGGAGATACCCGTTGGCTCGATTCAGGGCGCATTGGGTGGGATTGCGAGCCTAGTGGAGGGGGCCCGGTGGCGCGAAATCCAGTTCAAAGGCATTCTTCGAGCCCATTTCTCGCCGCGCAGAGCATTGCGAAGTTGTCTTACAACACATGGGGGATGCCCCAAATGTCCTTGTGGCCTGGCGGACTTGGGCCATATGTGGTGGGGGTGCCCCGTCATTCGCCGGTATTGGTCACGGATAGGCGAATACCTGGGTGGTTTGCTACAACAGCGGATTAGCTGGTCTGGGCTGTCGGTACTTTTGGACCAGATGGGACCACTCCACCCTAAGGGCAGATGGGAAGGTTTATTGGTGCGAAAGGCCTGTCTGGTGGGTAAGGGTCCCATACTTCACCGGTGGAGGGAACCTACTGGCCCTACGTTTTGGGAATGGCGTAACACCCTGCATCAGTTTATGCTCATGGAGCGGCGGAGTGCGCAGCGGCACCCCCGGAGATGGGCCACCTTTTTGTTAATTTGGATGCCTTATATACAATCATTAGAGCCCAAAATCCGCAGCGAGATACTCAAGGTAGCCTAGTGTCGGGGGAGGAATAGGGGGGGCTCCTCAGTTCATTAGGAATGCACTGGTGACCTGGGCTGGGGGGGGTGAGGGGGGGAAGCTTGGGTGTACTGGATGTGATGCCTTGCTGTATTTGTTTGCTGTTGATATACTCCCTGGGTGGTGGACAAGACACAGCCCTACCCGGGAGGTAATATGGAACCAGTTGATGTACATGCTTGGCTATTGTTTGGATATTGTTTGGTTGTTTGTAGGTTATTGTATTCTTTACTATCAATAAACAGATTTATCAAAAAAAAAAAAAAATACTGTCTTGGAAGCCCAGACCAGCTGTGTTCTACAAAAGTGGAAGGAAGTCCAAAAAACTGCCAGCATGGTTTAAAGGTGAGGTCAGAGAAGCTGTTGTTTCCAAAAACGCATCTTTCAGGAAATGGAAAAAAGAGTCAAATGACGAAAACTGGAAACAGCACAAGCACTGGAAAGTTAAATGCAAGACATTGATAAGACAAACAAAGAGAGAATTTGAGAAGAAGCTTGCTGTGGAAGCAAAAACTCGTAATAAAGACTCTTTCAAGTACATTTGTAGCAAAAAATTTGTGAGAAAGTCAGTTGGACAAGTAGATGATAGAGGGGTAAAAGGGGCACTAAGAGAGGACAAGGCCATACCGGAGAGACTGAATGAATTCTTTGCTTCGGTCTTTACTGAGGAAGATGTAGGGATGTTACCCATGACTGAAGTGGTATTTAAAGGTGATACTGCGGAAGAACTGAAAGGGATATCGATACACTGGGAAGATGTATTACAACTATTTGATAAACTGAAGAGTAGCAAATCACATGGACTGGATGGTATACATCCAAGGGTGTTGAAAGAACTGAAATATGAGATTGCAGACCTGCTATTAGTAATCTGTGAACTATCATTAAAGTCATCTGTAATACATGAAGATTGGAGGACGGCCAATGTAACACCAATTTTTAAAAAGGATTCTAGGGATGATCCAGGAAATTACAGACTGTTGAGCCTGATGTCAGCACCAGGAAAAATGGTAGAAACCATCATAAAGAACAAAATTACTAAACATGTAGATAGTATAGCGTAATGGGAGACAAGCCAACATGGCTTTAGACAAGTAAAATCTTTTCTTACTAATCAGTTATGTTTTTTTGAAGATGTGAATAAACAGGTAGACAAAGGTGAGTCAGTTGATATAGTGTATCAGACTTTCAGAAAGCCTTTGACAAGGTCCCACATCAGAGACTTTTGGCAAAACTAAAAAGTCATGGGATAGGAGGCAGTGTACTATTGTGGATCAGGAACTGGTTAAAAGATAGAAAGCAGGAAGGAAGTGATGTCATTGTCTTGGATGGCTGCCTGAACCGGCGCTCCGGAGCTAAACCTGGTGAAAGCAGCAGAGCCCCCCTCCTGAGAGCGAAAAACAGCAGCGAATTAGCTTAACCGGTGGCGGAGAGGCAGGAGCACGCTATGGCAATGAGAAGGAAGATGGCGGGTATACACGAATACGCATATGGAGGATCGGGGCAGCACGAGGGGCTAGAGAGCAAAATGTCTGCCGGACAGAGTGGAGGAGGAGAAACGGCAGAGCGGGAAAAGAAAGTCGGCAAAAGCACGGAGGAAGGAAGAGCAGAAGTGGTCATTCAGAAAGTAATCCGTGAAGAACTCCAAGGTTGGTTTAAAGATTTATCAGTCGGGTGAAGGAAGAGATGGAAGAGCTGTTGGGAGCAGAGCTGGCCCGTCCATTGAGCGAGAATGTTTTTTGCACAGAGCCCTGCGTTTCAGGGGGCCCCGCGCAAAGAACAATCTGCATAGGTAAATTTAAAAAAAAAAAAGCTGGCTACTGCCGCCGCCACCGTGGCAGAGGCAGGATCAAGTGTCCGCGGGGCCCCCCCTGCCTGGCAGAGTCCTCCCTCCCTGCATCACCTCCCTCTCACACTGGCTTTCAGAGCCCCGAAGGGATTGGGAAGGGAGAGTTTTCCTTTTGCGGCTCTTTTAAGCCTGTCGGGGCCTGGGGCTGATGGGAAACAGAAAATGCCTGTTTCCCATCAGCCCCAGCGGGCTTAACAGAGCCATCAGGGAGAAACTCTCCCTTCGTGGCTCTGAAAGCCAGCGCGAGAGCGAGATGATGCAGGGAGGGAGGACTATGCCGGGCAGGGAGGGCCCCGTGGACACTCAATCCTGCCGCTGCCATGGCGGCAGTGGCAGCGGCAGCAGCCAGCTTTTTTTTTGGTTCAATTTTGCTGATGGGGGGAGGGGGTTAGGACTGGCTATGGGCTGATGGGGGGGGGGGTAGGACTGGTAATGGGCTATGGGGGGGGGCTAAAACTGAAAATGGAGTGATGGGGGTTAGGACTGGTAATGGGCTATGGGGTGGGCTAAAACTGAAAATGGAGTGAATGGGGAGTTAGGACTGGCAATGGGCTATGGGGGGAGGCTAAAACTGAAAATGGAGTGATGGGGTTAGGACTGGTAATGGGCTATGGGGGTGGGGGCTAAAACTGAAAATGGAGTGAATGGAGAGTTAGGACTGGCAATGGGCTATGGGGGGGGGGGCTAACACCAAAAATGGGGTGATGGGGGGTTAGGACTGGAAATGGGCTGATGGGGGGGGGGGTTAGGATTGGCAATGGGCTATGGGAGGGGCTAGGACTGGAAATGGGCTGATGGAGGGGTTAGGACGTGAGGTGGGCTAATGGGGTTAGGACCGGTAAGGGGCTATGGGGGGGCTAAGACTGGAAATGGGCTGATGGGGTTAGGACTGGAAGTGGGCTGATAGGGGGTTAGGACTGGTAATGGGCTATGGGAGGGCTAAGACTGAAAATGGGGCAATAGCGGGGTTAGGACTGGAAGTGGGCTGATGGGGGCCTTAGGACTGGTAATGGGTTGGGGGGGTTGCTAGGACTGGAAAAGGGCTGAGTGGAAGGGGAGGCTTGAACTGCAAATAGCTGATCGGGACGGAGGCTTGGAATGGAAATGGGTTGAGTGGAGGGGAGCTAGGATTTGACATGGGCTGATGGTGGGGCTAGGAAAGGACTAGAAATGGGCTGATGGGGGGCTGGGATTGGAAATGAGGTGATGGAGGGACTCAGATAGGACTGGAAATGGATGGGGGAGCTAGGACTGGAAATGGGCTGATGGGGGGGCTAGGACTGGAAATGGGCTGATGCAGGGACTAGAAAGGAGCAGATGCTGGGTGGGGCTGGAACTAGAAGGGAGCTGATGTTGGGGGAGGATTAGAATGGGATGGGGCTGGGAGAGTGAAATGGAGAGAGGAAAAATATTTTGTGTGGGAGGGAAGAAAAATCTACAATTGGCCGGGTATTGGGAGAGTAAGTGGGGATTGAGGATGGAGGGGTAAAATTTGAGTGGATGAAATAGGAATGAGGAAAGAGTAAAAGGAGAAAGATTAGTATGTTAAAGCAGATGTAGAGAGAGAATGGAAAAAAACTAGAAGAGAGAAGGAAGGACAAATGGACAGCAGACGATGGAGAGTTAGCAGAAGACATGAAGAAACCTGAAGAAAGTGGGTGGAGCAATTGCAACTGAAAAAAAATGCACAAAACGTAGAAAGATATCTCTTTATTTTGAATTTATTAACTGGAATATGTCAGCTCTGGGAAATGTGCATCATTAACGTCTGCGCTTTGTTTAGTACAAGAGGAAATTAATTTATAGTTTTATTTCTACAGTGTTGTTGTACATTCCAAGTTTGGCTTTTGGGGTTCCCAGTTTAATTATTGTCTTCCTGTTTCTAAATTGTGATTCCTTGTTTGGTGATGGTCTATGTTCTGCATGTGTAACTGAGCTGAGGTATTCTGTTTATGTAATTCCTATCTGACATTGCCACTTGTTCTCTTTCCCCAGTAGGTCATGTATTGTTATTCTCTGAAATGTATTAGTTTAATATTTGCAGTGTTGCCTTTTGATAGGTAGAGTATGGTGCTTTGTGAGTCCTGGTAGTGTTGTTACGATACGGTGGGTTTGCTATGGGTTCTAAATGGGCAGTGTTTGTAGTAGTTCCTAATGTGCCTGGAGGTTGGCACTGGATTATAGTAATGTAGAAATCTTTTAGTCTTTCTTTATCCATACACTCATTAAGAGGCATGTTTACTAAAAGTTAGTGTATGGTAATATTATGCAAATATTTATGCAAATGAGGCCCCTTATGCAAATGAGGCCCTGCACCGAGTCTCCGCACATTGCCCCGCACCCCCCTTGGGCCGCCCCTGGTTAGGAGAGATGAAAGAGGAGCTGGGGGAAATGAAGACACAGCTAGAAGAGCAGGAACACAGGATGGACAGCATGCAGGAACAAAGCGAGCTGCAACAACAGGACATTATGGCCATCAATCAGTGGAAAGAGCAGATTTTATACAAAATAGAAGATTTGGAAAATAGAACCAGAAGAAACAATGTAAGGATAAGGGGAGTGCCCGAAGAGCATGGCTTTCAAGATAGTAAAAAAGTGGCTTAAGCTATATTAACAGATATCCTTGCACAAGGTGGTGGACTGAGGGAAGAAATGACTGCAATGAAGCACACCTCTTCTAGGATACAGACTGAACAAAGTCCACCACTGCTCCCACAAAGAGTCAAACACACCAGGAACAAATGGATCACAGTGGGTTCAGGTAGATTGCGATCTGTGACCCAGAGACATCCTATACACCAAGAGATATCCCTGCATAATGCATTCTCTGCTTTGGTTAATGAAGATGCCCTATCCAAAGAAACTGAACGGCCCTTAGAGGAGTCAGTCAATGCTCAATCTCCTGATAAAGCACCAAATATGAAGAAAAACTCACCAAACAGAAAACTACTACTACTTGGAGATTCCATCATCAGAGACACCAACTTGGGACACAGTTCAAAGGAGAGAAGAAAGTCAAATACTCCCAGGCTCCTTAGTCGGCAGGAATACAAACCAAATTATTGATGTACTTAGTGCGGAAAGCAAACACTCCAAACATGATGTTGTCATCCACTTGGGTACAAATGACCTGGCTGGAAATAGTGCCTCTACAGTCCAAAAGAACTTCCAAGCTCTGGGAGAAAAACTCAAGCCCATTGTTAACACTGTAGCATTCTCAGAAGTTCTACCTGTTCTAGGTAAGGGGGCAAAAAGGCTAAATCGCATTAACAGCTTTAATACATGGCTCCAGACCTGGTGCAAACGAGAAGGATTCAGATTTATTGGCGACTGGGATAACACATGGATCAACAAGAAACTATACTGTGCTGATGGACTACACCTCTCTGTCGCAGGGAAAATAATCCTACATGAAAAATTCAGCCAGTATGTCAATTTGCATTCAAACTAGAAGAAGGGGGTGACAGACTGGGAAGGTCAAGTTCTGGACGTCACCCCCTGCAAAAGCTGAACAACAGAAACAACCACACTTTTAAACAACACATCAAAAGCAACTGGGAAGAAGTGAGTATAATAAAATCAATGCAAAATACACACAAGCCAGTTAAATGCTGGAAAGCAATGTCTTTATCTTTCTTTATCTTTATCTTTATTAAAACATTTGATAGACCGCTGTGGCCAAAGCATAAAGCGGTGTACAATATAAAGGTCCACACTGCAAACCATAGAAAAGAACGCCATAAATAATAGGAAAGCAAGACAAAGTAGCACACAGAAGTAAAACCAAATAACTAAAATAAGAATATTGAGAAGGCCAAAAAACAAAAACAGTCAGGGAAAGACAGGACATCAACAAACAGGCAGTACAAACAAAAACCAGCAACAATTTCAAGGGGGGGGGGGGGGGTACTAGTAGGAAGGTCAAAGGCCTGTTCGAACAGATGGGTTTTGAGTAGTGTCTTGAATGCTCGAAGCTTAGCCAACAAACTTCCAGACCTGGAAGCCCTAATGGTGGAAAAGGACTTGGACATTGTGGCCATTACAGAAACATGGTTTAATGAATCACATGATTGGGATATAGCCATACCTGGCTATAATCTATTCAGAAGAGACAGAGAAAATGGAAAAGGGGGAGGAGTAGCCTTGTATGTCAAAAGCAATATCAAAGCTACTGAAATGCAGGGTGCATGGGGAAAAGAAGAAGCGCTCTGGATCATGTTGGAAAGACGAGATGGCACTGTCATCCATACTGCTGTAATCTACAGACCTCTGACTCAAATTGAAGAGATAGATAACGAATTGATTATATATATTGCCAAGATAGCAACAAAGGGGAAACAATCATATTGGGTGACTTTAATCTACCCGATGTGGATTGGATTACTCCTTCTGCAAATCTGGAAAGAAGCAAAAAAATTGTGGACACTATCCAAGACGCGTTACTCAGACAAATGGTGATGGAACCAACCAGGGAAAGCTCAACGCTGGATTTGGTGCTCACCAACAGTGATAGCGTGTCTAATGTCTGCGTGAGTGCCCCTGTGAGCAACAGTGATCATAACACGGTGTGGTTTGAGATAAAAGCAAAGGTGCAATCCAGTCATAGCAAGCTCAAAGTCCTAAACTTCAAAAACACTGACTTCAATAAAATGGCCGAGTACCTAAAGGAGGAACAAACAGGGTGGAAGGGGATAAGGGAAGTGGAATTACAATGGGCTAAACTAAACGGGGCAATAAAAGGGGCAACAGATAAATATGTAAGAAAAGTAAAAAAAACAAGAGGAGAAGGAAACCTATTTGGTTTTCCAAAGAAGTGGCTGCTCAAATAAGGGCAAAAAACACAGCTTTCGCAAAATTCAAAAGCTTGCAAACAGAAGAACACAGAAATGAATACAGGATCAAACTCAAGGAGAAAAAAAGAGAAATAAGGATAGCAAAATCAAAAGCAGAGGAAAAGATGGCTAAAGATGTTAAGTGCAGCGACAAAACTTTCTTCAGGTATATTCGGGAAAGGAAGAAGATCAGAGGTGGAATTGCAGGACTCAGAAGTGCTGGAAACAGACTCATGGAAAATGACATTGATAAAGCGAAATTACTAAACAAATACTTCTGCTCTGTTTTTACTAAAGAAAATCCTGGAGAGGGGGGGCGGAGCCTGATGTCCAGCGGGTAGGACGCTTTGCGTTGAAGCTCCCGAGAGGCCTACTTAGAATCCTGACTTAATACCTATATAAATTTACTATTTAGCTCCGAGCTGACCGGGGCACCTCGGGGAGGATGGCGGCCCATAAACCAGCGCGCTTGGACTTCGGGTCTCCTTCTTCTTCTCACGGAAAACGTTCCAAAACAGAGGTGTCCTCCCCACAGAAGATGGTCCCATTTCGTGAAAACCCCGAAAAGCACCTGGAGATTTTGGAGGAAATACGCGGCGTGAAGGAATTGGTGCAGTCCAATGGAGAAGCGCTTCGGGCCATGCGAGAAGACTTTGGAGTGCTCCAGGACCGACTTGAAAGTCTTTCATTACGGCAGGACAACATGGCGGGGGTCCTCGACTCGCACGAGGTGCGTTTGGGCAAACTGGACAGGGCTGAGCGCCAGATACAGAATCTTCAAAAGGAGTTAGAAGATAGCAATAATCGAGCCCGTCGCAACAATGTGAGGCTCCTCGGAATGCCGGAGGGGGTGGAAGCAGGAGATATAAGAGAATTCTTGCTCAAAACTCTTCCCTCCTTGCTGAAGATCACTTTTCACAGAGAACTGGAAATCGATCGCGCACACCGTGTTCCTGCCCACATGGCGCTCAACCGCACGACCCCCCGGCCTATTATCTTTAGCTTGCTACGATATCAACAAGTGGAACAAATTTTACATGCTGCCCGAGCGAATCATCATTTGGAATTTGAAGGTCGTAAGGTCTCCTTCTTTCCTGATTTGGCAAAGCCTACCGTTGACCGTCGGAAGAAACTCCTTGCTTTTCGCCCTCGACTTCAACAGCTACAGGCTCGCTTTGGCCTGTTGTATCCAGCGAAGCTCCGAGTGACTCTCCACAACCAAACCAGGACGTTCGAAGATCCTGATCTACTATCAACATTTTTAGACTCCAAAGAAGCAGAGCAGATGCGCTAATCCCAAATCTCGGACTCTTATCTGCCGGCTCTATCCGCCATTTTGAAGGGCCCGATGCGGCGGTCATAGCCAAGCACAGAAATAGCCTGGACTTTCTTTCTTTCTCTATATGACTTTTGTTTTTTGGTCTCCTATCCCTTCATGATGTGTGCCTCGGTCGGATTCGGAGCACGCACAGTCCTACAGGTTATGTGTTTTTTCAATTTAGGCCTTCTCTGGGGTTTCTCCCCGCAGACACATGGTCGCCAGTAATCTTGGGGTTTTGCTTCTCCTCTACCGTACTGCGGTTTTCTTTGTTAATGTGGGGCGCTTCATTGTATTATATTAGCTTATTTTTCCTATGTCATGTGTACAGCCAGATACAGTCAGTTTGAGGGATATAGTGGAATTATGTGTGTTATCATGCTCAGAATTTTAACTTTTCTGAATGGCCTTATGTAAAATCTTATCATTCACCGTCAAAGGCATTAATGGTCCACTCAAAGGAAAGTAAATCCTTAGCTATCTTAGCCATGTGCATGTTGATTTAGTGTTTCTTCAGGAAACGCATTTAAACTCTGCTGAAACACTGAAACTCAATGCTAAGCCTCACAGGGTCGCTGCCTATTCTCCCACCGTTTCCAAATGGTACGGGATAACCATTCTGGTTAAGAAGTCTTTGCATGCTACTGTACCTGATATTAGTGCTGACAAGGAGGGTAGATGGGCCCGTGTACACCTTGAGGTTGGAGATAGTGAATTCACGTGTACTTGCATTATGCCCCGAATGTGGACAAACCTGCTTACTATGCAAGTATTGCGCAGTTGGCCTAGGCCTCTGCCAATGCTCCATTAATACTTGGTGGCGATTTTACTCAAGTGTTCCCTCAATCTTTTCTTCTCAAACAAGGTGCTCGTTGGTTGGAAGATCCAGTACCGAGTAGACCTGTGTGGCTAGATATAGAAGTGGGCCTTTGCAAACTGATTCCTCTTACCTTTTTCCCTGGTATGACTCTCCCATCAGACTCCTACTATCTACCAATGCTTTTAGACACTTTAGGTGCCTTTAATACTCTTATGCAATCTTTAGACTCCCGACTCTGGTCAGTGCAACTTCAGCATCGCCTTCGGAGCACTAGAGTACTCCCGTCATCGGCATTCCCTACATAAGGTTGATTGGAGACTTCCCGATCTCTCGGTAGTTCACTGGGTGTAGCATCCAATTTTACTAAACCTTATGTAATGCTATAACTAGAGATACCCCTATAGCGCAGAAAGTATGGGAGAGAGAATTGCATGTGACTTTGACCTCGGAGCAATGGAGCCTTATCTGGAGTAGAGGGACACGGGTTCCCGATCCGCCTCACTCACTCAGGCCCTCTTCTTTCTAGCCCACCGGTGTTTTTACACTTCTCACAGATTAGACAAATGGAAACACTACTCAGGGCAATGGTTGCTGGACACGTCCTGCGGCCCTTGGTTCATTGCCTCATGTTATGCATGAATATCCCGCACTATAGTATTACTGGCGTCGGGTCTGGGGTCGTATTTAGTCTATCTCGCACTCTCAGGAGCCCCTTTCTTGGAGGATAGTGGGACCTCGCCCAATTGCGGGGATCCCCTCTCTCCCAAAAATGGCTTATCTCCTTTCGAACTTTATGCTTGGCATTGCTGTTTCCCTAATTAAGTAATACTGGAAAGTTAGCTCCCATCTGAGCCCCAATGAATGGTGGAATCATGCCTGTCTTTACAGTAAATATGAACAAATACCTCGTCTGTTCGCTTCCTCCGTTCAGACTCCTTCTCATTGGTCTCAATGGAAGCTGCTCAATGACTATGTACATTTTGCTGAATGCTCTCATCTGACTGTATAACTTTGTATCTAACTTTGTATATATTTCTGTCCCATGATCATGCTGTATTGTAGATACTCTTTTGATCGTTTGATGTATAATCACTGTTAATTGGAAGCGCTCACATGCTGATATAATCGGGTAGAGAAGAAGCATCGGGGTGGGGGGTAATGGGTTTACTTTTCCTTATTGTATGCTTGTTTTGTCTCTTTTGGTGTGTTGTTTCTTTTGTTTGTTGCAAAATGAAAATAAAAGTTTAAAAAAAAAAAAGAAAATCCTGGAGAAGGACCACCTGTGACTCCCAAATATAAAAATGGGAATGAGGTAGATACCACACCATTCAGAGAGGATGAGGTTTTAGAACAACTTGCAAAACTGAAAATGGACAAGGCCACTTTCGGATGGGATACATCCCAGGATACTGAAAGAGCTCAGAGAGGTTCTTGCAGGGCCGTTAAAGGATGTTTTCAACAGATCCTTGGAAACAGGAGAGGTTCCTCAGGACTGGAGAATGGCTGATGTCGTACCTCTACACAAACGTGGTGACAGCGAAGAAGTGTCAAACTACAGGCCCGTGAGCCTTACCTCGGTGGTGGGAAAAGTAATGGAGACGCTCCTGAAAGAGTGAATAGTGAACTTTCTCAATGCCAGCGGGTTACAGGATCCGAGGCAACATGGTTTTACTGAGGGACGATCTTGCCAGACAAATCTCATTGAGTTCTTTGACTGGGTGACCAGAGAACTGGATCAAGGACACGCGATGGATGTCATCTACCTGGATTTCTGCGAAGCCTTTGATACTCTGTCCCTCATAGGAGGCTTATCAATAAACTCAGCAGTTTGGGGATGGGTCCCAAGGTGGTAAACTGGATCAGAAATTGGTTGACTGACAGACGACAGAAGGTGATGATAAATGGAGCTCACTTGGATGAAAGGAAGGTGATTAGCGGGGTGCCTCAGGGTTTGGTCCTAGGCCCGGCACTGTTCAATGTATTTGTGAGTGATATTGCTGAAGGACTGAATGGAAAAGTCTGCCTTTTCGCAGATGACACGAAAATTTGCAATAGAGTGGACTCCCCCGAGGGAGTGCTTAACATGAGGAGGGATCTGCAAAAGCTGGAGGAATGGTCTGATGCTTGGCAATTAAGATTTAATGCGAAGAAGTGCAGTGTCATGCACTTGGGTAGCAGAAATTCAAGGGAAATGTATGCGCTAGGGGGCGAGAGGTTGGTGTGCACGGATCAGGAGAAAGACCTCGGTGTGATTATTTCTGTAGATCTCAAGATGGCAAAACAGTGCGACAAGGCAGTGGCAAAAGCCAGGAGGATGTTGGGCTGCATTCGAAGAGGAATTACCAGCAGAAAGGAAGGGGTAATAGTGCCACTGTATAAGTCTCTGGTGAGGCCTCACTTGTAATTCTGTGTTTAGTTTTGGAGACCGCATCTTGCAAAGGATGTAAAAAGAGTGGAAGCTGTTCAGAGGAAGGCAACCAAAATGATTTGGAGCCTGCGTCAGAAACCTTATGAGGAGAGACTTGAAGACCTAAATATATACACTTTGGAGGAGAGGAGGGATAGGGGAGATATGATTCAGACCTTTAAATTCTTAAAGAGAAATAATGAACAAACAAACCTCTTCCAGAGACGGGGAAGCTGTAAAACTAGAGGGCGTGGCATGAAGCTGCAAGGTGGTAAATTGAAAGGCAATGTCAGGAAATACTTTTTTACTGAAAGGGTGTTGGATGCTTGGAATGCCCTCCCGATGGAGGTGTTGGGGCAAACACAGTGACGTAATTCAAAGTGGCCTGGTACAGACACAGTGAATCACTTTACAGCAACAAGATTAAATAAAAATAAACTGAACCATCTAATTTCTCAACAAATAGGGGTGTCCTACATGGAGCGATGGGTGGAGGAGCGGTGGGTTCACCACTAAACAAACAAAAAACAAAGATATGGGGAGGGGTGAAGACATGAGGAGGGGTGCAGACATGGGGAGAGGTGCACCTGCTCCTGGTGGGTGCACCACTAAGCAAAGACATGGGTAGGGGTGCACCTACTCCCTAAAAGACATGGGAAGGGGTGCACCTACTCCTGCCATATTGCTGGGCAGACTAGATGGACCATACTGGTCTTTATCTGCCGTCATTTACTATGCATGTTACTATGACTTAAACAAGGGATAAAAGTGGAAATGAACAAAGCACATAGGGCACTTGGCCCCATTAGGCCAAATAGGCCACAGGACATTGTGATATGTCTAAAGGACTTTGAGATCAAAGAAACCATATTGGCAAAAATGTGCAAAAGTGACAACTATTTGTGCCAAGGGTATAAAATAGCAATATATGGAGACCTAGCAGCTGGAACCCTGCAAAGAAAAAGGGAAATGGCACCTGCGACGCAGATGATGAGAAGAGAGGGAGTGAAATACAGGTGGTTATACCCATTTGGATTAATGGTCAATAAGGGAGCAAGAATGTGGCGAGTTAAAAATCCGCAGGAAGCAAAACTGGCGATGGCAGAGGCAGAGCTACTGGAGATAGAGGAGGTGCAACGGACGATGGGAGAACAAGGGAACAAAAATAAAAGGACTGGTGGTGCAGAAAGCAATCCAGCCCAAAAAAAGGAAAGTGAACAAAAAAAATAAGATTTGTAGAAATAATGGCTAATAATGATGGTGATGGAATTTGGGGAATGCCTGTTGGACAAGAACTGGAAAAGCTGGCAGACGAGACGGAAAGAGGACTGAGATGGAAAGGATGCTAAAAGGGGGAAAAAATGGTTTGAGTAGTGTCCTTGGACTTCATGGTCTAAATGCATTATTGTTATGTTATATAAGGGGATGTTGGGGTGTGGGGGGAGGGAGAAAATGTTATAATGTTAAGTGGTAATGAAAAAGGGAAGGGATGCTAGAGGTACAGATGGGGAAGAAGGGTGTGATTTAAAGGTGGGGTTTGGGAGGGGGAAAATGTGGGGTGGAGGTTGGGATAATGGGGAAGAAGATACCGGGATCTGGGATGATGAGCACTATTCCAGGGAGTTCCTCAGGAGTGAGGGAAGGGGAGGGGGGGGGGGAAGGTAGGGGAGGGAGGGACAGGTGGGGAGAGGGCGGATGGGGAAGTAAAGGATGGGAAGGGGGGGAGGGGGGAGAGGGGGAGGGAGTGGGAGGGGACGACGACAAGGGAGAGCAGGAAATGATGGAAGACAGCAAGTAGGAGAGAAAGCACTCACAGTTATTACTGTAAATGCAAAGGGACTGAAAACTTCGAGGAAGAGGAGGTTAGTGGAATGTGAGGGGGGCCGAATGCGGGCAGATGTAGTATGTATACAGGAAACACATTTGAAGGTGGGTCAAGAAAGATTGTTGCAAACTCGAAAATACCCATATGTGTTACTGGTGGGGAAAAGGGCTGAGCTTAAAAAAGGGAGAGTGGGATTGATGTTGAGCAACAGAGTGAAAGTTTGGGTGGTGGAGGAGAGAAGGGTTAAGGAGGGGAGGTGGGTAGGAGAAAAGCTGGCAATAGCAAAAGAGGAGGTTTGGGTGCTGAGCTTATATGGGCTGAATGAGAGGAGGAAGGAGTTTTATGACACGATGTTGGAGGAGTTAGAAAAACTGGGGGGCGTACCAATAATATTGGGAGGAGATTTTAATTTGACAGTTAACCCTAGGGTAGACAATAGTGGGGGGGGGGGGGGGGAGGATAGGGTAGAGAATAGGAGAGAGATAGAAAGTTTGCTACGATTGAAGGAGTGGCTGGGTTTACAGGATGTGTGGAGGATTAGGCACCCCGGACAGAGAGGGTACATGTTTTATTCTAACCCACACAAGTCATACAGCTGGCTGGACATGGTATGGGTGGGAGGGATATGGGTATCAAGAGTCAGGGAGGTGGAACATGGATCCATTACTTGATCGGACCATGCAACAGTAAGTATCAGCTTTAATCGGGATACGGGTACAAAATTTTGGAGATTGAATGACTCATTACTAAGGGATCAAAATACGATTGCCAAAATTAGGAGGGTGTTGCAAGAATATTTGACAGATAATATGAATGGTGAAGTAACCACTGGGTGTGCATGGGATGGTCTTAAAGCAGTGTTGAGAGGACATCTTATAGGGATAGCAGCATATAAAAAGAAAAGGCAGAAAAGGCAGGAAAAACAGTTATTAAAGGAAATAGCGGATTTGGAAAGCAGTCATCAGAGTCATCAGAAGCTACAGTTGTTGAGGGTGGAATTAGGGAAGTTGAGGGCGAGTGAAATAGCATTTCAGTTAGGTCAACTTAAGCAATTCTATTTTGAAGCGGGTAACAGGGCAGGTAGAGTGTTGGTGAGTAGGCTTAGGGCCAGAGTACAACAGAATAGCATTGGAGGTATAAGAGATAGGAAGGGTAAGCTTCAAACGGGAAGCAATGAGATAAGGAGAGAGTTTAAAGGGTTCTTTGAACACTTATATAGGAGTGAGGTTAGGAATGGGAAAGAGAAAAGTGAGCAATACCTTCAAGAGGTGGAATTGCCACAGATAGACCCGGTAGAGGCGGAAAGTATGGATAGACCTATTATGGAATCGGAAGTGGTAGAAGCAATTAGGGCTTTGAAATTGGGTAAAGCACCTGGGTTAGATGGGTATACGTCCAAAGTCTATAAAGTATTTCAGGAGCATTTGAGTCCAATAATGGTGGAGGTATTTAATGACAGCTTAGTGGAAGGGAGGCTACTGCAGACGATGGGGGAAGCAGGAATTTCGTTAATACCAAAACCAGGGAAGGTTTTGACTAGATGTGGATCATATAGGCCAATATCTCTAATAAATATAGATGCCAAGATATTGGCGAAGATTTTGGCACAAAGGCTTCAGAGGATCTTGCCCAAATTGGTACATAAGGATCAGATGGGGTTTGTGGGGGGACGGCAGGTTGGGGACAATATTAGGAAGATTGGAAATTTGACGTGGAAGTTGGGACAGAGTGGGGAGCAGGCAGTGTTCATTACAGTGGATGTAGAAAAGGCATTTGACTGGGTGGAGTGGTCATTTATGATAAAGGTGCTGCAAAAAGTGGGATTAGGGAATTGATTTTTAAGCTGGGTCAAAGCAATGTACGCAAATCCATCGGCTCGTATTCGAGTCAATGGAGGATATTCGGAACCCTTTCAGTTGGGTAGAGGAACAAGGCAGGGATGCCCGCTGTCTCCTCTCCTCTTTGCCTTAGTAATGGAACTGTTGGCGGAAAGGATTAGAAGTTAACCGGATATAAAAGGGGTCCAAATGGGGGAGACAGAAGCCAAAATCGCTCTGATTGCAGATGATGTGATCTTGACACTGCGAGAGCCGTTAACTACCCTCCTGGTGTTAATGAAAGAGATTAAGGACTATAGTGAAGTGTCGGGTATAAAATCAATGTAACTAAAATGGAGATTTTAGGGTTTAGCTTGCCGGAGGTATTGGAGCAGAGTCTTCAGGAAAAATGTCCTTTTCGGTGGGTTAAGAGCACTTATAGGTATTTGGGTATAGAAATGGAAAGTATGATTGATAAATTGAGAGAATGGAATTATGATAAATTATTGGGGAACATCAGGAAGGACCTGCGTAAATGGAAAGGATTAAATTTAACGTGGATAGGCCGAATAGCCACAATTAAAATGAATGTATTGCCGAGGATTTTGTTCCTGCTTAGCTCAATACCTTGTGCATTATCAAAATGTTATTTGAAAAAAATGCAGCAAATGCTCATGGAATTTGTGTGGGAAGGAAACGTCCCAAAGTATCAAGACAGATCATGTTTTTGAGGCAAGAGGAGGGGGGGGGGGTTGGGAATGCCTAACTTGGAAATGTACTATAAGGCGGCGGTGTTGAGAACAGTAGTGGCTTGGAAGGGGAGAGACCTGATTGGGTGCAAATGGAAGTGGGGGGTGGGGGTGAGAGGGTTGCAGTAGGAGGAGTTTCGGGTGTGGGATATACAATTTGAAAAAGGGGGACAGGGTAAGGATGGGAAGCAAAATAATCCATTTGGAGCACTAACAAGGGAAATGTGGAAAAAAGAACGAAGGAAGTTGCTAGAGGGGAAAAGCTTTTCAAGAAGAGGGTTTATAAGGGGGATGACTGCATTCACTCCGGGGGTGGAAGGAGCGATATTTAGGGAATGGGAGAGAAAAGGGTTGACAAGGATGGAGCAGCTAATAACAGAGAAGGGGACACTATTTTCATTTGACATATTGAGAATGAATTATAGATTGGGAAATAGGGACTATTATGCTTATGTGCAACTATATTATTTCCTGATGAGGAAGGAAGTGCAAAGGGATTGGAAAAAACCATTAACTCGTTTTGAGCAGCTTATGGCAAAAGAAGGGGTGCCGAGAAAATTGCTCTCCATATTGTATAAAGGGTTAACGGAGAAGGAAGTTAGGGCGGTGGGGGGACATCGAAAGTGGGAAGGTGAACTGGGGGGAGAATGGGACGACAAAAGGTGGGAGAGGATCATAAGGGGAGAGAGGAATTGGCACCGGATACGGTGTATTTGGAATGTAGCATAAAAATCAGATTGCACATATATTGGACTCCAGTCAAGCTGAACTTGATTAGCAAACAGGAGAGTGGGGAATGTTGGAAAAAATGTGGAAGGAGGTGGAACGAGTGTATGGGGAAATAACATCTGTAGGGGTGAAGCTAACAGGGGAAATGGTAATTCTTAATGAGGTCTTGGGAGAGGGGAACTGCGCTAATTTCTTTCTTGGGTATTGTATTGGGGCAGGGTGCCTGGCGTTGATGAAATATTGGAAACGACCGGAGGTATGCACAAGAGCAGAGATACTGGTTCGGTTGGATCAACTATGGATTATGTGTGAGATAGACGCCCATAAAAAAGAAACAGTGCCTAAATTTGAGGGGGAATGGGGATGGTATGGGGAGTGGTGCAGAAAACAAAGGGGACGAAGGGTATAGTTACTGGTTAAAGTAAAAGAGTAAATCAGAATGTGTTGATTTTGTTTAGTAAGTGATATATATATATATATATAGGATGCAAAGTAATCTAAGGAGATGTGTATAAAGGAGGACAGAGGGATGATTAAGAGATGTATAAGAGGACGTGTAAGCTGTAAAGTGAAAGATGTAACAGGTTTGATGGAAAATAAAAATATAAATTAAAAAAAAAAGATAGAAAGCAGAGGGTAGGGCTAAATGGAAAATTTTACCAATGGAGAAAGGTGAATAGTGGAGTACCCCAGGGATCTGTGGTGGGTCCGCTACTTTTTGACATATTCATAAATGACCTGAAAAAAGGAATAACGAGTGAGGTTATCAAATTTGCAGATGACATGAAACTATTTAAAGTTGTTAAACCCCATGAGGATTGTGGAAAATTGCAAGAGGATCTTGATAAATTGGAAGACTGGGCATCCAAGTGGCAAATGAAATTTAATGTGGACAAGTGCAAAGTTATGCACCTAGGAAAGAACAATTGAAACTATGGTTACACGATGCAAGGTTCCACGTCAGGAACCACCACCCAGGAAAGAGATTTAGGCGTCATCATGGATAACATGTTAAAACCCTCCGCCCAGTATGCAGTGGCAGCCAAGAGAGCAAATAGAATGCTAGGTATCATAAGGAAAGAAGTGGAAGATAAAACAAAGGATATTATAATGCCTCTGTATCGTTCCATGGTGCGACCGCACCTTGAATATTGTGTGCAATTCTGGTCGCCATATCTTAAAAAGGATATAGCGTTATTAGAGAAGAGCCACCAAAATGGTAAAAGAGATGGAAGGATACCCCTATGAAGAGAGGCTAAAAAGGTTAGGGCTTAACCTGGAAAACAGACGGCTGACGGGAGATATGATAAAAGTCTATAAATTAATGAATGGAGTAGAACAGGTAAACGTAGATCGATTGTTTACATCATCAGAATATAGAAAGACTAGGGGACATGCAATGAAGCTACAGGGTAACCTATTTAAGACTAATAAGAGAAAATATTTTTTCACTCAACGTGTAATCAGACTCTGGAATTTATTACCGGAGGATATAGTAAAAACTGTTAGTGTAGCTGGGTTTAAAAAAGGTTTGGACAAGTTCAAGGAGGAAAAGTCCATAAACCATTATTAAAAGGGACCTAGGATATCACTGCTTGACCCAATACAAGCATTGTGGAACCTGTGTCTTTTGGGGGAACTGCTAGGTACTTATGACCTAGATTGGCCACTGTTGGAAACAGGATACTGGGCTTGATGGACTTTGGTCTGACCCAGTATGGCATATCTTATGTTCTTAACTAGCTAAACTAAAAGTAGACAATGCGATGCGTCCGGATGGGATACATCTGAGCGTACTGAAGAAACTTGGGGAAGTTTTAGCGGTTCCACTGTCTAACCTTGTTAATGTTTCTTTAGAGTTCAGAGTGGTCTTACAAGACTGAAGAAATGCACATGTGGTCCCTTTACACAAAAGTGGAAGTAAGGAGGTTGAGAACTACAGGCCAGTTAGTCTGACCTTTGTAGTGAGTAAATTAATGGAAACACTACTAAAACAGAGGATAGTGAGGTTTCTGGATTGCAGGATCCGAGGCAGCATGGATTTACTAGAGGCAAGTCTTCTCAGACAAATCTGATTGATTTCTTTGAATGGGTGACCAGAGAGTTGGACAGAGGGAGAGCCCTAGAATTGGTGTACTTAGATTTCAGTAAAGCCTATGTCATTGTTCTGCATAGGTGACTTATAAATAAATTGAGCACCCTACGGATGTACTTTAAAGTGACTGACTGGGTAAGAAATAGATTGAGTGGGAGGTGAGAAACGGTACAGGTATATGGAGCTCACTCTGAAGAGAAGGATGTTACCAGTTGTGTGCCACAGTCCTTGGTCCGATTCTTTTTAACATGTTTGTTAGTGATATTGTGGAAGGACTGTCGGTTAAGGTTTGCCTCTTTGCGGATGATACCAAAATCTGCAATAGAGTAGACACCCAGGAACAGGGCCGGCCCGTCCATTGAGTAAGAATGTTGTTTGCACAGGGCCCCGCGTTTCAGGGGGCCCCGCGTAAACAACATTCTGTATCAGCCCAGGTAGATTAAAAAACAAACAAACTGTCTGCTGCTGCCGCTGCTGCCGTGGCAGCAGCAGAATCAAGTGTCCCGCGGGGCCCCCCCTGCCTGGCAGAGCCCTCTCTACAGCATCAGCTCCCTCAGCATCGGCTTTCAGAGCCGCAAAGGGAGAGTTTTTCTCTCACGGCTCTGTTAAGCCCACCGGGGCTAATGGGAAACAGGCATTTCCTGTTTCCCATCAGCCCCAGTGGGCTTTACAGAGCCGCAAGAAAGGGAAACTCTCCCTTCGTGGCTCTGAAAAGCCCACGCTTTGGGAGCTGATGCTGCAGGGAGGGACTTGATTCTGCTGCTGCCACGGCGGCAACAGCAGCCAGTTTGTATTTGTTTAATTTGCCTGGGCTGATGGGGGAGAGGGGGGTTAGGACTGGTAATGGGCTATGGGGGAGCTAGGACTGGAAATGGGCTGATGGTGGGGTTAGGACTGGATGTGGGCTGATGGGGGGCTTAGGACTGATAATGAGCTATGGAGGGGCTAGGACTGGTAATGGGCTGGGGGAGGTTGCTGGGAATGGAAATTGGCTGAGTGGAGGGGGGGCTTGAACTCCAAATAGCTGATGGGGATGGGGGCTTGGAATGGAAATGGGCTGAGTGCTTGAACTGCAAATAGCTGATGGGAAGGAGGGCTTGGAATGGAAATGGGCTGAGTGGAAGGGGGGCTTGAACTGCAAATAGCAGATGGGGAGGGGGCTTGGGATGGAAATGGGATGAGTGGAAGGGGGGCTTGAACTGAAAAATAGCTGATGGGGAGGGGGGCTTGGAATCAAAATAGGCTGTGAGGGGAGGGAGCTAGGACTGGAAATGGGCTGAGTGAAGGGGGGGGGGAGCTAAGACAGGAATGGGCTGATGGAGGGGATAGGATAGGACTGGAAATGGGCTGATGCGGGGACTAGAAGGGAGCGGATGCTGGGTGTGGCTGGAACTAGAAGGGAGCTGATGTTGGGGGAGGATTAGAATGGGATGGAGCTGGGAGAGTGAAATGGAGAGGGGAAAATATTTTGTGTGGGAGGGAAGACAAATCTACAATTGGCTGGGTATTGGGAGAGTAAGTGGGGATTGAGGATGGAGGGGTAAAATTTGAGTGGATGAAATAGGAATGAGGAACGAGCAAAAGGAGAAAGATTAGTATGTTAAAGCAGATGTGGAAAGAGAATGGAAAAAAAAAACTAGAAGAGAGAAGAAAAGACAAATGGACAGCAGACAATGGAGAGTTAGCAGAAGACACGAAGAAACCAGATGAAAGTTGCAACTGAAAAAAAATGCACAAAAGGTAGAAAAATCTCTCTTTATTTTGAATTTATTAACTGGAATATGTCAGCTCTGGGAAATGTGCATCATTAATGTCTGCACTTTGTTTAGTACAAGAGGAAATTCATTTATAGTTTTATTTCTACAGTGTTGTGGTACATTCCAAGTTTGGCTTTTGGCGTTCCCAGTTTGTCTTCCTGTTTCTAAATTGTGATTCCTTGTTTGGTGATGGTCTATGTTCTACATTTATTTATTTATTTATTTAGCATATATTTATATACCGCTACTTCCAGCGATCAGGAGCGGTTTGATTAGGTAAACAGGGAGAGTCAGATCAATTGACATGTGTAACTGAGCTGAGGTATTCTATTTATGTAATTCCTATTTGACATTGCACTTGTTCTCTTTCCCCAGTAGGTCATGTAGGGATGTCCTACATGGAGTGGTGGTTTCCCCCCTAAACAAAGACATGGGGAGGGGTGGCCTGCACAGAGTGGCAGGTGCACCTACTCTTGCCATCTTACTGGGCAGACTAGATGGACCATACTGGTCTTTATCTGCCGTCATTTACTATGTTACTATGTTACTATGTATTGTTATTCTCTGAAATGTATTAGTTTAATATTTGCAGTGTTGCCTTTTGATAAGTAGAGTATGGTGCTTTGTGAGTCCTGGTAGTGCTGTTAGGATATGGCGGGTTTGCTATGGGTTCTAAATGGGCAGTGTTTCTAATAGTTTCTAATGTGCCTGGTGGTTGGCACTGGATTATAGTAATGTAGAAATCTTTTAGTCTTTCTTTATCCATACACTCAAGAGGCATGTTTACTAAAAGTTAGTGTATGGTAACATTATGCAAATATTTAGGCAAATGAAGCCACTTATGCAAATGAGGCCCCGCACTGAGTCTCCGCACATGGTCCCGCACCCTCCTTGGGCCGCTCCTGCCCAGGAAGGAGCAGAACATAAGGAGGGATCTAGCTAAGCTTGACCAATGGTCTAAAATTTGGCAGCTGAGATTTAACGCTGAAAAATGCAGGGTCATGCATCTGGGCTGCAAAACTCCAAGGGAGTGGTACAGTATAAAGGGAGAAGTACTTTTGTCCAAGAAAAAAAGAGTGGAACATGGGTGTGATTGTTTCTGATGATCTCAAACTGGCTAAACAGGCGATAGCGAAAGCCAAAAGAATGCTTGGGTGCATTCAGAGAGAAATGGACTGCAAATAAAAGAAGGTGATAGTGCCTCTGTATAAGTCTTTGGTGCGACCTCATTTGGAGTATTGTGTGCAATTCTGGAGACCGCACCTTTAAAGAATATAAACAGGATGGAGTCGGTGCAGAGGGTGGCTACCAAAATGGTCAGTGTTCTTCATTATTAACCATATAGACAAAGATCTCAATATGTATACTTTAGAGGAAAGGTGGATAGAGGAGAGATGATAGAGATGTTTAAATACCTCTGTGGCATATGTGCACAGGAGGAGAGCCTTTTTCAATTGAAAGAAAGCTCTGCAATGAGGGTACATAGGATGAGGGTGAAAGGGGATAGTCCCAGGAGTTATATGTTGAAATATTTCTTTACGGAAAAAGTGGTAGATGCATGGAATAGTCTTTCAGTGGAGGTAGTAGAGATGAGGACAGTATCTGAATTCAAGAATGCATGTGAGAAACACAGAAGGAAAAAAAGAGGCTATAGTAGTTGATATGGAAGGACAGACTAGATAAGCCATATGATTTTTTTTCTGCCATCATGTTTCTATGTTAATAGTTTTGAAAGCCATTGGGGATACAGTAGTTAAGGTCTGCCTACAGTGCCAAAATGTCCAAAATTCTGTGGGGGGTGGGGGTCAGTATTTAAGATAGGTACATGTAAGTATTTTCTAAAATCGGCTCGTCTCCACCCTAAAAGATAAATGTCTCCGTCAGACAGACATGTGCAAGTTATGAGGCAATATTAGAGACTTGCACATGTCTGATATAGACAGTAGTAGAATAGATGCGTCCATGATGGTATTCCAGAAAGGGTATGTGTATCTCTCACCACATATACATCCTGGCTTGCCATTTTGCAAGTGAAAATGTGCATAAGAACATAAGACATGCCATACTGGGTCAGACCGAGGTCCATCAAGCCCAGTATCCTGTTTCCAACAGTGGCCAATCTAGGTTATACGTACCTAGCAATATCCCCAAAAAACACAGGTTCCACAATGCTTGTACTGGGTCAAGCATTGATATCCTGGGTCCCTTTTTTAATAGTGGTTTATGGACCTTTCCTCCAGGAACTTGTCCAAACCTTTTTTAAACCCAGCTATACTAACAGCCCTTACTACATCCTCCGGTAACAGATTCCAGAGTTTGATTACACGTTGGGTGAAAAAATATTTTCTCTTATTTGTCTTAAATAGTTTACCCTGTAGCTTCATTACATGTCCTCTAGTCTTTCTATACTCTGATAGCGTAAACAATTGATCCACGTTTATCCGTTCCACTCCATTCATTAATTTATAGACCTCTATCATATCTCCCCTCAGCCGTCTCTTCTCCAGGCTAAAGATATTTTATGTGTCACAGAGACTTGGCTTTCTGAAACGGACACAGTCTACCTAAATCAACTTGATAATGAAAACTATGACCTTTTTTACAAACATAGGTCTAACAAAAAAGGCGGAGGAGTCCTAATGATGACGAAAAAGATATTAAATGCTAAATCAATTCAAACAAACATATCTAATAACATAGACACTTTATTAATAAAAATCGGCCTCATGAAAATCTGCTTAATTTATAGGCCTCCAGACCAAAGTGCAGATTGCCTAGACTCCTTTATTGATCTCCTTAGCTCATCCACTGCACAAAACCCTGTAATCATGCTAGGTGATTTCAATCTCCCATCACTATCAACACATAACTCCAAATTATTTCTGGATGCTATATCAGATATAGATTACCATCAAATAATAAATACCGCAACACATATAAAAGGAGGAACACTAGACATGATTTTTCTTCCAGATGTACTCTTCAAACTAATCAACCCAAATTCCATAGCACTCACAGAGACACCCTGGTCTGATCATTATACTATCAAAATAAACCTCAAATATCATACTACTAATGTCAAAAACTATACATTAAGTGGCCCCACGTCAAAATTTAAAAAGTTTAATGAAACGGAATTCCTTGACTCTACAATCCCCCACCTCTTGCCATCCACATCAGATCTAGATGACGCTGTCAACAACTGGTACGAAACCATCAATAATGCAGCCAAAAGCAACCATACAAATAAACAAAGAAAACACCTCAAAACAAACAGTACACCATGGTTCAATAATACACTAAAACAAATGAAAAAAGAACTAAGAAAACACGAAACTAAATGGCGAAAATCTAAGTTGACTATACATAAGGAAATATATAATAACCATCTCATAAAATATAAAGAAGCACTAGATAGTACAAAGAAAAACTACTACGCAGCAACATTATCAAAATCATTTAACAGACCTCGAGAGCTATTTTCTATTGTCAGAAATAACGCTCAAACTTCTAGCAATGAAATCACTGACATCTCAGTACAAACACTAGCCAATCACTACCAAAACAAATCAAAAAAACCTCAAATGTCACTAGATACAATTAACACCTTTCAGCAGCCTATTGACGAATGGTCAGACTTTTACCGAATTTCAAGAACGTCATTAAAAACTATCATATCTGGTCTCAATACCACAACTTCATACTTAGACCCATGCCCAGTATCATGGATAAAAAACACACTACCAACTCTTCTATCATTCATTCTTCCAATAGTCAACCTCTCATTAACCCAAGGTTACCTTCCACAATCACTCAAGCACGCACAAATACGCCCAATTCTAAAGAACAGCAAATTAGATAAAGCATCCCCAATATCATACAGACCCATCTCTAGCATACCATTTTTGGCCAAAATAATAGAAAAAGTTGTGCAATTACAGACACAGGAATACATAGACACATCTTATCCACTTGATGAGCAACAATATGGATTTCGACCCCGCCACGGAGTTGAAACACTACTTACTGTATTAATTGATACTCTCCTAAGAGGAATCGACAACCATAAACAAGCATTCATCCTCCTCTTCATTGACATATCAGCGGCCTTTGATAGTGTACATCACTCAATAATGCTCAGAAACTTAAAACAGATAGGCATAAACTCTACAGTATATAAATGGTTCACTTCCTATTTAAACAACAGAACTCAAAATGTACGAATAGGCAATCAAACATCAACTACATATAACCAAGAAATAGGTTTACCACAAGGATCTGCTCTATCAGCCCTACTTTTTAACATTTACATAAAACCGGTCTGCAATATCTTTAAAAAATTTGGAGTACAATATCACCTCTATGCAGACGATATTATGATGTACATTCCATTTACTATCCCTAACCTACCATTACAACTCCTCTCAGACTGTTATAACGAAATCACAATTTGGCTAAAAACTCAAAACCTCCATATAAACCATGCTAAAACCGAAGTCCTAATTGTAACAAAAAATCAATCATTTATTCCCCCAACCCATATAACTCTACAAGATCAAGAAATTAAAATAAAAAATGAAATAAGATATCTAGGTGTTATAATAGATACACACCTTACAATGGAAACACACATTAGAAACACCACAAAGAAAATCTATTTCAAACTTAAAATTCTCAAACAACTACGCCCGCTAGTATTTGTACAAGATTTCATTAATATAACACAAGCTATTATAATCCCTCACTTTGATTTTGCCAACCTAATACTTATGGGCATTTCAAAACAGAACATTAAAAGAATTCAACTAGCCCAAAATGCAACGGCAAGGATTATATTAAAAATAAACTCACTCCAACACATAACACCAATACTAGCATCCCTTCATTGGTTACCAATACAGAGTAGGATAACATACAAAACAATAATTACCTCATTCAAAGCATTAAATGATATGGCTCCAACTACACTATGTAATTTAATATGCAAAGAAACACCTAAGACTACCCACAGAAAAGAACAATTAAATAAACTAAAGATTCCGAAGGACTTCATAAAAGCACATAAATTAACCAACAATAGAGCCTTCTCTCATATAGCTCCTACTATCTGGAACTCCCTACCAGAGGATCTACGATCTCTAACAGAGATCATGGAATTCCGCAAAAAATTAAAAACTTATCTATTCACCAAACACTATAACACCATGGAAAACCTTACACTCAACTTAGATAAAGGCTAAATAAGTAACCGACAACATAAAGCACAACCCTTCCACTTAAATAGACCTCACACATAGCGCAAATGAAAAGACTTTCCAATCTCTTATGCCCTAATACCTTTATCTTGTATATAGTTGTATCTGTTATGTACTATATTATGTACGTCAATACCATTTTCTGTTAGTTAATTGTTTTAACTCAGTTCCAGTTAAATTTGTTTAATTTATGATACTTTAAGATGTTCTATGTATATCTAAGATGTTCTATGTAAAACAAATTTCGATTTGTTAATAGTTGTTATTTGTACACCGCAACTGATCTCTGGAAGATGCGGTATAAAAATGAATGTTAAATAAATAAATAAATAAATAAAGAGCCCTAACCTTCTTAGCCTCTCTTTATAGGAGTAGCCTTCCATCCCCTTCACCAATTTGGTGGCTCTTCTCTGTACTTTTTCTAATAACGCTATGTCCTTTTTAAGATACGGTGACCAGAATTGCACACAATATTCAAGGTGCGGTCGTACCATGGAGTGATACAGAGGCATTATAATATCCTTTGTTTTGTTCTCCATCCCTTTCCTTATGATACCTAGCATTCTATTTGCTTTCTTGGCCGCCGCTGCACACTGGGCGGAGGGTTTTAACATGTTATCCACAATGTCTCCTAAATCTTTTTCCTGGGTGGTGGTTTCTAATGTGGAACCTTGCATCGTGTAACTATAGTGTGGGTTGTTCTTTCCTAGGTGCATAACTTTGCACTTGTCCACATTAAATTTCATCTGCCATTTGGATGCCCAGTCTTCCAATTTATCCAGATCCTCCTGCAGTTTTCCACAATCCTCTTGGGTTTTAACAACTTTAAACAGTTTTGTGTCATCTGCAAATTTGATAACCTCACTAGTTATTCCCTTTTCCAGGTCATTTATGAATATGTCAAAAAGCAGTGGACCCAGTACAGATCCCTGGGGTACTCCACTATTCACCTTTTTCCATTGGGAATATTGGCCATTTAGCCCTACCCTCTGCTTTCTATCTTTTAACCAGTTCCCGATCCACAATAGTACACTGCCTCCTATCCCATGACTTTTTAGCTTCGCCAAAAGTCTCTGATGGGGGACTTTGTCAAAAGCTTTCTGAAAGTCCAGATACACTATATCAACCGACTCACCTTTGTCTACCTATTTATGCACACCTTCAAAAAAACATATCAGATTAGTAAGACAAGATCTTCCTTGTCTAAAGCCATGTTGGCTGTCTCCCATTAGGCCATGACTATCTACATGCTGTGTAATTTTGTTCTTTATGATGGTTTCTACCATTTTCCCTGGTACTGACGTCAGGCTCACCGGTCTGTAATTTCCTGGGTCAGCCCTGGAACCCTTTTTAAAAATTGGTGTTACGTTGGCGACCCTCCAATCTTCAGGTATTACAGATGATTTTAATGAAAGTTCACAGATTATCAATAGCAGGTCTGCAATCTCATATTTCAGTTCTTTCAACACTCTGGGATGTATACCATCCGGTCCAGGTGATTTGCTACTATTCAGTTTATCAAATAGTTGTAATATATCTTCCCGGTGTGTAGCAATATTTCTCTCAATTCCTCTGCAGTATCACCTTTAAATACCACTTCAGTCTTGGGTAACATCCCTACATCTTCCTCAGTAAAGACCGAAGCAAAGAATTCATTCAGTCTCTCTGCTATAGCCTTGTTTCCTCTTACTGCCCCCTTTACCCCTCTATCATCTAATGGTCCAATTGACTCTCTCACAGGCCTTTTGCTACGAATGTACTTGAAAAAGTCTTTATTTCGTGTTTTTGCTTCCGTAGCAAGTTTCTTCTCAAATTCCCACTTTGCCTGCCTTATCAATGCTTTGCATTTAACTTGCCAGTGCTTGTGCTGTTTCCAGTTTTCATCATTTGGCTCTTTTTTCCATTTCCTGAAGGTTGCTTTTTTGGCAGCAACAGCCTCTCTGACCTCACCTTTAAACCATGCTGGCAGTTTTTTGGACTTTCTTCCACTTTTCTTAATGCGTGGAATACAGCTGGTCTGGGCTTCGAGGATAGTATTTTTAAATAACACCCAAGCTTGCTGTAAGTCTTTAACCTTTGGAACCGCTCCTTTTAGTTTTTTCCTAACTATATTCCTCATTCTATCATAGTCTCCCTTTTGAAAGTTAAAAGGTAGTACTGTGGATGCCTTTACTATCTGTCCTCCACTAATTAAATCAAACATGATCATACTATGATCACTATTGCCAAGTGGTCCCAACACCCTTATTTCTTGCACCAGATCTGGCGTTCCACTAAGGACTAGGTCCAGTATGGCTTCCCCTCTGGTCGGTTCATGAACCAGCTGCTCCAAGAAGCAGTCATTTATTCCATCTAGAAACTTTATCTCTTTAGCTTGTCCTGCTGTGACACTGACCCAGTCGATACCGGGGTAATTGAAATCACCCATTATTACTACTCTGTTGTGACTTTTGTTAGCTTCCTTGATTTCTTTGAGCATTTCATCATCCATTTGTTCATTCTGGCCAGGTGGTCGATAGTATACTCCCACTGCCATCACCTTCCCCTTCATAAATGGAATTTCAATCCATAGAGATTCTACAGCAAATTTTGTTCCCTGCAAAACTTTAATCCTTTCTGACTCAATGCCCTCTCTAAAATAGAGCGCAACCCCTCCACCAATTTGATCAGCTCTATCATTACGATATAGTTTGTATCCAGGTATCACAGTGTCCCACTGGATCTTTATGCTCTGTCTGCTCCTTACTCAAGGGCATTTGGGCTACTATACTCCCTTTTGTAACCTCACTGCTTTTGGTAGTATCCTTCAAGGATACCTTCGTCCGAACCATGCACTCCTGGGTGACTGTCGGCTTTCCCCTATTTTCTAGCCGTGCAGCCGTGCAGCAGTCAAGAAAAAGGTCTATTTACCTGTATGCTTTTTTGTACTGGTGAAAATTACTGGAGGAATGAGAGGGCTTTCTCCTCTGATCTCTGTACAGGTCTTTGGTTGCTGAAATAAGCACTTTACAGATGCCTATTTGTGTCCAGAGGTGGGTACAGACATGGATGTTGCTGCCATTGAGTACAAGTGCAGCGTGCCCCAGTGCAACATAAATGTGATTGCAATAGATACATGTAAACTTGGAGCGTTCTAAACTGGCTTTTGGGATGTTGATGTGATTCGCATGTCTGAGTTTTCAAATGTGGGAATCACGAATATTGTTTCTAAAACGAGCTCTTTAGTAAATGGTGAAAAAAAAGTGAAAACCAAAATGAAATCACTTTGACACTCCCACCACTGAACCAGCATGAAGACAGTGTTCATATAGCGCTACTATGCTGTGTTTTCCAGGTCACTAACAACATCTCAGACTTTTATTTATTTTATTTATTTATTTAACAATTTTTCTATATCGCTTTTCTTGTATTTAAAGCGGTTTACATTGAACATTAAACAGTAACAAGGAACATTACATAGAACAAGGTCGTTAAACTTGGAGAGAAGGGGTTAACATATTATTTACATGATTTCTTGTTACAGATTGTGGGGTGTTGTTGTTGGATGGTAGGGATTGAGCCAGGTTGTAAATACTGGTTTTGTAGGTGGGATCAGAGTTTATTGCAGTGGCTATGTTTCATATATTGGTTCTGCTTCTGGTCTGTAGTACTCCGAAAAGAGATGTGTCTTTAAGGCTTTACGAAAGTCCCATAAGTCGCTGGTAGTTCTTATTCTTTCTGGGAGTGCATTCCAGAGAGATGATGCATATATTGAGAAGGCTCTGTGACTGGTTGATTGTTTTGCTTTAGTTTTGTTCTTAGGTATTATTAGTAGGTTTTTATTGTTTTTCCTTTTTATTCTGTTTTCAGGGTCTTTGCTGATAAGCGTTTGAAGTATTGGTGGTGATAGTTGGTGTAGGATTTTGAAAATAGTGAGGATGGCTTTGTATTTGCTTCTGGTGATTATGGGGAGCCAGTGGAGTTGTTCCAATGTTGAAGTTATGTGGCTGGTTCTTGTTGTCCCTGTTATGATGCGGGCTGTGGTGTTTTGTAGTAGTTGCCGAGGATAAATGGTTTGGGTTGGTAAGCCTTGGTAGATGATGTTACAATAGTCCAGAATGGGCATTATTAAGGCTTGACAAACTGTGTTGCATAGGAAGCATGTGGCACATTTATTTTCTTCACTCTTCAAGGGGATTTGTGCCTTAAATGTGGCAGATGGCAAGTGTAGTCTGTTTGCATGGACATCATAGAAGCAACAGTAAGTAGAATAGAGAAGCAGTAAATCAGGTTGATATTGGGGAGCACCAGAGTGTAATGCGCTATGGAGTAAGGTCAGAAGTTTAAACTGCAGGTGAGGTTTTATAGGGAGCTAATGATGATGAATCAAAAGGGGGGTAACATGATCGAACCGGGATGCATATAACAGGATACAGATGGTGGCATTTTGTATAAGCTGTAAGTGGTGAATTTGTGATTGAGGAAGGCCAAGGTAAATTACATTACGATAACTGAATCTGAATATCACAAGGCAGAGAAGCAGAGTAGTTTAGGACAAGGAGGAAAGGAAGGGACAAACGGCATGAATTTGATGAAGTGCAAAGAAGGAACAATGGACACCTGAAGTGATATGAGTCTAGAAGGATAGTGAAGAATCCAGAATAACACCCAAGTAGGGCATGGAATCTACCACAGGAATGGGTCAACCAAGAAGTGAAGGGGCCAGAAGGTTCAATCCTTTTGTCCCTTCTCTTTAATATCTTCATGGCTTCCCTTGCTACTGTCATCCAGGACCACAGCATCAGTGGTTATTATGCTGATGACATCATCCTGATGGCATATACATCAGTAACCACTCCCAATCTAACCTCAATAAATACCTGCCTAGATGCAGTGACTTTTGGATCTCCAATCACCACCTAAAGCTGAACATGAATAAATCTCAAGCTGTTTGGATCACTGGAACGACTTATAGCTTGACATTTTCTCCACAAATTGCTGGTTCTCCAATTACTCTGATCAACTTCCTCGTTCAATTTGGAGTAGTCCTGGATTTAAAACTTCCATTCAAATTCCACAGCGCATGCTGCCTTCTTCACTCTTTATCAAATTTTGCAATCAAACCCTATATATCCACCTCAGCACTATACTCATTGGTACATGCTTTAGTTTCTTCCTATTTGGACTACTGTAATGTGTCTTATTGCAGTGTTGGAGTTTCTCCCTTCAAACCATTACAAATAGTGCAAAATCTGCCATCAGAATGCTCACTAATGCATCTAAGTTTGATCAGTTACTGTACTTCCCCTTTTTTCCAACATCATTGGTTTCCAGTTTTGTATTGTATTGGGTTTAAAGTTCTGATGTTAGTCCATAGAGGTTTTACTTTGCTTTGCCATTTTACTTATCTTCCATGTTTATACACTATCGCCCAACCCAAGGCACAAACATGTTGACTATACTCGCAGTTTTCAAGGTTTGTCTGAAGTTGACATAACCCTCTGCTTTTTTCTTCTTAGTCCCCTCACACTGGACTGATCTTATGATTTTCATCTATATTGAATCCTCCTACAAAACATGCAAGTCTGCAGTAAAGATTTAGGGACATATTCAAAAGGATTAACACGGTTAACCACGTTAATCACACTAAGCAGGATATTCAGTGGCACATACCCAGTTTGTGCTGCTGAAAATCCTCTCTTAGCTCAGCTGAACACCCTGCTGCTGTTTAGCGTCGAGGCATTTGGTGGGGAGGGGGGGAGAGGAGGGGCAGAGGGGGGTGGCACCAAGGGTTAGCTGCTAACCAATTAATCCAAATTGGCTAAAGTTAGGTCACAAAAAGTTAGACCAAAATTTATCTGGTTTAGCTATACAGCTTAATCGCTATCAGGGCATACCAGATATTCAATGCTGCTGGGCGGATATGGCCTCTGTCGTGAATACTGTATTTGGGCGTAGATTAAAGTGGCAATGGCGAGCTGCTTTAATTGTGTTGGCTGACACCACTGAATATGCCCCCCTTACTTTTTTGAATTGGCTTTTTCAGAAAACCTGTGACCAGTGTGTTGGGGCTTGTATCCAGGGCCATAACGAGCTGCAATCGCGCCCTGTGTGACTTGCTGTTCAGGCGCACACCCCCTCCCCCCAGCGCTGCCTGCTCTTTCCCTGCTGTTGCTGCCCTCTGCTTTTTTCAACGCGGCGCCGGCAGCAGGGAAAGAGCAGGCAGCGCTGAACGGAGGTATGGGAGGAGGAGGGGGGCATGCGTCCGATCTGAAAGGCGCTGTCACTTTAAGCAGATCTGTCCCTCCCTGCTCTGACATCACGTTGGAGGAGGGAGGAACCAGACCTGCTTAAAGTGCTGCGAAAAGGCTTGGGGGGGGGGGGCGCATTTTGGCTGCCTGGTATTGTCCTGCCAGCGGCTACAGGGCAACAGCAAACAGCCAAAATGCACTCCCCAAACCTTTGCTCCCTGTGCGGCTGCAGCGCATGCACAGGGCTAGGTACGGTCCTGCTTGTTTCTTTGCTATCCTGCATTGTATTGGAGTTCTACCTCAACTTAGGGATTCTCTTTTGTAAATCGCTTAGTTACTTAATTGGGGCAAGGCAAGAAGCACTGCTGAGTGATCATACACCACCTGATGATGTACCTGAGCCAGAGAGAGAAGGGCAGTGGAGTGATTTTGTTAAAGAAGGATTATGCTTGTGTTTGTGACTCTGGTCATGCTTTGAGACCCATAGAAGACTGTGGTGGGAGAGAGACAGGGCTTGCTGCTTCAGACTAGAAGCTCATTACCTATGAGTTCAGTTTTGCCTTGCAGCCTTATTGATGCTCCTGTTTTGCTGAAGCGATCCCAGTCTAGAAACATTGTGGAAAGCAATTTAAGGGGCATAGAATTCATTAATAGTACAGAATCAGACCCGGCCCCAACAGCTAATCTGAAATTGCTGAGCTTGGCAAGAGCCTGGATATTTATGTAGATAGACTTAAGAAACTGGAAGCCAGTAATGCCTTGATGGTGAAAAACAATACTAATATGCAACTGAAGATGAACATTTGAAGAATGCTAACAGACAGAAGAATCTGTGTATGATAAATTTTCCATGCCTTCTGATTAAATATGACGGCAGAGAAAGACCACATGGCCTATTTAGTCTGCCCTTCCATATCAACTATTTACAACTACATGTTTAAAAGGTACATTTTGGATCTTGTTAAAGTGCCAGACATCCTTCCCTCATCTTTCTAAAATATATTAACTTCCACAAGGCAAATTACAGACACCGTGGGTGCGATAGAAAATGAGCTGTCTTTAGATAGTCTCATTGTGACTGATTTCCTTGAAATGTTGATGGAGGAGGAGGATCCAAAGCCTGCGACTTTGTTGGTTCAATTTGCCTTCGACTCAGAGAGTGGCTCCTGAAAACTTTCTTCAAAGTTAGAGATGTATTTTTCCTGAATTGCAAGATTCGTGTTTCCTGGTGTGCACGTCCTACACAAAAGGGAAGGAGACAGTGTTTATTACTTAAAACAGAATTTTTGCAGCTGAGGACAATTTTGTGCCCCAGTCTCCCTGTAAATTTTGTATTTTTCCAGGACCAAGCAGGAAGTCAGTCCTCACATATGGGTGACATCGACGTCGATGGAGCCCCTGCGGAGTATTTCCCCAGCTTTCTATGAAAGCCTTTGGGAATACAGCACGCATGTGCGGTCCCTTTCCCGCCTAAAGATGCCATCTTGCTCAGTCTCTCTTTTTCCATGGAGCCCATCGGACGTGTGTCCTAGTTCACCCGGAAAATAGTTCGATTTTTTCATCCATTCCTTGCAATTTCTTCACGGTTTTTTCTCCGGTTCAACGCCGGTTCCCCTTCTCGCCGGGTTCAGTACACTGGTATCGAGCCCGATCTTATTTTTTCGGTTTTTGCCCTTCGTGGCTGGCGTTCGCGCCCTTTTTTTCCTTTTCCCTGGAAGGCCAGTCCTTTGACCTCGCGGGGACTCTTTTTTCCCCGATGGCTTCCAGTGGTTTTAAGAAGTGTGATCGGTGTAAGAAACTAATGTCTCTCACCGACACACACGACTGCTGCCTTCGGTGCCTCGGTCCTGATCATGATCCTAAGATCTGTGGGCCGTGTGGAAAAATGTCCACTAAGGCACTTCGAAGTCATCAGCACCAAAAGGAAAGGCTTTTCTCTGATTCGGCCTCCGGCCGGGCCCAGACCTCATCTGAGGCCTCGACATCTCGGGAGTCTGACCCCGAGCATCGTTGGGGTTCCTCGGAGAGGGGGTCCCCCGAGCGGGAGCAAAAGAGGAAGAAGCGGCTCGCGAGGGCGACATCGGAGGAGGTCCTTGGCTCCTCGAGGGCTAGGTCTCGGACCCCCGACCACCGTCCCGGGCCCGTGGAACAGGAGATGCCGTCAAAAGTACCTCGGGTGGAGCCGGAGTCTGCTGGACACATAAGTCCTGTTGTCCTCGAGGACTCTCCTCCCAGGGAGCCGATGTCGGGCCCAGCGCCGCTGGGGCCTGAGTCGATAGCTGCTGAGTCTCCTGAGCTGGGTCTCAGGCTGACAGCCTTGGAGTGCAGACTGTCTGCCTTCATGGATCAGCAGTGGGTGCTGATGGCCAGCCTCGCTGGCGCATCTGCCCCGACCACCGGGACATCGACGTCGGAGTCGACCTCGGAGACCGAGCCGATACTCGAGACCATGAAGGCTCGAGGTCATCCTCGGTCGCTGTCACCCTCGACCTCCCGGTCGGGACCGAGGGTGTCGACGCCGGTGCCTTCGGCGTCGGGGCGGGTGCTGCCGGGCCCCGTGCAGTCAGAGCCCGACTCCTCTTCGGACGAGTCCTCCTGGGAGACGGAGGACGAGGAGTCCCCCGATACTTTCAAGACTCGGTGCGTCCCGTCGGACTCACTGCAGTCTGAGCCCTGGAGTAGATCCCCTCCGGAGGATACCCGGTTCTCGGAGTTCGTGCGGGATATGGCCACTGCTTTGGCGATCCCAGCGGATCCCGAGGAAGAGCCTCGAGCCGAAGAGCTTGAGGCCCTTCAGTATGACTCTCCTCCGAAGGAGGCCTTTACTGTGCCAGTTCCTCCGATGCTGGAATGGCTCCTCTTCCGGATGTGGGAGGCACCGGCCTCGGCGCCGGTTCTGAGCAAGCGGGTCGATTCCATTTATCAACTCCGTAAGAGCCCTGGTTTTCAGAAGGCACAGCTACCGCACCATTCCATGGTGGTGGAATCGGCCATGCATCGTCTGAAAAGTCAGAAGATGCACTCCGCGGTGCCCCCTGGCAGGGAGGCCCGGAACCTGGATGCGTTTGGTAGAAAGTGCTTCCAGTGCTCGGTGCTTGCTTGCTGTGTCCAGTCTTACCAGCTGTACATGGGCATGTACTTGCGGGACCTGGCAAAGGAGATTGCCGGGTTCTCTGCTGGTCTCTCCGGGGAACCTTTGCAGAGGTTCAAGTCCTTGTCTTCGGGGATCCGGGAATACTCTAAGTTCATGTCCCGAGCGGCCTACGATGGCTTCGAGGCCTTGGCCCATGTGGCGGCTGCCGGCATCGTGGCTCGACGCCAGGCATGGCTGCAGTCATCGGACCTCGAGCCATGGGTTCAGGACAAGTTGGTCGATGTCCCTTGCTGAGGTGAAAACCTTTTTGGAAAGCCCATGGCCGAGAAGGCTGCTGAGCTCGAGACCGAGCACCTCACGAGGACAAGGCTGTCTCGAAAGACGTCTGCCCCTTCACACAAGAAGAAGGGCTTGGGTAAAAAGTCCTTTTACCCGTGGAAGGCGACTGCCTACAAACTGTTTGTAGGCAGTCGCCTTCCACGGGTAAAAGGACTTTTTCAGAAAACTGAGACTTTTTCAGGGAACAGTTCCCACCTTACCAGGCCTCCCCCGCTCCCCCACAGGGTCAGCAGGCCAAGGGGCAGGGACATGGGCCCCGTAGGCAGAAAGCCCCCAAGCCTCCGGCTCCTGCTCCCACTCAGCAGGGTGGGGGTTTTTGACTCCCAAGGCATAGCCTCTCCATCCCTGCTGTCCCATCCCTGCCCAGGAGGTCACCTAGCTCTGTTTTCCCACCGGTGGCCATCCATTACAGAGGACAACTGGGTCTTAAGCATAGTCCACAAGGGCTACCTGCTTCATTTTCATCAGTTGCCTCCTCCCTATTTTCCAGGAGAGCCTCCAAGGCCTCCTCTCCATACAGCCCTCCTCTTGCAGGAGCTCCAGGCTCTGTTACGAGACCAGGCGGTGGAGCCTGTGCCTCCCCACCTACAAGGTCACGGTTTCTACTCCAGGTACTTCCTAGTACCAAAGAGAACAGGGGATCTCAGGCCTATTCTCGACCTCAGAAATCTCAACAAGTTCTTACAGAAGGAAAAGTTCAAGATGCTTACTCTTGGAACACTTCTGCCCTACCTCCAGCAGGGAGATTGGCTATGCTCTTTAGATCTAAAGGATGCGTACACTCACATCCTCATTCATCCAGACCATAGAAAGTACCTCAGGTTCATTGTGGGAGGAAACCATTATCAGTACAGAGTGCTGCCATTTGGCCTCACCTCTGCCCCCAGAGTCTTTACCAAATGCCTGGCAGTGGTGGCGGCCTACTTGAGAAATCAGGGAATCTTTGTCTTCCCCTATCTGGACGACTGGCTCATCAGGGGTCAGACGTGCCAGGAGGCCAGGCAAGCCACCCTCCAAACGATTTCTCTACTAGAGCATCTGGGGTTTGTCATAAACTTCGTAAAGTCCATTTTGCTCCCCTCCCAAACCTTAGAGTTCATAGGGGCAAGACTAGACTCTCTGCAGGCAAAAGCTTTCTTGGCAGAAGACAGAGCCCAAAGACTGATGACCTTGGCAAACCAGTTTCTCAGCAGGTCACGGGTCTCTGCCAGGCTCTGCCTGAGGCTTCTTGGCCACATGGCTTCAACAGTGCATGTTACACCCCATGCCAGGCTTCATATGAAGCCTGCGCAATGGTGCCTCAGAACTCAGCGGTCGCAGGCCACAGGGAGCCTCAAGACAGAGTAAGGGTATCCAGACCATCCCTGCACTCCCTCCGTTGGTGGCTGCATCCCCTCAACTTACTGAAAGGGATGCCTTTTCAACCACCTGGGTTCACAGTGGTATTGACCACCGATGCCTCTCTACAGGGCTGGGGAGCACACTGTCTGGGCAAGTGCACCCAGGGCCTGTGGGCTCCCTGGGAGGCCCAGCAGCAGATCAATCTACTGGAGCTTCGGGCTATTCGCTTAGCCCTCAAGACTTTCTCTCAAACCCTGGCTCACCAGTCTGTTTTAGTGCAAACGGACAATCAGGTAGCCATGTTTTATGTCAACAAACAGGGAGGCACTGGGTCCAGGCTCCTTTGTCAGGAGGCGCAGGACCTTTGTTTGTTTGCGCTCCGGCACAACATGTTGCTCAAGGCGGTTTATCTCCCTGGCCAGGAGAATTACCTAGCAGACAGGTTGAGCAGAATTCTGCAGCCCCATGAGTGGCAGCTCCATCCCTTGGTAGTTCAGAAGATCTTCCTGATATGGGGACTTCCATCCATAGATCTCCTTGCCAGTCCCCTGAACAGACAGCTGCCCAAGTTCTGCTCCAGGCAACCGCATCCTCTGAGACTAGCAGCAGATGCTTTTCTGATTTCCTGGTCCCAAGGCCTGTAATATGCGTTTCCTCCCACGCCTCTGGTGGCCCGAACCCTGTTCAAGGTTCTAAAGGACCAGGCCTCGGTCCTTCTGGTAGCCCCCAGGTGGCTGAGACAGCCTTGGTTCCCACTTCTGCTTCAGCTGGCAGTGGACACTCCACTACCTCTAGGGTTGCAGCCCGACCTTCTTTCTCAAGACCAGGGGTCTCTTCTGCACCCCAATCTCGAATCTCTCAATTTGATGGCCTGGAAGCTGCAAGGGTAGTTTTGGCTCCTTGGAGCCTCCCTCCTGAAGTTGAAGAGGTCGTCCTGGCCTCTAGGAAGCAGTCCACTAGAAAAACCTATGCCCTGAAGTGGAAGAGGTTTTATGTGTGGTGTCAGCGGCGTACAGAGGATCCTTTCTCCTGTATTGTACCAGTGGTGCTTCAGTACCTGCTGCACTTATCCAATCAGGGCCTTAAGTCCAATTCGATTCGGGTCCACCTCTCAGCTCTAGCAGCTCACCACTCACTGGTGGAAGGACACTCTCTATCGGTTCACCCCTTGGTGTCCCGGTTTCTCAGAGGTTTGCTCTTGCTCAAACCTCCTGTCCGTCCTCCAGCCCCTGAGTGGGAGTTGAATGTGGTCTTGCAGCAACTGACTCGCCCACCTTTTGAGACGATGGCTACTTGTCCTCTCCGCTTCCTTTCCTGGAAGACACTCTTCCTAGTAGCCTTAACCTCGGCTAGACGGGTGAGTGAGCTTCAGGCCCTAGTCTGTGACAGGCCTTACACCAGCTTCTATAGGAACAGGGTAGTCCTTAGGACTCATCCGAAGTTCCTCCCTAAAGTTGTCTCCTCTTTCCACCTCAACTAGGAGGTGGTTCTTCCAACATTCTTCCCTAGGCCTCATGCAAGCCAGGCTGAAGCGGTTCTGCATACCCTGGACTGTAGGAGGGCCTTATCCTTCTACCTTGACCGTACGCAAGGACATAGAAGGGCTACTCAGCTCTTCATCTCTTTTGACCCTAATAATTTGGGGTTAGCTGTGTCCAAGCATACCTTGTCCATATGGGTGGCTGACTGTATCACCTGGGCTTACAGGGTGGCTGACCTTCCCTTGCAGGGTCGGGTCACGGCCCATCGTGTCAGGGCAATGGCTGCCTCAGTAGCTCATCTCCGCTCTGTACCATTGGCAGACATCTGCAGGGCTGCAACTTGGTCCTCAAGCCAGACTTTTGCAGCTCATTACTGCCTGGAGAGGGAGTCCCATTGGGACAGTGCTTTTGGCCAGGCAGTACTCCAGAATCTCTTTGAGGTTTAGGCAACTCCTGCCCTCCAGCCCTCCGTTCTTTCAGTGAAAAGCCTTTCTTTGATGCTGGGACTAGAGGGAGTTCTCTTGTTCAGCCTGGGTTCCTTGGTAGCCCAGAGCTAGGGAGTCACCCATATGTGAGGACTGACTTCCTGCTTGGTCCTGTAGAAAGAGTAGTTACTCACCTGTAACAGGTTTTCTCCAGGAGCAGCAGGAATCAGTCCTCACAACCCTCCCTCCTCCCCTGGGAGTTGCAGTTGTACATAGTTTATTTTTACATTTTTGTGTGCTGTTTTTTAGCTATGTCATTTGACTGAGCAAGATGGCACCTTTAGGCGGGAAGGGAACTGCGCATACGTGCTGTATTCCCAAAGGCTTTCATAGAAAGCTGGGGAAATACTCTGCAGGGGCTCCATCGACGTCGATGTCACCCATATGTGAGGACTGATTCCTGCTGCTCCTGGAGAACACCTGTTACAGGTGAGTAACTACTCTTTCATATGAAGGTGTTAAATATATTGGTGTTTTTTTTTGAGCCATCATATTTGTCAGTGTTTGTGTCAGCAAGGCAGTAATTTCTCCATCAGTCACACCCACCTAGTGTTGGGCTCTTATCCTAAGTTGTTAACTTTCTATCCACTGTAGATCTCTTCTTGTTTTTCTTTTTTCTTTATATTCTCTCTAAAAGGCCCCCCCTCCCAGTTGTGAACAAAATTGGAGTCAGATTATCTGATAAGACATGTTTCTTTACTTTGTGTTTGGTTTTCTGATTCCTATTGCTTTAGAGCAATTTTTTTGTAATTTGTAAAATAAAATTTTAAAAGTCAGGTTTGTTATTTATATTTTCTAATAAATCCAGCTCAGATAGCAACTCTTTCTACAATTGCCCTGTGCTGTTTGTTCTAGTTAACAAAAAAACCCAGAAATACAAATCTGTTTAATACCTCCTGGGGAGTCTGCTTATCCATTTCCAGTTGTAAGTAATCAATGTCACAATATACTCTTAATTCCAAGTGCTTGGAGTCTGGCTGATCTCATGCATCCGTGGCATGCCACAGTGTGAATATTCCTCTTTGTTCACATTTTAAGGAGGATGCCATAGAACAATTAATTATTTTCAGAGATAAAATGGTCTCAAAGTCTGTCTTCGACGTATGAAGCCAAGGCTCAAAATCAAGAATAATAGCTGAAAAACAAATTTTAAGCTGGAAAGTGTTTGAATGCTCCTTTCTTTATTTTTATTTTTTCTAATTTGTATTTATTATTTTTTCATTTTTTCCCCTGACCTCAGGATACTTCTTAGCTGTTTTTCTTACTTGTTGTCCTGATAGAATCCTTGCCTGATAGCCTTATTGATGCTTTTGTCACTGTTGATCACCACCTTCTTCTCGATAACCAGTTCTCGCTTGGATTTCGGGGATCTGTCCTATGTTGGTTTTCGTCTTCTCTCTCCTCTTGCACTTTCAGTGTATGCTTTGGTGGATCCTCTTTCATTGCTATCATGCTTTCAGTTGGTATACCTCAGGGCTCTGTCTTGGGATGTCTTCTCCTCTCTCTACACTAGTTCTCTTGGTTCCTTAATCTCCTCCCATGGTTTTCTGTGCCATCTTTATGCTGATGACTCTCAGTTTCACATCTCTATCCCAGAAATCTCTCCAGGAATTCAGGCCCAAATCTCAGACTGCTTGCCTGATGTTGCTGCTTGGATGCCCCACTGCTGTTTGAAACTGAATATGGCCAAGATGGAACTTCTCAACTTTCTCCCTAAATCCACCTCCCCCTTCGTCTCTTCTCTGTTTTCATGGATAACACGGTGAGCCCTTCTCATCTCCTCAGCTTGCAACCTTGGGATCATCTTTGACTTTCTCTCTCTTTCTCTGCACATATCTAACAGATAGCTAAAATCTGCTTCTTTATAGCATCAACAAAATTCACCCCTTCCTCTCAGAACATACTACCAAGACTCTTCTACAATCTCTCATCACCTCCCATCTAGAGTATTTGCAACTTGCTCTTCACTGGTCTCCCACTGAATCATCTGTCTCCCCTTCCATCTCTTCAAAACTCAGCTGCACGATTAATCTGCTAGTGTCGCTATACTCAAATAACCCCTTTGCTCAATTCACTTCATTGGCTCCCTATTTGTTTCCATATTCACTTCAAACTTCTCCTTCAGACCTCCATATGCATTCATCCTGTGGCTACTCATTACCTCTCCCTACACCCCTCCTTGGCAATGCCACTCATCAAGCAAATCACTTCTATCTTTGCCCTTTTGTTCTACTGCCAATTCCAGACGCTGTTCTTTTCACCTTGCTGTGCCATATGCCTGGAGTAGGCAATCTGAGTCTATACATCAGGCTCCATCTCTGGTTCTATTCAAATCCAGGCTAAAAACTCATCTCTTCGAGGCTGCTTTTGGATCTTGATTCCCTTACTCTCCTGTCTACATCCATGTGCACTTTTAATCATTTCCCCTAAAGAATTTCCCTAGTTCTTTGTTTGCTCTGTTTGCCTGTCTTAGCAGATCATAAGCTCCGTGGAGCAGGGACTGTCTCTGATGTGTATGTGTACAGTGCTGTGTGTGCCTAATAGTGTCATGTAAATGATAAGTAATAGTGGCAGAAGTAGTAGTAGTAATAATAGCATTGTACACATTTAAGGATTCTTTAATATGAAAAAGTGTTTCTCGGATGCCTGTTTTGAATTTGCTTTTCACATCCCATCTCTATCGCTTTTACTCCAGAATTTGTGTTTAAATGGAGCATAGTTTCTCATATGCCATTTTGGATGTTACACATTTCAACTAATTCTTCCTCATCTTGTTTTGGAGGGGACAGGTTTAGAGTGCACAGATATGCTTGGAGGCACCATGCTGACTGCTCCGAGTTGTCTTTGGTGCTTCCAAAAGGGGTAGCAAAAGTCTCCATGATGGCAACAAGTGGGAGAGATCAGAAGGGCTAGCTGTTTTTTTTTTAACTATTGCTGACTTCTTTCGCACTGACGCCATCCCTTAAATTGTGCTGACCTAGGTGGACGCCTAGTCTGCTTAGTGCTAGGACTGGCCAGGACGTCTACCAACAGATGCACACTCAGCAGGCTTCTTATTCTACTAGCCTTATGCCAATGCAGAGAAAAACTCAACCTAAAATGGTTGGGTCTCCGTTGTCTACTTCAGACTTGGAGCAGGAGTGGTTGCATGCCCATTCACTTCTTCCATTATCTCTGGATTCTATTTGTTCCAACATGGAAAACTCTCTTGATGACTCTCTTCCACCTTCCCCAGATGATGCAGTAGCAACCTATACAGACATACCTTCTGATCAATCTCCTCATGCTCCTAGGAATGAATCTCCTTATAAAGATCCCTCTTAGCTAAAGTTTGTCCACAAGATGTCAAAGGAAGTTTGTTTTCTGTTGCAGCTAGAATTGGAACTCCTAGGGACGGCCAGCCCACTAGGCAAACTAGGTAGCTGCTAGGGCAGCAGATCCTGGTAGGCAGCATGCCAATGTTCCCTCTAATTTTCTGTAGGCTGTGTGAGCATAAAATATCAGCTGTGCAGCTTTTGAAGGAAGGTTAAATTTTTGTGCGGCACATAACGACACTCGGAGTTCTATACTTTAAAATGTGACTACACATCAGAATACAGTATGTACACCACATTGATTGCACTAGATAATATTGTAGAACTTGTGAAAACCGTAAATACACAACAACTTTTAAATTTTAAGATGTCTGTGTTGTTCTCTATCAGAATCAGAACCGTAATTTTTGTGCGCTCTGTTATAAAGTATGTGCGCTCGCTCGGCGAGGTGTGTGCGCGCGCACACGCGCACAGCTTAGAGGGAACAGTGCAGCATGCCATGATTTTTTTAAAGTGTTGACATTGTGCTGCCACTTTGTTGCCTGCAGCAGGCCATGCACTTTGGCATCCATGGTGTGAAAACCATGGCTTGCTGCTCCTGCCCCCCTCTGATGCACTTTCTGTCAGAGAGGGGCAGGAGCAGCAGGCCATGAGTATGCAGGCAAACACTGAAGTACATGGCCTGCTGGTGCACTGAAGCAGCGGCACAAAACCACCGCTTTCAAAATGGTCAAAGAGTTGTGCTGTTGCTACTGCTCCTGCTACCCCCCTCCCCCTGCAAGATGAGAAGATGGATTTGGGCTGCGGAGGAGGGGAGCAGGGGGGTGGTGCAATGGAGGCTTTTGCCTGGGTGTCCGAAACCCTTAGGCTGGCTCTGGGAACCCCATTCTGTTTCTGGATTTTTAAAATAGGGTCATATTCAAAAGTATTTATGTGGTTTGCAGACATGTGAACTGCATAAATGCCACTCACTATGATATTCAGTGTCACTAACCAGGTTAATGCCACTGAATATCCTCTTCTAGCCAGGTTAAACACTCTGATGCTATCTGGTTAATGTTGGGGCATTCCCTGGGCAGAGCGGGGGCAGCAGTATTAGCTAGCCGGTTAGCTGTGATATTCAGCTACTAACCGGTTAGCTATACTGCATAAAGTTAGGGCAGCTGAACGACTGTCCTAACTTTATGTGGTTTTGCAATCCAGTTTGAGCTAAATGTTGTCACTAACGTGATTGCACAACAGTAATCTGACGAAAGCGCATATTCAGTGCTGGTAACCAGATATATACCAGTATTGAAAATCTGGGTTTAATTTCAAGCAGCGACAGCCAGCTGCTTTAAGAGTGCTGGCCGCTGCCACTGAAAATGCCCTCCCTAAATATAGTGCTTCCAGTGCATGATCTGCTCAAAAAGTGGCAGCAATATATGTGCCAAAGTCTTCTTACAATTCATCCAGTTTCAAAGAAGTTGGACATCAAATACAAAATCTAGTTTTCTGAGGGCTTTAATAAACTTCAACTTTCATACTTTTCAGTAGTTGCAATATCAGACATGAGAAGTGCCCAGAAATACAGAGATGTCTCTAATACCCGTCCCGGAAAAGAGACTTGCATGACTGATGATAACATGCAGAAATTCTTCCGAGGAGCCATGCTTTCTGCTCACATTTCAGCCCATCAATTTTACATGGTTCAAAATATGCACACTGTATTTTCAAAATGACAAGTTTTTGGTCCTGCTCTAGCTCAAATGGAACAATTTCAAGTCACTGAAATCCTGATTGCAGCAGATGAATGTGGCACACATTTCATTTGAACAGACTATGACATTTTTGAATCATTGTCTAGAATATCAACTTCTGCTATTGCAAACCAGCATTTTGCTTGGCTACGGACTACTGGTCTCTGAAAGGACATCCACTCTTAAGTTAGCGGATACCCCTTATATAGGGCATTGCTTTTTTGAGAAAATGTGACTCAGTTGACGTGATGAAAGATCATATAGTGCGGTATATAAGAAATTGTAATAAATAAATAAATAAATAAATAATTGTAGAGCCCTATAATACACCTACTTCTTCTTCAAGATGAACCTCAATTAACCAATATGAGCAAGGTTATTACTGTAATAGATGCTATTACTACTACAAGCATTCTCAACAAACTCAAAGGACTGTTTCTTTCAAACATCACCAAAGAGATGTATCTCAAACAGCAAAAGCAACAGCCGTTTCTTTCAAGCATCACCAAAGAGATGGATCTCAAACAGCAAAAGCAACAGCCCTCTTTTTGACAATCAGCAATCACTTCTCTTCCAGCAGCATATGTATCCTGCTGTGCCTTGGAAGGATGGGTTCATTTTTCATTCTCGTCTGGAATGAGATCACCACAGGCTCATGGGTTCTTTCCATTGCTAGGGAATAGATGAAAAGTTCACATTGTAACATACAGTGGTCAGTGTAAATCTATGTACAAGTAATAAATGAGAAAGTAGGTATAAGAATATGTAAACTGCGCAGGGGTCTATGCAATGAATCCCACTACCTAATTAGTGTTTGTCTAAATGCTTGAAGCTAGCTCTAAGCAGTATTCCCTGGACTGAGACACACATTGAATGAACTTTCTCTGAAATCATGGTTCAGTAAATATAAATACACATGTTCAATCAGTTTTTTTTTTTTTTAGTTTATGCAGTCCCTATGTAGTTGGAGCCTCCACTATAAGGGATAAATTTGCTGACTCCAGTATTTTCTTCTGTGCAGCAGTGACAATATTATCTTCTATGTCTTATATTAGGCAAATAAAGAAGGGTGTCTAGGATAATGTTCAGTGTCTGAAGCCCGCAGCCAGGCTAGTCTCTGGACCATGAACTTTGAGCAGTCTTTGCCATGTCTCACTAGGGAACGATACTGCTCCAGTCTCTCTGGAGGGAGATACTGGGACAGATCATCTATGCTGCTCATGATGTCCCTCAAAAAAATGTCCATCTAGAGCTGGTAGGAGGCCATGTGGGCACCAAGCATGGTACTCTGGATAACCCTTCTCCTAAAAGAGTATAATGTCTGAACTTCCTTCCCTGGGAGTGCCAAGAAGTGAGTCTTGCTCTTAAATCTCTTAAGGGTGGATTCGAACACCAAGAAATGATAAGAAAGATGGAGCTTCTCTAACTCAGGAGCCTTCTGAACTCTACATAGAGTCCAGCTTTCTACTGACTGGAGGTACAGAGAGAGGGGTCTGACACATTCTCATCTGTACTTTCTGAAGTGGTGCACAGGTACTGTCACTACTTCCTTGTGGGTGGAAGAGTACCGGAGGATCTCCAATTCTTCTATCCTGGGCTCATCTTCAGTCTGCAAAGAAAATGGTATGGCCTCAGCCATATCTTAAACAAAATCCTGGAATTTCATATCCTCTGGAGGTGATTTATGCCTCTCCAAGTTGGAGAAGGTTATGGACTCAGGCTGAAAATTGAAATTTGTCCAATTTTTGGCCTGGACAACTCTCCTGCCCTTTGGGGATCAGGAGCTCCTTTGGGAGCATTGATGTACCAATGACTTTCTAGGCTTCAAGGGATCATCGGACCTGATGCACTAGATAGCGATATCGGCTGGGCAGGCTCCAGCACTGAGGCCCTTCAATGCCCCAATATTGATGTCTCTCATGCAGGCACTCGATGCTTCTCGAGTATCGGCTGGATAGCTGTCAGTGCCGATGCAGCAGACATCAAGGTACTGACTTTCTGCAAGGCAAACAGCATCGTGATGTGTCTTTTGATATTTTTCAGGAGACGTCTCTCCAAATTTGCAGACGACACAAAACTGTTTAAAGTTGTTAAAACCCAAGAGGATTGTGGAAAACTGCAGGAGGATCTGGATAAATTGGAAGACTGGGCATCCAAATGGTAGATGAAATTTAATGTGGACAAGTGCAAAGTTATGCACCTAGGAAAGAACAACCCACACTATGGTTACACAATGCAAGGTTCCACATTGGGAACCACCACCCAGGAAAAAGATTTAGGAGTCATCGTGGATAACATGTTAAAACCCTCCGCCCAGTATGCAGCGGTGGCCAAGAAAGCAAATAGAATGCTAGGTATCATAAGGAAAAGAATGGAAAATAAAACAAAGGATATTATAATGCCTCTGTATTGTTTCATAGTACGACCGCACCTTGAATATTGTGTGCAATTCTGGTCGCCGTATCTTAAAAAGGATATAGCGTTATTAGAAAAGGTACAGAGAAGAGCCACCAAAATGGTAAAGGGGATGGAAGGCTACTCCTATGAAGAGAGGCTACAAAGGTTAGGGCTCTTCAACCTGGAAAAGAGACGGCTGAGGGGAGATATGATAGAGGTCTATAAATTAATGAATGGAGTGGAACAGGTAAACGTAGATCGATTGTTTATGCTATCAGAATATAGAAAGACTAGGGGACATGTAATGAAGCTACAGGGTAAACTATTTAAGACAAATAAGAGAAAATATTTTTTCACTCAACGTGTAATCAAACTCTAGAATTTGTTACCGGAGGATGTAGTAAGGGCTGTTAGTGTAGCTGGGTTTAAAAAAGGTTTGGACAAGTTCCTGGAGGAAAGGTCCATAAACCATTATTAAAAAGGGACCCAGGATATCAATGCTTGACCCAATACAAGCATTGTGGAACCTGTGTCTCTTGGGGATACTGCTAGGTACGTATGACCTAGATTGGCTACTGTTGGAAACAGGATACTGGGCTTGATGGACCTTGGTCTGACCCAGTATGGCATATCTTATGTTCTTATGTTCTTATGTTCAAATACTGAACTCCAATGCCAATTCCAAATGCTTTAGAGCCACAGCAACATCAACAGATGTTCTTGGAATCTGAGAGGGTGTATCAGCTGCTTGCTCTTGAGTCTCTTTAGGCCATCATTGCCCCTCTGATGTCCTGGAGGATGAGCTATTCTCTCTTCAGGGCTGCTGAGAACTCTTTGCTCCTGATGCCCTGCCTTGTAGTGCTTCGACGTGGATGCACCAAAGCCTCCACCCAATACTTGAGGCATTCTCTCTTTGGCATCGGTAAAGATGAAGATGAATTCCTCTTCACCTTTGGGTGAGCATTGACCAATGGATGATGCTCTGGGGTAGTATGAGTACTCAACTCAGAGAGCTTGAGGACTCCTCTATGTTGATGCACTGCCAGCATCTGATGTAGCCTTTGATGCCATAGAGACAGGTGCCGCCAATGCCATTGTCGATGGATCAGACTTCATAGCACCAAAAATACTGTAGGATCACGCTGTTTTTCATGACCTTTGAGTCCTCTTTTTGTTATGTAAACACAAATTACAAGTAGAGGGTGGATGATTGGGTCCCACGCAGCAAAGGCACCAATTATAAGTATCCCTTATGGATATGGCCCTTGATCACCTGGAACACTTTTTAAACCTGCTGGCCAGTTTCTGTGATTATATCACCTGGAAAAATAGCTGCAGCAAAATCAAATGGCTCAATTTTTACAGAAAAAAATTACTAAATAAGCGTCTGGAGCACCAAAGCCCAAGGGGGCAATGGTGCCACAGAAAAGAAAGGAAACTTTTTTAAAATGTCCAAAAATGCTAAACTATGGAAAAAAACTAATAGGAAAAGAGAATCCGTGATGGCAGGCAGGCAATAGGGAAAAAAGTGAGTTAACTCATGAAAAAATCCAAACTTACATGCGATACATAGGAAATCATCCATAGGGCTCCATGGAAAGAAATGAATTGAGGCAAAATGGTGCTGCGGTGGTGGGTGGGAAGGTTCATGAATGCACAGAGGAGGTTCCAAAAGCTTCCAAAAGAGGCTCTATCAGATGATATCACCCATACATGAGGACTTTTTTCCTCCTTGTCCAGGGAGAGATTGGGGATTTTATTTGAGATATTTCCAAATTCCGAAAAAGACTGGAGGATTGCAATGAATCTTAGATCTCAGGGTTCTCAATCATTTTCTTCTCTGTGAAAAGTTTAAAATGACTACAATACCATCCATTCTTCCCTTACTCAAGAAGGGAGACATGATGTGTACCCTTGACCTGAAGAATGCCTATACTCACATCCTAATACACCCTTGGTACAAAAGCATACTTACAATTTGTTTTTCAATCCCATTATTACCAATACAAAGTACAATATGGACTTAACATTGGCTCAAATGCCTTGTAGTAGCAGAAGTGCACCTCTACAAACAAAAACATTTGGTCTTTCCTTACTGAGATGATTGGTTGCTAGTAGCTCCAACCCAATCTCAAGTGTTAACTGCTCCTACAAAATACCATTGCTCTTCTTCAGCCTCTAGTATTTCTCAACAGATTTCAGAAATCCACACTTTCTTCTGCCAACATTTCCTTTATAGGGATGATTTTGGACACAAACCAAGCCAAAACTTTCCTCCTGAAAGACAGGATTCAAATGCTGATCTCCCAAGTGTGTATTGTCCAGATGGCACCCAAGGTCACAGCGAGAGTATACCTGCAAATGTTGAGCCACATGACAGTGGCATTTCATGTCAGCCTATTAGCGCAATTAAAAATGTGAAGCCCACAGTGGAATCTGAAATTTCAGTGGAATCAGCAGTCTCAGTGGTTATCAAAAGTCATCTTCCCAGTACTTTGACAATGCTTTATCCTACAATAGTGGATTCTCAAATCCAGTCTCGTACTAGGAGTCCCCTTTGCTCTATAGCAACACTAATTAGTGCTCACCATAGATGCCTCCAACTGAGGCTGGAATGCCCATCTTGACATTCATCACTCTTAGGGGATGTGATCAAGATATGATGCTTCATATCAACCATCACAAACTCAGAGCAATATCCTATGCATTCAGTCTTCTTCCATAAATTTCTGGATTCTTCTGTACTGATTCAGAGAGACAATCAGGTAGCAATGTTAACTCTTTCAAGAATCAATTGGAATGTGGGAAATAAAATAAATAAATGTCATAGTAAACCACATTCAGATACAAGCTGCCTTTATTCCAGGTCCCCCAAATCAACTAGCAGACTGACTGAGCAGAGTAATGCATTCTCACAAATGGTCTCTCAATCTGATCATGCTGCAGTCCCTACATCATGATTGGGGAATTCTTTAAGTCGACTTTTGAGGAGAATGCAAAGCTTCCTCTCTTTTGCTCAAATCAAATTGGCTCACCAAATAGTCCCAGATGCTCTAGCGGTTTAGTGAACTTGAATGTTTCTCAACCCTTATCCTCCAATTCCTCTTGCCTTAAGAGTTCTTCACATATTACAACAAAGCCAAGTCACCATAATTCTAATACTACTGGCCTTGGTAGAACTGGTTTACTCTTCTTTGGAGACTGGCAATTCTTCCTTTTTGAAAGCTACATCAATTCCTAGAGTTGATAACTCAACAAGAGAGTCAACTCCCTCAACCAGACTTGAAATCCCTAGAACTTACAGCCTGGAAATTGAAAAGTTTTTAATATCGGCACTTGTTATTCAAGAGCCAATTCAGGACATTTTAATAGCTGCCAGAAAGCCTTCTACTAGAAGCAACATAAAATGGAGAAGATTTTCAAGATTTTCAATATGGTGCTTTTTTAGTGGCCAAGACTCATCTCATACCCTTCTATGACCATACTACAGCATCTCTACCTTCAAACTTCCTCAAGAAGAATACATGTTAGTACTTTGTCAACTTACCATGACTCAGTAGATAACCTTCTGATGGCAGTTTCATATCCTTTCATAGTTCATGAAATGTCAACTTCATGTTAAGCCTCCTCTTCAGAAATCCCCTGTTCCATGGGACTTGAATTTGGTGTCTTCTGTTTTAACAAAGTTTCCTTTTGAACCTTTGGAATCTGTTTTGCTCAAGTTCCTTATTTAGAAAGTCCTCTTCCTGGTAGCCATCACTTCAGCCAGAAGGGTGAGTCAGTTCTCATCATAAGGTTGTATTTCGGACACATCCTAACTTTTTACCTAAAGTGGACACTCCCATCTCAATGAGGAAATAGTTCTTCCCACTTACTGTCCAAAGCCTCATGTGAACCATTGTGAGAAAGCCCTTTGTACTCTGGACTGTAAACAGGTTTTGGCATATTACCTGAAAAGGACTGAATCTCTACAGAAAACTTCTCAACTGATCATCTCCTTTGATCCTAACAAACTGGACAAAGCAGTTGCCTAAAGGACTTTAGTAAACTGGCTTGCCTCATGTATACAGTCCAACTATGAACAGTCAAATGTTCTTCTCAGCTCCAAAGTCATATAAGAGCTTCTGAAGCTACAGTGGCTCTCCTGAAATCTGCCTTACTAGAGACCATATATAAAGAAGCTACTTTCTCTTCTCTTTACACCTTAACTTCTTATTGCCATCTACACAGCTCACGATTAATAAAATACAGTGCTTTTGGTTAAGCTGTACGGAGCAATGTGCCTATTTCTCCAAGCAACTCTTGCAATTGATTATGCGGGCTGCTCTAAAGACTCAGTTAAGTGACAAATAAAAACAGAAGCCCTAAGCTTCGGAGTCACCCACTAGTGTGCCTAATTTCATTTATTGTCAATGGGAAAAACAATGTTGCTCATCTGTAAGAGGTAGATTCTGTAGGCAGCAGGATTGATAAGGCACACAATCCCTCCCACTTCCCAAAGAGTCACATTTACTTGAGCTTTAAAACCAAGTGAGATGCTGAAGATACAGTACCACTGTGTGCAGAAAGGGCCATGTATGTTTAAAACTTTATACTAAAGTTTTGAACTGCAGGAAAGCAGTTCTGCCCTAGGTACCATTGGATGATGTCACCCAATTGCATGCCGTATTCTGCTGTCAATGGAAAACATTGGGGCTTGTTTACAAAGCCGCGGTAGCGGTTCGCGATCTGATTTCAATGGGGCCGCGGCTCCGATAATGATCGTGAACTGCTACCGCGGCTTTGTAAACAAGCCCCATTGTGTTACAGGTGAGCAACACTGCTTTACCTGTCTGGCCCGCCAAACACCATGCCTAGTGAATGTCTATTTTTTATGACTGGAGATATTGTGGGTCCCCTTCATTCATGGCTAACACCAGATTTGGTGGAAAAGCTAGTGTTTCTAAAGACAAACCTCCCTCAACTTTTGTGTCCCTTGATTTTCATGCAACTGAGAAGAGGGATAAGTGTAGTAGAGCTCTACAAAAGGGCAGTTGCTCATTCTCTATATCTTCAGTGTCTTGATCTGTTTCTGACTGCTTCCACTGAAGTCTCTTCGGACTGTTGTCCATTTTAGCTTTGTATGACAAAACATAAAAGGAAAAAGCAAGAAATAAAAAAAAAAACAGTACAAAAAGAGTCTCTCTCTGCTGCAGGTGCTTGCCTCACTGTGCTGCTATTTCTGTCATAGCCTGCCTCCTTGCCGCCAGGCCTGCTCTCTTGATCCGAACCTGCTGTATTGCAGCTGGTGCCACTCTTGCTGCTGCCTGCACAGCTGCTCTGTGGCCTGCTATAGTGAATCCCTTTAGGCCCACATGGAAAACCAAAATCCCACTAGAGGACAGCAACCTTGGGCTGGAAGGACTGGGGTTTCTAGTCCCACAGGTACTCCTTGTGGTCTTGGGCAAGCCACTTAACCCTCCATAGCCCATGTTCCCTGTAAAATAGTTATCTCCAAGTTATAATGCCCTGTTCAATGTAATTTCAGTTTTTTCAATGTAAACCGCACTGATGCAGAATAGCGCGGTATATAAGAGAATGTAAATAAATAAATAAATAAAATGAAAAAAATAAATAAATAAAAATAGACTTTCTTTTTCTTTGCCCCTCTCTGCCACAGCTGCCTATATCACATTGCTAGTCAACAATCAAAAAATCTGTGAAGTGAGTAATATAAATACTATTAGAAAAAAATCACCAATAAAGCAGAAACTCTCAAAATCTATATGAGAACAAATTTTTTTCAGCAGGAGAAAAAGATTTATCCCACTCAAATGCTGGCTACATCCATTTTTTTTCAGAAAAAAGCTCAAAGAACCACACTTATCTTGTAAAAAGCAGATGCTCTTGACAGGAATGTGTTCCAATAAAAGCCCGACTCAAATCAGAAAAAGCAAATCCCAGAATCACGACGTGCACGTTTTGAATCCAAACATAGACTCTGTGTCAAGTGCCACTGGGTAGTGTTTCACTCAAGAGCTTCTTCCAAACTGACACTAAAACGCCAAAGTTTAAATATTTCAGAAGTTTGCATGTTAAATAATTGGCTATTAGATATCACGTGCATTCATTTGAGCCACCAATCCAAATAAAGGGATAACCCCACATCATAGGGGAAACCCTGCAATGATTGGTCCATGTTACATCAAGCTAAGCCAATCGATCTCTCGATTGAGACCGTGGGGATGAACAGTATTGAGCCAATAGATCCAACGTTGTTCCAACCACTGAATTTTAAACATCCGATTGCCTCCACGGGGGTCTATGGGAACATGATCAATAACTGTCCACAAAAAATCTTCAAATGTATATGACAGCTCCAAACAATGTTCTACCATCAGAGTAGTATGAATCTGTGATTGAATGCATGAAGCATGCTCACCTAAATGGTCTTGACAGATTGAATTGTGCGGCCAATGTAAAGTAATTGACATAGGCAAAGCAAAAGATTAACAACAAACTCAGAAGTGCATGTAGTGTGCCACGGACGCTTAAGAAAATGATCCCGCAGAAGAGTTTCAAAGCGTGTGTCCGAAAGTATTAAAGCCCAGTATGCACATTGACTGCATGGTACATGACAAAAAGATTCCCCTAAAAATCGGGGAGGTCAATCCGTCGGTGAGGCTGAATTCACTAAAATGTCCTGTAAATTAGAACCTCTCGAATAGGTAATGGTCAGTGCTTTGGCAGAACAAGGATGAAGGCTCAATATTGACCAGTGTTTTCATAACAACTTGACCACCCGAAAAGAATTATATATAAAGGGTAACACCCCCACAAGAGATTCCAATTCATGAGTAGTAGAAACCTTTGAATAATTGTTTTGATACATGCTAGCACTAGTTGAATATGTATTTGTCTGCCGGTTAGAGTGTTGTTCCAACAGTAACCACTCTCTTTGAGCATGACTAACCCTCTTATAGGTCTTCTTAATAACATCAGAAGGGTAACCCCTGGCTTGTAAATGAAAAACATAGATCTTTAGCACAAATATGGAATTGCTCTTCTGAGGAACATAATCTCCGTATCCTTAAGAATTGTCCAAAAGGAAGGCCTCTTCGGAGAGATCCTGGATGACAACTATGAATATAAACGTAAAAGACTGTTTCATTGGGTAGGCTTTTGAAACAACATGGAGGATAACCTTCCAGCATTTTTATAAATGGTAATGTCAGAGAAAAAATGTGTTGCTGTAAAGACAATGTAGGATCAGATGATAATTTCTTATAATAACTATCATCACCAAGTTGGTTCCTAATGCTCATTAAATAAGCCTCTTGGGTTTGAAGAACAACAGCACCTCCCTTGTCCGCACCTTTAATTGCCAACTGAGTATCAGTGGCTAGTGATTGTATTGCCAGTCTGTCCTCCTCAGAGATATTATTGTACTGTTTTGAAAAGGATCGTTCCAATTGCTCCAAATCCTTTAAAACCAATGATTGAAAAGTAGCTATGGCAGAATCAACTGGACCCGGAGGCATCCATTTAGAAGTTGTGTGTACCACGGAGATGCCAGTTGAAGCAGATGTTTGATCAAAAAACTTCTTAGGGGCTTGTTTACAAAGCCGCAGTAGCGGTTTCCAATCGTTATCGGAGCCGCGGCCCCATTGATTTCAATAGGGCCGCGGCTCCGATAATGATTGGAAACCGCTACCGCGGCTTTGTAAACAAGCGCCTTAATCTGTAACTTCCAAAAAATTTTTTGAAGAAATAGACGCATTCTGAATGGATCATATGATGTCATGGGTACGAACGTAAATCCTAAATTCAAAACTTGTTCCTGTGCAGGTGTAAGAACTCGGCCCATCAGATTGACGACCGTGGTGATTTTTGCCTGGACTGCTGTCTGGTATTTGGTGGGTCCCCCCAATGTTCCTCCATATCGCAGGCGCCGAGATATAGATATAGATATAGATTTTGGGATTTTCTGAATCACATTGCTGGCACTGCTCTCATGGCCTGCTTCATTGTTGTCCTTTGCCCCTCCTCTACAGATTTGGGTGTTTCATGCCATTCTTCTTTCTTTTTTTAATTGCCAGTCTAACTCCTCCTTCTGCTTTGTATCTTTGCGGGTGTCTTTGTGCTTTTAGTCTACCACTTTCATCCTCGTTTTATGCCTTGGGGGTTTGTTGCCACTTTTCTTGCTTTGTTGCTCTGATATAAATGTCTTAGTGAGTGACTTAGACAACATATTTTTACTGGCTGGTAGAGAAAATCTAGGAAGCTAATTGTTTATTTTTAGTAGATATCCAAAAGTGGAATTATTTGCCATTCTTCAAGGAGCTTTGATTAGGTGATTTTACAAAGAGAACACATTAATCTATATACTTCAGACACATAATATCAAAATTAACCAGTGTAAAGTAATAACTTTAGCAAGGAAGCAGGCTACACATAGGGACATAGAACAGCACTGTTAGAACATATATAAAAGAGGTTAGCTGCTTTTTCTCTTAAAGAACAGTTGATGAGAAATTAGGGACTTTGGTAGGTCTCTCTCGTTTATTTCAACAGGTACCAAAGCTCCACCAACTGAACGATGACTGGGAAAAATCATATTGCCAAAGCTGTTGCCCCTGTTACAGCTTCTGCCTCTGTCCAGACAGCCCGATGCCTGTTGAGGGACCGATTCCATGTGCAAGATGCCTGCAAGCTGAAGGCCTCATAAAACAAGTGGAGGAGCTCAGAGAAGAGGTGGCAAGGCTGAGAAGCATTCAAAACAATGAGAAGTACATTGATGAGATGCTTCTTGAAGCATCCAAGCTCTCAGATATAGGTGAAAATGGTATGCTACAGAATAAAGAGAGTTGGACATGAGTCACCAGAGCCTTAAGAATTGACAGTCCCACTTCTTCAGCCCTCAAACTGAAGATCCAGTATGCAGCCCTGGAAATGGAGGAAGTGAAAGCATCCTAGGAAAGGGAAGAACTACAAGGAAGCGAAGGACAGTGGTAACTGGTGACACTCTTCTGAGGGGTACTGAGGCGTTCATCTGCCGACCAGATTTGATGTCCAGAGAGGTGTGCTGCCTGCCAGGTGCCAAAATCTGAGATGTTATGGAGAATTTACCGAGAATCATCAAGGTTACTGACAATTTTCTGACATTGCTCATCCATGTCGGCACATATGATGCTGCTAGGTATCCCTATCAGAATATCAAAAGTGACTTCATAGCTCTGGAACAGAGGGTGAAGCAGTTAGGTGTGCAGGTGGTGTTTTCTTCAATCCTCCCTATTGATGGTAAAGGCTGAGGCACAGAAACTCACATCCTGGAGATGAATGAATGGCTGCATGGATAGTGTCATCAACAGAGTTTTGGATTCCTGGACCATGAGATGATTTTCCAAGGGCTGCAGAGAAAGCATAGTTACTCACCTGTAACAGGTGATCTCCGGGAACAGCAGGAATCAGTCTTCACATATGGGTGACGTCCTCCGATGGAGCCCACGCGGGAACGCTCTCCAGCATCCAATAGGAAAGCTTTTGGGAGCATCCCACTATGCCTGCATGCCTGCCTGCCTTCTCGCCTTTCTTCTCAGTGAGGTTTGTAGTTGAGAATAAAAAGAAAGAGGGCAGGTTGTAAAGACTGATTCCTGCTGTGCTGTGCCTACATTCACATACTCATGCATCCTTCTCATAGACAGTACCTGGGATTAATGTTTCAGGGAGCTCACTACCTTGAGATCTAGAGAATAAAATCAATTGTTCCTCTGAAGGTATGGAAGTAGAGTTCCTAGGGAGACCATCTTGAATTTTTCTCGAACCAAGAATTTCTTGAGGGCTCGGCGATCTAGGATGGGTCTGAATCCCTCTATCTTTTTGGGGATGAGGAAGTAACAGGAGTAAAAACCCAACCCTTCTTGTGCAGGAGAAACTCTTTCTATGGCACCCTGCAACAGCAGAGAAACTACTTCCTGCTGTAGCAGGGTGATGTGAAGGAGTGCCAGGGGAAACTCCCCTGTGAAAAAGGTCAGGGGTAAGCTTTCGAAATGGAGCTGACATCCCTTGAGGACCACATTCAAGGTCCACTGCTCTGTTATGAGAGGCTATCTGTGGGCAAAATGGACCAAGTGGCCTGCAATGTGAGAAGGATAGGGATCCTTCAGGGGAAATATGGCTATGTTCTCCAGGAAGGCGTCATAAAACAATTGTAGGTTGGACCTGTAGAGCTGGTTGAAGTTGGCGAGCCTTAGGCCTCTTGTGCTGATGTGAGCCTTGCTGCTTTTGTTGAGGCTGCTGCGGCATAATGTGCATAGTGTGGATAAGATGGATAGTATCTCTTCTTTTTAGGATAGAAGGGCTTTTTGGTTGAGGCCTTCTTTCTGGAGGGATCAGCTGTCTTTCTAGAGAGGCGTTTGAGAGTGAAATAATCAGTTTCAATCTCACCCACCTTCTCCCTCCAGCCTTTCTCAAAGAGATTCTCACCTGTTCAGGGGATGTTAGCCAATTTATCCTGGACCCACTGCTCAAGGTCAGAAGCTTGTAACCAGGCCATCCTCCTGGCCCCAATATATACTGCTGCAGCTCTGCTAGTGGATTCAAAGCAGTCAAAAAGCAGCTCTGGTGAGAAACATGGAAGTATTTTGATTATACTCAAGTAGGGCCTGGTATGCAAACTGCTTGTCTGCAGGTAAGAGAAGGAACAATTCCTGAAGATCTTTAGTGATAAAGGTCGGGGGTAAGATATTCCCATGTACAACATATAGGAGTTAATCCTAGAGGCAAGCATTGTTGCCTGGAAACATCAACATCCGAAGGCATCCAGAGTTCTCAATTCCCTACCTAGAGAAACAGAAGAATGATTCTTTGAATTTTTAATACGGCACATTGCTGATTCCACCACCATGGAGTGGTGTGGAAGCTGGGGTTTCTGGAAGCCCAGGCACTCAGGAACCCTATACATCATGTCCAGTCTCTTACTCACTGAGGCCATGGTCAGAGAAGCCTCCCACATGCCTAGCATTTATTTATTTATTTGGTTACATTTTTATACCACTCAGGAGCGGTTTACATTATAACAATAAACTTTAACAGTAGCAGTTACATTTAACAGGTTTAGAACTATGTGCATAGAACGGTTTGGTTGAAGGGAACCCTCAAACTATTTACAAAAATGCGATACAGGGTAGGTTCGCTGAGGTTCTGAGGTTCTGTAGAATGCGATGCACCAGGAGTGTGGCAACCTCCTTAAGCATCGAGGGATACTGGAATATTTCCAATTCTTCAGCCCTTGGTTCCCTCTTGGTGGCAACTGTAATCAAGAGAGCCCTCACCATGTCCCTGATAAACTCCTGGAAGGACATATCCTCTGGTGGGGACCGGCGCTGCTGATGTGGTGGTGAAGGGTCAAAAGGAATATCAACAAGTCCTCAGGAACAGGGGGACTTGACATCTTATTCTGACGAATAGGAGTCAGAATCAGGCAAAAACTCAAAGTAGTGGTGATCAGAATCTCGGCGCCGATGCCGTTCCGACGCCAGATGACGGTCTCTGTATCAATGCCCTGAGTATTGGAACTGACTTGTGCCAACACTGGATCCACTTGACCATTTTGGGTATCGACCGGTTCCAAGGGAGGCATTGGTCTCGACGATAGCAGTTCCAAATCTGGTATGGATTAAGTTGAAGGTTTTATGGTACCAACTTCCAGGCTCAGAATGGAGACCTGGGATCCAGAGGGCCTTGAAGCCACCAGCACTGATGCCACCAGGATCACTGCCACATTCCACTCGAAAGCCAGCATAAGCTGATCGATGGAGATGGACAAAGTCTGGGTGGACTGCTATTTGGAGCTATGAGCCACCATTCCAGAACATGGAACTGGTAGCTCCTCAGAGGTCGGTGCCTTGGGAGCATCCGGGAGCCCTTCTTGTGCTTGGGAGGACACGTCCTCCCGCCGGGGCTATTTGGCTGTCCGATCAGAGTAGTCTCTATGCTGCTGTCCCAGCCGGTCTCTGGAATCAACATCAGTTCTCAATGTCAATGGCGTCGAAGTCTTCACTTCAGCAGAGGACTTCTGTTTACTCAGGTACTTTGACTTCACAGTGATGTGGGAACCGCGTGAAGAAGTCGATGTTTGTGAGGATGTGGAGGCCACTGATGAGTGAGCTGAAGCAGCTGTCTGACGGAAACAGACCCACATTGTCTTTCATGGTTTTTTAATCCCCTTCTAGTCATCTGCTGACACAAGGGACAAGTAGCCAGTTCATGGTCAGGACCTAAGCACTTCAGGCACCAGTTGTGCTTATCGGTGACTGAAATAGTGTTTCAATATTTTGAACACTTTTTAAAACCACTGGCTTGTTTCTCCATACTTGGGAACACAGCCGTTGCCAGATCAAAAAAGGCTGAAAAGCTCTAATAGTATGAAGAAAATAGACACCAGTGGTCTAGCACCATCTACCAGGTTTGAACTCTCTATTCAAATTTCTTTTACTGCACTTGTTGACTATCAGTCTTCTGCCACAACTATTAGCCTATCATTTTAGGACCTGTGTTTATCTTGCTGTGCATTGGTCTTTCTGAGGTCTTCTGTGCTGCGACATCCATGCTGCTGCCCCATTCCCACTGCTTTTGGGGACTTCAGTATGGCAAATTCTCTGATTTTTATGTAAATCTCATATAAGCAGCTGTGAATGCTTCTTTCACCCTGGAGGGATCTTCCTCCATACTTGCTTCCTTTGCTGGGACCAAAGTTCTTCGTGCCAGAACTAACTTGTGGGCATACAACTTAGTTGATTTCACCCCACTCCTGTGGCCTGGGCTCTTGTGGCCTCTTTTGCTGCTATGTTGGCTCTGGTCAGGTGTTTTAAGCCTTGCAGTCGATCTTAAGAGCATAAAAACATAAGAAATGCCATACTGGGTCAGTAAGTCTATAAAACCCAGTATCCTGTTTATAACAGTGGCCAGTTCAGGTCACAAGTACCTGGCAGGGTCCCAAAAAGGCACACAGGAAATCCACAATGCTTGTCCTGGTTAAGCAGTAGATTTCCCAGGTCCTCTTTAATAATGGATTATGGACCTTTCCTCCAGGAACTTGTCCAAACCTTTTTTAAACCCAGCTACACTAACAGCTTTTACTATATATTCCGGTAACAAAGTTCAGAGTTTACGCATTGAGTAAAATAATATTTTCTCTTATTAGTCTTAAATGGGTTATATTGTAGCTTCATTGTGTGTCCCCAAGTCTTTCTACTTTTTGATGGTGTAAGCAATCAATCTACATTTACCAGTTCGACTCCATTCATTAATTTATAGACCTCTATCATATTCCCCCTCAGCTGTCTCTTTTCGAAGTTGAAGTTCTCCAACCTTTTAAGCCTCTCCTCATAGGGGTATTCTTCCATCCTCTTTACCATTTTTGTCACTCTTCTCTGTACCACTGTTAATAAGTTGTTTGCTAGCATGTCCAGAATGCCACCCTTACCTATACCGCAAGTTCTCTGTAAAGGTTTGTTGAGTTATATTGTAACCACTTTGATTTTATGATAAGGCGGTATAAAAAACATGTTAAATAAAATAAAAAAATAATTTTGCTATATCCTTTTTAAGATATGGCAACCAGAATTCCACACAATAGTCAAAGTGCGGTCGCACCATGGAATGATACAGAGGCATCATAATATCCTTGGTTCTATTCCCATTCCTTTCCTTATGATTCCTAGCATTCTATTTGCTTCCTTGGCTGCCACTGCATACTGGATGGAGGGTTTCAATATATGCATATATTTTTTTTTTTAGTGCCATCAAGTCAGTGTTGACTCATAGTGACCCAGCTACCTCTGGGTTTTCTTGGCAATGTATCACTGGAAGTAGATTGCCAGCCTTTTCTTCTGAAGCAATGGAGGGTAAAGTAACTTGCCCAAAGTCACAAGGAGTGCCAGTGGGAATTGAACCCTTGATCTTCTGGGTATTAGGCAGTTGCTCTAACCACTAGGCTTTGCCTCCACTCCTTCAATATATTACCTCCACTATTTCTTGGGGCAGCTGTTATTTATCGACCCCTCCAACAAGTCCAGCTCTACCTTTCTCACAGACTTTGACTCCTGGCTCTCCTCCTTTCTGGATGCATCTTCCCCTTCCCTTATTCTTGGGGTTTTTAACATTCATGAAGATGACCCTTCTGACCTTTATGCCTTAAAGCTCCTTTCCCTAACCTCCTCATTCAACCTCCAGTTGTGCTCTACTGCTCCTACTCACAACCATGGCCATTGCCTTGACCTTTTCTTCTACAACTGCTCACCCTCAAACTCTTCTCCTCAGTTCTGCCCTTATCTGACCATCACCTGCTAATCTTCACTCTTAACCACCTCCCATCTTGGATGTGCCTGATCTCCAACATGTTTAGGAATCTCCATACTGTCGAACCTTCAGTTCTCTCCACAGCTGTCTTATCACCTCTTTCCTCCATTATGTCATCTAAGTCCGTTGATGGGGCAGTATCCTCCTATAATACTACACTGTCCTCTGCTCTGGATATACTTGCTCCTCTCATTAGTTGCCCTGTGAGGCATACCTCATCCATGGCTGTCTTCAACAACCCGCTACCTATATCCTGTGACCGCTCAGCTGAGAGCCTTTGGCTTAAATCACATACCCCTGTTGACTACCTACATTTCAAATTCATGCTAACCTCTTTCCAGTCAGCCATAGCACTCTCCAAGCAAGTCCATCTGACTAACTCTTGCCTCTGACCCTCGCCATCACTTTGCTACGCTCAACTCTCTCCTCAAAGTCCCTCCTCCCCCAATCCCTCCTTCACTGTCTGCCCAGATCTTGGCTGACTACTTCCATGACAAAGTCCAGAAGATTAGCCTTGAATTCTCTGCAGGATCACTTCCACCTCATCTTCCCCCTTCTTCAATCCCAAATCCTTCTCTCACCTTCAGTCACCCTTTCTTCATTTTCTGAAATCACTGAGGAGGAAACTGCAAATCTCCTCTCCTCTTCCAAACTGATTCTCTGCTCCTCTAATCCCATCCCTACCTGTCTACTAAACTTTATCTCTTCTGCCATCATCCATTCCATCTGTCATATCCTTAACTTATTGCTTTCCACTGCAACTCTTTCTGTGGCCTTCAAACATGCTGTAGTTACATCTCTCCTCAAAAAGCTTTCACAAGATCCTACCTGTCCTTCTAGTTATCTACCTCTCTCTCTCTCTCTCTCTCTCTCTCTCCTCCCCTTTGCTTCAAAACTACTTGAATGAGCAGTTCACTGCTGCTGTCTTGACTTTCTTTCTTCTCAAGACCTTCTGGAACCACTGCACTCTGTCTTTTATTCCCTTCATTCTAAATCCTTGCCAAATCCAAAGACCTCTACTCGATTCTCATCCTTCTTGAACTTTCTGCTGCCTTTGACACTGTTAATCACTACCTTCTCCTTGATTCCTTGTCCTGGAAGGGGCTTTGTTTTGTCCTGGCTTTCTTTTTATCTCTCCCATTGCACTTTTAGTGTATGTTCTGGTGGTTCCTCCTCTACTGCCATCCCATTTTCAGTTGGTGTACCTCGGGACCTCTCCTTTTCTCTCTCTATACTCAGTCCCTTGGTGCACTTATTTCCTCCCATTGTTTTCAGCACCATCTTTATACAGATGACTCTCAGATCTGCCTTTCTGAAATCTCTACTGGAATCACCGCCATCTGAAACTGAACATGGCCAAACTTGAACTCCTTATGTTAACCCCTAAATCCACCTCCCCCCTTCCTCCCTTCTCTATTACTGTGGTTAACACTACACTCCTCCCTGTTTCCTCAGCTCGCAAACTTGGCGTCATTTTTGGCTCTACTCTCTCTTTCTCTCCACACATCTAACAGATAGCAAAAACCTGTCGCTTCTTTCTCTATAACACTGGTAAAATTTGCCCCTTCCCTTCTACATGCACTACTAAGGCACTTATCCGCTCTTTAGTCACATCCCATCTAGACTATTGCAACCTTCTCCTTGCTGGTCTCCCTCTGAATCGTCTCTCTCCCCTTCAATCTGCTCAAAACTCAGCTGCTAATCTTCCGCCAGCCTCTTCTCAAGTCACTTCACTGGCTCCCTATCCGTTTCCATATCCACTACAAACTTCTCCTACTGACCTATAAGTGCACTCATTCTGCTGCTCCTCAATGCCTTTCATCTCATCTTTCCCTACACCCCTCCTCAGGAATTCCGCTCTTCTGGCAGATCCCTTCTATCTGTGCTCTTCTCTTTTACTGCCAACTCCAAACTTCGATCTTTCTACCTTGCTGCTCCTTATGCCTGTAACAAACTACTTGAGTCTGTGCATCAGGCTTAATTTCTGGCATGTTTCAAATCCAGGCTGAAAACCCATCTCTTCAAGGCTGCTTCAGATCCTAATCTGCTTAGTCTCCTATGTGTTTCCTTACCATTCCGCTAGACACATCGTTGTCCTCAGCTGTTGTGCTGTCTGTCTTGACTAGATTGTAAGCTCTGATGAGCAGGGATTGTCTTTAACATGGGTCTGTGCAGTGCTGTGTACGCTTTGTAGTGCTATACAAATGAGAAGTAGTAGTAGTAGTATTATCCATGTTGATGCTTAAATCTTTTTCCTGGGTGGTGGTATCTTAGGTAGTACCTTGCATCGTGTAAACATAGTTTGGGTTGTTCTTTCCTAGGTGCATAACTTTGCACTTGTCCACATTAAATTTCATCTGCTATTTGGATGCCCAGTCTTCCAATTCATCAAGGTTCTCTTAACATTTTTCACAAACCTCTTGCGTTTTAACAACTTTGAAAAATTTTGTGTAATCTGCAAATTTGATCACCTCCCTCGTTATTCCCATTTCCAGGTCATTTATAAATATGTTAAAAAGCAGTGGCCTAGCACAGATCCCTGGGGTACTCCACTATTCATCTTTCTCCAGTGAGAAAATTGACCATTTACACTATATCGACCGGATAATTTCTGTCTACCAGATATGGCAGGTCCAGCGGCTCCCAGCTCTCCCTCCTTCACTCACCTGTTCATTGCCTTTCCTCAGTGCTCTATCTAGTGTTAGGGCTACATCTGTCTCTGTGCTTCACAGGTCATGCATGTCATCCTGAAGCACCTTGAAGCCCTTAGGGCACACTAACCTAGGGCACCATAACCTTGTTAGGCCACCTTAACCTAAGGTTCCATAGCCCAGGGTGCCTTCTACAGTACCTTGTCCAGGGGTGCCTAATACGGCACTTAGCCTAAGGAGCCCTATAGGGCGCCTTATGAGGCACCTTACAAGGCACCTTATAGGGCACCTAACAAGGCACCTTATAATGCACCTTACAAGGCACCTTATAAGGCACCTTACAAGGCACCTTATAAGGCACCTTACTTGTAATGTGCCTTATAAGGCACCTTGTAACGCGTGCTAGCTGATACGCCTTGCCGTAACGATGCACCGCCCATGCCTTTATATGGGCATCTGTACCTTTACCGTGGAACCTAACGTGGGTGACATTACCGCAGTTTAGTAAACACACCCCTAAAATACACAGATTTATCAGCTTTAACCTAAAGAATTCCCCTTTCCCCAAGATTTAGAGAATTTCCCAGATTTTCTTCCAGCAGTAGCAGTCTCTTTTGATAGTCCTTCAAGACTTGGCACTGTGCTGGTCCTCTTCAGCTGTTTTAGGGCCTTCCAGTCAATCTTGGCACTAAGTTGGTTCTCTTCAGGTGTTTCAGAGCCTTCCAGCCAATCTTGGTGCTGTATTGGTTCTCTTCTGGTGTTCCTATACCTTCCTGCCAATGTTATTTCTGCTTTAACCCACTGACCTTGCCTTAGGGTCATTTGAACAGTATTGTTGCTGCTTTACCCCTCTGTCTATGTCTTGGAATCTTCCTGTCAATGTTAGTGCCTTTTTTTCTTCTCCAAGTGTCTTGGTGTACTTCCAACAAATTTGGTGCTACTTTGCCCTTTTCTACTTTCTTGGGTGTTCATTCTGCTCTTTATACCTCTTTGCCTTTCTGATAGTGGCTTCTGGTAGACTTCCTGCACTGTTAATACTCTTTACCCCTTTTGTAGTGCTGTTGTATCAGTTATAGATTCCTGCCATCAAATTTAAAGCAGGCTTGATTTAAAATGGATGACAATCATCATGTTACACTGTAAAATAGTTTTCTCCATAGAATTGAACGGATATGTTTAAGAGACATGCATGAATGACTGGGTGCCTGAACACTAACTCAACCAACAATTTTGGCATGCACATCCCTAGTGCATATTATACAGTTTCTGAGACATTGCACCTCTCTATTGGTAAGATTTAGAAGCATAGAGAGTCTCTATACTAAAGTGCAGTGACGTTTTGCAGTTACCATGTGTTAGCTGCAAAAATTAACACAAAGTAAATGCAAAGCCTGCACGGTAACTGATGAGGGCATACTAGGCATCTGCCCATTCAGTTACTTCACAGGGCAGACATTTATCACACCTTGAGTGCATTGCTGATAGCACAGTTGATCCATGCTATCGGTGATGCAGCAGTGGGCTGGTGCTGCTAAAAAGAACCCCTCGACCCCATTGACATCCATAACATAATTCTCCCCTTCCTGGCAGTGCCCCCGACATTCATAGCATAACTTCCCCACTACCCCAACAGTGCCCTCTGGTACACTTCAGCAAATCCCCTATCCCCCAGGACCCCTTACCAGAGGTACCTGATGGTAGTGGAAGGCAGGATCGATTCTTGGATGCTCCTGTTGTATTGGCAGCCCAGGTCAAAATGATGGCCTGAACCCTAGTGGTATTGGCAGTGCTACCTTTAGAGATCAAGTTGTTAAATAAGGAGGCCCATTGGACAGGAATGTCCAAAGATTGCACCTGCCCCCCACTAACCACAAAGGACCCCTGATAAGAATTAAGGAGAAGTCCTCAGGATTCTCTGGAGCTTGCCAGGAAGGTCCAGGGGAGTTGGGGAATAGGAGGGTTATATTATGCAAGTTGGGGGTGCTGTTGAAGGACAGCATTGTTATGGATGTTGAGCCACATAAGTGTATCACTAATAGTGAAGATGCATTACTGCCTCCTCTTCAGGAGGAGGTAAGTGCCTTAGCACATGGTAACTCACTCTGCACTAACTGGAAGTGCTGACCAAGCCCATAATCTGATCATTCCTTATCGTCCCTCCAGTCCAGTTCCGCACCTCTGGGTAGTGCACCTCCTCCAGAAGCTTGGAGACTGAGCGTGTCATCTTTTTGATGACACTAGTGTACATATGCAGCTGGCACCACCCACCAGCCCCAGTAAGCTCAGTCTCCAAGCAGCTGGAGGAGGTTGTGAGCCAGGGTGCTGGACTCACTGAAGAGACAACTAAGGAGATAGGTTTAATTAGAGTTTGCTTTTATTTCCCCTGTTAAGGTGCAGGTTTCTTTGTTTTTAAAGGCAGAAGTGTAAAAAAAAAAATCTGAAGGAGCAGAGAGAACCCGGGGGACAACTGGGCTGAGGGAAGGATATTCCTTTTTCCCCCTCTCCCCCGAGGATTTCAGGGGAGGGAATTCTGTGGGGGCCTTCCTTGGTCCGAGACTTCTGGCTGCTCCTGAGCCCATTATCGGGTGAGGAGCTGCTGCAGTTGCTTGACAGGAGTGAAAGCTGGCAGCCCTGAGTCACCCTCCTCAGCGCTGAAGCCGGGAAGGAAGGCTGAGCGCGAGGGGTAGAAAAGCCATGCGGCAAAGAGGCTCCAAGGTAAGAGTGTGTGGGGGGGGGGAGAGGACAGAAGGAACCCCTAGACACTGCCAGAACACGAGGAGACAGAGAGCAGCCTGCAGCCGCATGTTTGGGAGCCTACAGCAGTGTGGGAAACTCCCCCTGCTGCATTTAGGCGCGATTTCTTATTATTCAGGCCCGCATGTGTTTAACCCCCTGCTGTGTTTTGGGTGCCTGGGAGAGGCAGCCACCGGAGAATAAAGCAGGACAGAGCAGCCTCTTTCTAGGAGGCCATTTGCAGTTTCTTTTTAATTTCAGTTTCAGTTAATTAGATTTTGGTTTGGTTTGGTTTTATTTTATTTTAGTTCAAGTACTCTAGTACTCTGTGCCTGAGCCTGTGGAGTGCACTGTGCTGGGGATCCTTTTACCTACCCGGATACAAATTGAGGGCATTCCTGTGGAGTGCCCCAGCCCTTCCCAGCATGCCGGCCAGACCGCAGTGCCTGGTATAGGATGGTATCAAGGGGCGTGAACCCCACTTAATCCTTAAGCATTCCTTGTGTTATACAGCTCAAAACTGATTCAGTGCACAATGACTTGATGCAGACATGTGGGAAAGGCCTAATCAGATAGGCCATTGTTTGTTGCTGGGCGGATTTTCAGAGGGCTTTTTTGCTGGGTCAGGTGATGTAACTGGCACTTGGTTGAAACATTGTTGCTTTTTCCTGAGAAGGGTCTGATAAAAATTCAGACAGAAATAAAGATAGGTGTTAAAAAAAAAGAGAGGAGCTGTTTATAGATTTGTAGCAGCTACAGCTCTGGAAAACAGGAAGTACCTGCATACAAGAAATGTATGAAATTTTGAAAGATAGTCAGTCAGTGGATTGGACGCAAATGAAATCCTTCCATCTGTCTATGATCAGTGAGTAACCTGACATGATCATCTCTTGTCGCTTAGCCCAGATTTTGTATCTATTAAATCTGTAATATTGCTTGTAAGGGAAGCTGTACTCTCTTATAGCCATTTGTAGTATTAGAAGAAAAATATAAACTTTACTCAGAGAACATGTCAGTTTGATTAGATCAGGGCAAGGTCCATTTCATATCTTTAAGATACAACACTGCAGCGCAATCTAAAAATCCTCAAGATATGCAGTCCCCGATGTGGTGTGATCTCGGAGGCAGGCGTCTGCCTAAACTGCACGCAAAAGGCTGTCATGGGAGAGGACCTACAGGATGAGATGAGGCAGGAGAGTCCCTCCCAGTTGCAAGAGACCTTGGGGGTGGGGGGCGGGGGGCGCCATGTTACCCTCAATGGATCCAGTCCCTGTACGATGCCCGGACCGTCCACCCCTTGAGTCCAGGGAGCAGTAGGACTCCTGGGGGAGTTCTCATTGGAGTTTTTCTTACTTTTGCAGAAGGCATTTTGCCTACCAAGTGGCTCCTCAGCCTCAGAACACAGGGCTAAGAGGATGTCAGATGCAAAAGAGCACGAGTCAGGAGCAGTGGCGTCTAAGCGGGCTAGAGACTTAGAGGAGTTGAAGCAATCGCCATTGTCAGAGGGGCTGGATGGGGAAGACCTTGACATGGAGCTAGATCTGCAGGAGGAGTTGGAAGAAGGAGAGAGCCTAAAACAGGAGGATCAGGCATGGATTGTTTGGGTTTTCCGCCAGGAGGAGCTACCAGTGCTCATCTTTATGCTTATGCTTATGCAATTTCTCAATATATTGCCCAGGCCGAAGGCCATTAGGGCGGTTTACAATCACTACAAGTGGGTACTGATACAATTCCTCGTCCCCAAAGAGCTCACATTCTTTGTGTACCTTGGAGACCCTCAAAGCCCTGAATATGCCTGCTAACCTCCTGGCAGAGGAAGAGGCGCTGTAGTATCCGCTGTTCCAGGCGGTATGGAAATCACAGAAAGTCTTACCAGTACATGGAGTAGTAGGACAGATGATCCAGGATGAGTGGGATCTTCCGGAGGTTGGCCTTAAAGGGGTGCAATCCATGCCGCACCTATACCCGCTGCCAGAGCAAGAAGAAGCTCCTTTGATCACCCAACGTGGGCACAGTGGTGTTGGCAGCAGTTGAAGAGACCTTGACTTGTCTCCTGCAGCTGAGAGCCATGGAACTGGTTCCGCGAGACCAGTACATCTGTGGTCGATGCTTCATGTATTTCATGGTGCCCAAATGGAAGGTTCCTTTCACCCAATTCTCGACTTCAAGGGCATGAACTATAGTCTCCATGTACCGCATTTTCACAGTAATAATGGCGGTAGGAAACGGAGATTTTGGGCGACTCTCGATCTCGCAGAGTCTTATCTGCACGTTCCCATCCATCCAGAACATCGGCAGTTTATCCGTTTTGCGGTGCCAAGGGGCCATTTCAAGTTTAGAGCATTGCCCTTCGGTCTGGCGACCACCCCCCCATACCTTCACCAAGGTCATGGTGGTGGTGGAGGCAGCTCTCCACAAGGATAGGGTTCTCGTCCACCCGTACCTAGACGATTGGCTGATCCAGGCGAAGTCCAGAGACAATAGTGAAAAGAGCAACAGCGCGGGTGGGAGGGTTCTTTCAAAGTCTCGGTTGGGGTCAACCTGGCCAAGAGTCAGTTACGGCCGGCCCAGGAGCTAGAGTATTTGAGAGCATGCTTTGATACCTGCATGGGCAGGATTTTCCTGCCGGTTCGCCAGGCGCAGGAGCTATGACAGTGGATACGGCAGGTCCTGAAGATGGCAAGACCATCAGAGTGGCGGCATCTGCAGGTTCTGGGGACCATGGCCACTCTCGAGCTAGTCCCATGGGCAAAGGGCACATATGCAACCGCTGCAGAGAGCTCTGCTCAGTCAATGGTCCCATCACAGTCAACCCCTGTCCCAAGTACTCCCCTGCCCGCAGAGTACCAGGAGAGCCCTCGGTTGATGGCTGCATGTGGGGAGCCTGGAAGTAGTCCCTGGTGTGGGTTCCTCTGATGACCGATGCCAGCCTGTCAGGTTGGAGAGCCCATTGCGAGGGACAATTTTTTCAGGGACAAGAGTCTGCAGGAAGCCCTGTGGTCGATCAACAGGCTCGAGATGCGAGCGGTGACCTTGGTGCTAGAAAGTTTTGAGCCATGGTTGCAGGGGAAGATTGTCCAAGTCCTTTCGGACAATGTGACCACAGTGGTTTACATCAATTGGCAAGGAGGCACAGGCAGTGTAGCCCTGGAGGAGGAGGCTGAAAAGCTGTTTGGATGGGCAGCGATTCTTCTCCAGGTGTTATTGGTGGCGCATGTAGCAGGAGTTGACAGTGTGACGGCAGCCTACCTCAGCCGAGTGCGCATGGACCCCAGAGAGTGACAGCTCAATCAGGAGGTGTTCAAGCAGGTGGTCCGCCGATGGAGCACACCGGTCACGGACCTAATGGCAATGTTCGAGTCGGCCAAGGCCTGCCAGTTTTTCAGCAGAAGAAGAGAGGAAGTCCAAGGGTCTGGATGCTCCAATTCAGCAGTTGCTCAAAGAGAGTCTTCTCTGTTTTTCCCTTTAGGCGCTCATAGGCCGGTTAGTGCAATGGCTAGAGGTGCACCAGGGATTTGTAAGTCTGGTGGCACAAGACTGGCTGAGGTGCCAGTGGTATGCTGACCTGATTCGGATACTGGCAGATTGACACTGGTGGCTTCAGTTGGAAGGACCTCTTGACACAGGAGCCACTTTGAATGCCCCAGGTGGATCAATTATTGCTTACGGCATGACTCTTGAAAGGGCGAAGTTGAAGAAGAAAGGATAATCAGGCTCGGGGATAGCAACCTTGCTATAGGCCCAGAGGTGTTTGTTTGTTTGTTTGTTTATTTAAAACTTTATATACCGCCCGTCACAGGGTATCAGAGTGGTTTACAATCATAAAATCATAAAAGGGTGCAGAAAGGAAAGAGAACGCCAATTTAGAAGCTTCCAAGAGGAGGAAAGGAAAGAGAACAGAAAAGTAAAAAAACGACAAGACAACCAAAAAGTTAATTACAATATTCGTTAAAGGGAAAGGTAGTAGGAGGTGAGGGAGGGGGTGGAAGGTTGAAAGCCGTACAAAAAAGGTGAGTTTTTAAGTGGGTTTTAAAGGATTTGAAAGAAGAATCCAATCGGAGGGCAGGGGGGAGCGAGTTCCAGAGGCGGGGCCCAAGAAAGTAAAAAGCGGAAGACTGTGTAGATTCTAAATGGGCTTGGGATGGGGAAGGAAGGAACAAGCAGTTGGAGTGGACAGAACGGAGATAACGGTGGGGGGTGTGAAGGTGTATCAGATCAGCAAGGTACAAAGGAACACCAGTGTGAATAGTTCTGTGGACAAAGATAAGAATTTTGAATTGTATGCGATATGAAACAGAGAGCCAATGGTGGTGCAGAAGGAGGGGGGTGACATGATCAAAGCGGGATGCATGTGAGAGGATACGGACAGCTGTATTCTGGAGACGTTGGATGCGGGACAGTTGAGATTGAGGGAGACCAGCTAAGCAAACGTTACAGTAGTCCAAGCGCGAGAGAACTAAAGAGCAAAGAAGGGAAGCCAGAGAGGAGGGGGAGAGAAAAGGATGGACAGCACGGAGTTGCTTTAACACAAAAAAGGAACGTTGGACCAAGGATGAAATGTGACTCTTAAAGGTGAGGGCAGAATCAAGAGTAACACCTAAGTATCTAAGGGAGGAGACTAAGGGGATAGGAGAGGAAGAGAGAACCGGTACAAGAGGAGGAGGGGAGTGACCAAAGGTGAACCAGATCGCTGCAGTTTTCTTGAGAGTGAGATGGAGGAAGTTGGAAGAAATCCAAGAAGCAACGGCGGAGAGACAGTTGTTGAGAGGAGTGATGTCTGGAGCCAAGGAATCAGTGTGATAGAGGAGAAAGATGTCGTCAGCATAATAATGTGCGGAAACACCATACTGTTGAACCAGGAGAGTGAGGGGGGCCAAAAAGACATTAAAGAGAACAGGAGAGAGGACAGAGCCTTGAGGAACCCCACACAAAAGGGGGGTGGAGGGGGAGGAAGCAACACCGGATAGGACAGAGAAAGAACGACAAGACAAAAAAGAGTGGAACCACTTTAGGACCAGACCAGAGAGACCAGCATCTTGAAGTCGAAGTAGGAGGATGTGATTATCAACAAGGTCAAAGGCAGTGGAAAGATCTAATGAGACAGCAAGGGAGAGAGAACCGTGATCGTGGGCAGCATGCAGCTCACTGAGGAGTGAAAGAAGAACAGATTCGGTGCTATGACCAGGACGGAAGCCAGATTGCCGGGGGTGAAGGGTAAGGGAAGCCTCAAGGTGCGTGGAGAGCTGGAGGAAAACCAATTTCTCTAAGAGTTTGGAGATGAAAGGAAGGTTAGAGATAGGGCGCCAATTTGAAGGGGAAGAGGGATCCAGGGAACCATTTTTCAGGATAGGACGGACCAAGGCATGTTTCCAGGAAGAGGGGAAGACACCAGAGGCAAGACTAGAGTTAAAGATAGAAAGGATGAAAGAGGACAAAGCGAGAGATGGTTCTAAAAGCCAATAGGAGGGGATGGGGTCAGAAAGACAGGTAGTTTTCCGTGAAGGAGAGAAGACCTTAGAGAGCATAGGAGCTGTGATTGGGTCAAAAATAGACCAACGATGAGAAAGAGGGGGGGAGGCAGAGGATAGGGGGGATGATGGTGGGAACAAAAATAGTGGGGTCAGGAGAGGGGAGGGAGAGAGAGAGAGGGAGTGGGCGATGACTGCAGGACTGAGAGGGAGCAAAGAACAGAATAAAGAGCACAAGAGGAATTAGCTGATGAAGAAATAAGCTTGGAATAATAATCTTGTTTAGCGGAATGAAGAAGAGAGCGATAGAGTTTGTGACAGTAGTGAAAATGTGAGAGAGTAGAAGAACAGGAGTGCTTACGCCAAGAGCGCTCAGCCCGACGGAGATATCGACGATGGAGATAGAGATCGGGGTGGTACCAAGAATGTCGAGTGGGGGCAGGAGAGGTGCGAAGAGGGCGGAGTGGTGGCAAGGGTATCAAGAGCAGAGACAAGGGTCGTATGCCAGAGCAGGGTATCAAGAGCAGAGACAAGGGCGGTACCTGGAGGGACGAGAGAGGGAAACAGAATGGTGCTCAATGAGGCAGCAGAGGAATTACAAGCAACAAACAACAGCAAGCAGCAGGCAGTAGTAGCAGTAGCACAGCAAGTTGGACAGCAGCAGACACACTCCAGCACCAGCGATGTTTATATGGGTAAAACTGCCCTCAGGGAGGGAACACAGCTCTTCCGGGTGCAGAGACTGACAGGGTTAGCAGCCAATAGGAGGGAGACAAGGGCGGTACCTGGAGGGACGAGAGAGGGAAACAGAATGGTGCTGAATGAGGCAGCAGAGGAATTACAAGCAACAAACAGCATGCAGCAGGCAGTAGTAGCAGTAGCACAGCAAGTTGGACAGCAGCAGACACACTCCAGCACCAGCGATGTTTATATGGGTAAAACTGCCCTCAGGGAGGGAACATGGCTCTTCCAGGTGCAGAGACTGACAGGGTTAGCAGCCAATAGGAGGGAGACAAGGGCGGTACCTGGAGGGACGAGAGAGGGAAACAGAATGGTGCTCAATGAGGCAGCAGAGGAATTACAAGCAACAAACAACAGCAAGCAGCAGGCAGTAGTAGCAGTAGCACAGCAAGTTGGAAAGCAGCAGGTGGTCTACGAACCTGGCGTGCATCTGTATAGGGCGCATCTTTGAATCATGGTGCGGAGAGAGGCAGGCGCACCCTTCCACTGCCTCCGTCCCGGACATCTTGGCGTTCTTTCAATCCGGTTTTGATAAGGGTCTGGCTGCCAGTTCCTTGAGGGTGCAACTGGCAGCAATTTCTGGTTTTCGCAGGAAAGTCCACAGGGTGCCATTGGGTACACACCCAGATAGACTGAGCTTTCTAGGGGCAGTGACCCACCTCCATCTGTCAGAGGGCAGTGGTACCGCCTTGGAATCTCAATCTGGTGCTGATGGTGCTGTCTGGGGAACCCTTTGAGCCATTGAGTCGAGCTTTCCTGAAAGATTTGACTCTGAAAATGGTATTCCTGGTGGCGATTTGCTCGGCATGCAGGATTTCAGAGCTTCGGGCTCTGTCATGCCAGGAGCCATTCTTTTCCTTCTCCAAGGAGAAAGTGGTCCAGCGCCCGGTACCTTCATTTTTGCCCAAGGTGGTGTGAGTATTTCATGTAAATCAGGGCATTTCCTTACCGGCTCTGGCGAGCTCCGATGTGGGCGAGAACGGATATGGGCTCTGCCACTCCACAGCTGTGACACTTGGAGGCGAAGGTATGTGAAAAGGGCTTTGTCCTTTTGGAGATCGGACCGTCTGTTGGTTCTGTTTGACAGGTTTCACAAAAGTGAGGTGACAGCTAAGCCTCCATTTCCAGATGGATCAGTGAGACAATCACGCCTGCATACATCTTGAAGGGTAGAGCAGTGCCGGCGGGGTTGCAGACACATTCTACGAAGGTTCAGGCAGCCTCGTGAGCAGAGTATAGTTTAGTTCCGCCAGTGGAGATCTGTAGGGTGGCATACTTTATCTGAACATTTTCACCTGGATGTCCAGGCAGCGGGGGACGCTCGTTTCGACTCGGCAGTGCTTCAGGCTGGTTGTGCGGGTCCCTCCCATTAGTTTAACTGCTCTGATACATCCCAGAGGTGCGGGACTGGACTGGAGGGACAATAAGGAAAGAGAAATTAGACTTTCCTGCTAATTGTTGTTCCTTGAGGAACTCTAGTCCAGTCCCGGAACCCTCCCTGAGTGCTTTCTGTGATAATCTATGCATACCCTGGTCCTGAAGCTGATTCCCTTGGTGGAGGAAGTGGCCAGGAGAAGCCAAGGAGGGGTGTGTAATCAGTGTTTGGGGGAGGGGCGGACCAGAAGAGCTGTTGGTTGCTTGCTTCCCGCTGGTTGGAGTTGCTCAAGCACTCAACAGGTAGACCTCCCCATTCTGGAGGGGGGGGGGGAAGGGTATCCTTTCCAGGGGATGGAGGAGGTACTAGTTTATTTAGATGTAGAAGTGTTTGTTACATATTTATCTACTTATTTGTTGCTCCTCTGAGTCTGCTTTGTCAATAGGTACTGGGGCTGGTGGGCGGTGCCAGCTGCATATGTACACTAGTGTCATCAAAAAGATGACATGCTCAGTCTCCAAGCTGCTGGAGGAGGTGCACTACCCAGTGGTGCGGGACTGGACTGGAGTTCCTCAAGGATCAACAATTAGCAGGTAAGTCTAATTTCTCTTTTTTATCCTTTTCCTGCCCCTGGTCATGGCCAAGTGGTAACCATTACCAAGTGCTAATTCACATGGTAACTGCTTACTGCACCTTAGTGAACGAGCCCCTAGGAAGGAAAAAGAGGGTAAGGTCTGCAAGCCTTTCCTGACCTAAATTGGTAAGATGGGACAAAAAGGAAATCGGATCTCTGCTATAGCTGGCATAGATTTTTCTCAAATTGTGTCAAAGGGAATTCAGCTCTATCCTGACACCAATCAACTCAATTTGAAGCAGCATGGATCCTTGGTGCAGATATTCCTGGAATTCAGGATCAGATTTAATTACAGCAGAATGAATTATCAGGAAACCCTGTTTCTTATTGCACGATACATTTATTTTAAGTGGATTTTTTTTCATTTTTTTAAACAGACAACTTTTATTAGAAACACTAGTGATTACTTGGAGAACAGGCATGACAGCTGTTTCCAAATGTAGGACTTCTTTCATTGTAAAAGGTACTACTTATTTTGACTCTATTTGAAAAAATAAAGATATTTCATATAGAGAATTGCTGCTGAGATTTTTAGTGTGAAAAAATAAGAGGTGATGAACTATCCCCTTAGCAAGCTATAAATTCTGTATAATTAAAACATTCCATTAAGATTGCTTGGTTTCCTTTATGAAATCTTTTCTTTTCTTTGGATTATTTATAGATAATTTCTATTCCACAGAGGACATATGCTTTTAAATTGCGCACTTGGGTTTTTTAAAGATATAATTTGCTAGCAAGTTTATATGAGCCAAGTATATTACATGTTGTTCACAATTATAAACAATAAAATTAATGACTTTTCCTTTGCTTTTCATGTCCCTTTTTTGGCAAGGAGAAGTAAACCAAATTTATTTCCAGCTTGGAGTGGAGTTTATGAGAACAACATTTTTGTGTGCAGCAAAAGGGTGTAATAGATGAAACCCTCCAACTGGAAAAGTCACTTAGAGAGTAATATGACATATAAAAAGTTACCAGACTTCCCTGATTTTCAGAGATTGCCCCTAAGTTTAAAGCTGTGTACCTGACTCCCACATGTTTGGAAGCCTCCTGTCCTAGATTCCAGCAATAGATAGAGGGGGAATGAAAAATATTTGGGGGGATATTCACCGGTGGCGGCTAGCACTGATAAAGTGGCTAGCTGTTGCCACTAAACTCTACATCCGTATATTCAATGCCAGGGCCATATCTGGCCACCTGTATTGCATATCCAGGATGGCGGGATTCACTGAAACTAACGGGTCAGCTGCAAAATTCAACTGCTGCCTAGTTAGCTTCAGTGGTGAAACATAGGTGAGACTTTCAGGTGCCTAATTTTCGCTGCTGAGGGATAATTGATAGCGGCTGAATATTGCCACCCAGGGCCGTACCGAGAATGAAATGCGCCCTGTGCAACTTGCACATCGGGCGCGCGCCCCCCTCCCACACCTCCATTTAGACACTTTATGGGGGTGCGGGAGGGGGGCGCGCACCCGATCTGCAAGTCGCCGGCACGCTAAGCCAGTCTGGTCTCTTCCTGAGAGACCAGATCTGCTTATTGTGCCGGCGCGAAGACTTAAGGGACGCATTTCGCATCTCTGCTGCTGCCTGCCGCTGAAAAACTGGCAGCGGCAAGCAACGGCAGAGAGCCAAAATGCGCCCTTTAAGTCTTTGTGCCCTGTGCGGCCGCATGGCTCACACAGGGCTCGGTACGGTCCTGTTGCCACTAGCTGGTTATCCCCATGTACTGCCTCTGATCTGCCCCGGAATAACCAGCTCATCGTGATTAACATGGTAGGCAGGTCTGCTAAATGTGTTAATTGCTTTGAAAATGCCTCCCTTTATTTTCAATTTAGTGATTTGAATATGTCAAATTTTAGAATATACATCCAGTATCTTTAAATTTTGCACAATACAGGGGAAATGCATCAATGTATATATTTCTCTGTCGATTTGTCTCTGGATTTCTTTGGTCCTCTTTAATAATGGTTTATGGACTTTTCCTCCAGGAACATGTTCAAACCTTTTTTAAATCCAGCTACACTAACAACTTTTACTGCATCCTCTGGTAATGAACTCTGGACTTTGATTATGCATTGAGTGAATTTTTTTTCTCCTAGTAGTCAAATGGGCTACAGTGTAGCTTGATTGTGTGTCCCTTAGTCAATCTACTTTTTGAAGTAAACAACTGATCTATATTTACCCTTCACACTCCATTCATTATTTTATAGACCTCTATCATATCTCCCCTCGGTCATCTTTTCTCCAGGTTGAAGAGCGCTAACCTTTTAAGCCTTTTCTCATAGGGGTATCCTTCCATACCATTTACCATGTTAGTGGCTCTTCTCTGTACCTTTTCTAATTCTGCTATATCCTTTTTAAGATATGGCAACCAGAATTGCATACAATATTCAAGGTGTGGTTGCACTATGGAATGCTACAGAGGCATTATAATATCCTTGGTTTTATTCTCCATTCCTTTCTTTATGATTCCTAGCATTCTATTTGCTTTCTTAGCTGCCGCTGCACACTGGGCAGAGGGTTTCAATGCATTATCCATGATGATGCTTAAATCCTTTTCCTGGGGGGGGGGGGGGGGGGGTGGTAGTTCCTAATGTGGAACCTTGCATCGTGTAACTGTAGTTTGAGTTCTTCCCTAAGTGCCTAACTTTGCACTTGTCCACATTAAATTTAGGGTTGCCAACTCACTGGTTTAGGCCAGCCCAGCCGATTTTTCATGTTGGAGACTGGTAGCCAGCAGAATGGTAAAACCGGCCTATGAAAGACTAGCTTTCTGCAGACCACCAATCGCTCTTGTATGCCCGCAGGGATCCTAAATCCCACCGGCCAGAAGGGCAGAAATGGCCACAATCCTGCAGTTGGGAGAGCCAGTGACTGCCCATGGGGATCCCAAGCCCCGTGAACAGAAATTCAGAAACTGCTGTGGGATCACAGCTGGTAACTGCCCATGGGGATTCCAAGCCCTGCGGGCAGAAGTTCAGAAACAACCACAATCCCACGGCTGCTAGAGCCAGTGACTGCCCACGGGGATCCCAAGCCCCATGTGCAGAAATGCAGAACCTATTACCCCTTTATTCAGCTGTCTGTGCAGCAAACTTGGTAACCTTTTTTTTTTGGCAAGCTGTGCAGTCACCAGCTCTCCTGGCTGCCTCAGCACTTCTAGGAATGGAGGGCAGGGGAAATGCAAGGGAGGAGGGACAGCAGGAGAGGGGTTGGAGTAGGGAGGGAAGGGATGAATGTATAGGAAGTAAAGGGCACAATGTGTATATGCAAAGCCACACCCCTCTCTGCCACACACACAGGTAGGCACATCCACCTCCTTACTCCACGCACACACACAGGTACCCCCACTTCCACACCACACCCACACAGCAGGCACCCACCTCCGCACCACGCACAGGCACAGGCATCCCACACTCACAGGTGTAGCTCAATGGGTCAGTGGGGGTTGTGGGAGAGAGAGGAGGCCATCGGCCTGTGTTGAGGGTGGCCACACTGTACCCCTGAATAAAGTTCCTGAACCGTTTTTTACTGTCTTGCTTCTTCTTGTTAGCATGTCTAAATGTGGACATGCCTGCAAATGTCCCCAACATTTCTGAGATAGAACAGGGAAGTGTAAGTCCATTGCACCACCCCAGACACATCTTAACCACCCCCTTGCCTATTTGGATGTTCTCACTCTGGTGGCATCTTTAAAAGTAATTTGTTAAATAGCTCTGGAGCCGTCTCCATGATTCGGTCATGCATATTCATGTCCTCGTAGATGTCCACATCATGACTAGACTTTTAAAATGACTCCCATAGTTTGGTTCCAGTGTTAGAGCGGTGCATACACTGGAACTGGCATACATGGGACAAGGCCTGGACTCTGGTGGCCTGCTTGCTTTAATAGAGAGATTTTATTTGCCTTTGATAGACAGGTGTGGTTGAGGGTCAGGAGGGTTTAGTATCCTGCATCATGGGACCCTCACATCCTGTGGCCTGTATCATGGGACCCTCAATTCTGGAGACCCTCCAGGACTTAGCAGATAAAGAGTTTCATCAGATCGTGGGGCCCTAAGGCGCTGGTGCTGAGACTGGTCTACAGAAATACACACACACTGGCCAGTGATTATGGTAATTGAGCTCATTTAAAGGGGTCTGGGGTAGGGTTTTTTGAATTACAAGTACTGATCCAATTGGAGAACACACAAGGGAACTGGGATATACCCGCCAGGATCTTAGAGTTGAACTGACTTGCATTGCACCAGGAAGGTATACTCCAGACTAAATATCTAGGGTTGCAAATTAATCTTGCAGCGGTTAAAAACAGAACTCTTATTGGTAAAGAGATCCTCATGGGGCTGGCAGAGTGAGGCCTTACATTAGAAGGGGTACTTATCATCAGTAATGTGGTAACAATTGTAAACTATATTCTGAAAAAGTTGGTAGCTGCTGTTCATATTGCTGTTTGACAGTGTTAATAGGTGTTGTAGTATTTGAATGTGATTTATGTTCTTTTATTCTACCTTACCTTATTTTATCCTACCCCATGATTTCCAATATTTAACTGCTCAGCCTTGCTGGTTATTTCCTACAATTTTAAGTGGCTAAGCAAGCATTTTTTTGTCACCTCCCATTTAAACCATTGGTCCTGCTCCTCATTGGTCTCCTCACTGGTCTCTCATTGAATCATATATCTCTCCACTTCAGTTCATTCAAAACTCAGCTGCACAGCTAACCTTAGCCCCCGTATCGTTATACTTGCATAACCCCTCTTCTCAATCACTTCACTGGCTCCTTATCTATTTCTGCATACAGTTCAGACTTCTCCTCAACAAGTCTCGAAGGACTGCCAAAAGGGACTGCTACTGCTGGAAAAAAATCTGCGAATTCTCTAAATCTTGGGGAAAAGGGAAAAGCTGATAAATCTGTGTATTAGAATCCAGTGTATTTGCTAACTCACTCAGGGCTCACTAGCCCCAGAGAGCTTTAAACTTAAATTTAAACCTCAATCAGTAGTCCCAGATAGCTTTTAGTTAAATTTAATCCTGTAAGTAGCCCCAGAGAGCCTTTAATTTAAAAATAGAGTATAGCTTAGCATAGAAGGAAGAATAGGGTAAATATTCTTTGAGTAGAAAGAGAGAAATTGTTTCTAGAGACCTTTACAAAGAGGTATTCCAGTTAGGGGGCAAAAGACCCGTGAAAAGGTTTTAGATAGGTGTTAAAGCCAAGTGACAGGCCAAAGGAGCAATTTGAAAGGTTCCCTCCATCAAACCAAGGGCTGTGTGAATCGCCCAGGAAATTATTAAGAGAAGCAAAGTTCAGGGCACTGTGTATCAAGCCAGCTTTTACTAGGTGTTCTTTCCTTCTCACCCACCCCAGGCATAATCTTAGCTTTATAGGCTCTTAAACCTAATACTACTACTACTACTACTACTGAACATTTGTATAATGCTACAAGGTATATGCAGCACTGCATAGATACATATAAAAGACAGTCCCTGCTCATCAGAGCTTACAATCTAGTCAAGACAGACCACAAAGTAGCTGTAGACATGCGATACAGCTAGAGGGAATGGTAAGGAAACACAAAGGAGATCAGGTGAGTCAAGATCCGAAAGCAGCAGCAAAGAGGTGAGTTTTCAGCCTGGATTTGAAAAGGGTCAGAGAAGGCACTTGACATATAGACTCAGGTAGTTTGTTCCAGGCATAAGGAGCAGCAAGGTGAAAGGAGCAAAGTCTAGAGTTAGCAATAGAAGAGAAGGGCACAGATAGAAGTGATTTGCCAGAAGAGTGGAGTTCCTGAGGAGAGGTGTGGGGAGAGATAAGAGAGGAAAGGTAGTGAGGAGCTGCAGAGTGAATGCACTTATAGGTCAGCAGGAGAGGTTTGAACTGGATGCAGAAATGGATAGGAAGCTAATGAAGAGACTTGATAAGAGGGGTAATATGAGCATGACGAGGGTGGTGGAAGATTAGCCGTGCAGCAGAGTGTTGAACACATTGAAGGGGAGACTAGCAAGGAGTAGGTTACAATAGTCTAGATGGGAGGTGACTAAAGAGTGGATAAGTGTCTTAGCAGTGCATTCAGAAAGGAATGGAACCTTGAATCGTGTAACCATAGTTTGGGTTGTTCTTCCCTAGGTGCATAACTTTGCACTTGTCCACATTAAATTTCACCTGCCATTTTGATGCCCAGTCTTCCAATTTATCAATATCCTCTTGCAATTTTCCACAATCCTCTTGGGTTTTAACAACTTTAAATAGTTTTGTGTCATCTGAAAATTTGATAACCTCACTCATTATTCCACTTTCCAGGTTATTTATGAATATGTCAAAAAGCAGCGGACCCAGCACAGATCCCTGGGGTATACCACTATTCACATTTCTCCATTGGGAAAATTGGCCATTTAGCCCTACCCTCTGCTTTCTATCTTTTAACCAGTTCCTGATCCACAGTAGTACACTGCCTCCTATCCCATGACTCTTTAGTTTTGCCAAAAGTCTCTGATGAGGGACCTTGTCAAAGGCTTTCTGAAAGTCCAGATACACTATATCAACCGACTCACCTTTGTCCACCTGTTTATTCACACCTTCAAAAAAATATAACAGATTAGTAAGACAAGATCTTTCTTGTCTAAAGCCATGTTGGCTGTCTCCCATTAGGCCATGACTATCTACATGCTGAGTAATTTTATTCTTTATGATGGTTTCTATCATTTTTCCCGGTACTGACGTCAGGCTCACCGGTCTGTAGTTTCCCAGATCACCCCTGGAACCCTTTTTAAAAATTGATGTTACATTGGCGATCCTCCAAGCTTCAGGTATTAGAGATGATTTTAATGATAGTTCACAGATTACTAATAGCAGGTCTGCAATCTCATATTTCAGTTCTTTCAACACCCTTGGATGTATACCATCTGGCCCAGGTGATTTGCTACTCTTCAGTTTATCTAATAGTTGTAATACATCTTCCCGATGTATCGATATTTCCTTCAATTCTTCCGCACCTTTGAATACCACTTCAGTCATAGGTAACATCCCTACATCTTCCTCAGTAAAGACCAAAGCAAAGAATTCATTCAGTCTCTCCGCTATCGCCTTGTCACCTCTTAGTGCCCCTGTAACCCCTCTATCATCTAATGGACCAACTGACTCTCTCACAGGTTTTTTGCTACGAACGTACTTGAAAAAGTCTTTATTTCATGTTTTTGCTTCCGCAGCAAGCTTCTTCTCAAATTCTCCCTTTTCCTGCCTTATCAATGCCTTGCATTTGACTTGCCAGTGCTTGTGTTGTTTCCAGGTTTCGTCGTTTGGCTCTTTTTTCCATTTCCTGAAAGATGCTTTTTTGGCAACAACAGCCTCTCTGACCTCACCTTTAAACCATGCTGGCAGTTTTTTGGACTTCCTTCCACTTTTCTTAAAGCGTGGAATACAGCTTGTCTGGGCTTCCAAAATAGTATTTTTCAACAACACCCAAGCTTGATGTAAGTCTTTAACCTATGCAACTGCTCCTTTTAGTTTTTTCTTAACTATATTCCTCATTTTATCATAGTCTCCCTTTCAAAAGTTAAAAGGTAGTACTGTGGATTTCCTTACTATCCCTCCTCCACTAATTAAATCAAAGGCGATCATGCTATGATCACTATTGCCAAGTGGCCCCAACACCCTCATCTCTTGCACTAGTTATATATATAGTAATATAGTAAATGACGGCAGATAAAGACCAATATGGTCCATCTAGTCTGCCCAGTAAGATGGCAAGAGTAGGTACACCTGCCACTCTGTGCAGACCAGTTTTGGTGTTCCACTAAGGACTAGGTCTAATATGGCTTCCCCTCTGGTCGGTTCATAAACCAGCTGCTCTAAAAAGCAGTCATTTATTTCATCTAGGAACTTTATCTCCCTAGCATGTCCTGCCGTGACACTGACCCAGTCGATACCGGGGTAATTGAATCCACCCATTATTATTACTGCGCTGTAACCTTTGTTAGCTTCCTTGATTTCTTTGAGCAGGAGAGAGACAGGCAGACCTCCTGAGAAGTGTCTGCCTTTATGAGCCAGTCGTCTAAGTAAGGGAAGACAGATATCCCTAGAGATCTTAGAAATGTGGCTACGACTGCCATGCACTTTGTGAAGATCTTGGGGCAGAGAGAAGTCCGAAAGAAAGGACTTTATATTGATAGTGTCTTCCCTGAAACATGAAATGTAGATATTTCCTGTGTCCTGGATGAAAGAGGCTATATGTGTGTGCGATTCTTTTAGATCTAGAGAACAGAGCCAATCCTGACTCTGGAGATAGGTTAGGAGGACTGAGAGAAACGTGTTCAGGTTTCTGAGGTTGAGGATGGATCTGTATGCTCTGGTTTTCTTCCGGATGAGAAAGTACAGAGAGTAGAAACCCGTTCCCTGTCAAGATGTCTTGATAAATTGGAAGACTGGGCATCCAAATGGCAGATGAAATTTAATGTGGACATGTGCAGAGTTATGCACCTAGGAAAGAACAACCCAAACTATGGTTATACGATGCAAGGTTCCACATTTGGAACCACCACCCAGGAAAAAGATGTAGGCGTCATTATGGATAACATGTTAAAACCCTCTGACCCCAGTGTTCAGCGGCGGCCAAGAAAGCAAATAGAATTCTAGGTATCATAAGGAAAGGAATGGAAAATGAAACAAAGGATATTATAATGCCTCTGTATCGTTCCATGGTGCGACCACACCTTGAATATTGTGTGCAATTCTGGTCGCCGTATCTTAAAAAGGATATAGAGTTATTAGAAAAGGTACAGAGAAGAACCACGAAAATGGTAAAGGGGATAGAAGGATACTCCTATGAAGAGAGGCTAAAAGGGTTAGGGCTCTTCAACCTGGAAAAGAGATGGCTGAGGGGAGATATGATAGAGGTCTATAAATTAATGAATGGAGTGGAACGGGTAAACGTAGATCGATTGTTTATGTCATCAGAATATAGAAAGACTAGGGAACATGCAATGAAGCTACAGGGTAACCTATTTAAGACTAATAACGTGTAATCAAACTCTGGAATTTGTTACCGGAGGATGTAGTAAAAGCTGTTAGTGTAGCTGGGTTTAAAAAAGGCTTAGACAAGTTCCTGGAGGAAAGGTCCATTAAAACGGACGCAGGATATCACTGCTTGACCCAATACAAGCATTGAGGAACCTGTATCATTTGGGGAGACTTCTAGGTATTTATGACCTAGATTGGCCACTTTTGGAAACAGGATACTGAGCTTGATGGACCTTGGTCTGACCCAGTATGGCATATCTTATTTTCTTATCTTCTTATGTTGGAAACTCTACTAAGGCACCTTGCGACAGAAGAGAAGTCACCTGCAGCAGAAGAGCAGTGAGAGGGGACCAAAAAAAATATTCCCTAGACTAGGGTGGAGGAGGGTAGATTTTTTTAGATGAGGTCTGTAGCCCTCTTTTACTATGGTCAGCGTCCACTTCTCTGAAGTGATGAGATACTACCTGTAAGCATAATGACAAAGTCTGCTGGCAATGTGGAGGGGGTGGGGGTTCTCCAGAGGCAGAGTGACTATGTTCTCTAGGAAACAGTCAAAAACCAGGAGCATTTTGAGCCTGCGGAGCTGGTTGATTCTTAGGCGCCTGTGGCTTCTTCTGTTGTTTGGGAGGTTGATGTTTCTTATGAGCACCCTGAGGTTGGTATTGAGAAGCAGGGGTGTAAGAAGAGTAAAATGTCTTCTTCTTTAAAGAAGTTTTCGTTGTAGCTGCTTTCTTGTTAGGAGGGTAGGCAGTAGTTCTAGAAAGCCTATTTAAGGTGGTATTTTCAGATTCTAACTGAGAAACTTTATCTTGCCTGTCCTTGCCATAAAGGTTTTCACCTGTGCAAGGAATATTACCCAGTTTATCTCGAAACCATTGCTCAAGATCTGATGCCTGTTGCCAAGCAATTCTGCGTGCACTGATGCAAATTGAAATGGCTCTACTGGTGCACTCAAAGCAGTCAAACGTTGCTCTATTGACAAACTTTGAGACATTTTGGGCATGCCTGACCAGGGTGAGATAGTCAGCTCCTTTATCATTGGGAAGAAGAGGTGACATTGATTCAAGATCCCTAGTAGCCTCTTTGAGGAATATAACCATATATAGTATGTATGAGCTTATTCTGGCTGACAGCATGGAAGCCTGAAAACACCGATGCCCAAAAGCATCAAGAGTTCTCTATTCTCTATCTGGGGGATTAGAAGAATGTATCTTAGAACTTCTAATTCGATGCATTGCTGATTCCACTACCATTGAGTGGTGCGGTAATTGTGTCTTTTGGAAGCCGGAATACTCTGGTACTCGATACATGGTATCAAGCCATGGAGTATGTGGAGAAATAGTGAGGGGCGTTTCCCACATCCAGAGCATTAGATCATGGAGTATGCGGTGAATTGGAAGTATGGCCGCTTCCTTAGGAGCTGTAGGGTATTGGAGAATCTCCAATTACTCTGCTCTAGGTTATTTTTCAGATGTGACTGTTATGGAAAGACCCCTTGCTATGTCTTGGAGAAATCCCTGAAAAGACATACCTTCAGGGGGGGACATGCGTCATTCCGGCGAAGGAGAAGGATTCTCTTGTATACTCTGGAGTCTCCGGGAGTTGAGCGATTCATCATCAGAAGAATCGGAAGACTTGAAGTATCGACGCGCACAATGTCCATGCTCCTTTAAGGTTCCATATCGATCGAAGTCAGGATCAGATTGAAAAAGCTGCCTGGACAAACCCCCAGTCCCGGGGATGGATTTGAGGGCAGGCATAGGCGGCAGTGTATTGAAGGTCATAAACCTGACGTGGTTTGCATTGGTACCGTAGATTTAACTGGTACCAAAGCCGCCAGTAGAGCCACTAGACTTCATTCAATGGCCAGAGTATGCTGATCCTTAGAGCTCGCCAATGCTTGGGTATTGGTACCGGAGATGTGGGCTATCATCCCAGAGCATGGCACCAGGAGCTTTCCAGAGGTGGAGGCCTCAGGAGCATCCTGGGACCCCTCAGTGGCTTTGGAGGAAGAGTCCTCCCGCCGGGGTTGTTTGGCTGGCCGATCCACCTCCAGTACAATGCTCAAGGCATCTTTATGTTTAGAAAGAGATCTACCCTTGGGGGAACGGCTTTTCTTCGAAGAAGACTTATATTTCGATACTTGAGATCCATGAGAGGAAGACAATGCCCTCAATGACGTCGATGCCAAAGAAGCCGTGTCTGAGGCAAAGAATGTGCCTAATTTAGCAGCTTGATTCTGTAGGCCTCTCTTTGTCATCTTTTTACATAGAGGATATTCTGATGGCTGGTGGTCCCAGCTCAAGGCATTTGAGACACCAGTCGTGGGGTATCGGTGGCTGAAATAGTATTGCCATACTTACAACATTTTTTGAAACCACTAGCTGGTTTATCCTTTGTGTTGGTAGACAAAATGGTAGGCTTAAGGTATAAAATGGCATCAAATGCCTCAAGAAAGTTCTACTTTTTTTTTTTTTTAGTGGAAAGAAATAGAAAGAAAGGCAAAGAACCAACAGGAGTCAGTTCCGGTGTCAATGGGAAGTCAGACGCGAACCACAAAAAAATAAAAGAAATAAATTTAATGAATTTTCTGCGGTGACAGGATTTGCTTTCTGCTGGCTCCATGGAAGATGAAGAACTGAAGAGGGAGAGTTGGGAATATGGGAAGGCAGCAACGCAGGTGCAGTGGGATGCTCCCAAAAGCTTTCCAATTGGACTCTGGGGAGTGTTCCTGTGCGGGCTCCGTCGGTACCAACGCCACCCATATGTGAAGACTACATTCCTGCTTGTTCCTGGAGATAAGTCTTTCCATTTAATAATGACTGTTACAAGTCAGGCTTGAAAAATTAAAGCTTTATTGTCTTACATCGGAATTCCCTTTTGTTCCATTAAGCTTGCAGATAAAGGTTTAGTAGGGGAGATTTGGTATGCAGCCAATCACTACTCAAGGTCTGCAGCCGCATACGTTGGGCCCAGACTGTAATCTCTCTCAAATTGCATGGGCAGGTCCAGATCTGCCAGGCCTAACTCATAAGGCACCCAAAATTATAAAAAAGAAACTAGGTTGGAATCAAGGATTGTTTCTGGGATTCCTACAAATCCCAAATTATTTCTGCATAATTTGTTTTCCGACTTTAGTCTCCATCATCTTTATCATAGTTAAGTATGATGTCAATGTCTTCTTATGTTGAAAAGAAGTGTTCTCCATCTGCAAAATATGTTGTTCAATTATATTGATTCTTCTACCAATATCAGCTACTGTCTCATTTACTCACTCTATTTTAGACATCATAGATCGATTCTTACTGCTCAATATTCAGCAGCACTTACCTGGTTAGCAACTGCTAACTGTACAAGTGCCACTGACTGAATCCTTATAGTAAAGTTACCAGATCTTCCCGATTTTTGGGAATTGTCCCCGATTTTTAGAGCTGTGTCCCTGATTCCCACCCATTTTGTAGCTTCCTCTCCCTGATTCCAGCAATAAGGACAAAGGGGTAGAAAAAAAATATTTTCAATTTAGTGATTTGACTATGTCAGTTTTTTTTAGAATTTAATCCATTATCTTTATATTTTGCACAGTACGTGGGAAATGCATCACTGGTTTTTTTTCTCTGTCGATTTGCTGCTTGGAAGTGGTATTACTGCTGTCATGGGAATCGATGTGGGGGGGCAGGGAGGGAAATGACTTCTCTTTCCTTCTCCACGCCTTATTGCTCAAACCTGGTACTAAGATGTCCCATCCTCCTTCCTCCTTCCTCCTCCCTTCTCCCTCCACCCCTCCCCCTCCCCCTCCACTTCAGATATGTTCCAGATTTGCCTGCAAAACATCTGGTAACCTTCCTTACAGGCTGCCTTGGCAGTATATGGATAGTGCCAAGGTGGTCTGCAGATGGATATAGACATTATCCATATAGCATCAATATACAGCTATCCAGATGGCCATTCATATAGTGGTGGTGCTGGCTGCAGAAACTGGATATTTGGTGCCAGCCACTATTCAGATAACGGTGTTGAATACCCAGAATAGTTTTAGCTGTAGCAGTCAGCATTTAAAGTACACTGACTGCTACAGCTCAGTATTGACCCATTAGGTTCTAGCATGGTTGCTACTACCTCAGTGAGTTCAGTAACTAAAGGCTTATTACTTGTGGTACACTAAGCAGTTAGCATGTCCTCCATCTTTGTTTTTGTTGACACTTCCTCATGCCCCTTTTTGAAAATTTGGATAGCATCTTGAAAGTACTACAATTTGCAGGTCTGGCAATAGAATCTAGAGAAAGTACACTTCCAGCGCTGGGTAGAAGGATGCAAATTCACCTTGTAAAACTAGGGTCCCGATATTCAGTGCCAGTAGGTACATTGTCCTGGTAAATATTGTTGTCCAGCAATTGATTTGTTCCCTTTGGGCCCGATTCTGTCCCATGAATAGATTCGACTTTCTGAGAGTCGAGTTTGGGATTCTTCAAGAGGGGTCTAATGGATGTTCTCTTGAGGGCTGATGGGAAGACCCCTAACACCAGGTTCAAATCCCAAGAAGGAATAACTTGCCGAAATGGAGGCCGAAGTTGCTTAGCCGCTCTAAGAAAACGTAGTACATCCGGATGTAACGAAAGACGTAGTCCACGAACCGGCCCTCGAAAAACTGCCAGGGCCGCTAATTGCACCTTTAAGGTGCTCAGAGCAAGACCTTTCTCAAGCCCGCATTGAAGAAACGCGAGAATATCTGGAATGGAAGACAGGCGGACCCTCAAACGGCGTTCTGCACACCACGCCTCAAAAACGCGCCACACACGAATGTACGCCAACAATGTGGACTGTTGACGTGACTGCAACAAGGTGTTGATTACTGATTCTGAATAGCCTTTGCAGCGCAACCGCCGCCTTTCAAGAGCCATGCCGTAAGCAAGAATCGATCCGCCTGGGGCATCCAAACGGGCCCCTGATGCAGTAAGTCGGCCCGAGCGGGCAACCTCCACGGTGGAGCCACAAGGAGGCGCATTAGATCGGCATACCAAGGGTGCCTGGACCAATCTGGAGCAATAAGAATCAGCAGACCCTCGTGCTGAATGACTCGCTGAACGACTCGGCCCACCAAGGGCCACGGAGGAAACACATACAGAAGTTGCCCCAACGGCCAGGGCTGAACTAGACCGTCGAGACCCTCTGACATATGCTCCCTGCGCCTGCTGTAAAAGCGAGCTGCCTTTACATTGCCCAGAGTTGCCATCAGGTCCACTACCGGTTGACCCCAACGTACTTTGAGCTCGTGAAACACTTCGGCATTGAGCTCCCACTCTCCGGGATCGAGGACATGTCGACTGAGATAGTCCGCTTGTACATTGTCCTTTCCTTAATAAAAGCACCTCAACTCTGTATTGTAGTTAGAAAGACTGGTATGTTCACTTATAGACTAGAAAACTTAATGGGTTGAGTGTTCATAAAGCACCATTCAGAATCGGAAGCTAACGTGGTCTCAGTATATTGTAGACAGGAAAGAGATACTTCTAATTCACTGTCACGGACTTCACATCAACGACCACACTTTCATAGCAACCAATTTTCAAATATATTTCTTAAAACCTCTCTCCATCAACGTAAGATAACACAGGTACACTAAAAAACATTTTTTTTAAACTGCCTCTAATGTTTCGATTGATTTTTACGTTTTTTGGTGCGCTGAATCCAAATCTGGTAACCAATTTGCTCCATCACGTACAGATTTTTTGCTACATTGGTTAGCAGTTTGAGGTGAACGTTTCAGATTGAGTGCGATCGAGATAAAAGTTTCTTGGATGAATTCTTTATACTAATTGTTTAGTAGTTATTCAAATAAGAATAAAGAAAATTGTAACAAGGCAGCACATAAGAATAGAGTAATGTCAACAAAACACACTGTGATGGTAGCAAAATTTTCTGCACTTAAAACAGCCACATACATGTGCACAAACATTGAGCATATAAGAGCGAGGTTAGACACAAAGCAAAGAAATGTGCAAAAAATGTTGTACAGGTATGTATGTAAGAATAGAAAACGCAAACCGCACCATTGCAATACATGAAGACAAACACCCGATGGTGTGAAAATAAAATTCTAATAAATGAGATCTGACACTGTGGTAATAACTAGCAAATTTTTATTTCAAAGTTTAGTAAAAACACGATATTTGTCAACACAGTTTAGATTTTAAAGTCATTCTTGGGTCAATCAATCTCCTGGTGGGCCCGTTTCTTCTTCCCCCGAATGCTTCTCTTGGTGCGCTGCTTGGCGTATTTTTCATCTGGGGTTTCCCGCAGCAGCAACCAGCAGAAATCAGCCATCATAGTGGTGTTCCATCTTCCTTGGTACCTTCTCTCTGCGTCCTTGATGTCCTGGTGAAACCTTTCACCTTGTTCTTCACTGTACGCCCCCAAGTTTTCGGGAAAGTAGTTCACATGGGAGTGCAAGAAATGGACTTTCAGGCTCATGTTACAGCCTTGTTCTTTGAAGGCATTGAGCATCCTGGCAACAATATCCTTATAGTTCTCATCCCGCCTGTTCCCCAAGAATTTGAGAACAACATCCTTGAAGGAATCCCATTCTTCTTTTTCCTTCTCAGACATCGTTTCAGCGAATGCTCCATCTGAAATGAGTTTCCTTATATCAGGGCCAACAAACACTCCTTCCTTTAGCTTTGCTTCAGAAAGTCGGGGGAACTTTGAGCAAAGGTACTGAAAGCACTCACCATCTTTTGGAAGGGACTTGATGAATTGCTTAATGAGACCCAACTTAATGTGGAGAGGTGGTAATAGAATTTTATCACGAGGTACCAAGCTCTCATGAAGAACATTTTTCTCACCGGGTCTCAAATACTCCCGAATTGGCCAGTCTTTTTTCCCCCAGTGTAGGTCGCGGGCCCGGCTATCCCACAAGCAAAGGAAGCAGGGATATTTGGTGAAACCGGATTGCTGCCCTAATAGCATGGATAGAATTTTAAAGTCTCCACAAATCATCCACTTATGCTCATCATAACGAATCTTCTTAAGAATCAGGGCCAAATTCTCGTATTTTTCTTGGAGAATAACAGAGTGAGCAATAAGAACTGAAGCGAATGTGTTGCCATTATGAAGAAGAACACCTTTTATGCTGTCTTTTGACGAATCAATGAACAGCCACCATTCAGCAGGATCATACTTGAGTTTAAACTTTTCCATCACTCCGTATATATCGTTGCAAAATACCAAATCTTCCTCTTTGCTGAAATACTTCAAAAATTGTGTCTCGCGGTTGCGGTACCAATAAAAAGTTGTTCCTGGTGACAATAGATTTTCTGTTTAAGCTGAGAACCTAGCAGTTGGGCAGCATCTTTTGGGAGTCCTAAATCCCGGACTAAATCATTCAATTCAGCTTGAGAGAAAAGTTCAGGTTTCGGATCTGGTTCAGTTTCAAACTCGGAAGTACTGGACTCATCGGGAAAAGCCATCTGATGAGTCTCATCATGATCAGAACCGTCCACACAAATATGATCCAAAGATTTTGGTGGTTCAGGCACAGGTACTTCGTTGCTATGAGGCATAGGCCTAATTGCTGAGGGAAGGTTGGGGTAACTTATTACGTTCTTATTTTTTAAGTTGTATCCCTTCACAATGCAAGAGCAAAAATAGCAGTCACTGCTGTGGTCTCTTTGTTCACGCCACATCATAGGTATTCCGAAACGAAATGCTTGTTTTTTACCTTTCATCCATAAGCGTAGATCTTCCTCACATGTCTTGCACACTTTGTGAGGAGCCCACGGTTTGTCTTGATCGCCTAACTTCAAACCAAAATAGGCGAAATATACTTTTTTAATAAATGCAGAAATGTTCCTCTGCCGCTTTTTCACGGTATATTCCCCACAAATAAAACAAAAACTGTCCGGAGAGTTGACGCAACCTCTGGCTCTGTGAGCCATCACAAATACACAGCACTGCAAACTACAACTGTAGTGAACCACTTTGGAATAAAGCTGGATTACGACTGAGCAAACAAAAGGTAATAATGAACTTGCAAGAAACTGAAATTTGACAGGAACGTTCATGTCGCAACCACCGTGTTTGAGCGAGCGCGAACGAGGCGAGGCGAACAGGAAAGAACATGCGCCAGCGCGAGTACTGGATTTAGCCCGCCGCCTCCCAATTGTCCTGTTAATGTATAAAATGAATACAAAACACTCTATAATATCATGAGGGAGTGTTTCTAGTTAGTTAACCATTACAACCTCTATTTTGGGCCAAGAAAATAAACTGCAGTCGGCTAAAAAGAAATTATGTGAACATTCCTTATATGGGTAAGAAATCTAATTTTGCAAGAAAACGTGACGTGATGGAACATTTTGGCTATTTTTCCTGGATTCAGCACCCCAAAATCTATAGGAATCAGTTGCAAAACTGGAGGCAGTTTTTTGGTAGTGTACCTGTGTAATCCAAAGAATTTGCTTAGCTTATAGTGATCGAGCTTCAACTTCGATCTACTGCCACTGGTGTTATCGTTTCTTCCCAAAGACTCTCGCCATTTGTTGTTCCCTTGGCGATTTATGTATGAGACCGTCACTAAGTTGTCGGAGAAGATGCGCACCGTCTTCCCCTCCAGAAGACTTGCAAACGCTAACAGCGCCAGATGTACCGTTCTCAGTTCCAGGCGATTGATGGACCACAGACTCTCTTCCGCTGTCCAAGAGCCCTGCGCTATGTGAGTCAAACAATGTGCTCCCCAACCGTGCTCCCCAACCGGCTTCGTAGCTCCCTTATCCAAAAGGCTGGGCAAGGGTCAGTTTGTGCCATGGATGTGTTAAGGGCAGCAATAATGTTCTCGACATGTTTATTTGATGGTGTGGAGAACATAGATAGGTTAGATAGGCAGATGGAGTCTTGAGCGGGGATTGTTGCGATGGTGTCAGTTGTTAGCAGCTTGGATTGTAGATATTCCGCGAACACTTGTGGGTGAATGAGTTCGGGTTGTTTGGACGAAGGCTCCTTAGCTAAGGTCTTGACTAGATTAAAAAGGTCACGTGGTTTATTTAGTGATCTTTTCAGTGTATCGGTGTGGAATTGTTTCATCTTGGCGATGACTGATTCTCTGTGCATGGATAGGTGTAATTTGTAGGCTGCTAGGTCTTCCGTGGAGCGTGATCGACGCCAACATTTTTCCAATCTTCTTAGGTGTATGAGGGAGGTTCGTAGATCCAGGGAGAACCAGGGAGATGGTTTTCTTTTCTTCGGGTTGTTTCTTTGATTTGGTTGTAGTGCAACGGTGCTGATATTGCTGTTCCAGGCAGTGATCAGGTTCTCCAGGTTGAGAGAGGAGTCATTGAGGAGAGGATGAGTTTGAGCAAGAATAAGTTCTTTGTTGAAGGCTCTGAAATTTCGAGATGATATTTTTGTTGATATGATAGAGTTTTTGTTGAAAATTGATGGTGTCTTGCTCTTGATGGGAATGGGGAAGATGATTAACTTGTGGTCTGACCAAGGTACTGGAGTTACAGATGCGTCAAGTGTGGTGTTGGAGTCAAGGACTGTCAGAGGGGCAAAGATCATGTCAAGGATATTTCCTTTTTTGTGTGTGGGAACTTTGACGATTTGCTCGTAGCCCAGTTCATTGATTGCTTCTAGGAGGGCTGAGGCGTGACTGGGATGAAGTGTTGGGAGATTGAAATCTCCTAGAATCCAGTTAGGAATTCTGGGATTGAGTGTGTTGGTTGCAAGGTCTAGAATGTTCGGAAGGTCGTCAGGAGAGGGAGAGGGTGCTCTGTAAATTAAATTGATGGAGCACAGATCATTTTTAATGGATATGACGTCTATGTTATTAGAGCTTGTGGAGTCAATGGTGCAAAACCTTAGATCCGTTTTGGTAAGAATAAGTAAACCTCCTCCTCTCTTATTCTCTCTATGTTGGAAGTGGACGGAGAAGTTGGAGGGTACAAGTTGATTAAGAATTACATTATCTTCATCAGATAACCAAGTTTCAGTTATCATGAGTATATCTAGATTGTATGAAGAGATTGTTTCGGAGATGACTGGCCATTTCTTACGAATGGATCGTGCGTTTATGAGTGCACAATTTAGGCATAGGGGTTGAGGGGGTTCCACTTGTTTATTCTTTTTGGAGTGCTGGAGAGCTATGTGTATTAGGTGAGAGCGGCACATGGGGGCTTCCGCTCTTTGGTTAAGATATGGAGCTTCTGCCCATCTTTTTCCATGGCTCTGGAGTATTGGAATATGGAGAGATGTGTGATGTAAGGCAAGGGATTCGTTGAGCAAGACTATGATAAAGAGGATACCAATGGCTAGGGCGGTGATTGATGAAGCCATTTGGAGGTTTCCGTAGCTTGGGTGAGGTACTATCTATGGAGAAATATAGAAACTTTCTATGGAGACTTTCTATGGAGAAATATAGAAACCTGTTATGTTTGCCTAGTCAGGCGCTATCAAACCTAGTCTAGAATGTTTGGTGTGTTATGGGTTGGTAAGAGGGATAGGTGTAGATTTGTAGCTCTATGAGGCATGGCATAGAAGTAAGACTCATAAAATGGGGATATGTTACACAAAAGTCAAAAATCTGATATGGCTTATGCTATTATGTGGCAAGCATATATGTAGCTGAGAACGGGGACATTAACACCCAGATATCAGGTATGTCAGGTTAACAGATAATAAACTGTGAAAATAGCATAGGACATGCAATTACAATACTCAGGTATTAAGTGTATGAGATGGAATAGACATGCAATTGAACAGGCCAAGCAGTTAAGTATTGGCTGGTCTCAGCACGGTATGTTGCAATTACAAACAATTGTTATTTGTGAAAAGTCCAATGAGGCCGGTACCTGGTAGAAGGAACTTGCATGTGGCTCTCTGAGTTAGTCGGTGGGAAGTTGTATTCCGGACTTGAGTGAGTACAATGGTTGGTTTCCAAAACGTCAGGCGGTTGAGTGACTGGTGTGATGGTACGGATTATTTTGAATCCCCTGTCATGCCCCGCCTAAGGGTCACGCCAAAGGGCCCTCTGGCGAGGCCCTCAGGCGCGGGCGCGCCCGATGGCGCGAAGCTTTAAAGTGGTGTGCGCTGCTCTGATTGGGCTGCGATGTCCTGGAGGCCCCTCCCGCAGCTGGTGGCTCGATCCCCGGGAAGGGGAGAGCTGCTGGTGGTTGTGGGGGCTCAAGAGGGTTGGCGCCCGATGGCGCGAAGCTTTAAAGTGGTGTGCGCTGCTCCGATTGGGCCGTGATGTCCTGGAGGCCCCTCCCGCTGCTGGTGGCTCGATCCCCGGGAAGGGGAGAGCTGCTGGTGGTTGCGGGGGCTCAAGAGGGTCGGCGCCCAATGGCGCGAAGCTTTAAAGTGGTGTGCGCTGCTCCGATTGGGCCGCGATGTCCTGGAGGCCCCTCCCGCTGCTGGTGGCTCAATCCCCGGGAAGGGGAGAGCTGCTGGTGGTTGCGGGGGCTCAAGAGGATCGGCGCCCGATGGCGCGAAGCTTTAAAGTGGTGTGCGCTGCTCCGATTGGGCCGTGATGCCCTGGAGGCCCCTCCCGCTGCTGGTGGCTCGATCCCCGGGAAGGGGAGAGCTGCTGGTGGTTGCGGGGGCTCAAGAGGGTCGGCGCCCGATGGCACGAAGCTTTAAAGTGGTGTGCGCTGCTCCGATTGGGCCGCGATGTCCTGGAGGCCCCTCCCGCCGCTGGTGGCTCGATCCCCGGGAAGGGGAGAGCTGCTGGTGGTTGCAGGGGCTTTAACACAGTTAGCAACTCTGCTAGCCGCGTTAATGGCTTTGAATATCAGGCCCTAGATTTTTAAGGGACTACTTATGTCTTCACCCGCATGTTGTGTCACATGACCCCTCTGAATTGGTTAAAGGGCATAATAGATAAGATAGAATCAGGAATGAAGATACAAGAAAAGATCCAAGGGCCTGATATTCAAAGGCATTTACGCGGTTTACAGAGCTGTAAACCGTCACTTAGAGGGATATTCTGCGGCACTAACATGGTTATTGCCGCTGAATATACCCGATTTCTCTGCTATGCTAATCACTTAACATTGGGGCATGTCATGGGTGTACCAGGGACAGCACCAGTCGTTAACCGGACAGTGGTGCAACCTAGTTAGCATCTGCAGGTAGAAGGTGCAGCAAAAGCTGGCCTATATTTCCCATGGGAGCTAACCAGGCAGCGGCTCAATATCGCTGCTACCTAGTTAGCTTCTGCAGGCTTGTGGGCTGTGTGGCATTTCTAAATATTCAATGCTGTGGCCGCAAATGACCCCAGCATTGAATATCTGGGGTTAAAGGTCGGCGGCGATGGCTATGCGCCATAGCAGCAAATAGCTGTCCCAGAAGAATATCGGGTCCTAAATATTTATTCAGTGAATGAGAAACTCAAATATTATAAAGAATGATGAAAAGAACATGGACAAAGAATGGAACATGGAAGATTCTCAAGAAAATTACTTTAATATCAACCTTTAGGAAAAGATCCATGCAGATTGCAGAAAAGATGGCTGGTGGTGATTTACAATGAGCTAGAACAGGCACTGATGTCTATCCCATATAGATGATAATGATTTTAGCTAAAACATAGTAAAAAGTATTGATCACATTTAAGACTTTTGTATATCATTGAATGATGGATAATTAGGACATTTCTGTATGGCTTTTCAATTTATGTGAGGCCGGAGGCTATCGTCCAGGTTTACAAAGTTCTGAGTTCAAGACCACACATAGGAAGATGAAGTGTATCAGTAATATATCTCTTGTTTTTCACATTTTCTTTCTCACAGTGATATGGACTGTCCAGTTTTCTCAATATCATTATTAACAGGTACAGCATTTAAGTAAACTAAGGAGTGTTAAATGATTTTAAGGGGCTTTCTGTAATCAGGAGTCAGTCATGTGTTAACCACTCTGTCTGACATGCACTATATCTATGTGGGAACAGAGGCCTGGTATTTGTCAAAAGCTCCTTCTCCATGTACAGTATTATACTCTTATTACTATGACCTCCTCTCTCATGTGCACATCACTAACAGGTTCAAAGTCCTTATCTGAGGTTTGCAATATCTCCCTTGAGAAGTTCTGCAATTTTAAAAACATTGAGTGGAGGAGAAGAGTTTAACCTTATCTTACTTACTGAATTGTTTTTATTTATCTGCTTTTCAGAAAACTCCCCAATAAGGCACATTTTTGGAAAGTGAGACTGAAAACAAACAAAACAAAGCAGGTCTTAATCTTTACCCCACGCAAAGCGATAAACCCAAGTGAATTAAGACAACTACCAGGGTCCTATCACCATGGAATATTTCCAGTATTTCATTGCCAGAAGGAGATAAGGTAAAAGTGCTGTTCAAGTAGGTCTCAACTTCATTTTTATGACCACATAAGTCAGAACACTGCTTTGCATTACACACAGCTCTCTCTACACAGAGATTTCTGCTGCTTCAGGTAGGGCTTAGAATGTTGTTATAAGGTCTGGTAACAAAGGGACCTATGTGGTAAAACTCGGGTAAATTGTTTTCCTGCATGCATGTTAAAATGCTACCTAATCTATAATGTGCAGAATGACCACTAAAATACTGCTGCTTTAGAGGGTATGCAGAGATTGCACTGGCACTAAGAAGGCAATTTTCAAAATAGTTTCCCACCATTAAACAGGGCTTTATTCATAGAAAAAAAAATCTTCCAAAATTGCTCCAGGCCCCTTGCAGGGAAGAGTACCCATACTATCAACAGCATGGTTAGTATTCCCCATGGGAAAAAGCAGTGGAGCCAGGATGGGCTCAGAAAAGCAAGTTTGGGGATTTCATTTTCAAATTCTTAACCTATTTTTCACTAGTTTAATCCACACACTTTGCACATGTAACCAATGCTGGAGTGGAGGAATAGCCTAATGGTTAGAGCGCTGGCTTGGGATCCAGGAGATCAGGCTTTGTTTCCCACTAGCATTGCCTTGTGACCATTGCCTCAGAAAAATCTAAGTTGTTAATGTTCCTGTTTAATGTACATTATCTAATTTAAGTTACAATGTAAACTGCTTTGAATGGTATAAAAAAACCTGTTAAATAAAATAAAAATAAATTATATACATTCTGAGACACAGATCCACCAGTGGATTTTCAAAGAGAAAGTCAGCAGGGAGTTTCCCTTTGAAAATTGGCTTGCAGGCCCAGTACAAAGTATTCATGGATCTGCAAATTGCTGGTGCTTACTGAAAATTGCCCTCTAGAAGTTAGCATATGTACTTCCAAATTCTTTGTGCTTATCAAATCAAAATCAAAGGGCCTATTAATATGGGAAATATCATCTCTTCCTGTAATAAATGGCAAGCTGTTATCATCTTCCAGCTTCTGAAACCATCATCAAGGACTTTTGATGATCCAGTTATCAAGGCCCCAGGAAACCCCTTGCAAGATCAAGGCCCTGATGTAGCCTCTACCATCCAGACACAAAATCAAGGCCCTGAATTACCTACACCTCTCTATCTGCAGAAAATCAAGAGGATGACATGCCCTGACCCATCTTCCTTCAGGGCCACACCTACCCAAGATGGCTGACCCGTGTACTCATAGGACATCCAATCAGGGGAAGTTGCAAAAAAAGGACAAGCATTAGAAGGTATCTTGGCCATCCCATAATACACACATTCTATTGAAGCCTGGAAGGAAAATCTGCTAGCCCTTAGTTTGGATGGCATGGTACATTAGTCTGCATGCATGCAAAATGGCCTTACTTGCTAGATTTTCTTTTTTTGCTTCCAAAAGAGCAGATGTATTAAAGTTCATTAACATTGCCCATTAACCCACATACAGCTGTGGTCAACATTATTGGGACCCTTGCAGTTCAACCCCTTAATATCCAATATCTTCTAAAAAAATTGGCCAATGAAGGGCTTTGGACTATATATGCACACATACTTGACACAAAGAATCAAATAAAACAATTACGATTGAAAAAGAAAACAGTATGAAAACTAGGACATGATTATTGGCACCCTTATAAACAATTCAAACCAGTTTCAACAGAAGAACCACATTCCCATTGCAGTAAAATTAGACACACCTGCGATCAATTGTCAGTACTCACATTTATTTATTTAATTAACTGACCGCTTTGACCCGGTGAAAAGCGGGATATAAATACAGCTAAATAAATAAATTAACTGTATTTATATCTCACTTTTCACCGGGTCAAAGCGGCTTAACATTGAAGGGCGGGGGACAGTCACATGACTTTAATCAATCAATGAAAGATGGCTCTAAAGTTTAAAATGGCCACATTCACTCCTGTTCCATTTTCACAATGGTGAAGACAAGAGAGCTGTCTGAGACCATCAGAAAAGCCATTATCATCAAACTTCAAAAGGGTACAAGGCCATTTCCAAAGACCTTGGGTTTCCTGTGTCTACAGTTCGCAATGCTATTAAGAAGTTTTATGCTCATGGAACTGACAGGAACCTGCCAGGATGTGGTGGGAAGAGGAAAATGAATCCAAGAAGTCTTCAAAGAAAAGTATGAACTGTTGGAAAAGCGCCATGTACAACATCCAAGAAGCTTAAGGCTGACCTGGAGTAATCTGGAGTGGTGGTTTAAACATGCACCATACGCCATGCCCTAAACAAAGAAGGACTTCATGGGCAAAGGCCAAGAAGGACTCCACTGCTCAAAGACAGACATAAAAAAGCATGCCTGTTCTTTGTCCCAACCCATCTTGAGAAATCACAGTCCTTCTGGGAAAATGTTCTGTGAACAGATGAAACCAAACTTGAGCTCTTTGGCAATGCAGACTAGCGATACATTTACAGGCAAAGTAATGAAGCTTATAATAAACATAGCACCCTTCCTACAGTTAAATATGGTGGAGATTTTATAATGTTGTGAGACTGTTTAACGTATTAAAGGAATCATGAAGTCAGAGGACTACCAAGATATTTTGGAGCAAAATGTGCTACCTAGTATCAGAAAGCTAGATCTGGGTCTAGGTCGAAGGTCCACCAGCAGGACAATGACCCAAAACATACATCCAAAAGTACAAAAGAATGGTTAGAAAGGAACAAATGGACTGTTTTAAACTGGCCAGCAATGAATCCTGAACTCAATCCAATTGAGAACCTTTGGAAAGAGCTGAAATCTGCCATTAGTAAAAGGAATCCTGGAAACGTATACTGGAACAAATCGCAGTTGAAGAGTGGGAGAAACTACCAGCAGACAGTTGTACGAAATTTATAGATGGCTACCTAGTCCTTGCGATCAGCTATGCATGGCTTATGGAGGTTCCATCACATTTGGTACTTCAGAATGTATCTACTTGGTCCTTCAGAATGTATCTTCTTGGTCCAGGATTTTTTTAGTCACGGCTCCCATACTGTGGAATGCTCTTCCTGTTGTAATACAGTCCATCAAAGACTATTTGGTTTTTCAAAAGCATATTAAAGCACATTTCTTTCATTCTGCTTTTCTCTGGGTTTTGACTGATTTATGAGCTTTGTTGTACTGTCCAAGTGAGTGTGTTTTTTTGTAATTGCTTAGAAGTTTTGATAGGCAAATTAAGGAGTCTGTTTACTAAGTGGTGCTAGCGGCTTCCGTGTGAAATCGGAGCTGTGGCCCCGTTTTATTCAATGGGGCTGCCATTCCGATTTCGCATGGAAGCCGCTAGTGCCGCTTAGTAAACAGTCCCCTAAAAGTAAAAAAAATACATAAATAAATAACATTTCAGATATGATAATAAATTTGAAGATGTAGATTAGGCTTATTTGGCTTTTTTCTTGTAATGTAATGTATGTTGTATTTGTTTGTATTTTTAATGTCTATATTTTTTGGAAAACAAAACATTGTGATTTGCAGTGTATAGAAATATCAACATAAATAAATAACCTTATCAGTAAATTCAGCTGTGATATCTAAATAAGTTCCACCACTGAATATAGACATAGAAATTCATATGCATATGAATAATATTATACTTTGATTTGTTTGGTGGCACGTCTATGGATAACTTATACAGATAGGGTTTGAATATCACTGCTTCCATATAAGTTTCTGGCTTTCTCTAAATCCCATGCAAAAGTTAACAGAATGAGTTATACATGGTCTACCGAAAGTTTGATTTGAACTACATTGGTTGCCGTTACAGTTTAGGGTTCATTTTAAATGTGTGATTACAGTTACTTTGTTCATTAATATAGAATGAATTAAGACAGCACACATTTAAGATGAACCCTAAACTGGAACAGCAACCAATAAAGGACCCCTAACTGTCTTTTATAAAATACTAGGGCAACAGTGACAAAAATCATGCCTAGACTGAAGCTGTAGATATTTATGCTTGCTTGTAAATGTTTGCATATAAAGTATGTGAATACATACTGTACATATTTTATAAGCAATGGAGGTATACTAGAACTCCCATTCTTAAGTTTGACATCTGAAAATGGGCACTTAGACGTGGAAAGCATGGAGACATCCCCGGAGCCATTTTAGAAGTCGGGTATATAGATGTCCCTTTGGGGCAGTTTCTCCAAATGGGTGAATTTTGCACATACCATGACAACGAAGAAACTCACTTTTAAGCTAGGCTATGTGGAGTATGATCTCAGTCTCTCAAATTTACTGCTAATGCTCGGCATAGTACTTGCATTGTGCCAAAGAGAGCCTCCCTCTGGAGTTCGTAAAATGTTATGTGTATGGGTAATTTATCAAGGTGTGCTTGGAAATTCCTCTTAAGTAGGCCTGTGGCACCCAACACGATGGGAAATAACTCAGTATCTTTCTGCCACATTTTCTTTGTCTCCTACTGCATTTCTTGTTACTTGAAGATTTTCTCCATCTCAACGCAATTCAAAGAGTAATCGCTTGGAACTGACACCTCTATAATCAATGCCATTCTGGTGTTTTTCTCCTTTACCTCTATATCCGGCTTCCTTACATCCAGCTTTTTATCGGTCAGAATGGGAGTATTCCAGGTGATCATAACTTCTTCATTCTCTGTAATTCTTTTAGGGTCATTATCCCACTGTTTTTCAGGCACAGTGAAATTATAGTGATTACATAGTTTCCAATGGATAAGGCATGCTACTTTATTGTGCCTGTCTGTATAGAAATTTTCTGCCATCAGAACTTCACAGTCAAGCTATGAGGTGAGTCACCGTTTCCAGCTCTTTCTCACAGAATTGACATATGTCTGTTTTGCCAGTTTTTTAAATGCTCATTGTAAACCATCTTGTCCTTAAGCTGCTGTCCTGGGCTGCAACTATCAACCTCTCATCCTTTGGTTTCAGTTCATCTCTCCTTAACCATTCATGTGTCCATTCTTGATCAACAAAGGGTTCCTGGAGTAACACTTTGTATTTCCCACTGTATTTGTGCATTTGCCACTTGTTTTTCCTTGTTTTTTGATCTAATTATTTTAAAAGTTTTTTCTCTTGTTTTACAAATTCTGTTACTTCCTTCATTGTGTGTGCTTGTGGATTCTCGCTCATTCCTTCTAGTTGTCGAACACATGTCCAAATCTAATGATGGAGACATGTTCTGGATGTTTACTTTCATATTTCAACCCTTTTTGCATATTTGGATCTGATGATGCTGTTAGGTAGGTCTGGAAGCCTATGATAATAACTGTATGTGTAATCAATTTCTATGAGGCCTAGCTCTCCTTCAGCTCTAGGTATATACAATCTTGGCATACACTGCTTCTTGTAAATTATCTCATGGGCATTGAGGAGTTTTCTTGTTTGTGCATCCAGTTTTTCAAGATCTTTAAGAGGCCAGTCCACAACCCCAAAGCTGTATGAGAGTACAGGAATTGCTAGCAGATTGATGGCTTGTAGCTTATTCCGTAATATTAAAGCACTTTTCAATAATGATTTTAATCTCCTGTAGTATTCTTTACTGATCTTTTCTCTCAGTAAGTTCTGCTGGAGTGTCATCCCTTCCTCTACTCCAAGATTCTTATATACGCCCAGGACAGTACCAAGCTAGAAATGCACCCGGTGCGACTAATGGATCTGGTGCCCCCCTCCACCCAGCCACATTCAGTAACTCACTATATTTGAGCTTCCTTTAAGCCCAGTGATAATATCAGTGCTTTCTTCTGTGCTTGCACCCTGTGCAGCTATACCGCTCACACAACCTTGGCACGGCCCTGTATTACGCCTTCATGTTCAAGGTCCTTGATGTCACAGCCTTTAGCCAGGGAGATGTTTTCCATTTTGCTCAATTTTTCTCTAAAAAAAAAATGTTGCCTTAGCATATTTGCCAAGGCCAAAGGTCATCCTTATGTCATTAGAGAAGCTTTTCACCACACGGAGTTGCTCTGCTAATTACTGGTCGCTGGATCTGTAGAACTTCAGATCATCTACAATTACAAATACAATTACAAATACTGCCACCTTGCTTGCTACACCAGAACTGTAAGTCACTCCATGCAAAACTAAACACAATGGACTTTAATCGTTAATAATGGTATTGTTAACTTAGTAGCTCACCTGTAACCTGTCTTAATCTCTTGTAATAACCTATATCAATTTGCTCAATTGCTCTTTCACAACTTTCAAGTTGTGTATAACTGTATATAACTATGTATAACGTTGTATAATTTGTATATAACTGTATCTACTAATAAGGCACCTTACACACTTACCTTTCCTATTCATTTAGAAACAACACTTTAACTACAAAATGACATCCTCATTATTTACTATCTCCCTAATCTACATGCTAGCCTGTACTTTTCATGTCTCCGCTACTTTTATAAATCACTACAACCCTATTCATCTAATTCACAGTGCAAGCAGGAAACACTCCACTAATCGAAACCAGATACCTCCAAACACTTATCATAAGAGACCGTCACATCTTCTTTATGTACCCCTTGATCTCACAACCTCCACAAAAGACAAAAAAGTGAAACATCAACCAGATCTCAAATGTGCACTTGTTAATGCATGCTCTACACGCAATAAATGGCCTGTAATCACACCTAGTAACCAAATACAACCTAGATTTACTGTTAGTTACTGAAACATGGCTCTCTGATACGGACAACGTTATATTAAACCAACTCACTCCACCCAACTTCACAATCTACACCTGCAACAGAGAACATAGAAGAGGTGGTGGTGTTCTAATACTTGCAAAAACAGCGCTACAATATCGAATAAACTTAACCAAAAGTACACAACACCTGAATACACTAACTATTACCAATAAAGTTAACTCCATTAACCTCATCTACAGAGCTCCAAATGCTGTTTCAGATGAACTCTCAGACATCATTGACTTAGCCTGTAACCCAGAAGACCCCTCCAAACCAAATTGGTCGTTAGGTGACTTTAATCTGGCTTCTATTCAACCTGCCTTAGCCAAATCTTTCTTAGAAGCAATGACTGACCTCAGTTACAAGCAAGTAGTGACAGATCCTACCCATCAAAGTGGAAACCTCTTGGACCTAATCTTCATCCCTCAGTATGACATGATTGTGATGAACAAAATTGAACTCTCTATTACCCCCGTCCCTTGGTCGGACCATAACCTAATAACTTTTCAGATACCAGCGCGTCAAACCACAGACTACTGCCTAAACTCAAATGGATGCAAAAGATATACAAGATTCAAACAACTAGACAATGATGACTTTAAAAACAATGCAATCCCAAAACTTACCCAACTATCAACTAACCTCAATGATATTGTAAACAACTGGAACAATACCCTCTCCTCATGCTCGCATCTTCCAGCTATGATCAAAAAGCCAACACCTAACATCCGAGTTGCAAAAAAACAGTCTGCCCCATGGTTCTCCCACGAACTACGTACCTCACTCCTCCACCTCAGAAAGCTCGAAAGAAAATGGAGAAATACACGTAATTCCTCTGACCAAACTACCTACTTAGAACATCTTAAACGACATCGTGAATCAACTTGGGCTAAAAGAAAAGAATTCCACGCCGATATAGTCAGCCGCTCACTGAATAAACCAAGGGAATTATTTAATCTAGTAAAGTCCTTTATCAATCAACCATCCCCACCACAACAAGAAGGAATTCAACCTCAAGCCTATGCAAATTATATCCAATCCAAAGCAATAAAATCAAACACTGTAACATCACAAGAACCTGTCCTGACTCCCCATCCACAGTCTTTAATCACCAACCTCTCACCACCCTCTGCAAAAACCATAAGTGAAGTTATCACCTCCATCAACACGACAACTGCACCAACTGACCCATGCCCAGCACACTGGATAAGATCTATGCGTGCAGAACTCAGCCCATTTATAGCTAACATAGCGAAGCTGTCATTTGAATCTGGCGTCTTCCCAGATGCTCTCAAACATACATACATCCGCCCACTACTAAAAAACAACCAACGACCCAAAGAAGGAAGATTCATACCGACCAATCTCTAGTATCCCATTACTAGCTAAAATTCTTGAGAAATTAACTCTCAGACAAATTACACAGCATATAGACTTATTTTCTCCTTTAGACCCATGTCAACATGGATTCAGGGAAGCCCATGGTGTTGAAACTCTCCTAACGACATTAACCAACACACTAATTAATGGCATTGACAATCTGCAAAATGGCTTTGCTTTAATATTTCTTGACATAGCAGCTGCATTCGACTCCGTTGATCACACTCAACTACTGAAGCGACTTCATGAGAAGGGAATCCAGAACCGTGCTTGGGACTGGTGCAAATCCTACCTGGAAGGCAGATGGCAACAAGTCTGTATTGGTAATTCCACTTCTAATCCCTTTCAGCAGAAACAAGGTGTACCACAAGGCTCCTCCTTGTCTGCACTGCTGTTTAATATCTATATGCAGCCAATCTGTGACATCGCACGCTCTTTTGGTATATCCTGCCTTATGTACGCGGATGATGTGCTATTATTCTCACCGATATCTGTATCATGCCCAAACTACTCGGTATTAATCAACTGTTTTAATGCAATAACTGATTGGCTACTCTCTTATAACCTCCGCATTAACTTCAAAAAGACTGAAGTTCTAATAATCACAAGGAATAAATGTTTCTCCCCTCCATCATCTCTAAAAGTTAGAGATGCCGAACTCCCAGTTAAATCCAATACACGATATCTGGGAGTAATACTTGATCAAAGATTAGACTTCAAGGAACATATAAAACGCACTGTAAAGGCGGTTTACTTCAAGATTAAAACCCTTCGTCACCTGAAACCTATGATGGAGTCTGACGACTTCCGCACCATCTTCCAAGCTCTGGTCACACCGCATTTTGATTATGCTAGCATAATACTCCATGGCCTGCCAAAGATAACAATCAACCCTCTACAGTTGGCCATGAATGCAGCAGCCCGTGTCCTTTGCGGATCATCAAAGTCTGAGCACATCTCCCCCATTCTAGAGAAACTTCATTGGCTCCCAATAAGCTGTAGAATCCAATATAAGGCCATCCTTACTACCTTTAGGGCCTTCAATAATATTTCTCCACCTTCCATCTCTGACCTCATCACACACACAACAAACATCAGGTCCAGGAGATCTACAGCTGTTGACACCCTAGTTAGACCAAAGGTTTCCATAAAAGTTAACCAGTCATCCATCAATAGGTCATTTTCAAACTATGCTCCTAGGTGTTGGAACAAACTCCCTCCCAACATCAGAGCAATTAAAGACATTAAACAATTCAAAAAAGCCCTTAAACACCACCTTTTCATCACACACTTTATACACCTAAACACCCCTTCCCCTCCCCCACCCTCTCAACCTCATTCCTACCCTAACTAACTGCACAGATTATAACATTACCTTCATGTATTTTGCTAGAAATGTATATGATTTCCCTGATTACTTCCATATTAATACTCCTGTTATTTGTAAAATAGGTCTGATATATCTGACCAGTGTTATATTGTTTCAATGTAAACCGCACTGATGACAAATAGCGCGGTATAAAAGAAATCTTAAATAAATAAATTAATTAATTAATAAATGGGATGTTGTTTGAGTTGTTACCTTCTTTAGGATTCCGGCTAAATCTGTATCCCAAAGTGTTGATGAGAGTACTCATTGAAGTGCCACACAAAACAGAAGGGGCAACAGAGAATCCCCCTGACATATTCCTAGCTGGATCTTAATGTTAGGAATGATGTACTGACCATCTTCACATTTCAAAGAGTGTGGTTTGCTACATTGTCATGGTGAACTTAATGTACTCTATCAAATCAGTATTTGTTTTATACATGTCAAGACAATTTATTATCCAAGAGTGTGGGACGCTGTCAAAAGCTTTCTTATAATCAATCCATGCTATACGGAGATTTCTATTTTTCTTAGTGCTAGCCATGATGGCCTAGCGCTGACTGGTTCCATATGCTCCTCTCTATTTGCTCCATAGTGGGCGTCGATCACATTGGACACCTGGGTCCTCCGAGTAGTCGAGGATGCATATCGGTCCACCTGGACAGGCGCCCTCCTCCCTTCTTGCCAGCAGAACCTACTTGGCTCCTTTCACACCAGACCTTCTTGCAGCGGAAGCTGTCCAACCTCGTCACCCAACGGGCTGTCAAGAAGGTACCGCTGCACCTTCGAGGCAGTGGGATCTACTCCTGCTATTTTCTCATTCTGAAAAAGATGAGCTCCATCCTTGATCTCCGGAACCTAAACAAGTTCCTGGTGCGGTAGAAGTTCAAAATGTTATCGTTTGGCGTCCTGCTGCCCTTCCTTCAGCAGGGCGATTGGCTATGCTCTTTGGATCTCAAGGACGCTTATGCCCACATCCTAATCCACCCCCAACACAGACAATACCTGCACTTCAGGGTGCAAGGGGAACGCTACCAATACAGAGTGCTCCCCTTTGGGCTCGCGTCTGCACCGCGAGTTTTCACAAAGTGTCTCTCTGTGGCTGCTGCCTCCCTCAGGAAGCAGGGCATACCCGTCTTCCCCTACCTCAATGACTGGCTGATCATGGGGACCTCTATTGACAAAGCCCGCCTGGCGGCATCACGCATGATCCTTCTCCTCGAATGCCTCAGCTTCTTGGTCAACTACTCCAAGTCCCACCTTGAGCCGATGCAGACCCTAAAGTTCATCGGTGCATGCCTCGACACGGAGCGAGCGACTGCCTTCCTGCCAGCGGACCGGGTGGATTGCCTCCGAGCCATGGCAGCCCAGGTCCAGAGCAGGGCTTGGGTTACGGCACGGGCAAGGCTGCACCTCCTAGGACACATGTCCTTCACAGTCCATGTGGTCTCCAACACCCGCATGCACATGCAGACAGCCCAGTGGTGCCTCAGAGCACAATGCAGCTAGGCCTTCGGCCACCTCAGAGAGCCTATCCGGGTCTCTCGCAGTCTCCACAACTCCCTGGGATAGTGGCGGGACCCCCAACGTCTCCTTCAGGGAATGTCCTTCCTGATCCCACAGCATGAGCTCGTCCTAATGACGGATGCTTCCACTGTGGCACATTGTGCACTCAGGGGCAGTGGCTGCCCGAGGAGTCTCTGCAGCAGATCAACCTGCTCGAGCTTTGGGCGGTCCGATGGGCCCTGAGGGCCTTTGAGGGCTATCTGAGGGTGAAGTTGGTGCTTGTGCAGACTGACAACAGGGTAGCCATGTTTTACATAAACAAGGAGGGGGGAACAGGATCACACCTCCTCTGCCAAGAGGCAATCCTCCTTTGCTCCTTTGCATTTTGCCAGGAGAGGACCCTGTGAGTGGTCTACCTCCCAAGCCAGGAGAATGTCCTCGCAAACAAACTCAGCAGGATCCTCCACCCACACAAGTGGCACCTGGATCTGGAGGTTGCCGGCATCTTGTTCCATCAGTGGGGGACCCTATTCATGGACCTGTTTGCCGGTCCAGTGAATGCGTAGCTTCCCTGCTTCTGTGGCCCAGTTCCGCACTCGAGCAGGGTGGCCCCGGATGCATTACTCGAGCTGGACCTCCGGCCTTCTTTACGCATTCCCTCCCACTCCTCTCTTTGCGAGGACCCTCCACAAGGTTCAGTGGAACCGAGCTTCAGTGATCCTCGTGGCCCCCTCATGGCCGCGACAGCTTTGGTTCCTGCTTCTGCTCCAGCTCTCGTCTGAGCCCCAAGTCCCCCTGGGCTGTGCTCCAGGCCTGTTGACACAGGAGAAGGGTCGGGTGTTCCACCTGAACCTGGCCTCGCTGTCCCTTACAGCCTGGTGGCTGAACGGGTCACCTTAGCTCTGCTGCACCTCCCAGAGGAGGTCGAGGAGGTTCTCCTCGCATTGAGGAAGGACTCAATGAGACAGGCATACACCTTTAAGTGGTGATGCTTCTCGACCTTGTGCTCTGAACACCAGATCAACCCGTTCTGCTCTACCCGGTGGATCCTCCAGTATCTCCTCCACCTCTCGAAGGCAGGGTTGAAATCCAATTCGGTCAGGGTACACCTGAGTGCCATTTCGGCAAACCAGCCCCGTCGAGGGCAAACCCCTCTTGGGACAGCCTTTGGTCTCCCGCTTCATGCGAGGTCTCTTGCTTTTCAAGCCTCCCATCCGGCCTCTGCCGGCGGAGTGGGACCTCCATGTGGTGCTGAAGCAGCTTATGCAAGCACCCTTGGAGCCGATGGTGACGTGCTCACTTTGGCATCTCTCCTGGAAGGTGGTCTTCCTGGTGGCTTTGATTTCAGCTCTCCAAGTCAGCGAACTTCAGGCCCTCATGGCTGAGGCTCCATACACCAGGTTCTACGGAAAAAGGGTGGTCCTCCGCACCCATCCCAAGTTCCTACCGAAGGTGGTCTTGGAATTTAATCTCAATCAGGAGATAGTCTTACCGACATTCTTCCTGAGTCCCCACGCCGACCAGGCATCGGTGGTGTTGCATACACTCGACTGCAAGAGGATGCTTGCCTTCTACCTGCAACGTACCCAGGTTCATCGCAAGTCTGACCGGCTCTTTGTCGCCTACAACCCCAATCGCCTGGGGCAGGCAGTCACCAAATGCACCATCTCCATCTGGGTAGCGGACTGCATTGCCTTCACCCAAGCAAAGGCAGGCGCCCCACTAGATTGATGGGTCACCTCACACGGTGTCCAAGCCAAGGCGGCTTCGGTGGCTTCGCTGCACTTAGTTCCTCTAACTGACATCTGCTGGGCTGCATTCTGGTCTTCAGCGAACACTTTCGCTGTACGCTACTGCCTGGAGAGGGAGTCCCCACAAGACAGTGCCTTCAACCAGGCTGTATTATGTAACCTGTTTGGGGTATAAGCAACTCTTGCCCTCTGACCCTTTTCGACAGCTACTGAGAGCTTCTCCCCGGGGACCCAAAGACTCGGGCTCCTTCAGGCATCGACTTCTGCTCATGGCCTCGCAGAGGCATTTTGGGTTACAGGCTCAGTAGCCTGTAGCTGGGGAGTCCCCTAAGTGAGGACTGACTTCCTGCTTGTTCCTGGAGAAAGCGTAGTTACTCACCTGTAACAGGTGTTCTCCAGGGACAGCAGGAATCAGTCCTCACTACCCTCCCACCTCCCCTGAAGAGTTGCTATTTTTGTCCTTCCCTTGCCATCTGCTTAGTAGGGCTCTAGGGGACCTGACTGAGCAAGATGGCACCTTTGGGCGGGAAGAGGAACACACATGCATGGCAGCAATCCCAAAGGCTTTCTTTGAAAGATGGGGAATTGCTCCGCGCTGGCTCAGTCGGTGCCGATGTCACCCATAAGTGAGGACTGATTCCTGCTGTCTCTGGAGAACACCTGTTACAGGTGAGTGACTATGCTTTCTGTCTGCATCTATTGCAGTGAACAACTTACAGATTGTAGGTAGACAAGTTATTGGTCTATAATTTTTGGAAATGTTATTCTTTGGAAGGAGAAATGTTCTTCCTGTAGTAAGCCATTGTGGTGTTAAGTCTATCTGCTTGAACAATTGAGGGCTGTTAGAATCCATTCAAAAGCAAGGGTCTTAGACTTTAGAAAAACTAACTTTGCCAAGATGGGCCAATACCTCAGGGAGCCATTAGCAGGATGGATGTAGAAAAACAGTGGGCAAAACTGGTGGATGTAGAAAAACAGTGGACAAAACTGAAAGGGATATTTTAAGGGCAACCAACCTTTTTGTTAAAATGGTAAATAAAGGTAAAAGGAAAAGGAGACCACTATAGTTTTTGAAAGAAGTAGCTGAAAAGGTGAAGAAAAAGAGGGAGGTCTTCATGAAATACAAGGGATCACAGAGCGAGGACGACAGGCATCTATATTTGGAAAAACTTAGAAAAGCTAGCAAAGTAGTCAGGAAAGCAAAGATTCAAAAAGAGGAGGAAATAGCCAATGCAATCAAATGGGGGGATAAGACATTTTTCAGATATGTTAGTGAGAAGAGGAAAGACAAAAGTGGTATTGTCAGACTCAAGGGTGAAGGGGAGGAAAGGCGGCATAGAGGTGATATGATTGAGATGTTTAAATACCTCCGTGGCATAAATGCACAGGAGGAGAGCCTCTTTCGATTGAAAGCAAGCTCTGCTACAAGGGGACATGGGATGAGAGTGAAAGGGGATAGATTCAGGAGTGATATGTGGAAATATTTCTTTATGGAAAGAGTGGTGGATCCGTGGAATAGTCTCCCAGTGGAGGTGATAGAGATGAGGACAGTATGTGAATTCAAAGAAGCATGGGACAAACACAGAGGATCTCTAAAGGGAAAAATGAGACTGTTGCAGTTGTTGATATGGAAGGACAGACTAGATAGAAACATGACGACAGAAAAAGACCATATGGCCTATGTTTCTAATTTGGAACTTTACTAGAGCAAAGTATGCAGATAGAAGGGTCTGTATACTTTCCACCTATTTATGAAAATGGCTGAGGGGGAGAATTATAGCACATACCTTCTAGAAAATCAACTGTTTGTAGTTTTCTTCTTCCAACCTAAATATGCCCCTAGAAATGCCACTTTGCAAGCTGGCTAAAGGAACAGGTGCAGTGAAAGCCAGTTTGTGCTTATAGTCAGGCAAAGGAGGACAATTTTTAGGAAGGCTTTCAAAATTGCACTGCATGGGAATTAATTTTGAAGCCTTTTTTGTGATTAACACATGTGAATTAGGTGTATTCTGCATGACACTTGCCCACTAAGGAATGTTATTTTACACTGCCCTAGGGAAGGAAAAAAAAAAGTGGGGGTCTTGCCATAATTTATAAATCACATATTATAGTGTCTTTGGAAAAGGTAGATGCTCCCTCAAATTGTGAATATGCTCAAATAATTTTTAAAGATATCCCCAGGTATGTGTGTATTAGTGTTTTTTCCTCCAGTACAGTCTTTATCAACAATCAATGAGCTATGTACAATGATTGCTAATTTTAATTTGAGTTGCTTGAAATTGCTGTTACTAGATGATTTTAGTTTACATCTGGAAGATACTGGGGATTCAGAGGTGGTAGCATTTCTGATAAGTCACCTGAATTTAACACAAGTTAATAGACAATCCACACATCAGAAGGATATCTATTAGATACATTTTTTACTTCCTCTGCTAAAGAAGGCAGAAGTCTTATAGCGGATTGAGTCACAATTCTGGTTGGAGAGATTATTTTCTGTTACAATTCATTATGAACCACAGATTTCCTTTTCCTGCTGTAAGGTTACAATTAATTGTAGTCTAGGTAGGGACAAAATTAAGAAAGGGGCTTTTATTGAGATAGCGCTGACCTCATCTGAGGATGGTTCTACCCCTTCAGAAGATCAAGTGCAACCAAGGAACATTGTTCTGAGTACAGCCTTTGACAGAACTGTCCCTCTGAGACTGATGACATTTTCTGATAGGGTAAAGAACCCCTGGTACAATGACATGTTAAAAGATTTCAGAAGATCTGTGAGGTAGTTATGTAAATGTAGGATTGAATCACATAAAAAGCATTGGAAATCTGAATGGAAAAAATGTAAATGGGCACTTGTTAAGCCTAGGAAATCATATCTGATAAAGCAAGTACTTGAAAGTAACAATAGTTCCCCTGATGTAGTTTAAATGGAAGTTTGACAGTACTGCTGCCTTAGTCATTGGAAGCACAAAAACCTCCCTCTGCTCAAGCAGGTACTCTGCTTGGCCACAACCCTGGATAATGTGTCCAATGTCCAGAGAGTTATATGTGCCACCACTTTTATATTTGGAGTGCCAGCTTGTCAAATAAACTACTGTTGCTGCTTCATCAGGAGTCTATCCTGGTTGGGTGAAGAAGAAGTCTAAAGACACACTTGTTTAGTAGGGAGTGATAAGGGTGGTTTAGGGTATATTGGGATATTCCTGGGTTATTAGTTTATAGGATTATTTTGTGTAATATAGCATAGTTTTATTGGCGTAGATGTAAGATTTTTATGTTAGTTTGTTACTGTGCTGTTTTTTAATTATGGATGTTGAAGCTGTAAAACTAGAGGGCATAATATGAAGCTGCAAGGGGGTAAATTAAAAGGCAATGTCAGGAAATACTTTTTCATTGAAAGGGTGTTTGAAATGCCCTCCCGATGGAAGTGGTGGGGGCAAATACAATGATAGAATTGGCAGGGACAGACACAGTGGATCCCTTTACAGCAAGAGGATAAAATCAACATAAACTTAAACTATCTGATTTCTCAACAAACAAGGGTGTCTTACATGGAGCAGTGGGTTCAACCCTAAACAAAGACATGGGGAGGTGTGACCTGCACGGAGCGTCAAGTGCACCTACTCTTGGCATCTTACTGGGTAGACTAGATGGACCAAACTGGTCTTTATCTGCCGTCATTTACTATGTTACTATGAATTGTAACCCACCTTGGGACAATTAAATATCAAAGTAAGCAAACCAATAAATAAATAGACTATTTGCGGGAGAGGGATTTTTGAAAAGGATCCGGAGGGTGTTGACCCATATTCTAGACTCTGACCAGAATAAGATCTTTTTAGGTAAGTGTAACTGCGAGCAGCAGTTCTGACAAGAGCTCTCTGTGTTTAGTGAATCGGGTGCACAAACTGTTAATTAAATTTGTGAAAGGGAAAAGTATGCTGTCTCCATCTCCAGCATATTTGCTTACAGATTTGCCTGATGAATGGGGCACTTAGTTGACGAGACACTCAATGATTTGTTAGGTGGCAGCAGCTATCCATTAACCTCATATTCTGTATTCTTTAAACTAAAAACAGTACAGCACCTAAGACCCCTCCTCAATACCCATGATTTCAAATCTGTAGTCAACTCACTAATTACCCCCCACTTCGACTATTGTAATAGTCTACTGAACGGCCTACCGCTTAAAAACACAAATATACTACAAAGATCCCAGAACATCACTGCCAGGGAGGTTGCTAAAGCCCACCTAGCTGATCACGTAACCCTAATTCTACATGAACTACACTGGCTCCCAATAAACAGTCGGATAAAATACAAAATACTCCTTACAACATTCAAACTGCTCAATAACATCTCCCCCTCTCTCCTAACCACCTTCCTACACTCCCCCACCAGAATGCAGATCACGCAGACAAAATGCAAGTCACTCACTTGTCATACCCAAAACCATCTGCAGGACAAAGAAAACCACAAGTTCCAGAGCCTTTTCATTTGCTGCCCCCACACTCTGGAATGAACTTCCGCTAACACTCCATATGGCAAAAGATCTCCAACTATTCAGAAAAGGACTCAAAACACTCCTTTTCACTAAACACTTTGAAAACCCAACTGAAACCCCCCTCCTCCCACAAACATCCACCAACAAATACAGATCCAACCCACCAACCTTCCCCCTCCCCCCTACCTAAACAGCCCTAGAGCCTTGCCCCACCCATCTAAAGAAGGAAGTAAGATAAGAATAAACTGACTCCTGTATATATGTAAATAGAAAGTTGACACACAAGTTTCTTTATTTCTTTATGGTTTTTCTATACCGCACTATTTACCATCAGTGCGGTTCACAGGCAACAACAATTGTGCGATGGGGGGTACCACATTGCACTTACATTAAACAGGTTGGGTAACAAAGAGAAACAGGTAGATTATCTCAGAGAGTGAACTATGGTACAGGATTAAATAGTAGGTAAGGTAATCACCTGACAAGGCATTAATCATAAAAGAATATATCAAAAACTATATACAGAGTGAAAACTATAATACAAGGTGATAGCAGTGGGTGCATCACCTAAATAAGCATTAACCGTAGCAGGTACGGTATCGAGGCAGATCTATTAATTGCATGTTGCTGGCTAGGAGGTTAGTTAAGGAAACCTGGGTCAATGAAGAGGGAATAGAGGGGGAGGGGGGGGGGTCATGGGTCAGAGCAATGTGGGTAGATTATGTGATGTCACTTGAGCTAGGGAAGAACTGGAGGAAAAGATGATGTTTCAGCTGTTTTCTGAACTGAGAGAGATTGTTTATTGCACGAATGTTTGCCAGTAAGGTGTTCCAGCAGTGAGGGGCATAAAATTCAAATGCACGGTTTCCTGTGGTCTTCGAACATCTAGTGAAAGCTTCTGGGAGTCGCAAGGTGTTAGAGGTGGTGAATCTTCTCGTTCTGCTGGGGGGGGGGGGGGGGTGTGATCTGGATAAGGTTAGAGAGAGAGCTAGAGGTGATGTTGATGGCTTTAAAAGTTATTGTTAGTATTTTGAAGGTAATCCTACAGTGGACCGGAAGCCAGTGTAGGGCTTTTAGGATGGGCGTAATATGGTCTCTTCTAGCTGCTCCATAAAGAATTCTTGCTGCAGTGTTCATGGTGATCTGCAGGGGGTGAAGAGTACTCTTTGGTAGACCGTGCAAGATGGAGTTGGCATAGTCGAAATGAGGCAGCACAAGTGCTTGAAAAACTGTTCGGAAGTCTTCCGGTTCAAGCAGTTGCTTCATGTGACATAACATCCTGATTTTGAAGTAAATCAATCTGACTATGTTACTTATGTGGGCATTTAGGTCTAGATGTTGGTCGAGAGTCACCCCTAGGTATCGAATTGAGGTCTTGGTTGGGAGCTCTGCACCACGTACTTTAAGAGAAGAAGGCGGAGAGAATGAGTGGTCTCTGCTAATGAAGAGAACATCTGTCTTTTTAAGGTTTATTCTTAGCTTCTGTGATTGCAACCAGTCAGTGACTGCATCGAAGCAGGCGGACAGGCGAGATAGATCTGGGTTTTCCGTTGATATTGGGGCGAACATGAGGACATCATCGGCATAGAGTAGGCAGTTGATGTTAAAGGACCTGATGATGTTACAAATAGGTTGCATATAAATATTGAAGAGGAGTGCTGAGAGAGATGATCCCTGTGGGACCCCCTTGGTTTGGGGGAATGGACTGGATGTGGAGGAGCGGGATCGAACGTACTGCCATCTGTCCTTCAGATATGAGGCGCACCATTTCCATGTATCCCCTTCTCAGCAAGACGGAGCAGGAGTAACTCATGGTAGACAGAGTCAAAAGCGGCTGCAATGTCGAGGAAGACAAGGGCAATATGTTCCTTGTAAATAGTTAAGTTACAGCGGAGGATCACATTTCTGTGACAACGGCAACAACACCAAACTTAAACTGCGTGGAAGAAAGGCCCGGCAATCTATTTCTGTATCTTGCCATGAAAACCCAATGGATAGTTACAACAAAACAAATTGTGCTATAGTGCTGGAAGATGAGACCCCCAGGTCGGAAGGCACTCAACTAGCTACTGGGGAAGAGCTGAAGACTTTTCAGAGTAAAGCCAGCATTTATGATGTGGTTGGATCAAAGCCCTCGGGACGTCTGACTGCTGATGTAACTGCGCATGCAATGAGAGTCAGAAGCTGTAAAGATGTCTTACGCATTGGAACATGGAACGTATGAAGCATGAACCAAGGGAAGTTGGAGGTGGTCAAGAATGAAATGGAATGTGTACTACTTGATCTGTTGGGTGTCAGTGAACTGAAATGGACTGGCATCGGACACTTTGCATCAGATGATCACATGGTCTACTATGCTGGAAATGAAAGACAAAGAAGAAATGGTGTTGCATTTATAATAAAGAAGAAACTTGCAAGAACTGTAATGAAATACAATGCAGTCAGCGAATGTTTAATCTCTATTCATCTACAAGGAATGCCTATCAACACAACTATAATTCAAGTATATGCCCCAACAACAGCTGCAGAAGAGAATGAAACTGAAGAGTTCTATGAACAAGTACAAACTGAAATTGACAGAACATGCAAACAGGATATCCTGATAGTCATGGGTGACTGGAACGCAAAAGTTGGCAACAAAGAAGAAGGCAAAGTAGTTGGAAAATATGGACTTGGCAACAGAAATGAAGCTGGAGAAAGACTGATAGAATTCTGCAAGACCAACAATCTATTCATCTCAAACACCTTCTTCCATCAACACTAGCGGTGACTGTACACATGGACTTCACCCAATGGATTGTATAAAAATCAAATTGACTACATCTGTGGAAGTCAACGATGGAAAAGTTCTATAACATCAACAAAGACAAAACCTGGAGCTGACTGTGGTACAGATCATCAACTACTAGTATGCAAACTCAAGCTAAAGTTGAAAAAGAGCAAAGCACTCATGAATGCAACAAAATATAACCTTGAGAATATACCACTGGAATTTAAAGGCTGCCTGCAAAATCGATTTGCTGCTTTAGATACAAATGACAGAGCTCCAGAAGAGTTATGGAATGGCATCAAGAAAGTTGTGTTGGAAGAAAGCGAGATGTCTCTACAAAAGGTGAAAAAGCAAAAACGGCCAAAATAGATGACGGAAGAAACTCTGAAAATTGCCCAGAAATGCAGAGAAGCTAAAGCCAGAGGAGAAAGAAAGACAATAACAGAACTCAACAGAGATTTCCAACGTACAGCAGGACAGGACAAGGAAAAGTACTACAACAACGCATGCAAGGAAATAGAAGCAGAAACTATTAGCGGAAGAACAAGATCGGCTTTCCTAAAGCTACGAGAGTTAAAGAAAAAGTTCCAGTCTCGAATTGGAATGTTACAAGATGCTCAAGGTTCTATATTGAATGATGCTGAGAAGATCAAGAAAAGGTGGAAGGAATATACAGAGTTTTTATCTTTATCTTTATCTTTATTCATATTTGATAAACCGCTATTGTAAGAACATTAAGCGGTGTACAATAAAAAGGATGGATTTAACACTGCAAACCAAGAAAAGGAACGCCAATGATAAATAGGAAAGAAGGAGGCAGGACAGAATAGTAACATCACACTATTACCAAATCATAGACAGACATAGCCCAGCCGGGCAACATAGACAAGCGAACAAGGGACAGACAAGTGACGACCTAAAAAAGGACAAAGACAAAAACAGGGTAATCAGGGAGGGGCCTCAGGGGGAAGGTCATATGCTTTCTGACCGGAGAGGAGCTGGTAACATGTTCCAAAGGAGGGGTCCAAAGAAGAAAAAAGCAGAATGGCGAGTCTGTTCTAAATGGGCCTGGGATATGATAAAGATCAAGTGGACCAACAGCCGTTTCAACCTGTACCTTATGATCGGGAACCATTGGTGATGAAAGAAGAAGTTAAAGCAGCATTGAAAGCCTTATCAAAGAACAAAGCACCAGGCATTGATAGCATTCGCATAGAAGTATTACAGCAATCTGATGCAGCTGTTACCGTACTTACAAGGCTCTGCCAAGAAATATGGAAGACAACATCATGGCCAACTGACTGGAAAAGATCTGTGTTTATACCAATACTAAAGAAAGGTGATCCAACTGACTGTGGAAATTATTGCACAATCGCTCTGATCCCACATGCCAGCAAGATTCTACTGAAGATTATTCAAAAGAGACTACAACCATACCTGTAACAAGAACTACCTGAAGTGCAAGCAGGGTTCAGGAAAGGGCGAGGAACGAGAGACATCATTGCGGATGTGAGATGGATCCTTGAAAAGACTAAAGAATACAAAAAGGATATCTATTTGTGCTTTATCAACTATAGCAAGGCTTTTGACTGTGTAAACCCTGAGAAACTCTGGGCCACATTAAGAAGCATGGGTATACCAGAACACCTGATCGTACTCTTGCACAATCTGTACATTGATCAAGAAGCAACAGTTCGAAAGGATCAAGGAGAAACAGAATGGTTTAAAATAAGCAAAGGTGTAAGACAAGGCTGCATACTTTCCCCCTACCTGTTTAATTTATATGCAGAACAAATCATCAGAGAAGCAGGATTGTATGAAGACAACAGAGGTGTGAAGATTGGTGGAAGACCCATCAACAACTTTCGCTATGCTGATGATACCACATTACTGGCTGAAAGTGAAGATGATCTGAAACATTTGCTTCTCACAATCAAAGAACATAGTCTCAAAATGGGCCTGCACCTTAATGTAAAGAAGACAAAGATCATGACAACTGGCATAATCAACAGGTTCATCGTTGAAGGCGAAGAAATTGAAATTGTGAACAACTTTAACCTACTTGGATCAAATAAAGAAGCAACAAGCAGTCATGAAATCAGATGACGCATTGCTCTTGGCAGAATGGCTATGAAAGACCTAGATAAGATTCTCAAGAGTAGAGATGTCTCTCTCCATACAAAGATTTGACTTGTTCAAGCCATGGTATTTTCAATAACATCATATGGATGTGAAAGCTGGACAGTGAAAAAGATAGACAGGAAGAAAATTGATGCCTTTGAATTATGGTGCTGGCGGCGAATACTGTGTATACCATGGACTGCCCGAAGAACAAACCAGTCGGTACTAGAGGAGATCAAACCTAAGCTTTCTTTAGAAGCTCAGATAACAAGACTTCGACTTTCATACTTTGGACACATCATGCGAAGAGAGAGATCATTAGAGAAAGACATCATGCTTGGCAAGATAGAAGGTAAACGCAAAAGAGGAAGGCCAGCAATGAGATGGATCGATACAATAACAGCAGCTACGGGTACCAGTCTGTCAACAATGAGCCGCCTGACTCAAGACCGAACACAATTTAGGATGAGTCGACTCCGACTCGACGGCACTTAACAACAACAACAAATAGTTAATACCACTGTTCCATGTAAAAGCTAATCAATTGTTAACTGTAAACCGCCCTTGATCTCTGGAAGGGGCGGTATAGAAGAAATGTATAAATAAATAAAATAAAAAATAAATATCTATTGTAATAAACCCAATTATGAAAGCTTGGGCTTTAGATGAGACTGCCTGTGACCTTGGGTAAGTCACTTTATTGCCTATTGTTTCAGGTACCCACTTAGATTGTAACCTCTTTTGGGAAGGAACATATTGTACCAGAATACTTATCACTGTTGTACAGTGCTGCATACATCCAGTAGCACTATCAAATGATAAATATTGCTTAAGCGATAGCACCTCTTGCCAATGGTCTGAATCTGCCTTTATGGTTGATGGTCTGTACATATCTGTTTGTTTGTGAATTCACAAATAGACGTGTAAGGCATCAATCCAGCCTCTGAAGAACATCGGGTTTAAAGAGCCTTGAGCCATCACATACATATATCATCCTAGACAACTGTGGCCGGCATTGTCTGCAGGCAAACCAGTGGTCGCTCTTAGGGCATCATCATGCATGACGGCAAAACAATGGAGCCTGACAGCCACAATAACCAGTGGCAGTAGCATATGCGTGTACTTACTGGAAGAGCAGGCACACATATACATATAAACAATGATAGTCTCAAGAGTATGATGTGTACATATGAATATGCACTGGATACTTGTGGAAGAGCTGCTGGTGTGATGAACTGGGGAAAGGGCAGAGGCTGGAGGTTCACCTAAGGTTCCCAATACTCCTGCACCAGTCCTGCAGACAGTGGAGGCAGGGCAGCACCATTGGACCCGACCCCCCATGCCATTATCTGCAACAGGGCAGATGATTACACATGCCTGAGTGGCAAACAGATAGAAAGGGGAAGGCCCCTGCAACACCAGCAGCAGCTGCTGTGGGGGGATGGGGAACACTGCATTCCTCCCTCCCTTGGGATTGAAATGATTATTGCTGTAGCTGGGGGAATGCATGTTCAGGATATAAGAACATAAGATATGCCATGCTAAGTCAGACGGAAGGTTTAACGAACCCAGCATTATGTTTCCATCAGTGGCAAGTCTAGGCACCAAGTACCTGAAGGCAGACAGATTCCATACTGCTTATGCCAGGGGAAAGTAGTGGATTTTCCCAGTCCACTTTAATAATGTCTTATTGACTTTTTTTCCAGGAATTTATACAAACCTCTTTTAAACCCAGCTATACTAATAGCTTTTACTACATCCTTTGGCAACAAATTCCAGAGTTGGAATATGCATTGAGTGAAAAAATATTTTCTCAGATTAGTCTTAAATGTGCTACATTGTAGCTTTATTGTGAGTCCCCTAGGCTTTCTACTTTTTTGAAAGAACAATCACCAATTTACATTTGTTGTTGTTGTTGTTAAGTGCCATTGAGTCGGTGATGACGCATGGCAACACTGAGGGATAGTTGTCCTAAACTGTGTTTGGTCTTCGGTCAGGTGGCTCATTGTTGATAGATCGATAACAATAACAGCAGCTTTGGATGCCACTATCTCATTGCTGGCCTTCCTCTTTTGCATTGGCCTTCAACCTTGCCAAGCATGCTGTCTTTCTTTAATGATCTCTCTCTCTCTTCGCATGATGTGTCCAAAGTATGAAAGCCAAAGTCTTGTCATCTGAGCTTCTAAAGAAAGCTTATGTTTGATCTCCTCTAGTACTGACTGTTTATTTTTTCGGGCAGTCCATGGTATACATAATATTCTGCACCAGAATCATAATTCAAAGACCTCAATTTTCTTCCTGTCTATCTTTTATACTGTCCAACATTTGCATCCAAATCACCTTATTGAAAATACCATGGCTTGAACAAGTCGAATCTTTGTATGGAGGGAGACATCTCTGCTCTTGAGAATCTTGTCTAGGTCCTTCTGCCATTCTGCCAAGAGCAATGCATAATCGGATTTCTTGTCTGCTTGTAGTTTCTTTATTGATCAAAGCAAGTTAAAGTTGTCCACTGTTTCAATTTCTTCTCCATTAACGATGAACTTATTGAGTTTGCCAGTTGTCAGGATCTTTGTTTGTTTGTTTTACGTTAAGGTGAAGGCCCATTTTAAGACTATGTTCCTTGATCTTGAGAAGTAAATATTTTGCATTGTCTTCACTTTCAGCCAGTATTGTGGTATCATCAGCATAGCAAAGGCTGTTGAGTCTTCCACCAGTCTTCACACCTTGGTTGTCTTCAGACAGTTCTGCTTCTCTGATGATTTGTTCTGCATATAGATTAAACAAGTAGGGGGAAAGTATGCAGCCTGGTCATACACCTTCACTGATATTAAAGCATTTTATTTCTCCTTGTTCCATTCAGACTGTTGCTTCTTGATCAATGTAAAGGTTGTGCAAGGGAATATGAGGTTTTCTGGTATACCCATGCTTCTTAATGTGGCCCACAGTTTTTCATAGTTTACAAAGTCAAAAAAGCATTGCTGTAGTCCCATCGCAAATCCACAATGATGTCACCCGTTCCTTGCCCTTTCTTGAACCCTGCTTGCAGTTCAGGCAGTTCTTGTTCTAGGTATGGCTGTAGTTTCTGCTGAATGATCTTGAGTAGTATCTTGCTGGCAATTGTGTGAAAGTTTCCACAGCCAGTTGGATTACCTTTCTTCAGTATTGGTATAAACACAGATCTTTTCCAGTTAGTCAGTTGGCCATGTTTTCCAAATTTCCTGGCAGACCCTTGTAAGTATGGTAACATCTGCATCAGATTGTTGTAATTCTTCTATGGGAATGCCATCAATGCCCAGTGCTTTGTTCTATGAAAATGCTTTCAATGCTGTTTTTATTTCTTCTTTCATCACCATTGGTTCCTGTTCTTAAAGTACAGGTTGAGGAACTCGGCTGGGAAGTGTGCTGGAGGCATCCGGGGTCATTTAGTTGGCCTCAGGGACTGCTGCTGAGTGCAGCGTGCTGCATCGGGCGTTGGAGATTCCCCGGACTATCAGACAGGCAGGGGAGAGTGAACCGCAGCTGTGAGAGGACCCCCTGTGAGCATAAAAACTGCCAGTTTACCTTGTATCACCTGAACTCGGCTGGGAAGTGTGCTGGAAGCATCCGGGGTCATTTAGTTGGCCTCAGGGACTGCTGCTGAGTGCAGCGTGCTGCATCGGGCGTTGGAGATTCCCCGGACTATCAGACAGGCAGGGGATAGTGAACGGCAGCTGTGAGAGGACCTCCAGTGCTTGTTTTCTTTAAAGGTTGCCTTCCTTTTCCGCGGAGCGTGTTTCGCAGAGCGTGGTTCGAAGGGGCGTGTAAGGGGCAGGTCCTGCCCCTTTGACACCCCTTCGACGTCGCTGCGACGTCATTATATCATCCCATTGACTGCGTGATCCTCGGATTTGAGAGAGAGGCAGGTTTTGCCTAGTTAAAGTTTTACTTGGTTTTTTTAATTTACCCTTTGTTCCCCTGTGTTATGGGGAAGCGGAAGGGTAAAGGCAAGGGTGCTTCTGAGGGGGATCCTGTCGGTAGTTCCAAACTGACGGGCCCCCTAGATAAGCATTTTTCTTTGTTGCCAATTGCCCATTCGTCTCCTGAGGGCGCCTCCCTGAGTTCAGGGGGAAGGTCTCCGCCGCCGTGTCCCTTTGCTACAGTGCTTCCTGCTTCTGCTGTGGAGTCTCTCGACAAGGTAAGAGGTTTAGATGATTCTTTCTCCTTGCCTAAACCGGTTCTCTCTGTTGAGTCGGGGGTTGCTCCTACACTCCCGACTATTGGGTCTGATAATGAGATTACCTTGAAGGATGTTTGGGGAATTCTTAAGTCTATTGATAGTAAGATCTCGGGTACTTTTGATTCTTTGGCTAAATTTTCTCAAGAGACTGTAGTCTCCTTACGGCAGTTAGATGCTAGAATGGTTTCGCTTGATACAGCCATTTCAAAATTGGAGGGACAGATGGGTTCTATGCACGCTGCTCAGGCAGTTGGTATAAGGGACTCACTGACTCTCCATAATAAAATTGAAGCAATGGAGAATTCTGCACGTTCTTGTAACTTGCGTTTCCTGAATTTTCCCATTACCAAACTCCTCGCTCCTAAGATACTATTGGATAAGTACCTTCAGGAAGTCTTATTAATCAAGGAACCTATCTCAGTTTCTCAGATATATTATATATCCCCTAATCTTAAGAGAGTTAATCCGGTTGAGGGGGAGTTTGATGTTATTGAACCTTCTATCGCTAATCTTACTGCCTTCCTCGAGGACTCCCAGGACATAATCAATTCTCGGTCTACCTTGTTGGTGACATTTTTGACTAAAGATACTAAGCAATGTGTGTTGCGTGCCTTCTTTAAACACAAGACTGTAAAGTTTTGTGGCCATCTCGTAAATGTTTTTCCTGATGTTGCACGCAGCACCCAGCTTAGACGTAGGCAGTTCCTGGCCTTAAAATCCCAGGTTTTGTCTTTGGGTGAAACCTCTTTTTTCCTTCGCTTTCCATGTAAGTGTGTAATCACCTGGAAAGAGGTTTCATATATTTTTACTGAAGTCACCCAATTGGAAAGTTTCTTGTCTGAGAAGCGGAAGGCACTTAGTGAAGCACAGAGCACCCAAGAATAAGTTGTTGCCTCCCTTTGTGGGCCTTGTGTCTTATTTTCTTGAGTATGACTTGACTCTAATGTTCAGTTGAGTTCCTTGATGTGGGCTGTATCAATGTTTTGGGTTTATTTGTCGATGTTTATTCATCTGATGTAGTTAATATTTCTTGATTTTCCTTTATTGTATTATTTGAATGCAATTTTTGAAACCAATAAAAAAAAAAAAGTACAGGTTGAAACAATTGTTGGTCTATTTGATCTTTATGGTATAATGACTCTGTATATTCTTTCCACCTTTTCTTGACCTTCTCAGCATCATTCAACATGGATCCTTGAGCATCTTGTAGCATTCCAATTCAAGGCTGCAATTTTCTCTAACCCTCATAGCTTTAGGAAAGCCGATCTTGTTCTTCCTCTAATATTTTCTGATTCTGTTTCCTTGCATGCATCATTGTAGTACTTCTCCTTGTCTCATCTTGCTGTACGTTGGAAATCTGTTGAGTTCTGTGATTGCCTCTCTTCCTCCTTTGGCTTTAGCTTCTCTGTGTTTCAGGGCAATTTTCAGAGTTTCTTTGGTAATCCATATTGGCTGTTTTTTCTTTTTCACCTTTTCTTCCCTCTTCTGCCTTTCCTCCAAAGTATTCATAGTGAGATCTTTAAGTCTTTCCCCATATGCCTTACAACAAAGCCCACTGACCATTTTGGTAGTCTCTTCTGCACAGATTCCATGCTATTTTTATTGTTTTGAAGGCAGGCCACATCAAGTAGGGCACTCTCCCTGGCAGCGCCCGCTATATGGAACTCCCTCCCAGACCACCTAAGATCAACCAAAGACCTCAAGGACTTCAGAAAACTTCTTAAGACTGCTCTATTTACAGAACATTTCAAGGACCTCACATAAATGACTCCTTTTTACTACTTTCAAGACAATACATTATCATGATCCTAGCGCACCTTTCACACGGCTCCATTATTGTATATATGTATATTGCTCATTATGTAAATAGCTCACCGATAAAATCTGACACACTGCACCACACACCACTCTTCTTAGTTCTCCCACTGCATGCTACAGACCACACATTATTATTGATTGTTTGATGTGCCAAACCGCTTTGATTTAATGATAAAGCGGTATACTAAATCCTTCTATATAAATAAATAAATAAATAAAATGATCTCCAGAATTGCACACAATACTCCAAATGAGATCTCATCAAAGACTTACACAGAGACACGTATCACCTCCTACCTGCTGGCCATTCCTCTTCCTATGCACCCAAGCATCCTTCTGGCTTTTGCCATCCCCTTTTCTACCTGTTTAGCCACCTTAAAATCATCAGAAATAATCATGCCCAGATCCTGCTCTTCTTTCATAGACAGAAGTATTTCATCCCCTATACCGTACTTTTCCCTTGTTTTTTTTTTGCACCCCGAATGCTTGGCCCTGCATTTTTTTAGCATTAAATCTCAGCAGCCAAATTCTTGGCTATTCTTCAAACTTTGCTTGACTCCTCCTCATGTCATCTACTCCTTCCTGGTATCTACTTTTATTTAAACTTTTGAAATACTTACAAAGCAAGTATAACAGGAAATATGATTAGAAAACATCATACAAAAACATTTCTCATCAACAGGAAAAATAATTACATATCAATTAGCTCACATCTTGGGGAGATAACAATATTAAAATACAAAAGGTAATTCAAAAGAAACAAAGGAGTAAAAAACTCCAAAATCACATCCTCTATTTCTTATCCACCAAAAGACTCACCCTATCCCTGCCTGTTTCTTCCTATCAGCTAGAAATGCCTCCAATTGTGGAGAGTCCTGAAATAAAATCTTAGATCCCTGTAATGTTACCAAGCACCTACAGGGATAGCATAGAAAAAAGGATGCCCCAAGGGCCAACACTCCCAGTCTAAAGGCTAAAAATGTCCTTTTATGCAATTGAGTGGCCCTTGAGACATCCGTAAATAACTGAATACATGCACCACAAATAAAATGCTTTATTCTTGAAATAACTTTTAAACACAGAAATCTTATCCTGTTCTGCAAGAAACATAACAAAAATAAGATACCGTTATAATCCCCCCAAAAATTCTTTCAATATATTTTTTTGTCGGACATAAATCGCGAGGAGGAGGCACTGTGAACCAACCCCCAAACACGATACATATCCCTTTTATTCAACCACATAGGTTTAATTAGTCCAAACTTTAAATATGCCAAAGCATTTCAGCAATAAGAAAACACTGCACTTATCTTATAAACAAGCGCGACGTGCACGTTTCGGGGAACAAGACCCCTGCATCAAGCGCTCAAAACTCAACTCATAGAGGAACTTGATCCGCCATGAAACTGGCAAAAAACGCCGAACAGTTGGCCATTCAAATTGAGGATACCAGCTTAAGATTGGCTAGCAAAACATGCCATTCAAAACAACCAACCAATCACAGAAGGGAATCCCCACAAATCAGGGAACCCCCTAACGTGAGAGGATGACCTCACATTGCCCCCAGCCAATCGATCTCACAATTCAGTCCCATAGGAGTTACTGCTTGCAAAAGAAATATCCAACATTGTTCAAGCCTCCGTAACTTAAAAATGCGATCTCCCCCTCTAGGGTCAGCGGGGACATGATCAATCACCATCCACCGTAATTGTTGAAAATCATGTTGAAGTTGTGAACAATGTGGAACCATCGGGGCTGTAAGGACCACTTGTCGAAGGCGACTGGCATGCTCAGCTAGGCGAATCTTGATCGGCCGGGTAGTACTGCCCACATATCATAAAGGGCAAGCACACTCAATAAAATAAACAACATGAGTTGAATTACAAGTCATTTGCCAGCGACGATGAAAATTTTGGCCCGTATGCAAATCAGTCCAAGAATTGCCAGAAATGGTAGTAGCACAAAATCGACATGCCCCGCAAGGCTCATGAGTCCCAGTCCGGTGCTGAGGGCACAACGGGCGATCTAATGGCGTAAAAAGGCAGAAAACACCAATTTATCCCGAAGATTGGCCCCCCGTGAATATGCAATCCGCAAGGGTTTATTTAAACTCGAATGCAGAGATAAAACCGGCCAATATTTCTTTAAGATGCCTACCACCCGTGAAGAATTTGACATATAGGGTAAAACCCCTGTCACTGTGTCATCATCTTCCACAGACGATCAAACCAATTGACAATCTAAAAAACACTCACGATGTGAGTACAAGGCCCGTCGGTAGGCACGAGATATAATTGACTTGGGATACCCCTTAGCAGGTACCCGGCCGATCAAGATTCGCCTAGCTGAGCATGCCAGAATTCTGAGGTGATAAATTAGTTTTTTTTGGATAGAAAAACAGAGGATATACAAAGTAGCAATAGAAAATGAGATAATATGTTATAGCAGCACTAGGATTATGATTATGCAATAATAATAATAATAGTAAATCACTGATTAGCAACCAGAGGTCAGAGGCTCACTCTGCACTTCAGAAAAGTACAGAAAGAGCTGACGGCTAGTTCCCACTCCCAAGTGAAGACAGAAGAATGGGACCATCTCTGCAGCTGGTATGCGAGGCAGTCTCTGGAACAGCATGAAATCCAAAGTAGGCAGGCAAGTTGCACTGGCTCGAGCCATTTCAAGGGCGAGCCATGTGAGAGTACAGAACCTTACAAGTGTCTGTGGGAGTCGGGAAAATGTCTCACGGTTAGTGGAACAGCCTTGGAATGACACAGGGTGTCTTTGTGTTTTTAGAAGCCCCAAGGAAAGAAAAGACAAAGTAGCCAAAGGCAAAATGGCCCTAAGTTCTTCTGTGTATACTGTATTATTTTTTGTGATGAGTCCTTGTCACATTTTGATGATTAGTTGGTATAAGATACTGAGAGGCATTTCAGCGAATCAAGAGTTAGTCACCAGGTGGTCGTCTTGCAGACGATGGCGAGAGGTGGTCATCTTGCAGAAGATGATGCTATGCAGTCTCATACATTGTTGCAAGTATCCAAGGTCAGTAGAACAGTCTGTGTCTGAGAAAGGCCTGAGAAGCAGGTTCTATCGCACGTAGTCATGATCATGAACAATAGTCTTCTATATGCACATACAAACACTTGGCAGGCAGTTGCTTGGTCAGCAGGTCTGAGGATTGGAAAACAGCAGACGTTTGTAGCAGGAATCCATTTTGTTCAGTTCAGGCTTTTGGTTCAGAGCAGGCCACAGGGTACCAGTCCTACACTCTCTGTAGAGAATCCAGGATCTCCTTACTTCTAGATGGCACCACAGCAGAGATGTGCCAGTCAACATCCGGCATATTGAAATCACCTATCATCAGCACTTCTCCTTTCATAGAAATACTTGCAAGTAGAAGATCATGGAAGTCAATTGGTAACATTGTCAGAATCTACTACATCTTTGCTCAAGGATAATATGGCTCTCCAGTATGAAATGGAGGTTTTGGAAAATGCAGCTAGGGCTGTGAACCTGAGGGTTTTGAATTTTCCCAAGATGAGGGGTGTCACGGCCCTAGATATGTTTAAGAGATACCTGCAAGAGCTATTGAAAGTGCCTCCAGATTTAATTCCACCTTTGATAAAGGTTTACTATCTTCCACAAGGAAAGAAAGAACCAGTGGCTTTGGGAGAAGATTCTAATATAGAAGTTTTAAATGTATTTATTTATTTATTTATTTATTTATTTCTTCTATACCGCCCCTTCCAGAGATCAGGGGCGGTTTACATGGAACAATTCAACAACTTGTGTATACTTTTGTATACGTTACATTGAACAGTAAAACTTTCTAACTGTATCTGAGTTTCTTGAGGATTCTGGTAGCGGGACATGTGTTTCATCTACATTACTGGTCTCATGTGCATTGGTTACCGATAAAAAATGGTTGCTGAAAATGTTCTTTAAAAAAGACTGGAGACTTTTTGTGGTCTTTCAATTTCTATGTTTCCTGATATAGCCAAAGAGACGCAGAAGAGGAGGAAACAATTTCTCTTACGTAAACTTGGGGTTATACAGATTGGGGGGGGGGGGGGTCCTTTTTCCTAAGATTTCCTTGTAAATGCTTGGTGTTATATAAATCTTTGAGATATGTTTTCTTTCAACCTACTGATGTTGCTACTTTTATTAATACCAAGTTATTGACAGATAAGTGTCAGAGTAATATAGTAAATATCTCTCCTATAATTATTTAGCCTGTGTTCTCAGGGACCATCTTGAATCTTTGAAGTTATTGAATTTGTAATGTTCTTTTGTTTTTTAAGTTGCCTGAGGTTCTCCTGCCTTGGGCTTTGTTAGGCCTCTCTACTCCTCAACATGTGGACTACAAGAGATCATTTGGATTTTGTTTCCTTTTATATATATTTATGTTGTGTAATTCTCCTTTGTATTTCTTTTCTTTCAAGATTTGTCTTGATGATTATATATAAACTCAATAAATATTAAATATATAAAAAAGAAATACTGTGAATGTCTTTACTTAAATCTCTGTCCACTTTTTCTACCTGTGAAGGAGGTCTGTATATTACAGCAATGCAAATGGATGCTCCATTTCCTCTTTCCAGTTTAACCCAGAGTGCCTCCTCCTTCCCTTGTAAATATGCACTTCTCACTAGCAATAGTTCAGGGCCAGTCGTATGAAAGGCGTGACAAGAAAGGGTCCCAACCCCCTTACCAGAGGCCTGGACACCTGTCTATTGCACCCTAGGTTGACAGGCACCCTGGGAGACGTAGGGTGAGAGGGTTTCATACTCCAGAGCTCACATGTTGGGCAATGCTGACACCCTGCCTTCACCGGAATGGGGCCCCCTGCACAGGCAGAAGTAACATTTGTTCTCTAACTCTTACAGACATGGCCTCAGAACAGTCTCTTATCTATGGGCTTGCCTCACTGATTTGCATGGGCAAAAGTACAAGGTGGTGGGGCATATCTCTGTGTTGTGCAGCAGGGTATACATATTCTTCAGTCTGCCTTCCTTATCCTTCAATGACCATATATTTTCAGTTCTCTCTGCTGGGATGTAGTGCGCTGCATCCACCCATTACATTGCTCTTGCTCCTCTCTCAGACATTGTATGGCATGAATTCCATTAGAGTTAGCACACTCTTGTACTGCAGCTATCCTCTGGAATCCCATATATGGCCTATGTGCTGTCCTGCCCTCTTCTTCCATGGCATGTTGCAGCTACCTGCATGTGTCCTTTCTCATTCTGCAGGCATCTGTAGGAAGTTCTCAGCCCTTCCATAGCAAAGTGCTGTGGCCCCAGAATCATATATTTGTTTAGTGGGTGAGGGGTCACATTGGTATTAGTATGCAAGTGTGGGTGGCAGGTAGTGTGTGCCTTCACACACACATGTGCACCTGATGCGTAGGTGGCTACTAGCATGAAATTGATGAACCTATTCCGGCATTACTTCCATACCACGGCCACACCACCTGCATTTACCTTGACCTCTCCACCCCTGCCACACTACTTGCAGCAATTTTGTAAGCATGCCCTAATGAGATTTCATTCACAACTAGTTGGTTCTTTTTTCATTCCCTTACCTAATTTCTCTCCTCCTCTCTGAGGCTCTTTCTAGAACCTGGTACATATGTCTCTTCTGTCTGGCCACCAGGTGTTATTGATGTTCAAAGGCTAAGGGGATGTTTACTAAACAGCGATAACATCGCAGCGGCGCAGTTAGCACACGATACGTAACGTTATAGCACGATATGTAACGTTATCACACGATAGCGTCTCCGGCGGCATTAAGGCACAAAGAAGGTGGAGTAAGGCTCCCCAGAGGGCGGAGAGAATGGGTAAATGGGTGGGGAATGGGCGGGGAGAGGCTCCAGGTACACTAACGCTGTGAAATGAAGGTCTGAAAACTAATGCCAGTGAAAACCTCGCTTTAGAGGCACATTTGCAGGAGAGAGAAACCATTTCAGTCAGTAATGTACAGCAAAGGCAGGGAAACCAAGAAAAGTGATAGTAGTGATGCATGTGCAGCAATAGCATAGTGTCCAAGTACGAAAGGGCACTACGGTGAGGCTGCAAATGTGGTACAGGGGGCTGCAGGTGGGACATGCAGTGGGGCAGCTGGGGCACAGAGTGGAATAGGCAGATGCCTAGGTGGCATATAGGAACGCAGAAACTGCAAATCAGTAAGTCAGCAACTGACCAAGGTCAAACATGCCCACGAGTGTGTGTCCCACAGTGCCCAAGGGGACAGTACCCAGCAGGTACCCCAAAGAGCACATAACATTGACAGGCGGTGCCGGGGGGAAGCGTGGATGTCTATGTAGGCACCCCTACCCCAGATCCCACACCATAGGCAGCCTCCTACCGGCACACTGGATGGCCTGGGACTGCGCACCACCAGCACTACCGGCATAAGGGCATGTCAGCATGATGGCGGAGGGGTGCTGGTGGTGGAGGGGGAAGTGGCATCTGCCCACAGCACACCAAGGCCAAGCCCTGTTCAGGTGGGTGGCGTGCAGTGCAACAGACAAGGTCTGTCTGATGAACAGTAATGGTATCCCCAGGGAATGACCTACCTCTGTGGCAACAGTTTGATGCAGTACACACAGCCAGTGTGTTCAGGGGCAGAAGGTCACAGGTTCAAGTCTCAGCTGTGGCTCCTGCAGACCATGTTCCTATATTTTACCCTACAGCGCACAGACACCATAAACATATGCAGTCCCTAGAGCAGAGGTTCCCAACTGCAGTCCTGGAGGGCCAAACACTATTCAAAATATCATGCTGTCCCTAATAAATATGCATAAGATGCATTGGTATGCAGTGCCCCCATTGTACGCAAATATATCTCATGCATATTCATTAGGGACAGCCTGAAAACCTGAATGGTGTTTGGCCCCCCAGGACAGGAGTTGGCAACCTCTGCCCTAGAGCATCAGCCAACAGGGGCACAAACACCCACACCCACAGGCTTCACTATCCAAAGCCTCATGGAGGGTCAGGCTGTTGGGCCCTGCACAGAGCAGCAGCTACCAGTACTAGCACCTGCATACCTTAGCAATGCCTGCACTGTGCCCAGGACTGGTGTGGCGGCCAGGGCTGCCAACCACCTCTATCTTTGCACAATGCTGAAATAGGTGTGGGAGTGTGTGTATGTCTATCCAGTGTTTTGTGGCTGCCTACACCTTACTAAGCCCCCAATGCTTGCACTGTTTCCAGTGTTAACCTGCCAATGTTCAGAGGCAGAGGTCATGGCTTCTATCCCGCAGTGGTGTTATTTAATCAGGCTGTCTGAGACATTTCCTTTTAATTTAAATATGTGCTGCCAGCAAAAACACCCTCACAGTGCCATAACCTAAGGTGCCTCATAAGGCGCCCTATAGGGCACATTATAAGGTGACTTGGTGGACAGGGCACTTTATAATGTGCCCTATGGAGCACCTTATAGGGCACCTTATGAGGCACCTTAGGTTACTGTACTCTGAGGATGTTTTTGCTTGCAGCACTGATTTAAATTAAAAGGGAATGCCTCAGACAGCCTTATTAAATAACACCACTGCAGGATTGAACCCATGACCTCTGCCTCCACAGTCACTGCAGTAACCCGTGGGCTACATTTTTATAGCTTCTAACATAGCGCTGGCATGAACTTAAGATTAACGCGCGTTAACGAGCCAAGGCACCCTCTATCGGGCGATACAGATTTCTTGCTACCTTCCCTCCAGAACGCCGACTACCTTATATGGCATTCTTCACATTAATGCTGCAACTAGCGCCGGTAACATTAGGACGGTTTAGTAAACATGCCCCTAAGACTCCCATCTCCAGGCTCAACTGACTTGAAGACTGGAAGATGAACTCGGGAATTAAACTCATATCATTCTCATGGCAGGGAGTTGCACTGCCTCTGAGTTATTGGACCCATCCAGGTATAATTCTGCTATAGTTAATCTGTTCCACTGTACAGAGCTCACAAGAAATCAGATGCAATTAATTTGCTCAGCCCTTTGCAAACAAAATTTTACATACTGCTGTCCTCCCGTATTAAAAATATCTCTGCATGGGCTTCATTTTGCTCTTAACTGTGGTAAAACAATGTGCTTAAAGAGTGAGGTGGAGGGGTGCCTGCTCTTTTATTCTGCCCTAATAGGCTATAGCCATATTTTGGAAGGAAACTGCACCATAAATATAGGATCTCAGGTTCCACACAGATTATGTAAACCAAAGTCTTTTGAAATATCAGGTTTACCTTGGCAAAGCCACAGTTTAGTAGGGATTAAGATTGCAAGAACACTGGATCCTGCTCTTAATGTCTCAGTCTGTGAGTCAGCTAACAAATATCATTGTCTGATATCCTCCAACTCTCTGGCACACTTTTACTCCCCCACTCTCCCCGTATGTGTGTGGAATCAGAAAAAAGAGAGAGAAGTTACTTGGACAGTCAGCTGACTGAGACACTGTTCTGCTATATGCCTTGTAGCGCTTTATAAATGTTTAATAGTAGTAGTAGTAAATCTGGAGCTTTATTTTTCTTAAGCGTGTGAGAGAAAGGGGAAAATAAGTGTAAGTTATCAAGAAAATAGGTACAGTAGACCTGCCAAACTGCAGGACAGATTAAACGGGTGGTTAAGCATAAAATATCACAGTTTCATCAGTGAACATAAGTTGTGTAATATTATTTCTTTACAGAAAGGGTAGTGGTTGTGTGGAACAGCCTGCCAATGGAGGTGGTAGAGACTACAGAGTGTATCTTATTTCAGGAGAGCATAGAACAAGCAACAAAGGTTTCTGAGGGAAAGGAAGGAATTGTAGAGCTAAGCCGTTACTGTATAGTAGATGGACAGACCAGATGAGCGATATGCTCTCTTTCTGCCATCATGTCCTATATTTCTGTGTTTTTTGTTTCTCTGTTTTCTTCCATTATGTGCTTACAGAAACAAGCTTTGACAAATAAGCCATGCAGTTCAGGAAGTGCAGTCAAAACAGAAACAGAGAAACATACGATTTGAATTTTTGAAAGGACATAAATTCATCCATGTTAGATATCTGACCATATTTGTCTAAGATAGTATATTTTCCCTAGATTACTCCCGATTTGACTCCAGCCTAATAAACCAAACTTTCTGATGGGTTTGGTTCAGATCCCTACACAGGATTATCTTAGCCTGTATTTGATCCAGCAAACAGTATACAAAGTCATGCATTTTTAAACACTTTGGGGGTCATTCTGAACCGTGAATAGTGGAGATGGCCCGCTGTTCGGCCCCTTTGTCGACCCTGACTAATTTCCCTGTACGTTGTATGGGGGAGGTTAGACAGGGGCGGGAAAGGGGCATTGCGGAGGCGGAGTTAGGGCAGGCAGTGGGCGGTCTGCAGCCCCGGATGTACAAGGCCCATTCCAATGTTGGCCCTGTACGTCCGGGGCCGGCAGATTGAATGGGAAACTTATTCTGAGTGAAATAAGTTCCCCTAGTCAGCAGGGGATGGCAGGCCTGGGTGGCGCAGGAGGTGGGGGGGGGGGGGTAGAGGAGATTCCCCGCAGCCCGACCCTGGCCTTGGGAGGCCAGATCGGGAGTCGGGCTGCGGGGAATACAAAGGCTGGGGATCATGGCTCCTGAGCCTCGACTGAGTTAGCTGGGCTAGGCCTGTACGTGCAGGCCGACGGGATCGGGTTCCTGGTCTGCATGTACAGGCCTGGACAAGAGTCTGATCCTGCGGGGCTAGATGTGCCCCACGGAATCAGAATCCCACCTAACTCTGTGCATCCAGTTCCGACCACGTGCACAGAGGACCAGGACATCCAGGATGGAATTGGGCCCTTTAGAATTATTGCTTAGTACAATCAGAATAACCACAAATCAATTTTACGCAGACTCCATATCGTACTTTGTTAAGACATGCACAGTCCAGCACTGTACCTCTTTGGAAGATAGATTGGGCCACTTTTAAAAATGCTAACAGTAGGGAGGGTAATTTACAAAGATATTTTCATGGGTAAGGCATGGCTTTATGGGCCGAAATGGCCTGTTACAAGATTATACTATAATACAAAATATACTCCTAGGAATCAAAAATACCAAATAACAAAAAAAACAAAAACCTCCCAAACAAAAAAAGAGAAACAAAAAAAAATAAATTAATTACGGAATACCGCACTAATACAGCAGGGATTTAGAACACGGAGAAAGAGAAAACAATAGTAACTGTAATCAAGGAAAAAAGACCTCAGCCAGCCTCTTGCCAACTAGAGCAGAGAGGACGAGCACATCGAATGGCGCCCACAACAACGCCTATCACTCGATAAAGCTCAAGGTGACATCAGTGGTCTAAAAAAACCTCGGTGCTGGGGCACAAAACAAAAGCCCAAACCTAGCACATACTGTTGGTGAAACTGTTAATACACCGTTCAAAATAATACAATAAATGAGAAGAACAGCATAACAAACATCAAGGAATGAATAACTGAAGAAACCTAACTTGAAGGCAATGAAGAAAGGCAGCCACACACAGCAAGGAGCAATGCATAAAACCTCAAAAAATGGCTGTCTTCATGGCAACGACACCGGAGCCCCGACACCAGCTGTTGCGCCAACCGGCTTCTTCGGGGAGTTCATCATATTGAAGGCTGCATTTCCTGAAAGTAGAAAATATCTAATTGAACGTTCCCATACATCCTTCAGTAGTGCAGGAATCAGCAAAAAAGAAAGAAAAATCAGCGGTAATACAAGGACACCACGAAACAGTGTTGGGATTCCCCCTTTTAATACGCATGCTCAGAGTCTTTCTGCTTCGGCAGACCAGCAGTTCACACAGCGGGCAGAGCACAGTCATCTACCTGTTCTTCTTTGTGGTTCAGTGAGTTTTTTCTCGTTTTGTGGTGTCCTTGCATTATCGCTGATTTTTCTTTCTTTTTTGATGAAGACAGCCGTTTTTTGATGTTTTATGCATTGCTCCTTGCTGCGTGTGGCTGCCTTTCTTCATTGCCTTCAAGCTAAGTTTCTTCAGTTATTCATTCCTTGATGTTACGCTAGTCTTCTCATTTACTGTATTATTTTGAACGGTGTATTAACAGTATGTGCTAGGTTTGGGCTTTTGTTTTGTGCCCCAGCACCGAGGTTTTTTTAGACTGCTGATGTCACCTTGAGCTTTATTGAGTGATCAGCGTTGTTGTGGGCGCCATTCGATGTGCTCATCCTCTGCTCTAGTTGGCAAGAGGCTGGCTGAGGTCTTTTTTCCTCAATTACAGTTGGTACTGTTTTCTCTTTCTCTCTGTTCTAAATCCCTGCTGTATTAGTGCGGTATTCCGTAATTAATTTTTTTCCTTTTTTTCTCTTGTTTTGTTTGGGAGTTTTGTTTTTGTTTTGTTATGTTACAAGAGTATAACATAAACAGCCCAAACCCCTTCAATATGACAAAGATGTCACTTTAGGGGGGCGGAGCCTGTTGTCCAGCGGGATGGTCGCATAACGCTGAGGCTCCCGAGAGGCCTACTCAGAATCCTGAATTAACACCGGACATTCTTGAATTTCTGCTCTGATCTTACCGGGGCACATTGGTGAGATGGCGGGGACCAAACCTACGCGCCTGGAATTTGGATCTCCAGCGGCTTCTCACGGCAAACGCTCCAAAACTGAACCCCCGTCCCCGCAGAAGGGGCTGGCTCTACGCGAGGGCCCCGAAATGCAGCAGGAGATCCTCGCAGAGATCAGAGGAGTTAAAGACCTCGTGCAGTCAAACGGGGAAGCACTCCGAGCGCTGCGGGAAGACCTTGGTGTGTTGCAAGGCAGGCTAGAGGGGCTCTCCTCGCGTCAGGACAAAATGGAGAGCATATTAGATTCCCATGTGGTCCGGCTGTCCAAACTCGACAAAGTTGAACGTCAGGTGCGGGCCTTGCAGAAAGAAGTGGAAGATGGCAATAATAGAGCGCGCCGCAACAACCTGCGACTAGTGGGCATACCGGAGGGAGCGGAATCGGGAGACATGAAGGAGTTTCTATATAAAATCCTCCCTTCTCTGCTCCAAATCACCTTTACCAAAGAATTGGAGATCGATCGCGCTCATCGTGTACCCACAAACATAACGCTCAACAGGAAGACCCCGCGGCCTATCATCTTTCGACTTTTGAGATATCAACATGTGGAGCAAATTCTCAGCGCCTCTCGGGCAAAGGGCCATATGGAGTTTGAGAGCCACAAGATCTCCTTCTATCCTGACTTGGCTAAACCCACGGTTGATCGCCGAAAGCGCTTTCTGGAATTCCGGCCGAGGCTTCAACAATTACAAGCACGCTATGGCCTGATGTACCCGGCCAAGCTTCGAGTCACGCTACACAATCAGACAAGAACATTTGAGGACCCTGATCTACTAGCGGAGTTTTTGGATGCTAAAGAAGCCGACTTGATGCGCTGACTTCCAGAGTGTTCCTACCAGTGTTCTCCTATCCGCTGTACCCGCCATCTTGGATTTGCCACGGTCCAGCGAGGAGTCTGTCGAGGGCGGTTTGTTGCCTTCTTTTGATGATGTTTGTGACCCGACTCCATCTACCCAGAGTAGCTTCGATGAATATCAGAGACAGTGTTAATTATGGACTCTGGTGTTTCTTCTCTTTTTTTTTTTCATGTCTTCATCCTCCTCTCTAGGGCCTCCTCCCGCAGACATATGGTCGCCATATTCTTTGGGGGTTTTGCTTCTTCTCTAAGTTACTTTGGTACATGCTTTTCAATTTGGGGTGTATTAGCCAGCATACTCGGTGATTATGTCATTGCCGTACAGATTCTGCTTATGTTGTATGTTTTCAAGCGCCCTTACCTAAAATGTCTATTACCGATTGATGGCACCATGTAAGATTTTATCATTGAACGTAAAAGGCATCAATAATCCGATAAAACGGAAGAAAATCCTGAGCTACCTAAGTCATGAAGCTGCGGACCTGATTTTCCTCCAAGAAACGCATTTAAATTCGAAGGAAACTCTTAAACTCAATGTTAAACCTTACATGGTGGCCGCCTATTCCCCATCTGTCTCCAAGAAATGTGGGGTTGCCATACTGGTTAGGAAATCTCTGCATGCTACTATTATTGCGACTAGCTCAGATACAGCAGGCAGATGGTCCAGGGCTCACCTCAAGATAGGTAACCTCGAAGCTACATGTATATGCCTTTATGCTCCTAATGTAGATGACCTGCCTTTTTTGCTACCATTGCTCAGGTTGCGCAGGCCTCTGCTAATACTTCATTGATAATTGGGGGGGATTTCAATTTAGTTCTTGATCCCCTGATTGACAAACAGCCGCCTAGGACGAGTGGTCCCCCCAAGAGTCACACTACGCTTACCTCTATGATCAAAGATCTTGCTTTAGTCGATCTATGGAGGTTACTACACCCCAATGAGCTTGACTTTACCTTCTTCTCTTCCCCTCATAAATCCCAGTCTCGCATAGATTTCTTTCTAATATCAAAACTGTTAGTTCCTCAGGTAGACACTGCAAAAATTCACTCCCAACATATCTCAGATCATGCTGCCATTTCTTTTCAATTACACACCACTGCGCCCCAAGGAAATTCGGGGGCCTGGTTCTTTGATAGAGCCCTATTAACTCAACCAGAGTTCCAGTTAGAAATTCGTGCAGCCATACAGGACTACTTTCACTTTAATCTACCCCAGGACACTGCAAATTGGGCTTGGTGGGAGGGTTTTAAAGCGGCCATTCGTGCAACGATCACTAGTTATCAAATTCGCCTGCGGAAACAACGCAAACAGCAGCTCCTTATACTAGACCAACAAATCAAAGCAGGCGAACGAGTTCTAACTTCACGTACTGATCCATGCGTCTTAGTTCGCTTACAGCGTCTCCGTTTTCAATATAATGCAATCCTCTCAACTGCAGCTTCTCAGAGTATTGCACTTCAGCAAGGGACATATTACCGTGAAAGCAACTGAGCCGGTCGACTTTTAGCCAACGCCTTGAAAGGTCAAAAAGAAGCCAAACGCGTAGCGGCCCTTCGTGCCCCACAGGGAGGGGGCATACTGACCACAGACTCCGATATCGTAGAACTTTTTCGGGATTTCTATACCCATCTATATCAATCTGAATGTGAATTCTCATCCGAGACCTTCGAGCGCTTGTTTTCTGGTATTCAGCGGCCGACCCTTTCTGAAGCTGATAGGGATGCGCTGGATGAACCCTTCTCCACTTCAGAGATCCATTCTGCCCTAAAACGAACAGCCTCGGGTCGAGCCGCTGGGCCTGATGGTCTCCCGACAGAATTCTACAGAACGTTCAGTGCAGATTTAGTTCCCTACTTAAAACTTTACTTTACTGCCCTTGCGGTAGATACATCCTCTTTGGGATCCTTTTCTGCAGCTAATGTGGTAGTTTTTGAGAAAGAAGGCAGAGACCCGCTGCTAACCGCCAACTACCGTCCAATCTCCCTACTTAATGCCGATTATAAGATCTTCGCAATGATCTTGGCCACCCGGCTATCTGACAGGATGGCCACCTTAGTCCATCCCGACCAATGTGGTTTTATACCCGGCCGCTCCACCGCTGACAATGCTCGGACCTTGTGCCATGTGCTATCCAGTGCTGCCAATTTAGACCACCCATGGGTGGGTCTTTCCCTAGATGCTGAAAAAGCCTTTGATCGCCTGGAATGGCCCTTCTTATTTGCAGTTCTCCGATGGTATGGCTTTGGGGAGGGCTTCCTCCTCCGATACCTCCAAGTCATGTATTCTCAACCCGTTGCCAGTATTTGTGTAAATGCCATTAAGTCTCGGCCTTTTAATCTTCAAAGAGGCACGCGTCAAGGTTGCCCCCTATCACCAATGCTCTTTGATCTAGCTCTTGAACCCCTCGCCCTCCTTATTAGACAGTCCGCACGTATTCGAGGTGTCCCCTTCAGTCACAGAGAGATTAAACTCTCTGCATATGCAGATGACCTTATGCTCTTTGTATCCCTGGATTCGGTCCCGGCTGTCTTGGACCTGATTGATGGATACTCGCAATTATCGGGCTATAAAATAAACTGGACCAAATCCGTAGCATTCCCACTGAACCGTTGGGTACATGAGGCTGACATGCAGGCCTTTCCTTTCCTTTGGCAATCCCGCATGGTGAAATATCTTGGCGTCCACTACTGTTCTCCTTTAGAAGACACTATTAGTTTTAATGCCAAGGAGGTAGTCTCCAAAGTCCGTGAGCTCACAAATCGGTGGTCTCCCTTATCCCTAACATGGTGGGGCCGCCTAGAAACCGTCAAAATGATGATAGTCCCCAAAGTGAACTATATTTTAGAAATGCTGCCCTGCTTCCTCCCGCTACACACCTACAAAGACATAGAGGGCCTTCTCGTCCGTTATCTCTGGCAGGGAAAACCACCAAGAGTAGCTAAACAAAAACTACAGTCTGCGAAGGAACTAGGGGGTACCCGCTTTCCTGATTTTCTTAGATATCATCAAGCCTTCCTACTTAAGCAAGGTGCCCGATGGCTAGCTGCCTCAACAGACAACAGACCAGTTTGGCTTGACATTGAAGAGGAGCTAAGTAGCCCAATTCCGTTGATCCATCTCCCCGGCATGTCCCATCAAGTAGACACACGCCATCCCCCAATGATTGTCGATACTCTTGCGGCCTTTAACACTCTCATTCTGTCACTGGGCCCAAACGTATGTCCTCCGGACGGACTCCCGCTGTGGAATAACCCCAGAATTCAAGTCCTAAATAAAACGATTGCATGGAAACCCTGGTACTCTAGGGGGATCTGGACACCCCAACAACTCTTCTCTGCAGCTCGTTGGAAGACCTTTTCTGATTTACAAAAGGAATTTGCGTTACCAGCGAAACATTACTTTCAATTGATGCAGCTTCAACACTGCCTCAAAAGTGCTCAAATCCTGCCGCCCTCTGTCCCTACTGAGGACGGGCTATTAGAACTAATTCACTCTATTAGTAGTACACATGGGGTAGCCTCTAACTTTTATAAATTATTATGTCAGGGTGCCGATACTGCTACTTGTAGAGCTCAACAAGCCTGGGAACGCGAACTGCAAACCACTTTAACCCCTGTGCAATGGAGCGTTTTCTGGAGCAAAGTAGTGCGGGTTTCCCGCTCTGCCTCTGTAACCCAAACTCTATTCTTTTTTGCACATAGATGCTTTTATACTCCAGAAAGAATAGCCAAATGGAACACAACTGCTAGGGACCAGTGTTGGTCTTGCCATACTGCTGTGGGAACCCTTGCTCATGTTCTTTATGAATGTCCTCAACTGCAGGTTTACTGGGGGCGGGTCTGGGGTCGTATTCAATCTATCTTACACCTCCACGAGCCTCTTTCTTGGAAGATTGTGGGACTCCGCTCAGTGGCGGAGGTCCCCTCTCTTCCTAAGAAGGGTCGCTTTCTCCTTGATTTCATGCTGGGTATAGCCATATGTTTAATCACGAGGAATTGGAAGGATAGCTCTCGAATTACTGCCAATGAATGGTGGAACCTCGTCTGCTTATATAGTAAATATGAGCAGATCTTTCGGAGAGCTATTCCCCATATCCAAACTCACTCTCGCTTGTCTAAATGGCAGATGCTCAATGATTATGTACACTCTGCTCATTGCTCCGGCATGTCTGTTTAATGTATACTTATCATGTTTCAGATCACCGTTAGGTCTTGTACCACAATAATGTCAGTACACGCCCGTTTCCGGGAATGATTAGTTTCTAGAGAAGAAGCAGGGGGGAGGGGGGTGGTAGGGGTTTACTTTGGTGTATGTATCACATTCTATGTATGTATTTGTCTTTAGCTGTATGTCTTCCTTTCCTTTGTTGTTATAAAACGAAAATAAAGCATTAAAAAAAAAAAAAAGATGTCACTTTAAATGTGTTTCCTCTTTACTCTTTTACTGAAACAATGATGACAAAAACCATCCAATTTTTATAACATTTTAAATAATTTTCTGAATGAAGGGAAAAAGACCTCAGTACTGTCTCAACAAGAATGGCTTAGACCCACTGTTTGGGTCTAGGGCACTTGTCCTCATAGGTCATAAAAACCCCTTCAACATATTTAATTTTAAATTTTGTGTTATTTGAAAAAAACATTCACTGTGCAAAAAATTCAAAGTGCAAACTTATCTGTACATAGCTTACAGTTAGTGCCAGTACACCCAGTGTTGTTACTTTCGACATGGCTGCAGTGTGCAATTAGCTGCTTTAGGAGTGTAGTCAACAAACTGAAAAAGGCAAAAACTGTACAGATAAGTTTGCGTTTTTAATTTTTTGCACAGTCAATGATTTTTCAAAGAATGGTCTAAGCCATTCTTGTTGGGACAATACGGAGGTCTTTTCCCCTTTATTCAGAAAATTCTTTAAAATTTTATAAAACTGGATGGTTTTTGTTATCATTATATCAGTAAAAGAGTAATGAGGAAACATATTTAAAGTGACATCTTTGCCATATTCCGGTGGATTTGGGCTGTTATGCTCTGGAAAACAGCCCTGGTCTATCCCCTTCTGAAGAAATTTTCCCTTGAGTCCTTCTCCCCAACTCACTACAGGCCCATTTTTAAACTTCATTTCTATCAAATATCCTGTAGAAAGTAGTAGTAGTTCATCTCACATCTTGATTCCACACACATTCTTCATCTCCACTAGTCTGGTTTTCGCCCTGGGCACAGTTCTGAAACAATTCTCCTTTCCCTCCTTAGCGAAGTCCATGAATCTTTTGACAATGGTAACATAATCCTTGCAATCTCTCTTGACTTATCATCCACCTTTGATCTATGTGACCACACCACTCTCCTCACCCAACTTCACGATTTTGGCTTCCACGGCAGAATCCTACATTGGTTCCATTCCTTTCTCTCTCACCATTCTGTCACTCTTGGTTCCTCCTCATCTCCCTTCATCTTGCTTTTCTGTGGTGTCCCTCAAGGCTCTGTGCTTGCCCTCCTACTCTTCAATGTCTTCCTGGTTCCTCTCACCCTCCTGGTGCAGCAATGTGGGATATTGGCATGTTATTATGCCAATGATATCATTCTGCTTCTCCATACTGATCTACTTTCCCCTGATCTTTTATCCCTAAACACCTGTCTCAGCAGAATTGCCAATTGGATGTCTGCTAACTACCTCCTGGGAAAACCTTTGCCATCTCGCTGAGCTGTAGTAGCCCATGCCCTTCATTTACTTCATTGTTATTAGATTCTCCTATTTCCTTGGTCTCCTCACTTTGTCATCTGGATATTATACTCAAGTCCTCCCTATCTTTCCAGGCCGTTCTTTTTACTCCATCCATAAGATTTGAGTCATACGTCCCTTTCTCTCCACTTCCTCCTTGGCCACTGTACTACTCACTCTCATTACGCCTCGCCTGGACTACTGCAATATTGCACTTACTGGTCTTCCCCATTATCAGCTACGCCATTTGCAGCTCATCCAAATCACCGCTGCCTGGATTCTTGTCCATGCCTTGTGCAATGACCATTTTACCCTCCTTCTCATCCACTTTCATTGGCTCCCAGTTTCTTACCATATTCACTTTAAGATCCTCACTCTGGCTCACAAGGTCCTGCACCCCGGTATCCCTCTCTACTTCTCCAACCTCATTCATCTGCATGCTCCTCACCAGGTACTTCGCTTCGCTATGCTATTCGCCTTCACTTACCCCCTGCTACATGAGCTTGGTTGGAGATAACACACCACTCTGTATTTTACTTTCTTGGTCCCTGCCTCTGGAATACTTTACCTCCCGTCCTCTGTCTTGAGCCATCTCACACCAGGTTCAAATCGCTATTCAAAACATACCTCTTCCAGAAAGCCTTTGATTTGCCACCTACTGAATCTACCCCCTCCTTGACCATCTTAATTCCACAACCTTTTGATGGCCTACTCCTGTTCCCCTCCTGAGTGATTGCTCTTTCTTTCTTTCTCTCCTGTTTAAAATATGGCGTTCCTTTCTTCTCTCTTACCTATATTTTATTTTAATTGTACACTGCCCTGCTGCTTTTTTGTTAAGGGCAGTATATTTAATGCGAATAAACACACATTCTATCTAGTATAGCCTTTTTTATGTTGGCTGTTACAAGTTACCCTGTGCTATGCAGCTAAACTTACACACAATAGCCTATATATACATAAATTTACTGATTGTTTGAGAAAGAGAGAGTAGGGGTGGGGTGGGTGGGGGTACAGGTTATGTGTACACTTTTGAAAATTCTAGTGTATCTGCAGAATTTAACCAAGAAAATTTGTACACCCCAAAAAGCAGGTGTAAATGTAAGTGTGTAATTTTCAAAGCGGAAGCATGTATGAAATTTTGAAAATCCAGCATGTCCACACAAAAAAAAGTATGTAGTTATAAAATTACAACCCCCCCTCCCCACAAGAAGGCAATTTTCATCCTATCCACATAACTGCAGAGTCAAAAGATACTTTACTGAGACTGCTGCACTTGCTCCCAATAGAGCAGAGGGTTTTGTTTAAAGGATTATTAACTTTCTGTAATATAGGTCACCAGGTTTCTGCTGATTACTTGAGAGCTCTGTTGCATGCCCATCAATCTGCTCATTCTGTGCATGACTGTCGGCAGCAAACTTATGCTATTCCAGCGGTTTCAAAGATAAGCTTCACGTACATGCAAAGGGCCTTTTCAATCCATGCACTCTCTCTATGGAATGCCTTGCTGCTGGCTTTACATACTGCCCCGATCTTGTTTATTTTTTGTAAACATTTTAAAATGCATTTGTTTCAGATAACTTTGGGGCCAATGCAGAAAGCCGGCAGTAAAGGCTTGCACTATTAGCTATGTACGTGTCTATGTAGCATGCCGATAGTGTGCGACTTCAGCACCGGCATGCAGAAAAGGGCACATATGCAAATTAGCCATGCATAAACCTTCAGCGCACATGTCAGCGTAACTGGCAGAGCAAGCCAAACATATGCACACAGAAGTCGAGGCAAGTTTGGCATGCTCTCCCAGAGAAACAAGGTCATCCGAGGGAGAGGTTTGACACTTCACCTCAGATGATCCAGGCATTGGGGAAAGCCCCTGATGTCATCAAAATACTGTCAGGGGGCTGGTGCCCCCGACACTGATTCCTTGACTGAAACCAGATCCTTGCCCTTCCACCTGATAAAAAAAACTTTGGTGGCCCAGCAACCACAATCCCACCACCCGCCCAATAAAAAAAACCCTGGTGGCCCAGCGGCCCCGATCCCCTCAACCACCCAATAAAAACAATCCCTGGTGGTTCAGCATCCCTGATCCCTTCACCCACTCACCCAATAACAAAAAGGCCCAGTGGCCCCCGAACCCTCTACCCCGCTTCCGGTACCTTTAACCTGCAGCAGAAGCATTGCCCATGCACTCCTGCCCATGTGCCACCATCTTGAAAAATGGCAGTGCCTGGCTCTGTGCAGTGCATTCTGGGATGCACCAGGTGGGGTCAGACTGACGGCCAGGCACCACCATTTTTAAAGATGGCCGTGCAGGGGTGGGAGTGTGTGGGCAACATTCCCACTCCAGCTTAAAAGGTACCAGGAGATAGGTTGGGGATTTGGGGACCACTGGGCCTTTTTGTTATTGGGCAGGATAGGGGTGCTGGGCCACCAGGGTTTTTTTTTGTTGGGTGGGTAGAGGGGGTCAGGGCCACTGGGCCATCAGGGTTTTTTTTTCCCTATATGCACAAGATGTTTACGCCTCCTCAGACCAGGCATAGAGATATTGGCGCTTTGACTGGTTACATAATCCTCTATGTGTTTCTCTGCATTGGGTGCAGATAATATTAGCAGGCTATTTTAATATGCACAGCTTATTTGCGTATAATTTTAATATGCTTGGCGTTACTGTGTGCGCATACTTTTCCTTTGCTGTTTACGCATGCATCAATCTCTTTTCTGCATTTGGCATGTAAGAACTTGTGTGTATAAGTTGTGTTATCTGCGCACAAAGGGCACGTTAGTCTTTCTGCATTGGCCCATTTGGAAGTGGAATAATCTATGTTTAATTCTGTTATTTTGCTTATATTGTGATGTTTTGTTTTTACTGTATTTTTATTTATTTATTTATTTGAACAGTTTTTCTATACACCTCTTCAAGAGATCAGGGCCAGTTTACATCGAACAACAAGTTACATAGAACAGTGTAGTAAGAGATTAAACATTAAGGGGGCTATTCGTGGTGACTGCAAGCCCCCAACTAACCTCCCTGTTGGTTGTGCGGGGAAGTTAGTCGGGGGTGTGGAAGAGGCAGCCTGGGGCGGACAGTGGGTGGGCAGTGGGCGGTTGCCAGCCCTGGACGTACAGGACCGATTCTAATGTCAGCCCTGTACGTCCAGGGCCGGTGAAATGGCTGGGAAAGTTATTCCACTCGCTGGATGTTCCATTTCGGTAGCTCCAGGGCACGGAAGGGATTGGGGGGGGGGGGGGAAGTTAAATCCCTGCAGCCTGAACCTGGCCTTAGGAGGCCGGATCAGGGGTCAGGCTGTGGGGAATTAACTTTTTCATCGGCGGCCAGTGTTGCGGCATTTAAATGGAGCTGCCACGCATTGGCAACATAACACTATGGCGCTGCGGCTCTATTTAAATGCCCTGACTGAGTTAGTCGGGCTTCGCTCTATGTGCAGGCTGGGACTGAATCACAGTCCCGGCCTGCATGTACAGTGCTGTTTGCGATTCTGATCCACCAGGGCTAGATATGCCCCCCAGGATCAGAATCGCAATCTCCTTTGTATGTCCGGGATCAGACCTTAACTATTTACATCATAGCTATACATATAATAGTGTGTATGGTTTTACAATTAACTATTTACATAGGTATTATTAACTTATGTATATATCGCTGGTAATGTTTGCTAGGATAGATGCTATATTGATAAGTGAGGGAGAAGACTGATTCTGGGGGTGGGGGGGGGGAAGAGGGGAGGGCTGGGAAGGAGCTTGTGTACTAGTAACCGGGTAAGGCGGACGCGTCGCCCCCCTCCCCTCCACACACACCCTTTGATAAAAGACCATCACACAATTTTTTGGGCTTAAACTGGTCGCAGCTTTATTAACCATTAACAATAACCCAATAACAATTCAACACCATAACATTTCCCCCCCCCCTTTTCGAAGCGCGACCCTTCACCAGCCATGTGAGTAGCAAGATGACGTCGCTTCCGCTTCTACTGAGCCCGGGCCCCGGCTAAACAGCCTAGCCCTCCCTCGTCCGGCTTCGCCATACTACTAGCAAAAACCTGAGGGGTTATCCGGGCGGGGGTCCCCCACCCCCGCCCACAAGCTTGCCTCCGGCTCCGGAACCTGGAAACCTCCGGGATCCCGCCACCGGCTCAGGCCCTATGGACCTGAGCCACACCCCAACCTAAAGCTGCGACCAGCCCAACTCCCCCGCCGGACACCCTCCACGGCCTCCTGCCAGTCATTAAGTAGGAGGTCCATCCCTATCGGCGAGAGGTGAATGCCATCTGGCCGGAACAGGCCAGCACACTCCACCTCCACCCATGGGTGCAAGATCTGGCACCCCCCCTGCTCCACCACCCATCTGCCTATTTGGCGATTGACTTTAGTCAGCCCTCTGGACCATCGCCGCTGGTCCCAACAGGCTGGCCGTGGAAGGATATCCGACCAAATCACAATCACCCCTGGAAACAATCTGAAAACCTCCCCCAGGTCCTTGTGCACAGCGCGGATGAGCTGCTTGCAAGTCCAGGACACCAGATCATTGCCGCCGAGATGAATCAGCAGGATATCCGGCGTTCCTCTCACACGCTCGTGATGCCGCAGCAAAGGCAACAGCTGGATCCACCGGAGTCCGCGCTCGCCAGGCCATGAAACGGTCACCCCCTGCGCTTCCAGTCCAAGATGTGTCCCCAATGGCCGTGTTGCTGCTCGCCGACCGGCCCAGTACACAAATGAGTGGCCAATCACCCAACAGCGACACGATGCAGGGCCCCTTTCTGCAAAATAAAGAACAACAGCGTTAGCACCCCCCCCCACAGCCCCTTACAAGCGCACCTAGCCCTGGAACGCTTGCGATCTCCACCGCCCTATCTGTTGTATCGCCTGCGCAGAAAGACCCTCTGCTGCCACGCTGGTCGCTGCGCCAATGCGGAAGGAATGTGGCGCAAACCTACTGGGGTCCTCCCTGACCCTTCGCAATGACAACCGCAGCACCGCCGTAAATTGGTAGCGCGTGAGCACCCGTGCATCCTCATGAATGAACAGACTGCCCTCCCCAGCTGGCCGCACCCGCAAGTAGGCGCTCAGCAACCGGACTGGGCAAGCAAGCGCCCCCGGTATGGCACGCAGCACCACCCAGGCACCCCTCCCTGCCTGATCGGTCTTGGAATGCAGCAAGTGAATCCGCACCGTGCCCTCCCCCACCCGTACCTGATGGACCTTCAATTCACGCGCCCCCACATTAGGACCCAACTCCGCCACCAACTCCCCCACGCGAAAGGCGCCGAAGAAGGCCACCGAAAAAACAGCCTGAAACAGCGTACCCTCGTACCTGGAGGATGCCACCTGTGGTAAAACATCCAACAAGCGGCCCAGCAACTCATGAGTGATCGGCTGCCGCCAGTCAGCCGGGGTGGGGCGGGATCGCTCCCAGCCCTGCAAGAGCCGACGAGTCAACAAACCCCCAACCGTCCCCCAACCGACCGCTCCTGCGAAGAAGGAAAACCCCGCCAAACGCCTCTTCACCGTTGCCCTCGAAAGACCCGCCGCCTTGGCCGCAACCACGTATCGACCGAGGAGCTGCTCAGGGACCGGACCCTGACGCCAGCCGTGCTCCGCGAGAAAAGTTACCACACTGTTGCAACCCCCGCTGATAGGCCTCCCACGTTGCCGCCGACACGGAATTCCTCAGCAGCTCCGTCATGTCTCCAGGCCAATCCGCCATAAGTGCTCGGGGACCGATGCTCCCTCTTCCTCGGCCTCCGGAGCCAAGTTCCGAAACTGCTCCCACTGAAAACGGGAAAGAGCGTCAACAATTTTGTTAGTAATACCCGGAATATGGCGGGCCCGCACCACCACGTTCAAACGCAGACACGCTAACACGACTTGACGCATTAAATCCGCCACTGGCTTGCAGCGTGGGGCATAATTGTTTACCACAGACACCACCGCCTCGTTGTCACACCACCAGACCACCCGATGATTCCGAAGTCTATCCGGCCATAAGGTCAACACCACCAAGATCGGAAACAATTCCAAAAAGGTGATATTTCTGGTCAGGTCCGACTCCTGCCACTCCAGGGGCCACCCTGCAGCACATCACGAACCCCCAAAGTAGACCCCGAGGCCCGCTCCCCCCGCCGCATCCGTGTACAGTTGCAGCGCCGCATTAGAGACCTCCCCCTCCCGCAAAACCGTAGTGCCGTTGAAGTCATGGAGAAACTCGTCCCACACCCGCATGTCCGCCCGAATGCTTTGCGACACCCTGATCCGATGATGAGGCAAACGGACCCCTACCGTAGCCGCCGAAAGCCGCCTCAAAAATACCCGCCCCATCGGTATTACCCTGCACGCAAAATTCAACGAGCCAATCAACGACTGCATTTCCCGCAATGTGAGCTTGCTGGAAACGAGCACGTTCGCTACCAAGACTCTGAGCTTCACTACCTTGGCCGCGGGCAGGCGGGCTACCATCACTCCCGAGTCGAGCTCCACCCCCAAAAACGTAATGACGGTCGCGGGGCCCTCCGTCTTCCCCGCCGCTAGCGGGACACCCCACCCCCGAGCCAACCGCTCAAAGCCCCCCAGCAGATCCATGCAGCACTCCGACTGAGCCTCGCCCACGAACAAGAAATCGTCTAAATAGTGCACCACGCTGGCGCGCCCTACCTGTGTCACCACTGCCCAATGTAGAAAACTACTGAACCGCTCAAAATAAGCACAGGATATCGCGCACCCCATGGGCATGCACTTATCGAAATAGCTGTTCCCTTCGAAACAAAACCCCAACAGAGGAAAAGACGTCGGGTGCACCGGCAACAACCGGAAGGCTGACTCGATATCCGCTTTCGCCATCAAGCACCCCGGACCGCAGCATCTCACCAGCTCCAAGGCCGCATCCAAGGATGCATACCTAACCGTGCACAGGTGATCAGGGATATGGTCGTTAACTGACGACCCCGCAGGGAAGGAAAGGTTGTGAATCAACCGAAACTTCCCCTGCTCCTTCTTCGGGATCACGCTCAAAGGGGAGATCACGAGATCCGCAAAAGGCCGCTCCGCGAAGGGGCCCGCCACCCGCCCTAATCCAATCTCCTCCGCTAGCTTGTCCCGCACTATCTGAGCAAATCGCCCCACCGAAGGCGAATTCCTAGCCCCAGTACAGAGCACCGTACCCACCACCGGAATCCGAAACCCCTCACTAAAACCCTCCTCTATCACCGCACTATCCTTCCGTTTCGGATACCTTCGCAGCCACGGACACATTGATTCTATCCGGACGGGGGTGGGGGCCAGGCGAAGGAGGCTCTCACTGCTTGGAAGGGGGCGCTCCCGCCCCCCCCGCACCTCTCCTATCACATTTGAGCGCTGAATGCGGACCGTTGCAGACGGAACAGGCGTGCCGGAATTTGCAATCCGGGAACGGGCAGGACGATTTGTTAAATCGCCAACAGACATCTCCGACCCCCCCTGAGGCTGAAGCTTTTTGTACCCCCCCGGGTACCCCCCCGAAAGGGCCGCCCGGCCCCCGAAATGCCAGCCGCTCCTCCCCACGCACCGCCCGCCGCACTACCGCTGGGTCTGACCGCCATCTGCGTCAGCCACAGATTGATATCTTGCGTCCCCCAAGACAACAAGCGGTTTTCTTCCATCTTATCCCGGAACTTCTCATCATAGTTGAGCCATGCCCAACCATCATGCACTTGTGCCGCCTCTAAAATGGAATCCGCATAGGCGAGGAGCATCCCGCAATGCTCCGGGTGCGAATGCCCCCACACACTAGCCAAGCTTAAAAAAGCTCGCGTCCAGTTCACCACGTTCTGCGCCGCTCTCCGCACCCTCCCCGCCTTCTCGTCTTCCTTCCGCTTCCTCCTGCTGTCCCCCGACCGCTTGCGGCCCTCAAGCAGACGAAAAATATCTATATAACACCGTCGCAGAATCTTACGCCTCAGCTTCTTCGGCATACCCTCCCATAACTCCGAATACGCCACCACGGAAGGCGTGGACGAGGCTCCGCTCGCTCTACCCTCGGGCCCCTGCGATTCCTGCCCCTTCTCCCCGCCCGCGATCGAAGAATCCGACGAGGAAGCAGTGGAGGAGGAGGAGGAAGTCCCCGACCTGCGCCGTCTGAGACAAGGATGCCTCCTCTTCCTCCTCGCTTTTTTACCCCCCCTTCCCCCGCCGACGCCCCAGCCCCGACCTCCCCGCCCAAATCTCCCACCAACTCACCTGCTGCTCGCACCGACGCAGTAGCCTCTGCGCCGACCGACCGCGCCTCCAGCTCTACTTGCGCTGCTGCTGACGTCCTCTCACTCAACCCCTCCAGTGGCACCGCACCCGCTGGCCTCGAACCACCGAAACTCGGACCCCCGGTGTACTGCCATCCAAAAGGTACCTGCGGGGAAAACACAGGAAAAGGCGACGGGGGCCCCCCCCTGGCCCAAGGGGGCTGCCACTCTCCCCACCACTCCCCCCCGAAGTACCTTGTCCCCCCCCTTGCCAGTGCTCCCATGAAGGCGGATATGCACACCCCGCTACTCCCGCCCTGTTCCCGGGGCCCTCAGGCACCGCACTCTCGGCAGCCCGCACTTCACCCAAGGCAGGCACCCCTCCCCCTACCGGAGGTAGCCCCGCATCGGGCGCTCACCTTTCTAGAGTGCCACCAGGCCCCCCGCCCAATTCCCCTGACCCCCCTGACCGCCCTTCCGGGCTCAGGCGGTCCGTAATCCGCATCGCGCCTCCCTGCCCCCCCTGCCCCTACGGGCCGGGCCTGCACGGGCCCCCCCGCACCCCGCCCCCTCTCTCCCGCACGTGTTCCCCTACTGCCCCCCCTAGCCTCTCCCCGGGTCGCTGGAAGACTGGCGCCCCTTGGCCCCCCCTTCGCTCTACCCCCTTTTTTCCCCCTTTGGGCAGACCTAGACAAATCCTCACCAGGGGCCCCCCCCGCAGCCCCCCTTCCTTGCCCCCTTCTTGGTCCGCCGCTCGGGATCCTCCCCCGCCCTTTTCCAGGCCACATGGCTCACAGTCCTGCTACTGCGAGGGGCTGCCTGTGGCCCTATATAACAGCTAAAGCTGTATTTATCTTTTTTTTTTTTTTTTAATGAACTTCGGGCTGTGTTAGATATAGTATAGGTTATTATTTTATTTTATTTTATTTTTTTTTTAAACCTGCAGTCCCCCGCCCCACGGAGACTTTCAGACCCCCCTCCCCCCCCAACCCTTGCCTATCACTCCTCTGGCCCAGCACACCCCCACAGCCCTCCCCCCTCGTTTGGGTTTTTCGTTTTTATTTATTTATTTTTTTTTTGGTTTGTAGTTAGTTTTTTTTTTTTTTTTTGATACCCCCCGGCACCCCCCGGGCAACGACGACGGGCTTCTGTCTCCACGGACCCCTAACTGCCTTCCCCCCACCACGCGGTACCTGGAGCACCCTCATGCTGCAACCAGACGCGCCTGGCTCCGACCTGGAAAAGGCCGGAGCCACGGCGCGTCCCCGCACTCGCTCGGGCTGGTCCCGCCTTCCCTTACGCCCCATTGGCTCCCCCTGCCTCCTGGCAACCTACAGGAGCCAATGGGGCGTCCAGCACCGCACCGGCTCGCCCCCTCTACCCCGCCGACGTCACGGCCCCCTGAGAAGGGGGGGGGGATCGCGTCCTCGCCGCCCCCCCGGTTACAAGGGGGCCGCGTGCACTAGCTCCGCGGCCCTGAACTTACTGTTGTGTACTAGTTACTGTATAACCTTGTTCTATATAAATTACTTTGACCTAGTGAAAAGCGGTATATAAGCCCTGCTAAATAAGGTGAGTAACAAAATTTGTAAAGAAATGAATACATTTTACCTATGAATTTTGTGCCAATTTTCAGAGAAAGTACAGGCATACTTTCACTTTGAAAATTGTTGAAAGAAAAAGTATGTGCAGACACTTTCACCTGTTTTGTCTTTCCAGCACTATAGAAGTTGCCTCCTCTTCGGACCTAATCCTGGGACTATCTGAAACAAAATGCAATTGGAGCAACTCACATCATCATATTTGGTGGAAAGTTTTCAAACAGTCCATTTCCCTAGCTAAAATACTTCTGCCCTCAGAAATTGCTTTGAAAATTGCTCTTCTGTAAAGCAAACCTCCCTGTGAAAAAAAATCGAGAGTGTTTTTTTAAACTTACAGATAATGCCATTCTTGATAACACGTTAGCATCTCTAGAGAAGGAGGAAATTAATAATGCTGGCCACTTGAGGGAGTTGGTGTGTTGTCCTGACAATACTGTGAAGCTGATTTTTTCGAGAGTGGAGGAATCACAGGCGCTTGGAAGCTATGTGAATAAAGGCAGTGGGTCTTATCCAACTACCATTTCTTATTGCCATGCTGCTTTCTGTTTACTCAATGGTGAAATGAAATTTGCTTAAGACATTGGCAAAGTAAACAAAGTGGTAAGGATTTTTTTGAAATTAGAAATTATTTTGAAAAGCACTTTTTTCAAAAAAGTTTTTTTTAAATTAAAAATGTGTACAACTGCAGAGTACACAGAGAAAATTTAACACCCTAAGTCAAATACATTGGGTTTTATTCATTCAATATAAATTTGGCAAATTTGGTCACTAATGACTGTCATACATGCAGCTATGCATGAAAGAGTCTACAACAAATGAACGGGATGATATTTAAATTTCCTGGTTAATGTTTTTTCTAAAATGCCTGCCGCAGAGTTTAAATAAAAGAGTCAGCACCACCATCCAGATCGCGAGTGTTGCTGAATATATGTGTGTGTGGACCACTCAGCGCCAGAAACCTCTGGAAAGTGGCAATATTGACTCTGCTCTCCAGATAACTATCTGGATATACTTAGGATAGCTTTTTTGCTGACCTAAATTGATCCAGATAGCAATCCACAGCGTGGACTCAGTATATCGCTGCTTTCCAGATGACTTGGTGCTCTGCCCATGCATTAGCATGGCTTCATCTGGATAGTACTGAGGTGGTCTGTAAGGCTATTCAGGGCTGCCGTCTTTGTAGTGTCACTGAATATACTTGGATAGCAATTGCCAGTACAAATATCTGGATAACAGCTGTTATTATCTGGCTATTTGCTGTTGTATATCAATCCAACAAAGAATATTTGTCATGGTTTGGGAAAAGATTTTTGGGGCACACAGAAAGAGTCAGTACAGATGCTTTGTTGATGACCCCTGCTTCCTGAGCTCTCTTCACAGGCCTACCTACAAATACCTAGTCGCCCAAATACATATACCTTCCCAGGCCCTTGGATCCAGATATATTTACCTCTGCTTGAGATAGAAGAATGACTGTATAAACAGTTGCCATTGTATGCTTTTGGCAAATTATCACACACTTATAAATCAGTATTCCCGTTTTCTCAAACAGTAACAGTCTTATTCCAATAACATCTTTGTCTTTTTCTCTCTCTAATGGAAATATTTCTATTTTTGTTCTTTTTAATGATTTTTCTTAAATGTCCTACATTCTCTTAAACATCTATAAAGTGAAAAGTCTGACTGGTCCTTTCATCCTGCGAGGACAGTATCACATACTTCCTCTGTTCTATAATCAAACAATACAAGCTACTGTAGAAGGCATCTTGCTTACTGCATGGACCACTAGCCTGAGAAACAACCCGAAACAAAAAGGCAGACTAAGGGGGTTTTACTAAAGGGTGGAAGCTGACAATGTGCGTTCTGGCACATGCTGAATGTGCATTGGGATACACATTGCCAACTAGTGCGGTGCTATGATAGCATGGGATAATTCCCATGCTATCTGACTTTTGTTAGGGTGAAAGCGGAGAGTGTTTAGGTTTATGGACATCTGCCCTTCCTTTGGCCACAAGTCCTAATCTTCTGCTAGAAATCTCTGGTGTACTTACCTTTTGAAACTTAGGATGAGGTACATGAGTCAAAAGTATCTGTGGACTTTGTTCTAAAGTACTTAAAAATTACCCTCTTAAGGCCTAACCGTAGGTTTTAATGGACGTCTTTCCCCTTTTCCAGTCCTTTCCCAAGTAGATAAAGTTATCATTTTTAGCTCTGCAGTAAGGGAGGGGGAGGGACCCTGGAGCTGAAACTTTGGAGTATACAGTCTCTCCATCCCACACTGTTTCCACTGACTGATTCCTGATTAGGGGCAAGAACCTCAGCTGTGCTTGCTCAGGCAAAACGTTCCCTGGTATTTTTGATCTAACTGATGTATAATAACGGTAAGGAGAATAGCACAGTGCAGGGTCTGAGTGTGCAGGGTTCAGTGTTATGAAAGCTTCAATGTTGCCCCATCTGAACTTAGTTATCTGGGTTAAAGGGGGATTTTACCAGGCTTAAAGGCAGATTTTAGATAGACCGGGAGACAGTAATTCAGATATCAAGGTTGCGACACACACAGTTCCACAAGGATTTTAGAAAAGACTCTGCCAAATGTGGAACCTTTTCTAGAATACATTGAAGGAAGGGCAGAAGTGCACGTGTACAGTATTTACCAACACATAGAGCCATTTTACAATTGTACATATGGGGAAAAGTGCCAACATTTGCATGTGTAAACTGGTAAGTGCTGACACACATGTAAGTTGGTATTTTGCAATCCTATATGTTTTAATGCCACCAATTGACCACATAGGCTGCTAGCATTCATTCATTTCAGTTTGGAAGGGGAAATGAACAATGGGGGATGAAGAAGGATAACCCCCTTAATTCCTCCTGTAGAGGTGGCCGAAATGAGCACTTTTTAAAAACCTGTATGTGCCAGGGATTTATTTACATTCTCTTATATACTGCACTATTCTGCATCAGTGCGGTTTACATTGAACAAACTGAAATTACAATGAACAGGGCATTATAACTTGGAGATAACTATTTTACAGGGAACATGGGCTATGGAGAGTTAAGTGGCTTGCCCAAGACCACAAGGAGTGCTTGTGGGACTAGAAACCCCAGTCCTTCCAGCCCAAGGTTGCTGTCCTCTAGTTGGATTTGAACCCCCAACCTTCCGGCCTGAAGTACCTTGCCCCCAACCACTAGGCCACTCCTCCACTCCAGCTGTAAATCCTGATGTGGAAAATTCTGGCTGTCATTTGCATTCACTATATGAAATGGGAAATATATGTGCAGATTTTTTACCCGGCTAGGCAACATCCTAACCATACCCTTGATATGCTTCCTTGCAATTTCTATGTATTATGGACATCCTGATATAAATTTAGCCCTTTATAAAATTGCTTACATTTCTATGCCATTGCTATGTGTAAATGCTAGATTTCCCAAGTGGAAGTTATGAATACATTGGCTCCCACTGGCTAGCTGGATCAGATACAAGACAATAATAGTTTTCAAAATAATCCATAACATCTCAGCACCCTGTCTGGAATCTACAATATACACAGCTGTAAAGGACAGAGAAGCGCGGAAATGCCGGCAAAAAAAAGTTAGCTCTACCAGCTGAGTTAACGAAATGCAACCAGGAAACACGGAAAAGAGCATTCTCATCGTATGCACCAGGCTTCTGGAACATCCTCCCTACAGAACTAAGAATAATCCCAGATCTCAGAAAGAAACTAAAAACTCATCTATTCAAAGAGCACTTTAAGGACAAAAGATATTATACCCTGCAGTTAACAACACAGCTGTATATAGGTTAAAAATGTAATTTGTTATAATTATATTATGTTTTGTTAAGCACTGTTCTATGCAAAGTTAAAGTTCCCTGTGTCATGTAAACCACTTTCATTTCCTGATCAAACGGTATAAAAAAAAACGGTTAAATAAATAATAGAACTATAGGGCCAATATTCAGCTGTGGTGACTAGTGCTGCTGAACACTAAACCTGCATATTGAGTACTGGGGCCATATCCGGCTACCGGCATTGAATTTTCGGGTCATCCACCGAAGCAGGAAGCTAATCGGGCAGCAGCAATATTCAGCTGCTGCCTGGATAGCTTCAGCAGCAGATGTTCGGACAGCCTTTGCTGCGCCTGACTTTCACTGCCGAGAGATAACTGGGCAGCGTTGACCGGTTATCTCCAGGTACCACACACAAAACGCCCTGATGCTAACTGGTTAGCTTCGGGACATGTAGCAGCAGTACCCATTCATATTCAGCGGCACTAACTGTGTTCGTGCGTTGAATATCCCACTTAGTGGCTGCCAGCTTGACCCTGCATATGCTACCTGCATCTTTCACCTCTTGGCCCCATAGGGCCATCTCTGTTCTGCAGCTACCCTCTTACTGCCCCTTCCAAATGCCCTCAATGCCCTTCCTCCATTCTCTGTGCTTCCACTTTCACTACCACATCTCTTCATCACTTTTTCCCACCTCGCACTCTGTCCCATCCCCCTCACTCTGCTTACAGCAGATTAATAAACAATCCATTAAAAGACCTCAGGGATTGCCTTATCCAGTACCACTGGCATAGAAGCCCTTAAAGAAGAGGAGGATCCATCTTACTTTAGGTTCAGAAAGATCTCACATTGTGCATTGCAGATGCCTGCCATGTTCTGCTCTGCTACGAAATGTAGTCATATATTTGGGCCTTTTATTAAAGCAAATTAAGCAGCTGATGTGGGAAATAGCACATGCTACTGCTAGCGTGGGCCTGTGCTAATAGTTAGAGAGAGATTTGATAAGGAGCTCCCTAGATTTACATGTGAACATTGTGTGGAAATCTAGATATTTTAGTCATATATGCGTGCTAAGTGGCTGCATGTGTGCTCAGTGCATGATGGTAGGCATATGGAGGGGTTGGTTCCGAGGATTCTGTTGCCTCACCCGCCACATCACTCTCTGTGATTTGCAGCAGAGGGCCCACTGGTTCAGGCGTCCTGCAGGGCAAGGTTGTGCAGCGTGCAGGGGAAATGTCCCACGCTTTGGTAGGGGTGTAAAGCAATCACTCTGAGCTGTCCAGGGACCTGAATCCATTTTTTAGGATTCTAAATATCTGCTTGATTACATTCCTGGTCTGTTTGTATACTCTGTTGTTGTGTTCAGCTTATCAGCCAGGTCTTTTGAAAATACAAAAGTATTTTAACCCAGAAATATTTTGAACCCCTAATTAACAGGTCCAAATGGAGAACATAGTTTTCTTAGGATAATTTTCAAAGTTGATGTGCATACACACTTTTGCTTGAAAAGTGGCAAAGTACATGCAATTCCCCCAGTAGTGCATAATTTTAACAGGACACAGATGCTTGTGTTCTACTTATTTTACATAAGCAACATGAGGGTAGTTCTATAATGGCACACTTGAAGCACCTACCTACATGAGCCCACCCAGCACGCTGATCCTATAAAGTAAAACCTGTGTGTGCTTTGCTTTATAAAATAGGGCGTATATGGCCCCCAGTTCATGTATAATAGGCATGAGCACTTAACGCTTGCTCCATGCAGGTGTAAGTGCCCATGAAAAGAGTTTGGAAAGCATGTGCATATGTGATAGTATGCTATAACAACGTAGATCAACGTAGGACAAGCTTTCCACCAGCTCCAGACATAGCCTAAGCGGCAACAGAACACAAACACCGTCAGCAAAGTAGGTACGATAGAACACCATATGGAACACACTAAGCCAGGCACCACCCTTACCTAGGGAGCTTACCCAGAACATAGTTGTCTCGATCATGCATAAGAGCCATAGATGTTTACACATGCCTCTACAGTACCTCTCATCACAGGTCAATGGAAGTCACCCGTACGCTCCACCATGACCACGCATCGCACTCCAACACACCAAAAAAGCCAAGCCAAAGGAAAGCCCACAGCCCCAACACCTAAAATGTGCCCTCATAAATGCACGCTCAATCCGCAGGAAATGGCCGGTGATCTCTGACCTGATACCCCTCTATGACCTCGACATACTCCTGATCACAGAGACATGGCTATCCAGTGACGACGCAGTCCTCCTCAACCACCTTTTACCCACCAACTTCTCAACACACAGCTGCCATAGAGATAGCAAAAGGGGTGGAGGAGTACTCATCCTCTCCAAAACTGACCTCCAATTCCGCCTCATCAACACAACCAGCACAATGAATCTCGATACAGTTACCATAGCCAACAAATACTGCTCCATCAACCTAATGTACAGAGCACCATCAACCTCCCCTGACGAACTCTCAACGATAATCGACCTTGCCTGCAACGCCTTGGACCCTCGCACCCCAACCTGGCTACTAGGGGACTTCAATCTGCCTGCAACGCCTTGGACCCTCGCACCCCAACCTGGCTACTAGGGGACTTCAATCTGCCAACCCTGCAGGACACACAAGCCATAGCCTTCCTCGAATCCCCTCAAGGAACTAGGTTTCCAGCAATTAATCAATGAACCCACTCACGTAAAAGGAAACATATTGGACCTGATATTCGCCCCACAAACAGCCTTTGAAAATGCCCACGTCCCTTCGCCATCCTTCACCGCGATACCATGGTCCGATCACAAGCTAATCAACTTCCAGATACCAGTATCGGGCCACCACCAGAAGTACTCCAGAAGCCCGAGTAGCACCACCAGGACACCATCACGGAGTTTCCGGCCTTTTGACAAGGAAACTATCCTGACCCAATCCCGCTCACTCCTTGCCCTGACAACACCCAACCTCGATGAGCTGATCTCCAGCTGGTATAATAGCCTCAGTACCATTGCACAATGCCCTCCATCAAACAAGCCTCCAAGGAAAGGAGCCACTGCATCCTGGTACTCCAGTGAGTTAAGAACATCTCTCCTCTGCCTAAGGAAGCTCGAAAGATGCTGGCAGCGTTTACACTTCTCGGCAGACCAGAAAGCATGTAATAGTCACCTGGCAAAACACCGTGAGGCAATCACAGGGAAAATAAGGCAATTCCACACCGATACTCTGAAATGCTCACTAAGCAAACCACATGACTTATTCAACCTTGTCAAGAACCTAACAAAAGAACCGGGACCGGAACAAACAAGTATGATTCACCCTCAAGAATTCGCAGATTTCCTGCAATCAAAGCTATGCCAGACCAACAAGTCCTCAGTACCCACCACCGCCCAAGAACCAACATACACAACACCACTGACCACCTTCTCCACCCCGTCCAAGAAGCACATCGAAGACACAATTGCCTCGATCAACACCTCCACGGCACAGACGGACCCCTGTCCTGCCTTCTGGATAAAAGAGCTACGTAGCGAATTCAGCCCGTTCATAGCCAGACTCATGGACCTGTCTTTCGCAACCGGCTCGTTCCCCCAGACTTTTCCCCACTGACAGACTGCTTCGACGCAGTGGCCAACTGGCTCCAGACCCAAAACCTCCGAATACAGCACAAGAAAACAGAAGTTCTGTTTGTCATGAAGAACCAAGAATTCATCCCTCCAGTCTGCCTAAAAGTCAAGGAAGCAGAGCTACAAACCAAGTCCACAAACCGATACCTTGGGGTCACCTTAGACCAACGCTTAGACATGAAAGCGCACATTAGCAACATGGTAAAAGCAGTCTATCATAAGATCCGGACACTCAGACACTTACGCTCCTTGCTAGAACCAGACGACTTCTGGACAATCTATCAAGCACTGATCATCCCACATTTCGATTACGCAAATGCGATTCTACAAGGGCTTCCACGAGCCACGCTGTGTCCACTCCAGCTAGCAATGAATACCGCAGCCCGAGTGCTACATGGCGCCTCCAGGCGTGACTATGTGATGCCCATCTTGAAACAGCTCCATTGGCTCCCTATCCACAGCAGACTCACCTTCAAGACCCTACTGCTGACCTTCAAGGCCATCAACGGGCTCTCCTCCGCCTCACTCACAGAGCTCACCCACATGACTCCCCCCAACAGGGCCAGAAGATCTGCAGCAATAAACACACTGTTAATCCCTAAGACAGTAACTCAATGCACCCAGGCAACAGTAAACAGGACATTTAAATTCTGCGCACCCAGATGCTGGAATGCCCTACCACCTGACATCCGGGCAATCCCTGACCTAATACAATTCAGGAAGGCTTTAAAACACCACCTCTTCCTCAAACACTACCTAGACGTAGGTGTACCAACAACCATCTCACCTACACCAACACACCATCATTAATCTGATATGAAGCCTATATGTAAATAGTTACCCCAGTTTATCCAAGTTTTAAGCACCTGTTTATTGTAAATACGGAACAGTCCCCTGTACCGTCTAAGTTTCTGTTTCATGTAAACCGCACTGATGTCGAATAGCGCGGAATAAAAAAGACTGTAAATAAATAAATAAAAAATAAAATAACCTACATGTGTATCCCTGCGCTCCGCCTCTGCTCGACCCCGGTTCCACAACTGTGCACACCCACCCCACAGACACATATGATGGCATATATACACGTATTTACAAAATAGTGAATAGACAATGTGCGCGTGTATGTATATAAATCACTAGAATACTGTGACTTATGCATGCAGAAGGTGCCTACCTTTGGCCACCATCTTTATGGAATCACCCTCCATATGTAACTTTTAGGGATTTGCATTTGTTGATGTGAATTCAGTTCACTCGGGCATCAAACTTAATGTTTGTGTGTACAAATACGTACAAATTAAAGAGCATACAACTGATCTGTGCACGTAGAAAGCTTTAATATGCATACAATGTAACAAAGTAACATAGAATATGATGGCAGATAAAGCATAGTTACTCACCTTAACTGGTGATCTCCGGGAACAGCAGGAATTTAGTCCTCACATATGGGTATCGTCGGTACCGACGGAGCCTGCGCGGGAACGCTCCCCAGCATCCAATCAGAAAGCTTTTGGGAGCATCCCACAGCGCCTGCATGCTGCCTTCCTGCCTTTCCCAACTGTCTCTCTCCAGTTGAGTTTTAAAGCTGAGACAAAGAGAGAGAGAGGGAAAGGAAAGAGAGAGAGATAGAGAGATACAACTCCTAGGGGAGGTGGGTGGGTTGTGAGGACTAAATTCCTGCTGTTCCCGGAGATCACCTGTTACAGGTGAGTAACTATGCTATCTCCAGGAACAAGCAGGAATCTAGTCATCACATATGGGGACTCCCTAGCTTTGGGTGCCAGGGAGAGACCCCAAAAGTTGTGTGTCCCTGAGAAGGGCTCCACCTCCCCCCATGGATCTCTGGCATCCTATCAGGGATGGTGGGTAGGAGTTGATTAAGTATGGACCAGGTGTTTGAGAACTGTCTGACCAAACAAGGCATCCTGGCGGGAGTCCTTGTCCAAGCAGTAATGGGCTGTGACGGTATGAACCGAGGCCCAAGTGGCTGCTCGACAGATGTCATCAATAGACACAGAGTTCAGATGAGCCATTGAGGCTGCCATGGTTCTCACATTGTGAGCTGTGACATGGCCCTCCAGAGAAAGGTTCTTACTCTGATAGGCGAAAGAAATACACTGAGCAATCCAGTTGGATAGTGTTCTCTTGGAGAATGGCAGTCCCAAATGAGAAGGGTCAAAAGCAACAAAGAGCTGAGAAGACTTTCTATGTTGCTGTGTCCTCTGTAGATAAAAAGCCAGAGCTCTTTTACAGTCCAGGGTATGAAGATTCCTCTCTGCACTTGATGCATGAGGTCCTGGAAAAAAGACAGGTAGGTAGACCTCCTGGTTGAGGTGAAAAGGCGAGACCACCTTAGGCATAAAGTGTGGATGAGTCCTTAGGACTACCTTGTCATGATGAAACCTTGTATAAGGTGGATTAGCTACTAGTGCTTGCAACTCACTAATGCAGCGTGCTGAGGTGATTGCAATGAGAAAGATAACCTTCCAAGAAAGAAATTTCAAGGAGGTGGTAGCTAAGGGTTCGAAAGGTGGCTTCATGAGCTGCCCAAGAACCAGATTCAAGTCCCATGCCACCGGAGGTGGTCTAATGGGAGGCTTAGTTAGAAGAAGGCCTCTCATGAATCTTGCTATAAGAGGATGAGAGGAAATAGGTTGTCCATTTAGAGGTTTAAGAGAAGCTGCAATAGCACTCAAATGGACTCTTACTGAATTTGTCTTAAGGCCTGCATTAGACAAATGGAGAAGATACTCCAGTAAAGATTCTAGAGGTATAGCAAGGGGGTTAAGACCCTTTTCTGAACACCAAACAGTGAACCTTTTCCACTTGAAAGCATAAGAACGTCTAGTGGAAGGTTTTCTAGAAGCATAAAGAACATCTTTCACCTGCTGGGAAATATGAAGATCTTGGAGATCTAGGCCTTCAGCAACCAAGCCCTGAGATGCAGGGACTGGGGATTGGGATGCCATAACATTCCGTTCTCCTGAGATAGGAGATCTGGAGCAGACCCTAACTCCAGGGAGGGAGCTTGAGAGAGATGTAGAAGCAGAGGGTACCACACTTGCCGTGGCCAATGTGGTGCTATGAGAATCATTTGGCCTCTGTCTCTCTGAAGCTTGAAGAGGGTTTTGGGAATTAGGGGAATGGGTGGAAAGGCATACAGGAAGTCTTGACTCCAGTGAAAGAGGAAAGCATCCTTGGCCTGAGCTCCTGGAGCCGGAGTTCTGGAACAGAACCGGGGAAGTTTGGCATTCCATGGACTTGCAAAGAGGTCTATGTCCGGGGTTCCCCAAAGTTGAAAAATCTTGGCCACCTGGTCTGCGTGGAGAGACCACTTGTGTGGAAGAAGAACTCGACTGAGTCTGTCTGCCCAAGAGTTTTGAACGCCTGGAAGATATACTGACAGATGGATGTGATGCTTTCTGGCGAGGGCCCACAGTCATAGAGCTTCATTGCAAAGCGACAGAGAGCCTGTTCCCCCCTGTTTGTTCACATAGAACATGGCTACTTGATTGTCCGTATGGATAAGGACTGTCTTGTTGCTGAGCAGGGTGTGGAACACTTGCAGAGCAAGGAAAATTGCTCTGAGCTCCAAGAGATTGATATGTAGACAACTCTCTTGTGGAGTCCAAGTGCCCTGGGTGGAGAGGTCTTGTAGATGAGCTCCCCAACCCATTGGAGAAGCATCTGTTGTAAAAGCTGCTTGTGGTAGAGGTTGCTGAAAGGGGGACCCAACAACAGATTTTGAGTGGATTTCCACCATTGGAGAGACAAAATGAGATGACTTGTGTTTGCTATTCTGTCTGACAGGCAACCTGATGCCTGGGTCCATTGGGTGGATAAAGTCCACTGAGCTGCCCTCATGTGAAGGCGAGCATATGGTACCACATGCACGATGGATGCTATGTGGCCTAGCAACTGCAACATTTCTCAAGCAGTTAAAAAGGGCTTTAGGGCTGCATGAGAAGCTAACTGCACCAAGCGAAGGCAATGGGCTTGGGGAAGGTAGGCCCTTGACTTTGTGGTATCCAGCAGGGCTCCTATGAACTCTAGAGATTGAGTAGGAGTTAGACTGGATTTTGGGATGTTTATGACCAGCCCTAAATACTGAAGGATACGCATTGTGCAGGATAGAGAAGTCCTGGCCTCTGATTGTGTTGGAGCTCGAATGAACCAGTCGTCCAAGTAAGGGAAGACGAATATTCCCAGAGTGCGTAGAAATGCTGCTACTACAGCCATGCATTTCATGAACACCCTTGGTGCAGAGGCCAGACCAAAAGGAAGCACCCTGTATTGGTAGTGCTTTCCTTGAAACAGGAACTGAAGGAACCTTCTGTGGGTTGGATGGATGAGAACATGGGTGTACGCATCCTTGAGATCTAGAGAACAAAGCCAATCCTGACTCTGAAGGTATGGAAGCAGAGCTCTGAGAGAAATCATTTTGAATTTCTCCTTGACCAGGAATTTGTTCAATTCTCTGAGATCTAAGATAGGTCTGTATCCCCCTGTTTTTTTTGGGATAAGAAAATAAGGGGAATAGAACCCTGTGCCCTGTTGAAGAAGAGGCACTTCTTCTATTGCCCCTTGGGCAAGAAGGATGGTAATCTCCTGACCTAACAGATCGATGAGAGAGGTCGGAGAATTGAACTGCTTCACTATTGTGGAAGGGGGCATGCTTGAAAAATGAAGTTTGTACCCCTCTCTTATGATGGAGAGTGTCCAATGCTCTGCTGTTATTTGCCCCCATCTGGGAGCAAAATGGCATAACCTTCCTGGAATGGTGGATGGTTCTGGTCCTTCCAGAGCCAGAAAGGCTAAGTTCTCTAGCAGAAAGTCAAAGGCCCTGAGGAGGCTGAGGCTGCTGAGCCGGTTGAGGCCTAGCAGCCTTTGCTTTCTTCTGTTTGGGTGGTTGCTGACGTTTGGTTGAAAACTGACCTGCAGAAGATGCCTGCTTACCATAAGCAGGATAAAATCTCTTCTTCTTAGAAAAAGGTGTTTTCTTGAGCAACTTTTTCCTAACAGGATCAGCAGTAGACTTGGGTAGTCTATCCAAAGTGGAATTTTCAGCATCCATCTCATTGGCTTTTTCTTGCCAATCTTTACCAAACAGGTTCTCACCAGTACAAGGGATATTTCCCAATTTATCTTGTACCCAGAGCTCTAAATCAGATGCTTGGAGCCAAGCAATTCTACGTGCACCTATGGCAATAGCCGAAGTTCTGCTTATACATTCAAAGCAGTCGAAGGCTGCACGGTTGGAGAATTTAGAGACATCTTGGGCATGTTTGAGCCAAGTGAGAAACTCCTGCCTTTTATCCTCAGAGATGAAAGGACTTAAAGTCTGTAGATGATCAGTAACTTCCTTTAGGAACATTCCCATGTAGAGACTATAGGAACTGATTCTTGCAGCAAGCATGGAAGCTTGAAAGACTCTACGTCCAAAAGCATCCAGAGTTCTGCATTCACGTCCTGGTGGATTAGAGGCATGTCTTTTTGCACTTCTAATCCTTCTCATAGCAGATTCCACCACAATGGAGTGGTGGGGAAGCTGAGTTTTATGGAAACCAGGGCAAGGAGGGACACGATACATGGTATCTAACCTACGAGAATGAGGAGAGGTGGTAAGTGGTGTTTCCCACATCCTCAGCATGAGATCATATAAAATCTCATGAATGGGTAGGGTAGCTGCCTCCTTAGGAGTTTTGGGATATTGTAAAATATCCAACTCCTTGGCCCTTGGCTCTGTTTCAGGGGTCACAGTGATGGACAGGCTCCGAGCCACCTCTCGGATGAAGTTTTGGAAAGACATGTCCTCTGGAGAAGACATCCTGCATTTAGGGGAGGAGGACTCCTGTGGAAGCATCATCGCTGCATCGACAGTACTTTCAGAATCCTCAGATTCTTCTAAGGAATCGAAGTATCGCCTGTCTGGATGCTCTTGCAGAGCCCGATACCCGTACCGAGGAAAATCGGTATCGGGAATAACCGGTACCGGGGAATCGGTACCGGCAGGCATCGAAGGACAGGGTACCGGCATAGCAGGTGTCGACACCGATGTCGATGCTATCGGTAACGGTTGCGATACCGATACCGATGCCGGTGCCGGTACCGGTGGAGTTGCCTGTCATGGTACCAAGGGCGTCGATGCCACAAGGAAAGCCGCTAGACTGCGTTCTATGGACAGAATTCTCTGGTCCATAGACGCTGCCAATGCCTGGAGATCGGTACCAGAGGAAACTGCCGGTACCCCAGAGCATGGCACCAGGAGATCTGTCGAGGCCGAGCCATCGAGAACATCCAGGAACCCCGATGATGGTGCTTTGGAAGCCAAAGCCTCCCGCCGGGGTAATTTTGCCGGTGCAGAATCCTCAAGGGCAATGCCAGAGGCATCTCGATGTTTAGAAGGAGATCTACCCTTTGAGGACCGGCTAGACTTATGCTTAGTTACCTGAGATCCACGGGAAGAAGAAGAAGCCCTGGAAGACGTCGATGCCACCGAAGCTGCATCAGAGGGAAACAGGGTACTGAGCTTAGCAGCTCGGTTCTGTCGACCCCTTTTAGACATCATAGCACAGGACACACAATCTGTGATGGAGTGGTCAGGACCTAAACATTTTAAACACCATTCATGGGTGTCGGTGACGGAAATGGTACCGCCACATTTTGTGCACTTTTTAAAACCTGAAGCAGGTTTTTCTATATTAAAGGAATTTCTGGGCCCTAAGGTACCGACGATACCCATATGTGATGACTAGATTCCTGCTTGTTCCTGGAGATAGACCAGTATGTCATCCCTCCCATGCCTTTGTTTAGGGGTGTACTCAATGTTGTGTGCAGATCACCCCTATTTGTTGACATATGAGAAATAGTTAAGTTTATTTTGATTTTCTCCTGTTGTTAATAAGGGATCTACTGTGTCTATCCCATGCCATTTTGAATTCAGTCATTGTATTTGCCCCCATCACTTCCATCGGGAGGACATTCCAAGCATCCACCATCTTTTCAGTTTACCCCGAGCTTCATGTTATGCCCTCTAGTTTTACAGCTTCCCCGTCTTTGAAAAAGGTTTGTTTGTTCATTAAAACCCTTTAAGTATTTAAAAGTCTGTATCATATCTCCCCTCTCCCTCCTCTCTTTTAGTGTATAAATATCTAGCTCTTCAAGTCTCTTCTCATATGTCTTCTTGCACAGGCTCCAAATCATTTTGGTCACCTTCCTTTGAACTATTTCAAGTCTTTTTATATCCTTTGTGAGATATGGTCTCCAAAACTGAACACAATACTCCAAGTGTGGCCTCACCAGCGACTTGTACAGTGACATTAGTACCTCCTCCTCTCTGTATGCAACTCAGCATCCTTCTGGCTTTGGCCACTGCCTTGTCACACTGTTTCACCACCTTGAGATCCTCAGAAACAATCACTTTGAAGTCCTTCTCCTGGTCCGTGCACACCAACCTCTCGCCCCCTATCACATACAATTCCCTTGGATTTCTGCATCATAAGTGCATGACACTGCACTTTTCTTCACATTAAATCTTAACTGCAAAGTATTAGACCAGTGGTTTCCAACCCAGTCCTTAGGTACCCCCAGGCCAGTCAGGTTTTGAGGATATCCACAATGAATATGCATGAGATAGACTGCACACAGTGGAAGTAGTGCATGCAGATCTACCTCATGCATATTCATTGTGGATACCCTAAAAACCTGACTGGCCTGGGGATACCCGAAGACTGCATTGGGAACCACTGCATGAGACCATTCTGGCCTGTAGTTTGTCACTTCTTCTCTATTACCACTTTTGTGAAGAGGTACCACATCAGCCATTCTCCAGTCCTGTGGAACTTCTCCCGTCTCCAAGGATCTATTAAAAACATCCTTTAATGGCCCTGCCAGCACCTCTCTGATCTCTTTCAGTATCCTTGGTTGTATCCCATCCCTTCCCATGGTCTTGTCCACTTTCAGTTTTGGAAGCTGTTCAAACATATCATCTTCTGTGAATGGTGTGGTATCTACTCCATTCTCATTTGTATATTTGTCAATCACATGTGGTCCTTCTCCAGGATTTTCTTTATTAAAAATAGAACAGAGGTATTTGTTTAGCATTTTTGCTTTTTCAATGTCACTTTCCATGAATCCGTCCTTGGCACTTTTGAGTCTTGTAATTCCACCTCCGATCTTCCTCTTCTCCCGAATTTACCTGAAAAAAGTTTTGCCTCTATGCGTCACATCTTTAGCCGTCTTTTCTTCTGCCTTTGATTTTGCTTTCCTTATTTCTTTTTGTCTTTTTTAGTTTGATCTTGTATTCTTTTCTGTGTTCTTCTGTTTGTGAATCTCTGAATTTTCTGAAAGCTGTGTTTTTTTGCCTTTATTTGTACAGCCACTTCTTTGGAGAACCAAATAGTTTCCTTTTCCTCTTGTTTTTATTTACTTTCCTTACATATGTATCTGTTGCCCCTTTATTGCCTCCTTTAGTTTACCCCCACTGCAATTCCACTTCCCTTATCTCCTCCCACTCTGACAACTCCTCTTTCAGGTACTTGGCCATTTTACTAAAGTCAGTGTTTTTGATGTCTAGGACTTTGAGTTTGCTGTGATTGGACTCTGCCTTGGATTTTATCTCAAACCAAACTGTGTGATGTTTGCTGCTGCCCATGTGGGCAAATTTGACACGCTATCTCCATTGGTGAGTAAATCCAGCATTGAACTTTCCCTGGTCGGTTCCATCACCATTTGTCTAAGCAATGCTTTTTGGAAGGCATCCACAATCTTTTTACTTCTTTCTAGATTTGCAAAAGGAATACTCCAATCCAAATTGGGTAGATTAAAGTCATCCAATATGATCACTTCCTACTTCATGGCTACCTTTGCAGTATTAATAATCAAGTCTCTATCCATTTCTTTGGTTTGAGTTGGAGGCCTGTAGACTATACCAGTATGAATAACAGTGCCATCTCCTCTTTCCAACAAAATCCACAGCACTTCTTCCTTTCACAAATATCCCCTGCAATTCAGCAGTTTTAATATTGCTTTTGACTTATAGGGCTACTCCTCCTTTTCTGCTTTTAAATGGGTGTACTTAAAATGAATGTGTGAAAAAAACATGAAAAAACAAACAAAAATGAAGAAAATGTCCAAAAATATAACAAGCCAAATTTTTTGGGACATATACATTCCTAGTACTTTTATTAGGAGTGGAGGAGTGGCCTACTGGTTGGGGCAAGGTACTTCAGGCCAGAAGGTCAGGGGTTCAAATCCCACTAGAGGACAGCAACCTTGGGCCAGAAGGACTGGGGTTTCTAGTCCCCCTGTAAAATAGTTATTTCCAAGTTATAATGCCCTGTTCAATGTAATTTCAGTATCTTCAATGTAAACCACACTGATGCAGAATAGCACAGAATGTAAATAAATGATAAATTTATAAAATAGCCACCCAGAAAGCAGGTTATTTACACCTGCTCCTGGGCAGCACCAAATGATCTAAGTTTCCAAGTCTACGTATATACTTTATAACTTGAGGGGTCAAGTTTTAAACTCCACAGTCAGTGTCCCTTTCATACACCTGCTGTGGCTTTTAAAGTAACACCCAAATATCCAGTGTTTGCTGCTATCTGAATAACTACTACAAACAAAAAACAGAAGTCTTCGACCGCCAATTTATCACATAAAAGAAGGTCAGATTGAGAAAGAGCTATATGAAAAGGGAGGAAAAAACCTCTCAGAGTGCAAATGTTCCTTTCAATCTAAATGTGAGTGGTTCGTAATGTGATCAAACCAAAATATGTGAATGTGTAGAAAAACACAAAACGTGTTACTTAGCTAGCTTCCAGCCGATAACAGCATGAGCCAGCGATATTACTTGCGACCCAGTACTGCGTTTTGAGTTCCAGACTTAGAAGAGTTCTGCAACAGGCATATTCAGTGTGCTTCATGCTCACTCGGCATTAACGCTGATGCTGGAGAAGTGAGAAGGAAGAGGTGAACAGATAGTAGAGGGGGTAGAAGCAAGGGCATATGCGTGGGGAAGGTGGAGACTGAAGGGCAGAAGGATGCCTGCTGGGGTGAGGAAGAGGGAAGACAGGCTATCCTGTACAAATACTGGAGAAAGCTGGAGAGATACTGGGGAAGGAGAGAGAGTATGGGTAAGAGGCGGGGCATGGATACTGGAGCTGAGGAAGAGGCAGGGAAGGGAGAAGGAAGCAGAGGGACAGGTAGGAGTTATCCACTGTAGACTAGCATGGGATTGATGGGGCTTTAAGAAATTAAGTTAAATTCAATTACAAGTAATTTGATTAGATCGAGTCTATAGCTAACAAAACTCACTTTTTATTAAATGGAAGTAATACTGGCAGCTGCCTGTAAAATAGCTGCTCTGCAGCCAGTAGGAGCCCTTACATTTGTAATAGTAAAGTTGGTTAATATTTTCATTAATTTAAATCAAAGGAAAGAGGTTCCTAACAGCAGAAAGCTGATATCTTCATCTTGTGCTGTGTCATGAGATTCCCTTTTTGACAGGAGCGCCAAAAGCCCTGCATTCATAAGCCACTGTTAACACGTTTATAATTTTTACTATTTATCAGTGACATTTCTTTATATGGTAGAAATGAAATGCTGCCTTTCAAAATAGAAATGAAGATTTCCATTTCCTAACCCCCTCCCCCCTCTTGGCAAAGCAATCAGATGGAGCCTAAATAGATGGGGTCTTGTGGACAAAACATTAACAGGGTTCTTTTGTTAAAACAGTGTTCTGATCATGACAAGGTCAATAGAGGAATTGAACAAGGCGTGCTAAGCTAAATGTTTCCAAATTGCACTCCAAGTTGAAAATAGAAAAAGCAAACTTTTAGCCTGTGAACAGACAGAAGCAAACAGAAGCTGGTCTGTACTAAAAACAGGAATGGGAACCAAAGTCAAGACAAGATTTCATTTTTCTTTTGTGTGACAATTAGAAGAAAACCACAAAGACAGAAGCTTCTGATTAAATTCTTAAGGAATGTGACCCAGACGTACGTTTCACTTACACTTTCTCTATGGGTAAAATGTCTTGCTCTTAATTTAAGAAAATATCTGGTTTATAGATATTTAAAAGACTAACATCACACAACCAAGAAATACATATTGAAAGATGGGATTTCATGTATAATACTCAAAGGTTTAGATATATGATCTTATGCAAGAGAAAGATGTGAGTAATCCAAAAGAACAGCTGCAAATATACGAATCAAAGTCATCACAGGCAACGGTTACAATTTTCATTTCTTACGGATCTGATGAAGTAAAGCAAGCAGACAAGCTCTTCCCAAACTATGGATAAAACAATGCAAGCCAAGATGGTTTCTTGTCCTTAGTACCTAAACAAAATAGATACCTGTTGGAAAACTGCCTTTTGCTTTCATGTTGTACACCATCAGAACTGGAAGTCTGATGCTACAAACTGGAAAAATATACTGAGACTTCTCTGCCCCCAGTGCAACCATGACCAGTGGTTCAATTGCCTTCTGCCAGACACATGAAAGTGGCTCCTCTTGCTGCTTTTAAAAATGAAAATACAAGAAGATGAAGGATGCTTTCATGCTCATACAGGAACAAGTGTGGTATGCAGGTAGAGCATGGCACATGGAATTCTTTCAAAGCCCTCTTCATGTGCGTACACAAGTCTGTGTTTGTATTTGCATTTCCTGAGTGTGTGTATATCTTTGTGTTTTGCACATATGTTATATGTATATTTGTCTGTTTCTGTATTGTATGTTTATTGGTTTTGAGTATGCTATTGAGTCAATGCTGACTCCTAGCAACCCAGCAGCCCCTGAGTGACCAGAAGTATATTTACAGGCCTTTCTTCCAAGGCACTAAGGGGTAAAGTGACTTGCCCAAGGCCACAAGGAGTGCCAGCAGGAATCAAACTCTGGTCTCTTAGTCAACAGGCCACTAGGCTAGGCTACTCCTCTATTCCAAGTGTAAGTGTGTGTGTGTACATAGGCAGGTGTGTGTGTTTTTTTATGTGTGACTGTGCATGGTATGTATGCTTCCATGTCTGTGTGTGTGGGTATGGGTATGTTTGTATGCAGAGATGCCAAGGGTAGCCCATCTCAAAGAATGTGATTTACCTCTCCAATGAGTGAGATTGAAGGCCAATGAATGAGGTTTTTCTCACGGTGCATTTGCAGCATAAATTTTGGAAAGATATGCAGGTTTTATTGCTTTGCAGTTGAAGGAGAACCACAAAATTGAGATAGTTAGCTTTCTGTTTTATTTCAGTTTGTAGTTTTTCATTCATTCCCTCCAGAACAGAACTAGGACACTTCCCTTGTAGAGCTTGCCATATGAAAAAAAAAGTCTGACAGTAACAACAAAACCCTACAAAACAAACAACCGACCATTCCGTCACAGGTTTACTAACCCCAGCGGTAGCTGCAGACAGCCGCCGCAAAAATACCCTGCCCATGGGAATAACCCGACATGCAAAATTAAGAGAACCTATGAGGGCCTGCATCTCCTGTAACGTCATCTTCGGGGAGACCATCACATTCGCAACCAATACTCGCAGCCTCGAAACCTTGTCTGCAGGCAATCATGCTATCATCAATTCAGAATCCAACTCCACCCCCAAGAATGTAATGCAAGTCGTCGGGCCCTCTGTCTTCCCAGCCGCTAAAGGTACACCCCCACTCCTGTGCCAACCGCATAAAGCCAGCCAAAACATCCCGGCACTGACTAGACTGCGCCGCCCCCACGAAAAAGAAGTCATCCAAGTAATGCACTACATGACTACTGCCCAACTTCTCGACCAAAGCCCAATGCATGAAAGTACTAAACCGCTCAAAGTAAGCGCAGGATATCGCGCATCCCATAGGCAGGCATTTGTCAAAATAAAATTGTCCCTCAAAGCAGAAACCCAACAAATGAAAAGTGGACGGGTGCACAGGCAACAAACGGAAGGCTGATTCAATATCCGCCTTCGCCATCAAGCAACTCGGGCCCCTATCCCTGACCAAGTCTACCGCTTCGTCAAAGAACGCATAACGCACCGCACACAAATCTTTTGGGATGTGGTCATTAACTGAAGCGCGCACAGGGGATGAGAGATTATGGATTAAACGATACTTCCTGGGCTCCTTCTTCGGTATTATTCCCAAGGGAGATACCACAAAATCCGTAAAGGGCTGCACAGGAAAGGGGCCAGCAACCCGCCCTAACCTGATCTCAGCATCCAACTTTTCTCTTACTATCAGGGCAAAACGTCTAACTGAAGGCAAATTCCCAGCCTTAGCTGCAGTCACCTTACCCACCACCGGAATCGGAAACCCCCATTGAAACCCTTTTCCAATATTACACCGTCCTCCCTCTTGGGATACCGCTGCAACCATGGGCGGAGAACTTGAAGCTTAATCGGTGTAGGAGCCAAGCTCCGCAAGTTCCTATGGCTTAGAGGGTGTGGCATTGGATCCGGCAACCCCTCTCTTAACACATTTAAGGCAGAATGCCCACCGCCACAGACAGAGCAAGCGTGCCGGAATTTACAGTCCGGAAAGGGGCACGAAGATTTGTTGAATCTCCAACAAACATCTCCGGTGCCCCCTCCCCCCGCCGTCCTCTGCACCGTCGGGGGCATGCCCGCTCGAAAGGGCTTCACAGCACCCCCTGCACTGATCAGTCCCCCTCTTTGCCCGCCCACCCCACCGACACCAGATCTAATCGCCATCTGCGTCAACCATAAATTAATATCTTGTGTCCCCCAAGATAGCATCTGGTTCTCCTCCATCTTATCGCGGAACTTCTCGTCGTAATTGAGCCAGGCCCACCCTTCATGCGTAACTGACGCCTCTAAGATAGAGTCAGCGTATGCCAACAGCATACCATACTGCTCCGGGTGAGAGTGCCCCAAACGCTGGCCAATCGTAAAAAGGCCCGCGTCCAATTGACTACATTCCGAGCAACTCTCCGCACCCTACCCGCCTTCTCATCCTCCTTCCTCTTTCGTCTACTGTCCCCTGAACGCTTCCGGCCTTCTAATAACCGAAAAATGTCAATATAACGCCGCCTTTGAATCTTTCGTCACAACTTCCTAGGTACACCCTCCCATAACTCCGAGAAGGCTGCCAACAAAGGCGCTACCCTGCCTATCGCCCCATCCCCGCCAATACCCCTTGCTCTCGGCTCGTAGTGCCCCCTTCTGACGTCGAAGCAGACGACGAGGTGGTGGACGAGGTGGAAGAGGACTCAGATCTCCTACGCCTATGACAAGAATGCTGCCGCTTACGACCTCTATTCTTTCGCCCCATGCCAGCCGTCCCCGATCCGTCCCTCACCGACGCACCTTGGTCGACTACCAACTCACCTGTAGTGCTCTGCGACAGTTGCGTTGAGACACCGATCTCAGGACGCTCCGAAGCCACCAGACCGGCGGCTTCCATCTCCCTTGGCGCTCTGACTTCTGCCTGACTTCCAGCCATGCTCACAGTCGCGGCATTGCCTTGCCGCGACGCACCCCACCATGGACTCCCCACATACTGCCAAATAGGTGGTACCTGTGGAGAGAAAACAGGGAAGGGAGAAGAGACACCCGCCATAGCCCACGGTGGCTGCCAAGCCCCCAGCTACTCAGCACGTGAGGAGCCCTGACCACCCCCTTGCCAATGCTCCCAAGCTGTCGAGGCGCCTCTAAGATCCCCTTGACCTCCCGCAATATCCGCTAAACCCCACCTATCCCTTTCCCCCAATGCACTTAAACCCCCCTCTAGGGAGACCGGATCCCCGCCTAAGCGACTTGCAGACCCCCGCCCAGCCCCTTGCACTGACGAACCGCTGGCTAACCCTCCACTCCTGCTGCCCCTACTGCCCCGAGGCACCCGACCCGCCGCCAATGAATCCATCCCCTGGGGGTTCACCGCACCAGCACTCTGCACCTGAGCCATCTCACCTTCCTGCCCATTGACCCCTCGTCCCTTTTTTTCTGTGCTGGGCCCCCCTGTCTGCCGCGAGCCCCCCTTACCGCCCTTTCCTTTGTTAGCCACTGTCCCCTTGGCCCCCCCTCGCCCTGCCTTCCCTCTTTCTGCGGATCCTCGCGGTCTGCCCCCCTTTCACTGGAGCCTCGGCCAACCTGCTCATTGTCAGCCACAGGGCCAGACCGGACCTCACCTCTAGCAACCCTCTCCACCCTTCTCCCCCTGCAGGGCCCCATTCGTTTGCCTGCACCCCCTTCCATGGTCCTGCAGTAATGTATATGTTCCCACTTTTGATAGGGAAGTTAATGTTTGGTCTCCCTGTTCACTCTCTCCTTTTTATTTTATTTTGTTGTTAACTTGTAGCCCGTAGCAGGCCAAACAAAACTGCACCGGCGTCCCCAACGCCAAAACCGTTACCGGCTCGACAACAAGGGCCGTTCACCCCCGTGCACTCCACCTAACGCCTCCCTCTATCGTCCTCCTTACCCCCCAAATGCACCTGACCCACCGGTAGCCAAGCAAACGAGCAGCGCTCTCAGCACGCGTCCGGCGTCTCCGGCAGCAACCCCGAAGAGGCCGGAGCCATGCCGCGTCCCCGCTCAAATCTCCGACCATGGAATTCTCCCACTCCCATTGGCTCCCGCGCTGCCAAACAACATGCGGGAGCCAATCGGCACGCAGCACAACTGCTCCTGCCCCCCATCCACCGCTCCACGTAACGCCGTGCAGGGCGCGCACGTAGCCGCCCCCCCGGTTAGTGCCGGCCACGAGGACAAGGCCCCGCGGCCTTGCTATTTTCGTAAATCTCCAGTGCTGATGTTAAGAAGAGTTGACAAGCCATCTCTAATCGCCCAATATACAGCTAGATATGTAATGATTGTTCAATCAACATAGATTTTTCAGAGTAGCAACTATTTCTGTGATAAAAATCACGAATCAGTAACCCAACGTTGCGTTTCAAGCCTAAGATTCTCCTGGCTCTTCTTCAAACTGTGTTGCTACTCTGAAAAATCGATGTTGATTGAACAATCATTACATATCTAGCTGTATGTTGGTTAGCCTCAGTCACTGCCCACGACACGCAGTTAACATAGGTGCGTGTAAGGGAGAAGATCGGGGATATTTAGGGGCACTAATCGTGTTAGTATCATTGAATATCCTGCTGAGTGGCATTTCCACAGTTTACAGGGCTGTAAACCGTGTAAATGCCTTTCGAATATTGGGCCCTATATTTTTAGCTACCTAGATAAAGTGATCTATTTGTTCGACATGATCTTTCTTTGGTAAAAATCTGTTATCTTGGATCCTTCAATCTGCTTGAATTTAGGTTACTATACTCTCTTTTAGGGATGTACATTTGTTTAAAACTACTGGTAAACACGACGAATGAAACCATTTTAAATTCAGTTCCTTCAAATGAACCAAATGACCACATGATCAAAAACTCATGTCGTTTTGGATCCATTGTAGTCTATGGGACCAGAAAAACATTATCATACTCTGCTTGGCCAGATAACCACCTCAGGAGAGAAAACAAAAAAGGAGTTCAGAGGAATACAATAGCTTATTAGCTGCAGAGTAGAGAAGTTAAAAATTGAAAAATATAATCAGCCTTAGACAGAAATAAAGCAAATAATAGCACACTCAGGGCTCACTCAGAGGTAGAGAGGGGCTGGGCTGCCTGATTCCATCTGTGTGTCAGCAAAAAGCTTGAGATTGCTGTATAGTCTGCCATTGCAGCATGCACAGAAGACAGATTCAATAGTGAGGGACTTGACTGTGAAAGAGCAGAGTTATGGTAGAAGCAGGACAAGGGAGGAAACGACGCGCGCGCGCGCGTGCACACACACACACACACACACACACACACACACTCTGTCTTTGTGGGTGTGAGACTCATACCTTACTAGGTAAGTCTGGCATGTTGTGCACGTGCACAGAAGTGAATGGCTGTGGCCAGCATGCCGCAGTATCACAGCATACTTCCTAGGCAGGGTAGAGAGCACACATTTACAGATTCTGTTTGGGGCTGTGAGAGTAACTCCTCTACTAAAATCTTGCATGATGTGTTGGTGCACAGAAGTGGGTAGCTGTGCTGCAGGGTCACAGTGACTGCATCCTTACAAGGCATGGCAGAGGGCACACATACTGCAAAAATGGTGTGCCCACATAAGTACAACAGACTGGCTTGTTTTGGCCAGGTATTCTCAAGATGGACGGTGGCAGACAGCTTTAGAGGACCTGCTTCCTGAACCCAAAAAGAGGCAGACAGAATTCTTTGTCAGTACTTTTCCCTTTTTCCAGTGCCTTGGGGTCTTCATGTCACAGTTATTTATTGATTTTTATGTCATACAGTCATATTATCTCAGGGAACATGTAAAGATGAACATTTAGGCTGCATTCCAATCTTCCTTTCAAAATAGGGGCCCTACTTCTTATCATGTGATCTTTCTGGCAGTGTGACAGAAAGTAGACTGCTGGGCAAACCCGTCTGTCTTGGAACCCTGTCACATCTGTGAAGACTCTATGAGGTTCATAATCACAAAACCATCTTGCAGATAAGCTAACTGGAGATGCTTGTATGCTCCTTTATGTACTCATCTAAATAGCTCATTTCCCAGCAAAACTCTGACCCTAACCTAACCCTGTTGATTCTTCTTTGCCCAGTCCTCAGAGGATTTGGGGTCTTCACACCAATGTTAATGCCACGTTACTCCTCTCCCAGTGCTCTGGGGTCTTTCTGCCAATGTTGGTACCACTTTACCCCTTTCATGAGCTTTGGCGTCTTCATTCCAATGTTGGTGCTACTTTGCCCCTCTCATGATAGCTTTGAGTCTTCATGCCATTCTTATTACCCTCTACCTGTCTTTTGATGCTATGGAGACTTCATGGCACTATTGCCTGCCAGCAAGTTTAAATCAAGTTTGATTAAAAATGGATGGAAAACTGCACTGTTCAAGTGCAAAATTGCTAGTTCCATTGACTTGAATGGAAACAAATAAATGATCCAAATAATTTGCAACCTGAAAACAAATTGAATGGGTGATTGATCCAAAAACTGAAAATGTTTTTCTTTGCACAGCCCTGCTATCTTTACCTTTATTTGTGACGCCGTTAATTTATACCACTAAAGTCAGTTACTAACTTCCTTTCTAATATACCTGTCATGAAGAGAGCTGATATCTGCTCATCTTCAGTCTCCCTGGTAATACACATTCCTAATAAGAGACAACTGGCACCTCTGCATTCAGCTTTGTTATAGCTGTCACTATTCCCCATTAACATGAAGTTCTCTGTTGAGAGAGTGTGCCGACTGCCGAGAATGATTTTTCTTTTCGTAAGTGAATACGAAACATTATGTAAGATAAATATACAGTAATCTGAACTCATTACCAAATATAGTAGTCTATAACGGTGGCACACTGACAGATATTCATCAGCTGGAAAAAAACTCGATTTTGAAATGTTCATTATTTAGGCATCTAATCATAGAGCTGGTGATTTATTCACTTTTAGTACTTGTTCTTTGGAACCGTACCAACCTTGCTAGAAATAGCACAGAAACAGCTACAGAGGATATGAGGTCTCCTCCAGGCTTTTCAGTTTTATTCTACTTGGGTCCGCACATCATGGGGTAGATTTATAAAGTCTTGATGCCGTTTTGCAGCCACAAAACCAAGTGCTTAAATGTTTGTTGCCCTACTCTTTTTACCCTTTGTAAACAATAATTCCAGCTTCATCAATGAAAACACCTGAGTATTTGAAAGGTCGCAGCCCTTACAGACTGGCACTTGTGCGCATGTGGCCTCTACAGAACTTATGGGATCGCCTTATGCTTGTTCCTACCAATCCCTCTCTGTTGGCCCCCTGCCTATGACACTGTGGAAATGGCAAGACTGCAGGCGCTTCTGGACTAGACACCATAAGCATTGGGGCATATAGTGGTGGCACTCATCGCCAACTGGGCAGCAGTGATATTGAGCTGCTGCCCAGTTTCTTGATACGAGGTAAAAGTCAGGCGCAGGAAACCCTGGCCTAATTTTTGCTGCAGAAGCTAACCGGGCAGCTGCTGAATTTCGCCACTGCCCAGTTAATTTTGCGGCAATCTGGGCTGCCCGGATATTCATTGCTGGAGCCTGGATATGGCCTGACTCTGAATATCCAGGTTTAAAGTTCAGCACTGGCAGCTAGCCATTTTAGCAGCACTAGCCGCTGGCGCTGTATATCGAGCCCATGGATTTTTATATTTGCCACTCTTTTATGATATGCTTGCAGCTATAGCAAATTTGAATTAGCTTTGTATGTAAATTTTACACTTTGTACTAAATCCAATCTAATGGTTCTTATGGTAAAAAGGGAACGCAAGCTGGTTTTAAAGGGCCTGTCTCCTCCAAGCAGCGGGCTGTAGCTGAGCCTCCAGCTGGGTGCACAGATAGAGAATGATCTCCTTGTCAAACCTAAACCTGAATATGGTCATCTTACAAATCTGGGAACTATGTCCTGCGTCTGTATATTTGGATTTGGATTTAGCTCACCCTTTTTTCAGTATTAGCTCAAGGTGAGTTACATTCAGGTACAGTAGATATCTCCTCTACAGAGGGTACCTCCTCTTCCTCTAGTGCCTCTACCTCTTCCAAGCCACAGGTGCAAACCACTCATAGTAGCTAGCCTACACTGTACCAGACCCAGCAGCAAACAACACCAGACCCTTTACCACATCTGCCACTAGATCCTGAGCCAGTAACAAACACAGAGATAGAGAGCCCCACACAATGAGACACACAACCACATACACATGAGACAGACAGAGGGTCTGAGTATGACAAAGGAAGGGCAGGGAGCTATACCTTTAGAAATCTCAGACAGAGAGCCAGCAAGAGAGATGCCAAGGGTAAGGAGAGGCAGAATAGAGAGAGGGGCAAAGAGGACTGCAGAGGTTGAGATGGTGGTGTGGGAGTATAAAAGGAGTATAAATAAGGGCAGAGAAGAGGAAAGTATGCAGAGGAAGACTGATTGGCTATGAGCTCAAATACCAAATTAGAGCACCAAGCTCCAAAGTTCCAGGTCTCAAAGAGAACTTTCTGGCTATTTGTGCATTTCTTATAGCAGTGTAAGTGTGGGTATGCACTTTAGATGACATATGTGTATAAGATGAAGATCCATTCTGCAAAACAGGATTATGTTTGTGGTTTAATTAGTAAACAAGGTAATGATCCCCGTTTATTATTTTGAATTGTTAATAGGCTATCTCCTCAAATCTCTTCTTCCAGTCAGGGTGAGATCTCCTTCTCACCAGATCAATACACATCTTTTCTGAGAGTTAAAATTCAGAGTATTCAGTAGTCTATCTGCCCATCTGGGTCTGCGGTTGTCCCTACTGATACTACTCGATTAATGGATACCCACGGTTCTTTAAATGGTAGCCAGGCTTCCTTTCATTTACAGATGGATTTGTCTTTAGGAAAATTTATTTATTTATTTTATTTAACAGGTCTTCTATACTGCCCTATCTTCCATTCAGGGCCATTTACATTATAACAACAACTTTACATTAAACAGGGAATGAAACTTGCAGATATATACATATAACATATATGTATTGACTCTACTGCCACTGCTGATCCAGTTTCATCATTCCTGTTGCAAGAACAGTCTGCTCAATTTATGGTTCCCTCTTATTAGATATTGTCAATCTTAGCTTGACCCAGGGCATAGTACCCACACTTTGAAAGGAATCGCTTATTCATTCTATTTTTAAAAATCAGAACTCAATCCTTTACTCCTAGACAACTATAGACCAGTTTCAAATTAACCATTCCTAGCTAAGCCAACTAAGAAGGTTGTCCGAAATCGTATTAATGTCTGCAACACTACAAACGTGTTTTGCCCCAAACAATCAGGGCTCAGAGTGAGACCCAGTATTGAGACAGCTCTTCTCGGTATGCTGAACGAGATAGGACATCTTGTTAATTAGATTTGAGTTCACCATTTGATTTAGTAGACCATTCATTACTGCTTGATAGACTTGAGGAGACTAGTGTGTCTGGGGCTCTATTCTGGCACTAACCCTGTTTAATATTTTGTGGCACCCTTAGGTATGTTGATTCAAGTTGGGGGTTTCGGTGCTGATTCGTATGTTGATAATTTACAAATTGTTGTTACGAGTGAGACCTGGGACTTGGTTTATCGAGGCTTCAGCCTTAGTAGCTCTCTCTAACTGGATATCTTTACCCAGGCTCAAACTGAACAATTCTATCACAATGTGGTTGACAGAAAATAAATCTGTTCTGTTGTTTTGTCCTAGTTTGTTGGAGGAATGCACTATATACTGATCAAATATCTGTTCGCTGGGATTTTTGCTTGAGTGTAACCTCTCTTTTACTTCGCATATCTCCACTGTAGTTAAGAAGTCATTCTTCTCATTGAGGATAATTCGCACTCTTAGATCATGTTTAGATTTGAAATAATTAGAAACACTTATACATTTCCTTGCTATAGAAAGTGTGACCAGCAGGGGGCACCCTAGTAATTCTGAGTCTGCTCCCTCACAACCTTCAGTTCTTGGATTTAGCAAATAACACAGGTACACTACCAAAAAACTGCCTCCAGTTTTGCAACTGATTCCTATAGATTTTGGGGTGCTGAATCCAGGAAAAATAGCCAAAATGTTCCATCACGTCACGTTTTCTTGCAAAATTAGATTTCTTACCCATATAAGGAATGTTCACATAATTTCTTTTTAGCCGACTGCAGTTTATTTTCTTGGCCCAAAATAGAGGTTGTAATGGTTAACTAACTAGAAACACTCCCTCATGATATTTTAGAGTGTTTTGTATTCATTTTATACATTAACAGGACAATTGGGAGGCGGGGGGCTAAATCCAGTACTCGCGCTGGCGCATGTTCTTTCCTGTTCGCCTCGCCTCGTTCGCTCGCTCAAACACGGTGGTTGCGACATGAACATTCCTGTCAAATTTCAGTTTCTTGCAAGTTCATTATTACCTTTTGTTTGCTCAGTCGTAATCCAGCTTTATTCCGAAGTGGTTCACTACAGTTGTAGTTTGCAGTGCTGTGTATTTGTGATGGCTCACAGAGCCAGAGGTTGCGTCAACTCTCCGGACAGTTTTTGTTTTATTTGTGGGGAATATACCGTGAAAAAGCGGCAGAGGAACATTTCTGCATTTATTAAAAAAGTATATTTCGCCTATTTCGGTTTGAAGTTAGGCGATCAAGACAAACCGTGGGCTCCTCACAAAGTGTGCAAGACATGTGAGGAAGATCTACGCTTATTGATGAAAGGTAAAAAACAAGCATTTTGTTTCGGAATACCTATGATGTGGCGTGAACAAAGAGACCACAGCAGTGACTGCTATTTTTGCTCTTGCATTGTGAAGGGATACAACTTAAAAAATAAGAACGTAATAAGTTACCCCAACCTTCCCTCAGCAATTAGGCCTATGCCTCATAGCAACGAAGTACCTGTGCCTGAACCACCAAAATCTTTGGATCATATTTGTGTGGACGGTTCTGATCATGATGAGACTCATCAGATGGCTTTTCCTGATGAGTCCAGTACTTCCGAGTTTGAAACTGAACCAGATCCGAAACCTGAACTTTTCTCTCAAGCTGAATTGAATGATTTAGTCCGGGATTTAGGACTCCCAAAAGATGCTGCCCAACTGCTAGGTTCTCGGCTTAAACAGAAAAATCTATTGTCACCAGGAACAACTTTTTATTGGTACCGCAACCGCGAGACACAATTTTTGAAGTATTTCAGCAAAGAGGAAGATTTGGTATTTTGCAACGATATATACGGAGTGATGGAAAAGTTTAAACTCAAGTATGATCCTGCTGAATGGCGGCTGTTCATTGATTCGTCAAAAGACAGCATAAAAGGTGTTCTTCTTCATAATGGCAACACATTCGCTTCAGTTCCTATTGCTCACTCTGTTATTCTCCAAGAAAAATACGAGAATTTGGCCCTGATTCTTCAGAAGATTCGTTATGATGAGCATAAGTGGATGATTTGTGGAGACTTTAAAATTCTATCCATGCTATTAGGGCAGCAATCCGGTTTCACCAAATATCCCTGCTTCCTTTGCTTGTGGGATAGCCGGGTCCGCGACCTACACTGGGGGAAAAAAGACTGGCCAATTCGGGAGTATTTGAGATCCGGTGAGAAAAATGTTCTTCATGAGAGCTTGGTACCTCGTGATAAAATTCTATTACCACCTCTCCACATTAAGTTGGGTCTCATTAAGCAATTCATCAAGTCCCTTCCAAAAGATGGTGAGTGCTTTCGGTACCTTTGCTCAAAGTTCCCCCGACTTTCTGAAGCAAAGCTAAAGGAAGGAGTGTTTGTTGGCCCTGATATAAGGAAACTCATTTCAGATGGAGCATTCGCTGAAACGATGTCTGAGAAGGAAAAAGAAGCCTTGGATTCCTTCAAGGATGTTGTTCTCAAATTCTTGGGGAACAGGCGGGATGGGAACTATAAGGATATTGTTGCCAGGATGCTCAATGCCTTCAAAGAACAAGGCTGTAACATGAGCCTGAAAGTCCATTTCTTGCACTCCCATGTGAACTACTTTCCCGAAAACTTGGGGGCGTACAGTGAAGAACAAGGTGAAAGGTTTCACCAGGACATCAAGGACGCAGAGAGAAGGTACCAAGGAAGATGGAACACCACTATGATGGCTGATTTCTGCTGGTTGCTGCTGCAGGAAACCCCAGATGAAAAATACGCCAAGCAGCGCACCAAGAGAAGCATTCGGGGGAAGAAGAAACGGGCCCACCAGGAGATTGATTGACCCAAGAATGACTTTAAAATCTAAACTGTGTTGACAAATATCGTGTTTTTACTAAACTTTGAAATAAAAATTTGCTAGTTATTACCACAGTGTCGGATCTCATTTATTAGAATTTTATTTTCACACCATCGGGTGTTTGTCTTCATGTATTGCAATGGTGCGGTTTGCGTTTTCTATTCTTACATACATACCTGTACAACATTTTTTGCACATTTCTTTGCTTTGCTTTGTGTCTAACCTCGCTCTTATATGCTCAATGTTTGTGCACATGTATGTGGCTGTTTTAAGTGCAGACAATTTTGCTACCATCACAGTGTGTTTTGTTGACATTACTCTATTCTTATGTGCTGCCTTGTTACAATTTTCTTTATTCTTATTTGAATAACTACTAAACAATTAGTATAAAGAATTCATCCAAGAAACATTTATCTCGATCGCACTCAATCTGAAACGTTCACCTCAAACTGCTAACCCAATGTAGCAAAAAATCTGTACGTGATGGAGCAAATTGATTACCAGATTTGGATTCAGCGCACCAAAAAACGTAAAAATCAATCGAAACATTAGAGGCAGTTTCAAAAAAAATTTTTTTAGTGTACCTGTGAATAATCAGGCCGATACAGAAAGCCGACGCTAGACCCACGCTGGATCAATTTTTTAATGTTCCTGACAACGCACACATTTTAATGTGCAATGCAGGAAGGTTAGGGTATGCAAATGCCTGCCGCGGTAACTGTACGCATGCAAATGAGCCACCACAGCGTTAAACTGGGAGAACAAGCCAAACACATAGAAACATAGAAACATGACAGCAGAAAAAGACCACATGAGGCCTACTCTCTGCACATTCCTGCCCAGAGTGTAGAATCCTACATGTTTTTCAGCAGGGATTCTATATATTTCCAGTCATAGCTCACATGCTTATATTCTGTGCCATTTAGAAGTTAATCAGTTCTTCGGGGTGGGATCACAGCTTCCAACATTATTATTAAAGTAAGCCAAATTAAGTAAGCCACAAATTAGTCCTTAACCCCATCCTTAACCCCTACATAACGAAACCCATTAACCATTTTAGTAGCCACCCTCTGTACCGACTCCAACCTGTTTATATCTTTTTGAAGGTGTGGTCTCCAGAATTGCATACAATACTCCAAATGAGGTCGCACCAAAGACTTATACAGAAGCACTATCACCTCCTTTCATCTGCTGGCCATTCCTCTCCCTATGCACCCAAGCATCCTTCTAGCTTTCACTGTCGCCTTTTCCAAATGTTTAACTACTTTGAGATCATCAGACATAATCATGCCTAGGTCCCGTTCTTCTTTCATGAACAGAAGGACATCACCCCCTATACTGTACCACTCCCTTGGATTGTTGCAGCCCAAATGCATGACCCTACCTTTTTTTTTAACATTAAATCTCAACTGACAAATTCTAGACCATTCTTCAAGCTCAGCTAGATCACTCCTCATGTTATCTATACCTTCCTGGGTGTCTACTCTGTTGCAGATTTTGGTATCATCCACAAAGAGGCAAACCTTACCTGACAGCCCTTCTGCAATATCTCTAATAAAGATGTTAAACAGAATTGGACCAAGGACAGATCCCTGCGGCAATCCACTGGTAACGTCCTTCTCCTCAGAGTGAACTCCATTTATCTGTACCCTTTGTCGCCTCCCACTCAACCGATTTCTAACCCAAGCAGTAACTTTAGGGTCCATCCCAAGGGTGCTTAGTTTATTTAAAAGTTGCCTGTGTGGAACAGTGTCAAATACTTTACTAAAATCTAAATACACCACATCTAGGGCTCTCCCTCGGTCCAACTCCCTGGTCACCCAGTCAAAGAAATCAATCAGATTTGCCTGACAAGACCTACCCCTGGTGAATCCATGCTGCCTTGGATCCTGCAATGTGTTGGACCCCAGAAACCTCACTTTTTTCTCTTTCAGCAGCGTTTCCAATAGTTTACTCACCACCGAGATTAAACTAACTGGCCTGTAGTTTTCAACCACATCCTTTTTTCCGTTTTTGTGTAAAGGGACCATTTGGAGCTGCTAGAACGTCCCCAAGTTCCTTCAGTATACTTGGATGTATGCCATCTGGTCCCATCGCTTTGTCCACTTTTAGTTTAGCTAGTTCCTCACAAACACATTCCTCTGAAAATCGTTCGAGATGCCCCTTGCTTCTGTTCCTGTTTGTAGGTGTTGTCTGAGGTCCTGCTCCCAACCCTTCATCAATGAACACAGAACAGAAATATTTGTTAAGCAATTCCGCTTTATCCTCATCAGCTTCTACATATTCCTCGCCTTCACACTTGAGTCTGACAATACCACTATTGCCCTTCCTCCTTTCACTAACATATCTGAAAAATGTCTTATCCCCCCATTTTATTACATTGTCTATTTCTTCTTTTTTTTGTACCTTTGCTTTCCTGACTACTTTGCCAGCCTAATTTCTTCCAAATATAGATGCCTGTCTTCCTCTCTCTGTGATCTCTTGCATTTCATGAAGGCCTCCCTCTTTTTCTTCACCTTTTCAGCCACCTCTTTTGAGAACCATAGCAGCCTCCTTTTCCTTACCATTCTAACAAAAAGATTGGTTGCACTTAAAATATCCCCTTTCAGTTTTGCCCACTGTTTTTCTACATCCCCCAGCAATTCCCATCCCACTAACGACTCTTTGAGGTATTGGCCCATCTTGGCAAAGTTAGTTTTCCTAACGTCTAAGACCCTCGCTTTTGAATGGATTTTATCTTTCCTAGTCCTAATACTGAACTACACCATCTGGTGATCACTGGATGCGAGATGATCATCCACTATAACATCAGAAACACTTTCACCATTAGTAAGCACCAAGTCCAGTATGGCCCCTTCATGTGTGGGTTTGGTTGCCAGTTGCCTGAAAAGTTCTTCCTGTAAAGAATCCAGGATCTCCTTACTTATAGATGACACTGCAGCAGGGATTTACCAATCAACATCCAGCATATACCCTATCAGTAGCACTTCCCCTTTCCTGGCAATGATGCGTATGTCTTCTATTAAATCTCTGCCCACTTCTTCTCCCTGTGAGGGTGGTCTGTATATCACGCCAATGCAAATGGATTTCTCTTTCCCTCTTTCTAGTTTAACCCATAGTGCCTCCTCTCTTCCGTTTAAGCCCTGTATTTCCATCGCTTTAATATTATTTTTTTACATATAGTGCCACTCCTCCTCCCCTTCTTCCTACCCTGTTCTTTCTGAATAAAGTGTAGCCTGGTATAATTACATCCCAGTCATGGTTGTCTGTGAACCATGTCTCTGTAACCACTACTAAGTTCAAGTCAGCCTCTCACATTAAAGCATCAACATCTGGGATCTTATTTCCCATGCTACAGACATTTATAGACACTGCTTTCCAGAAGTTGCTCCTTCTACCTATTTCTATAAAGATATTTAATGGTTCACTTTCCTGGGGGATTTCTTCACACATTCCCAATGAATCTAGTTTAATGCCCTCTTCATTAGGTTAACCAGTCTGCTACTGAAGACACGTCAACCCTTCTTGGTCAGATGGACACCATCTCTGCTCTGCAGCCCTTGGAACATCATCCCATTGTCCAGGAAACCAAAATGCTCTCAATGACATCATCCATGCAACTATGCATTTATCTCCAGGATGCAAACTTCTCTGCCCTGGCCTTTATCCTAAACAGGAAGGATTGATGAGAACACCATCTGAGCCCCTGTCTGCTTCACCCTCTGTCCCAGAGCCATGAAGTCACTCTTGTTACGCTCAGAGGGATACCTGGCAGTATCATTTGTGCCGACATGGATGAGCAGCATTGGGTAATAGTCAGTAGGTTTGATGAGTCTCGGCAAACTCTCTGTAACATCTTGGATTATGGCATCTGGCAGATAGCACACCTCTCTAGACATCAAATCTGGTTGGCAGATGGATGCCTCAGTACCCCTCAGAAGAGAGTCACCAACCACCACTACCCTTCGTTTCCTAGTGATCACTGATTCAGCAACTTTGGGGTGCTCGAGCTCTGGTTCTTCCCTTTCCTGGGATGCCTCCGCCTCCTCCATTTCCAGGGATGCATAATGGTTCTTCAATTCAAGGGCTTGAGGAGTTGGATTGGTGATTTGCAGGACCAGGTGACTTGTGTCCATCCTTGATCTTTCAATAGGCTCCCATTCTCACCTCTGCTGGAGAGCATGGATGTTTCAAGAAGCATCTCATCAATGAACCTCTCACTGTCCTGAATGCTTCTCAACCTTGCCACCTTTTCTCTGAGCTTCTCCACCTGTTTCCTAAAAGCTTCAGCATGTAGGCATCCTGCAAATGGAATCAGTCCTTCAACTGGCATTGGGATTTCTGTCTGGACAATGGTAGAAGGTGTACCGGGGGCAACAACTTTGGCAATACGATTTTTCTCAGCCATTGTTCAACTGGTGGAGCCTGAAGTCTGCGCTAGTTTGGTTTGCTCTTCAGGCACCATGTGGCTAATTTGCATTTTTTTTTTTACTTGGAGGTGATTTCACATTTACTTTGGAGTGGGGGGTTCAAGGGCCGCTAGACTACCAGGTGATTACTTTCTGTCGTGGCATGGCCATGACAATGTTTTGATGGCATCAGGAGCTTTTCCCGATGCCATCAAAATATTGTCAGGGGCAGGCCCGTACCTAGCCCTGTGCGAGTGGTGCGGCCGCACAGGGTGCAAAGGCTTAAGGGGCGCATTTTAGTTGTCTGCCGTTGCCTGCCACTGCCACTATTTCTTCTCTCAGCGGCAGTGACAGACAGTTAAAATGCGCCCCTTAAGCCTTCTCGCTGGCATGCTAAGCAGATCTGTCCCCTCCTGCTCTTGCAGGGAGGGACAGATCTGCTTAGCATGCTGGCGACTTGCACATCGGGCATGCCTCTTCTCTCCCACCACCGGGGGGGGGGGGGGGGATGCCCGATGTGCAAGTCGCACAGGGCGCGATTTACATTCGGTACGGCTCTGGTCGTTAGGCATGGCCCTCGCCAGTATTTTGATGGCATTGGGAGCTTTTCCCGATGCCTGATCATCTAAGGAGAAGATGATCCAGGCATCGGGAAAAGCACCCGGTGCCATCAAAATACTGGCAGGGGCACGTATTAAAAGTTTACTCCTACTCAGACCCTGCAGTAAAAATTTAGGCTCTATGGCTTGTTGTGAAATCTGCTACGCCTGTCTCTGCATCGGGTGTAGCTATGATTTGCATGCCAGCCCAGCTGATTAAAATACATTTGAATAGTTAGGATTCATTTAAATAGATTTAAATACGTATGGCATTAATTGGGTGCTAGTTTTTCCATCGGCATTTCCGTCTATTTCCTGCATTTTAAAGGATTGTAAAATGAGCTTAAACGTGGTGTTATGGGCTTATAAAGCCCGCATTAGCTTTCTGCATCGGCCTGAAACTCGGCTAGATATCTCTTCCAGGCTTTATTACCATCCAGTGCTTGTTAACACTCCCAAAAGGTGTACTCAAAAGAGGAGAAAAAGAAAACCAAAATTTAGGAGTCCTCTCCCTTATGGTTTAGGCCCAAATGGCCTGCAGACCTGCTTCCCTCTGGAAGGCCCTGCCTTTAGCACAGTCTGAGAACGCATTTTTTAGTTATGCTGTCTACCCGGCTCTTAATTTAATTATGTAAGTTATACTATAGGTTTTAAATGTGGCCCGTTAGCGGGCTTTTATGTAGCGCTTGAGTTTTTATCATTGCTACACTGTTTGATCCTTTTTGGTATGAGTTACACTCTCCTTTTTAATTTGGTCCTTCTGTTTTCAGTAATATGAGTGGTTCGTCTTTTTAAATAAATTCAATTGTGAACTTCAGATGTTATGCTAAATTCTGAGGTAGAAGCAAAGGTGTTTTCAGCTGCAGTGTAAATCCCTTTGCTTCAGCTGAAAACACCTTTGCTTCTACCTCAGAATTTAGCATAACATCTGAAGTTCACATCTGAAGCTGAGTACCCATAAGGATACATTTTCTCTTACAAGTTGCAGTAATAATGAGAAAAGTTTTTCTGCAACAGTAGGGAAATTTGAATAAGCATGTTTACAGATGGATATGTTTGAAAACGTTTTGAAAGAAAATTGAAGTACAATTGAAGCACTGTGAATTTTCTCTTGATCACTAGAAAGAATTCTGAGATAAATAATTTGATAAAGTTTTGAAGAAAATCACTTGATACAAATAATTTGATAAAGTTTTGAAGAAAATCACTTGACACAAGTTTTAAAAATAGGACAATAATGGTCAACGTGTACATACTAAAAAGGTCGTTGATGTGAACAGCAGCATAATTTAAAGAAGGTACATAGTGCCCCTTTGATATATAAGCTGCGTTAGTTGAAACTGAGACCTTGGTACACAACAACATTATGTCCTACTAGTTTCATAAGGTAAACATTCAAGCAGATAATTTCTTTAATTTTTCAGTAGTAACTGCTTGATAATGCGACCAATTTTTTGTAGGCTGCTGCTTTACAGCAGGGTTTCCCGACTCCAGTCCTGGTGTTCCAAACACTGTTCGGGTTTTTATGCTGTCCCTCATAAATATGCATGAGCTACATCTGCATACCATGGGGGTGGTGCATAGATATGCAGCACAGGCATCATTATTAGAGGCAGCATGGGACCTGAATGGTGTGGGGCCCTCCAGGACTGCATTTGGGAGACTCTGCTCTAGGTAATGCGCCTGTTTATGGGGTCTGTGATTGGTGTGGTAAAATATAGGCGTATTAACAATGCATATGTTCTCAGCTATACAGTTTTGTCCTTACTATCACAGTTTAGTTGTGGGAAAAATATGTGGACAGGTTTGGCAGTAGCCCCAGCTGGGCTTTGAACCTGTGCCCTTCTGTTCTTGCATACACTGTCTGTGTGCACTGCACCACTGCATTGCCACAGATGTGCTGTGTTCCCTGGGGAGGCCATGACTGTACATGCGACAGAGCCTGTCTGTTGCGGTGGACCGTGCCAGCCTGCACAGGCCTAGGCCACTGTGTGCTGTGGCTTGCAGCCACTGGCCCCTCCGCCACCTGTACCCTTCCGCCAACATGCTGACATGTTCTTATCGTGGAAAAAGCATGTGACCGGATTGAGTTGTGGCACTCCAGGATTGAATTTGGGGGAATTGGCTGTAGGTAATGGCCATTGGTATGGTTTGTGTGCGGTGTAGGGTAAAATATGGGTGTTTGCACCATGCTTATGTGCTCTGCAATACAGGGGTGTCCTGACTATCAGTGTTTCGTGGTGGGTAAAACTATGGGGACTGAGTTGTCATGAGCCCTAGCTGGGATTTAAACCTGTGACCCTCTGGTCCTACAGGCACTGGCTGTGTCTGCTACACCACACTGTGGCCACAGAGGCAGTGCAGTCCCTGGAGATAGATAACCTGACCGAATGGCTCAGAAAACCTTCTCTGCACAATTTTACTGTGGACTCATTCACCTTGTATGGTGACAACAGGGCAACTAAACCTCAAAAATGACTTCGAAAAAAGGGGAAAACAAACATAACCGAGCTGGGCACCAGTAATATCAATTGGCAACATTAAAAACACTCCCAGGTAAGCTCCAAAAAAAGAAATGATTTTTGGAAGGGTCTACGCTCCGTAGACCCTTCCATAAATCATTCCTTTTTTTTGGAGCTTTCCTGGGAGTGTTTTTTATTGTTGGCCATTGCTATCAATGTTGCGCAGCTGGATTATAATTTTTAAAGTTTTTGTTGTGGTCATTTCCATTGTTTATTTGCAATTTTGTTCTGTGCACATGTATTACACTGCTCACGTTTTTTAGGTTTCCCCGGTTTTGCTGTACATTGCTGACGGAAATGGTTTCTCTTCCCTTTAAATGCAGTCTACTGCGAGTGTTTCACTCGCGGTAGTTTTCACTTGTAAATTCGGCCCCGATAATTTGCGGGGAGCCTCTCCCCTCCCCTTCCCCGCCCATTAACCCCGTCTCTCCGCCCCTCGGGAGACTTCCTCCGCCCTCCGTAAGCCATTCCACGCCTCTATCGGACATTTGCGGGCCCCGTACTTGTGCGGGGCCCGTTAGTGTGCCGCGCACGTGTGCGGCCCACTTAAGAGCACTTAAGTGCGTCATTGCCATGCGCTATTGTGCGGTGCGCAATTGTGCGGTGTTTAGTAAACATACCCCAAAGACATTAGTGATGCACATTTCCCAGAGCTGAAATATTCCAGTTAATAAATTCAAAATAAAATAGCATTTTTCTACCTTTTTGTTGTTTGGGCATTTTATTTTTACGTCATAACTGCCCCAGTCGCTTTCTTCTGTTTTCTTTATGTCTTCTGCAAACTCTTCATTGTCTGCTGTCCATTTGTCCTTTCTTCTCTCTTCCAATTTTTTCTATTCTCTCTTTACATCTGCTTTTACATACTGATCTTTCTCTTTTTGCTTTTTCCTCCAATTTTTTTTTTATTCCTTTTTCATCCACTTAAATTTCACCCCTCCATCCTCAATCCCCACATACTCTCCCAATACCCGGCCAATCGTAGATTTTTCTTCCCTCCCACACAAATTATCTTTTCCCCTCTCCTTCCTCACTCTCCCAGCCCCATCCCCTTCTAGTTCTTCCCCAACATCAGCTCCCTTCTAGTTTCAGCCCCACCCACATCTGCTTCCTTTTAGTCCCTTTCTCCCATCCCCCTGCATCGGCCTATATCTAGTCCCAGCCCCCACCATCAGTTCATTTCCAATCCTAGCCCCCCATCAGCCATTTCCAGTCCTAACCTAGCCCCTTCATCAGCAGTGCTATCCTAGCCTCCCATCAGCCCATTTCAAGTCCTAGCCACCCAATCAGCCCATTTCCAGTCCTAGCCCCCATCAGCCCATTTCCAATCCTGGTCCCCCCATCAGCCCTTTCCAGTCCTATCCTAGCCCCCCCATCAGCCCATTTCCAGTCCTAGCCCCCCCCCAAATCAGGCCTTTCAAGTCCTATCCTAGGCCCTATCAGCCCATTTCCAATCCTAGCCTCCCCAGCAGCCATTTCCAGTCCTATCCTAACCCCTGCATCAGCCCATTAGCAGTCCTAGCCCTCCATCAGCTCATGTCCAGTCCAAGTTCCCCCCCGGTCAACCTATTTACAGTCTTATCCTAGCCCCACATCAGCCCATTTCCAGTCCTAGCCCCCCCCCTGAAGAGCCCCGCGCCTGTCTGACTGGCTTCAGAGGGAGCCAGGGAGACCTGAGGCTCCAGCTCACCTCTGTACAGCTGCCGGAGTGAAGAGCGGCATTTTCCAACACTCTGGCAGCTGTTTTTGTGTAGCCCGCTGGCGCACTGAGTATCGGGAAACAGGAAATGCCCTTTAACCTCTGGCATGCCAGTGGGCTACATGAGAACACAGCTGCCGGAGTGAAGGAGAACGATGCTCTTCATTTGGCAACTGTGCAGAGGTGAGCCAGGGCCTTGGGCCTCCCCAGCTCCCTCTGAAGCCTGCCCTGCCGGGAGCCGAACTGCTGATCCTGACAGGAGTGAAAAGCATGTGCGGGATGAAGCTGACACGGGGCCCTGGGAAGCGCAGGGCCCTGTGCAAACAACAGTCCTGCATAATGGACAGGCCAGCTCTGCCTTTATGTTACCAGACAGCTCTTCAGTCACAGTACATAGGAATCTTTTCATAGCCCAAAGGTACCATGCAGCTAGGGTTGCCAACTTTTTGAAAGAGAAAAACCCGCCACCTGTGGCTAGCTATGCTTCATCCATGCTCTCCCCTTGCCCCACCTCTGCTCCACCCATGAAAAATAATTTCAGCGAGGGCAACGGTGCAGGCTTTAGCATCTGCAGACTCTATCAATGGGGAGCACAAGAGGATGGACTCTTCAGCACCTATTCAGCCACAGTCCCCTTCACAGGCCCCTCCAACACACATACTGTATGCTCTCACATTAGGGTTGCTAACTGGCCAGTTTTCAGCTGGCCTTGCCGGTTTTTGTATGGCCAGGCCGGCTGCCGGCAAAGTGTTAAAACTAGCCATGCAAAAATAGGTTCTTTTAGGAAGGAACAATCTGTTGTCATCGCTGCTGCTGCTGCTTCCACCACCACCACTTTTCCCGGGACTGTAGTACCAGTGGCATCAGTCAACCCCTGGCCTCCCCCAGCAGCGGCTTAAAACCCCCCAAACAAAAGCCCCCCCCTCCTGTACTTCCATAGCGCTTTGACTCTGGCCCCCCTTCCCCAGCCTATTCTTTCTCCGTCTTTCACTCACTACCTAGTCACTCATTTCCATGCTCTGTACTCACAATCTTCCAAGCACTCATCTACTTTCTTCTGACTTTCTCAATCCCTCGCTGGCCCCCAATTCTTTTCATGTCACTCATCCTCTCCTGGAATCCAACCCCTTTCTTCTTCTGTCCCTACGCAGATCCCTTCTGAGTGGAAAGGGAAGTGCACTGCTGTACGTAGCAGCATCTTCTCTCTGTCACTTGCAATGCCGCTGCTGCTTTCCTGGACACGCAGCAGCGGCAATAGAAAAGCCAGAAGACGCCGGGTCATTGAGCTTGCACAAGTCACCCATCCCCTCAGAAACAGGAAGTGTTTGTCAGAGGGGGCGGGACTGACAGAGTCTTAGTGAAGCACGCAAGCTCAATGGCCCCGCACCTTCTCACTCTTCTATAGCTGCTGCCGCACATCCAGGAATACGGCAGCGGCATTGCAGGCAACCGAAAGAAGAGCAGATTTGGCAGCAGAGAGAACCAACACAGATTTGCAGCAGTGGTGACAGAGGAGATAGTGGCAACAGGTGATGTTGTGCTGGACCTGGGCAGGGGCAGGCAGCATGGGGAGGAAGACGAGGCTGGCAGTCGGCAGAAAACCGGTCCTTTATTGGGCAGTTTTACCATCCTGCAGACCACTGGCCTGCAGCTCATAAACCCGCTGGTTGGCAACTTTACATGCAGCAGAAGTCCCAGCACAGCTCCTACTGTATGTAGCCTTGGGTTAGAGAAACAGCTAATCCAGTTCAGGTTTTCAGCCTGTAGCATAAAACAGTTTAGTAGCTTCTAAAACTGACCATTGTCCTGCAGCTCTAGTTCCAATGTACGTTAATGCAACAGTTACTTTTCACTGACCCTCCCCAAACAGTGTCCTTCCCCCACTGAGCTGACAATGGCTGATACACATTCTAGTTTCTCACAAACAAAGCAGTGTACTTGAAGCAGTCTGGCTCCTGCTATTCCATGTCTATGGCAATTTACTCCTCTTCTGCTGGTGTGGACATCCGCAGCCATTCCTTCTTCTCTCAGCTGCTTCCTATGTGGTCGGTCAGCTTCATGCTCTGGTTAGTTGGGGCCCGGGGACACACCTCTGTCTTCCTCTGGGCTCCGAGGAAAACTCCACCTCCTCAATCAGGTGCTTTGTTTCCCTGGACCTACTTCTACAGCTAGCTGAGAAGAGCCATCCTGTTCCGCAGACCTTAAAGGGAACTGCACCTTTCCTAACTAGGGGGTATGTTTACTAAACTGCGTTAGTGCAATTCACGTTAGGAGCCGCGGTAGTGACAGAAACCCCAAATAAGGACATGGGCGGTACATCGTCACCACTAACGCGCGTTAAAAAAATTAACGAGCGTTACCAAGCGCCGTGGCGCGTTACAGCGCGTTAAACGTAAGAAGACGTACAGACACAAAGCACTGAAACAGAGCTGTAGCACAATGGTTACGGTACTGACCGCTGTTACAGGCAACATGGGTTTGAGTCCCCAGTGTGCCTAACGCAGAAGGCTGTCCCAGGCATCACCCTGTACATTATTGAGGGAAAGAGGAGGCATGTTTTTCGTTACGTTGAGTATTGGTGTCAGAAAAACACCCTCGGAGTGTGCCTAGCCACGTACATTGGTGCGTGCGAGGGTATGTGCGTAGCCCCGCACGTACAATCGTGCGTGGGTACGTGTGTTTTTACCAGTGTGGGCATCTTATATTACAGACTCTGTAGGGTGTCTTGCACCTATGCATTATGCTAACAGATGTACGTGTGATGGCCTATGGTTTATCAGAGCCTGTGAGCAGGTGCTGGATTTTCACAGGGTTGGATTGTGCCAGTAACACCCATGATGCACTGCACATGCAAATCAGCTGTCCACAGATACACACCATGGGGAATGCACCCCCACAGCACCTCGGCCTGGTAGGGGGAACTGACCATGTGTACCCCCAAAGCACCTCGGCCTGATAGGAGGTACTGACCGTGTGTTGTACTGGCACAGAGTAGCTACACACCATCACATTGTGCGGGTACTGTGCTCACCCTGAGGGTGCAGTGAGGCGCCCAGCACTAGGTCCACAGCACCGTCCATGGCTGAAAGAGGCCATGGCGCAGGTCCAAAGCAGTGTTACTGTGTGAGATAGGTAGTTTCTGCAGGAACACCTTGGACATCTCTGTCTGTTTCAGTCAGGTGTAGCCCCCAGGGCTGAGGGTGGCAAACAGGGTCTCCCATCAAAAGATCCACAGTCTACCTCCCTGCAACAGTGGCAGTAGAGGGGAACATTAACCCTAGTCCTGCTGGGGAACAGACACCCCACAGGGCAGTCAATGCAGCTCTGTACACAGCCATAACACAATAGCAGACAGACATTAGGCCTGGATATGGTATACTGCACCCCACCACTATCTGATATTCCCCTGGTGCAAGCCATCAGTCACTGCACCCTGCAAGCCACTCCAGCACAACACCTACCAGCTGCAAACAGTCTGCTAGTGCCCAGTGGAGATGCCTGCACCCAGAACTGGAATGTCAGCATACACAGCAAGCAGATACATCAGTGACTGGGCCCCAAAAGGAAACCCATATTTATCACATGAGAGAAATACTAGATAGCACTATGGGAGTGCCTAGCCATGCTGTGGTCACTGCACAGTCAGGGTGAGAGTGATCTCTCAGCAGGATATACTGAGGTCACCCTGTCTATGTAGGTGGTGGCCGGGCACTACAATGTGCCTGTCACTGCCCTATGCCCTATGCAGATGCACCCTGGCCAGGCCACCCTGTCCGGCCTATACCCATGGTACCTTGCTCCTCATTATGCACATTGGCAGCCCAATACTGGCAACATTGCTGGCAGTGTGGGCTGTGGAAGGTGTTTGCAGCCACCACACACTGGATAGACAGACAGCCACCCCCACACCTATGCCAGCATTGTGCTACTATAGAGGTGGTCAGCAGCCATACCCACCACACCAGTCCTGGGCATAGTACAGGCATGGATATGGTACACAAGACTGTTGGGGGGTCACTCCCCAGGGTGGTGAACACTGTCAGAGACCAGACCTGCAGCACACACCGCAGACATCAGAATGATTGTTATGGTGGAGCTCAATGAGCAAAATGTGCTTAACGTAGGAATTGATATCTGCCAGTTATCATAGGAAACGTTTGATAGCTGTGTACCATATACCCAGGTGTAGGGTGGCATTGCTAAGGTATGCAACTGCTAGTATTGGGAGATACAGGCAGGGCCCAATGTCTTGCCTCTCCAGGTGGCATTGGCCAATGGGGCCTGTGGGTGGGTGTGTGGCCCTGTTGGCTGCTGCTTTATGGCAGAGTTCCCCAACTCCAGTCCTGGTGTTCCAAACACTGTTTGGGTTTTCATGCTGTCCCTCATAAATATGCATGAGCTACATCTGCATACCATGGGGGTGGTGCATAGCTATGCAGCACAGGCATCTTTATTAGAGGCAGCATGAAACCGGAATGGCGTGGGGCCTTCCAGGACTGCATTTGCGGGACTCTGCTTTAGGTAATGTGCCTGTTTCTGGTGTCTGTGTTTGGTGTGGTAAAATATAGGCCATGCGTATTGTCACACCTCTCTGGCCAAGCGGTAGCCTCCTGTATTGCAAGGCCCCTGGAGGGTGGTAGTTGTGCCTTTATGAATATAAACGCAAACACTTCTTTCTTCAAATCAAAGGGTTTTTATTCCCCGTCCCATTGAGGGTATTTTATCTTCAAGGAACATAAATTATATGCTTTGCTTGGACATCTCATGTACAATAACAAATGTAAACATAACTTGCTTTCTTCAGCTTTTAAAGGATAAATCAACAAAAGAACAAAAAGCTTAAATATTGCTGTAAGGTTCTCTCCCCGGTAGCTATGAGTAAAGCATACCTCTGTTCTGCCTCGAGAGAGAGAGTTACAGGTTTGTTGCTGTATTACTGAAGTTAAGACACCAAGTTACTTTCCTTATCTCAGGGAGAATTCAGGTTCAATTAATGATAAAGAACAATCCATTAATTCCTGTGTATCATTCTCCTCAGCATTCTGGTATTCCATCATCTCTGGTTGACTGGTATATTCATTCTGTACTTCGGGAGTACTCTGTGAGACTTGCTGCCTAAGTACGTCAACCAGGAAGTTCTTCTCTTTCACCGGGCTAGAGCCTCCCTGGGTATTACCATATATACTGGAATAGAGATTTCCCAGGCACTGCCCCTGCTGGTACTTTTGAGTAGAGCTTAGCCCTTTACTTGCTCTGCTCGTGGGATAATTAAGGGAACTTTCCAACCTATCCAGGTTTCCCTTTTGTAACCCAGCTGAGCTGAATCGGAGTGCTCGTGACGGAGTTTCAGACGGAGCTGTGAACTTACAATTACAAAACTCTTCAGCTTTATCTGGTAAGTAAAAGCTTTTCTCTTGCTCATACACACTATTTGGCTGTGGATATCTCTCTGATTTATTCAGGTCCTCGGGTTCCCTCTGACCTTCATATGGGCACTCTAATTGCTCCAGAGTTTCTTTATCACTCTCTCTTGCATTCTCATACCTGTGCCATGCTTCCCGGGGCTTTAGCTGCCCTCTCTGTATTTTCTCCAAGTGTGTCCTTGGCTGCCACGGCTTCTCTCTCTCTCTCTCTCAGCTCCGGCACCAGCTCCTGGCTTTGCCTTAATCCTGATCCTAATCCGGATCCTAAACTGTCTCTTAATGTCTGAGAGCTTGTTTTAAACCCACGTTCGCTTGCTCCACCCTTAGTTAGCTGAACCCTGTCAGGTGAGGTGAATTCCCTTCCTGTGCTAGCTGGGTGTGTCCTGATTGAGCTTTTGCACGTGTTCCTGCGTTGCTCAGGGTAACTATCTGACACTTTCTTGTTTACCCTGTCACTTTTTCTGTTTTCACTTGTGCTGGCCTGCATTTCCTCTGTCTGTACAGGGTCTACCCTGTTACATATTCCCCTCCTTAAAATATTACTTGTTGCCGTATTTTTTAACGGACAGCAAGTAATTCTTGAGAGCGCATCAGCGTTTCCATGCATTTTCCCTGCACGGTGCTGAACTGTAAAATTAAAGGCCTGGAGGGCCAGATGCCAGCGGGTTAATCGGGCATTGTTGTTCCTCATTAAATGAAGCCATTTCAAAGGAGCGTGGTCCGTTATTAATAAGAACTTCCTCCCTGTAAGGTAGAAACGAAGGGTTTCTACGGCCCATTTTATCGCTAAACACTCCCGCTCTATTGTGGCATAGTTTCTCTCCGCAGGCGAGAGTTTTCGGCTTAAATATGCCACTGGGTGTTCATTTCCTTCAAATATTTGGGACATTACCGCCCCCAACCCTGTGTCCGACGCATCCGTTTGGATGATAAAGGGTAAATTAAAATCTATACCCCTCAATACGGGAGCACTACATAGCTTCCCTTTAAGGGTTTCGAAAGCCTTTTCGGCTTCTGGGGTCCAACGGACCTGGTTTGGTGCGTTCTTTCGCAGCATCTCTGTGAGGAGAAGGCTCTCTTCTGCGAAACGGGGAACGAAGCGGCGGTAGTACCCGATTAACCCCAAGAAACTGCGCATTTGTTTCTTTGTTGCAGGTCTTGGGAATTCTCGGATACTTTCCACCTTACTGGCTAGGGGTTTTACTAAGCCTCTCCCTATTAGGTGCCCCAAATACTTCGCTTCCCTCGTAGCAAATAAACATTTTTCTGGATTTAATGTGAGGCCAGCCCTTCTCAGCGCTCTAAGAACCGTCTCTACTCTTGTGAGGTGTTCCACCCAAGTTGTACTGTGTATCACTATATCATCCATATAGGCACTAGCATATTCGTAATGGGGTCTCAACACTTGGTCCACGAGACGCTGACACGTCGCCGCGGCCCCATGTAAACCGAATGGCATTCTCCTAAATTGATATAGCCCTATGGGTGTGGAAAAAGCTGTTTTGGCCCTTGAACTCTTTGTTAGAGGTACTTGCCAATACCCTTTGCTGAGGTCTAATGTAGTTAGGTATTTTGCTTGTCCTAATTGGTCCAACAAATCATCTATGCGTGGCATAGGATAAGCATCGAATTGCGATATGTCATTGATTTGCCTAAAATCGATGCAAAACCTTAAGGTTCCGTTCGGTTTAGGGACCAAAACTATTGGGCTAGACCATGGGCTTCTAGACTCCTCTATAATGCCCATGGCCAGCATCTCCTTCACTTGGGCAATCACCTCTTGCTTTTTTGTTTCGGGCATCCTATATGGCCGTTGTCTTATGACCCTTCCTGGTGGCGTGATTATTTCATGCGCCACAAGGTGCGTCTCGCCAGGCAAGGTGGTCAGGACGTCTGCGAACTTTGTTAAAAGTCGCGCTAATTCTTTCTGCTGCTGTGGGTTCAACTCTGAGCCTATTTTTGGGGAAGGTTGTCTTGCCCAATCTCCCACTTGAGGCCCAAGATCCTCCTCAGTTTTTTCCTCTCCAAGGGCTGTTAAGCTCTTCACCTCCCTTGTCCCAGTAGCACCAAACCCGCTTTCTCCTCTTTCCGTGGAGGGTAGCGTGGACACTTCCTCTACCGCGGGGAACCCTACCCTCTCACAGATTAACTGTGCTATTCTATCCCCTTGTTGTATTTGGAAGTCCTTTGCCCCAAAATTAAACACCAAGACCTTTACGGGCCCCCGGTAGTCAGGATCAATGACTCCTGCGCCAATATCTATAAAATGTTGTACTGCTAGCCCTGACCTTGGCGCTATTCGCCCGTAGCACCCCTCAGGTATTTTAATACGAATGCCCGTATCCACTAGAGCTTTTCCCCCTTTCGCTACTATCACATTTTCCATGCTAAAAAGGTCGTAACCTGCAGCCATTTCAGAAGCCCTTGTTGGACCTTTTGCCTGAGGTGTGGTCTTGCAAAATTGCAAGGTAAACTTTTGTTTCGCTGTAACTGGTGGTCCCTTAGAGGGAGATCCCTTTTTGGGTGTTCTCTCGAATAAAGGACTGGGGATGGCCGTGGCTATGGCTTCAACTTTTTCCTCCTCTATCACCGGGGTTTTCACTGGAGTAGTGGGCACTATCTCTTGGAGGTCTTCCTCCAATTTTTGGGAGAAAGGGACCCAATCACGGCCTAGAACTACTGCGTACGGAAGTTTTGGTACTACAGCAATTGATATCTTCCGTGTAGATCCTAACCCTTGTATGGTTACCTCATGTAATGGGTAATGAGAAGCTTCCCCATGCACGCATCTTATGCGGATTTGTCCCTCTACTGGGTCCGGGGGAGATGAGCGGTTTTTATCTATGATTTCCCACAAGTCTTGTGAGACCATGCTTTGGTCCGCCCCCGAATCCAGTAGAGCCAAAGCGTGTATTCCTTCTATCCATATTTCTCTTATGAATCCCTCTGCCACTATCTCCTCTGACCCTGTCATAAGGGCAGTTTTAACTTGGCAATCCTTTATCATGTGACCAGGTTTGTTACACCTATAACACTTTCTAGTGTTCCTATCTCTGCCCTCCCTGCTAGGGTCATATGCAGCCATTCCATCCCGTGCGTACTTTCCACATTCATACCTTTCAGTCACACTTGCACCCTTTAAAAGGTTCAACTTAAAAGTACTGGCATGTGCTGCCTCCCTGAACACTTCAGCCATCTGGGCTGCTTCACCAGTGTTCGCACAATTCTGCAGGGTCAAAAACGTTTTCATTTCACCTGGTATTGATATTAAAAACTGTTCCAAAACAATTTCATCAAGAATTGACTCAAGTGTTTTGCCATCAGGATCCAACCATTTATAGGCTAGGTTCTTGAGCCTCTGGCATAAGGCTTTTGGAGTCTCACTTTCACCTATCACAGCCTCCCTAAATAATCGCCTGTAATGTCTCGGCGTGAGACCAAGGCGGTCTTTCACGGCCTTTTTAATTTCCAAATAATTATTGGCTAAACTAGCAGGCATAGTTTTGAACGCAGACAAGGCCTCGCCACTCAAAGTCATTGCGAAACGCATGGCCCATTGTTCCACAGGCCATTTTGAGTTCTCAGCAATGCGTTCAAAGGCCTCAATGAAATCGTCGGGGTTATCTGCCCGCCCTAAATGTTTGCACACAAGTCCCGAATTCATTTCTACTTGCGGTATTGTAGCTTTGTCCTCTCGAGCCTTTTCCAATGGCGCTGTCATGGCTTCCAGCAATGGCTTCTGTTGTTCCCTCAGCGTAGCCATATACTGTCCTTGCAGGTGTTGGAGCACCTTGGCCTGCTTCTCCTGCTGCTCATTCATCCACGCGAGTATATCTTGGGGATCCATCTTCTTTTTTTCTGTACCTGAAAAAACAGAGAAGAGACCCACCAAGTGCGGCACACACACAAAAGTTGTTTTTCTTTCTTTTAGCTTCCCCTTTCTCACGGTATCCTTATACCGGTTTACCCAGGCTACCAATACCTTAGTCTCCTGGTGATATCAGCATGTGAGAAGGGTCTTTTCCACCGCTGGCCGCTCTGCCAGCCGAATCCTCTTTGAGCAGTGCTTTAAACACTTCTTTTGCTTTTCAGCAATGTCCATTCAGGCAAATCCTTTTTATTATGCCCCCCGAAAATTTTATCCTCTTCTCTACGCCAATTATGTCACACCTCTCTGGCCAAGCGGTAGCCTCCTGTATTGCAAGGCCCCTGGAGGGTGGTAGTTGTGCCTTTATGAATATAAACGCAAACACTTCTTTCTTCAAATCAAAGGGTTTTTATTCCCCGTCCCATTGAGGGTATTTTATCTTCAAGGAACATAAATTATATGCTTTGCTTGGACATCTCATGTACAATAACAAATGTAAACATAACTTGCTTTCTTCAGCTTTTAAAGGATAAATAAACAAAAGAACAAAAAGCTTAAATATTGCTGTAAGGTTCTCTCCCCGGTAGCTATGAGTAAAGCATACCTCTGTTCTGCCTCGAGAGAGAGAGTTACAGGTTTGTTGCTGTATTACTGAAGTTAAGACACCAAGTTACTTTCCTTATCTCAGGGAGAATTCAGGTTCAATTAATGATAAAGAACAATCCATTAATTCCTGTGTATCATTCTCCTCAGCATTCTGGTATTCCATCATCTCTGGTTGACTGGTATATTCATTCTGTACTTCGGGAGTACTCTGTGAGACTTGCTGCCTAAGTACGTCAACCAGGAAGTTCTTCTCTTTCACCGGGCTAGAGCCTCCCTGGGTATTACCATATATACTGGAATAGAGATTTCCCAGGCACTGCCCCTGCTGGTACTTTTGAGTAGAGCTTAGCCCTTTACTTGCTCTGCTCGTGGGATAATTAAGGGAACTTTCCAACCTATCCAGGTTTCCCTTTTGTAACCCAGCTGAGCTGAATCGGAGTGCTCGTGACGGAGTTTCAGACAGAGCTGTGAACTTACAATTACAAAACTCTTCAGCTTTATCTGGTAAGTAAAAGCTTTTCTCTTGCTCATACACACTATTTGGCTGTGGATATCTCTCTGATTTATTCAGGTCCTCGGGTTCCCTCTGACCTTCATATGGGCACTCTAATTGCTCCAGAGTTTCTTTATCACTCTCTCTTGCATTCTCATACCTGTGCCATGCTTCCCGGGCCTTTAGCTGCCCTCTCTGTATTTTCTCCAAGTGTGTCCTTGGCTGCCACGGCTTCTCTCTCTCTCTCTCTCTCAGCTCCGGCACCAGCTCCTGGCTTTGCCTTAATCCTGATCCTAATCCGGATCCTAAACTGTCTCTGAATGTCTGAGAGCTTGTTTTAAACCCACGTTCGCTTGCTCCACCCTTAGTTAGCTGAACCCTGTCAGGTGAGGTGAATTCCCTTCCTGTGCTAGCTGGGTGTGTCCTGATTGAGCTTTTGCACGTGTTCTTGCGTTGCTCAGGGTAACTATCTGACACTTTCTTGTTTACCCTGTCACTTTTTCTGTTTTCACTTGTGCTGGCCTGCATTTCCTCTGTCTGTACAGGGTCTACCCTGTTACAGTATGTTCTCTGCAATAAAGGAGTGTCTTTACTATCACTGTTTAGTGGTGGGTAAAACTATGGGGACTGGGTTGGCAGGAGCCCCAGCTGGGATTTGAACCTGTGACACTCTGGTCTTACAGGCACTGGCTGTGTCTGTTGCACCACACTGTGGCCACAGAGCCAGTGTAGTCCCTGGAGTTAGTAAAACCGGCCTGACGAGTCAGAAACCCTGCTCTGCAACAGGTTTCCTGTGGCCTCATTTACCTTGTATGCAGACAAAGGTGCACATAAACCTCAGAAAAGATCTCACAAAAGGGGCACACACCCATAAACAAGCTGGGCAACAATGATATCATTGGGAAACATTACACAACACTCCCAGGACAGCTCCATTACAATGAAATGATCTTTAAAAGGGTCTGCGGAGCGTAGACCCTTCCACACATCATTTCTTTTTGTTTTGGTGCTTTCCAGGGAGTGTTGTTCCTTGTTGCCCATTGCTATCACTGTTGCCCAGCTGAATTATGCTTTTTAAAATGTTTCCTGTGGTCATTTTTAACGTTTTATGTGAAAGTTTGTTCTGTGCACATGTATCACACTGCTCACGTTTGTGGGTTTCCCCGGTTTTTCTGTACATTGCTGACGGAAATGGTTTCTCTTCCCTTTAAATACCTTTAACGACAGGTTTTCATTCGCGTTGGAATTGAGCTCTGAAATTCAGCGCGTTAGTATGAGGGGAGCCTCTCCCCGCCCACTCTCCACCCATTGACCCCTTCTCTCCGCCCACTCTCCTCCTTCTGCGCTGTTTTAACGCGCCGCGGAGCTTTACGATCGTTAACTACGGTTAACGCGCGTAGTATTACGTTAACGGTCGTTAGCGTGTCGGTACGTGCGTTATACGGCACTTACGGTCGTTAACGTCGTATAACGCGCGTTAGTCACGTTTACCGCACTTTAGTAAACATCCCCCTAGGTGTCTTAAGGGTGCTCTTTTGCTGGCTTCCTTTCCGCTGCCAGCCTTTCTATACCATACTAGACCGGATTATTGCAATTCACTTTTAGCTGGGATCTCTTAGGTAAAATTAAGACATATCCGAATGATACAGAACACAGCAGTAAGAATGGATTATGGATTATGGATTATATGCTCATGTTACTCCTCTCCTGAAAGGGCAGCATTGGTTGTCAGTATGCTATAGGATCAACTTTAAAAATTATTTTTCTAACTTTTCAGATTTTGCATTCTGGGTTGTCGTTGTATTTGTATTCTCTTACACACCTTCATGTGAGATTTCAACGTGCTAATTTATTAGTTGTTCCCTCTCATAAGGATTTTGTGCTATGACTCTACCCATGTCCTGCTTCACTAGTCTTGCTCCATCTCCTGGAAACGTGTTACCAGATTATCTTTAGTGGGAACATTCCTTTTCAAAGTTCAACACAACATTAAAGACATGGCTTTTTGATCAGGCCTTTGTGGCGAGATAGCTTCTGTCACTAGCATTTTGCCTTCTTCCATTCCATCGGTCTTTGCATTTAGGAGTTTTAGATATTTATTGTTGCGCTACTACCTTATCCTCCTGATGTGCCTTGTTTTACTGTTTTGACTGAGATATGGTGTCAGTTTTTCAATGGGATTTTCTCACCATTTTAAGCTAGGTTTCGTAAATTGCTTTGATGCACATGTGCCGAAGGTGGTATGTCAAAAAAGTGGCAAATTAATAAATAAAAAAATAGGTAGTATGTGCTTACTTTCTTGCTCCGCCCGGTATACTCCCATTCTCCATCCAAAACATGCTTCCCTTTTGGAGGCATGTACTTTTTTGTGCCATCACCATTGTAATTGTTTCCCTTTATAAAACAGCACTGAACATGTTCCCCTCTATGTATGCATATATATGCCCTTTTTATGTACATTGTGGTGATGCGCAGGTAGCTGAGCCTTTTAAAACGGAAAAAAAAGAGTTTTTTTCTCATGAGCGGGGGAAGGGCTCACTACAGCATAGCTCCCAGGCAGAGAAAGAAGCTAGAACACACACTAATAGGGATAGCTTGAAGCCACACCCAGCCTCTAGGGCTCGTGCAGGCAGAGAGGGGGTGGGGCCAGAGAAGGAAACAAGCTACAGGATATTTAAGCTGCGTCACTCAGGAAGTGAGGGAGACACAGGAAGAGAGGCAACAGGAAGAGAGGCAACAGATCCAGGAAGAGAGGATACAGATACAGCAGCTGAAGCAAAAGCAGAGAGAGGACGTGCTCAAGGAAAACTGCATGCTAAAAGCCAGGAGGAGAGGCCAAGAGTCCAGAGGAACCAGGGGAAGAAACAGCAGTATAAAGCTGTAGGGCCTGGAGGTTCAAAGGGGACCAGCCATAACTCCCAAGGCAAGTGCAAAGGTTGTGGGCATGAGTGGAGCTGGGGAAGACGTCAGGAGTATATGACTGATTCTGAAAGTAACAGCTCAAGTCCTGAGTCTGTGATTAGGCAGTACAGAAAACCAGTTGAAAAGAGGGTTTCTGCCAGTAAAGCAACTTGTGTGTGTCCTGAACAGGAGTGGCTAAGAGGAAGAAGGGCAAGAGCTTTTGACCCGGTAAAAAGGGGAAGCCAGAGGTTAAAATGGGGGGAACTTCTTAAGCTTTTAAAAGAAGTAAAGCATAGCGTTCCAGAACGTACCCCAAGCCCTGAGTGTTATAGCACCCCAGAAGAAATGGAAATAGAACCATACTCAGACTCTCCAATATCCTCTGCAGAATCCATGGAGTGTGGGATTTGTATAAGCCATGTTTAATGCTTTTATAAGAAGCTGAGGGTAACAGGTTAAGAAGATAATCTGTGCTGGTGTTATTGTGTGCCAAGGTGAAAAGCAGACAAGAAGTCACAAGAACCTCATTGTTTAAAAGCAGCCAATTGTATCTCTGAAGAAGCCAGGTTAACAGGGCTAGCGGTTTTAAACCAGGAGGCAGCACAGGAGAGATATCCTAATCTGCAGCAGCTGAGAGTTAAAGGTCAAAAACTGTCTTACAGAGGTTTTTGGAAAACTGTGCATTTAAAAAGTGTTACACTGCTTTGTAAATGGAAGAAGCTAAAAAGAGTATCAAGAGTGAAGTAACTACTTGAAGAAATATTGCTGAGAAGTTTAAGGGAGAAAATATCCTGTATTTTCAGTTTGCAATATTGTTTGCCTTATCAAGGTCATTGGCCTCAGCAAGGTCATTTGCCAAAATTGGTTCCAGAAAGAAATAAATAAAAAGAAATTTAAGTTAACAAATTGTCCTGTGATCCTCTTCCACTTGAATTGCTGACAAAGCAAACCCACAACTACACAAAAGAAGAGTGATGTCCAGCGCTCCCCACTAGGCAACCGCCTAGGCGGACGGGGTGCGGCCACAACATTCATGGCTCATATATTTTATAAAATTACACCCAAGATGCATAAAGTTAGGCAGCAAGATGAATCAGATATACCAAAGAGCAAATAACCTTACAGAACTTGTAAGAGCCCATCAAATCCTGTAAAAGTCTGATTTGGAGGATATTTAGAGGCAGGATTTTAGAAATTATTATCCCTGTTATATTTAACCACTTCACCATTAAGCCTATTATAAACAAGCAGCAGGATGCCAAAATTTCCCTTATTTTGGATAGCATGAGGAGGGCATTGAGCCACAAAGGATTAAACTTTTGCAGGAAATAAAATTTGCTGTAGAATCTCTATGGATTGAAATTCCATGTAAAAAGGGGAAGGCGATGGCAGTGGGGGTGTACTATCGACTGCCTGGTCAGAATGAACAAATGGATGATGAAATGCTCAAAGAACTCAGGGAAGCTAACAAACGTTACAGCACAGTAATAATAATGGGTGATTTCAATTACTCCGCCATTGACTGGGTCAGTGTCATGGCAGGACATACTAGGGAGATGAAGTTTCTAGATGAAATAAATGACTGCTTCTTGGAGCAGCTGGTTCATAAACTAACCAGAGGGGAAGCTATTTTGGACCTAGTCGTTAGTGGAACACAAGATCTGGTGCAAGAGATAAGGGAGTTGGGGCCACTTGGCAATAATGATCATAGAATGATCACGTTTGATTTAATAAACGGAAGAAGGACGCTAAGGAAATCCACAGTACTACCTTTTAACTTTCAAAAGGGAGACTATGATAAAATGAGGAAAATAGTTAAGAAAAAAATAAAAGGAGCAGTTGCAAAGGTTAAAGATTTACGTCAAGCATGGGTTTTGTTTAAAAATACTATCTTGGAAGCCCAGACCAGCTGTATTCCATGCTTTAAGAAAAGTGGAAGGAAGTCCAAATATTGCCAGCATGGTTTAAAGGTGAGGTCAGAGAGGCTGTTGTTGCCAAAAAAGCATCTTTCAGGAAATGGAAAAAGGAGGCAAATGACTAAAGCTGTAAACAACATTAGCACTGGCAAGTTAGATGCAAGGCACTGATAAGACAGGCAAAGAGAGAAGTTGAGAGGAAGCTTACTGTGGAAGCAAAAACACATAATAAAGACTTTTTCAAGTACATTCATAGCAAAAAAAACCTGTGACAGAGTCAATTGGACCATTAGATGATAGAGGAGTGAAAGGGGCACCAAGAGTGGACAAGGCCATAGCGGAGAGACTGAATGAATTCTTTGCTTCAGTCTTTACTGAGGAAGATGTAGGGATGTTACCCATGACTGAAGTGGTATTTAAAGGTGCGGAAGAATTGAAGGAAATATCGATACATCGGGAAGATGTATTACAACTATTAAATAAGCTGAAGAGTAGCAAATCACCTGGGCCGGATGGTATACATCCAAGGGTGTTGAAAGAACTGAAATACGAGATTGCAGACCTGCCAATAGTAATCTGTGAACAATCATTAAAATCATATCTAATACCTGAAGAATGGAGGATCGCCAGTGTAACACCAATTTTTTAAAAGGGTTCCAGGGGTGATCCGGGAAACTACAGACCGGTGAGCCTGACATCAGTACCAGTACCTGTCAGTTGGTCATAAGGAAAGGAATGGAGAATAAAATAAAGGATATTATAATACTTCTGTATCATTCCATGGTGCGACTGCACCTTGAATATTGTGTGCGGTTCTGGTCGTCTTATATTATATTAAAAAGGATATAGCAGAATTAGAAAAGGTACAAAGAAGAGCAACAAAAATGGTAAAGGGAATGGAAGGATAGCCTATGAGGAGAGGCTTAAAAGGTTGAGGCTTTTCAACTTGGAAAAGAGAAGGCAGAGTGGGGATATGATAGAGGTCTATAAATTAATGAATGAAGTGGAACAGGTAAATGTAGATGGGTTGTTTACATCATCAAAAAGTAGAAAGACTAGACACACAATGAAGCTACAATGAAACCCATTTAAACTAATAAGAGAAAATATTATTTTACGCAACGTGTAATCAAACTCTGGAATTCATTACTGGAGGATGTAGTAAAAGCTGTTATTGCAACTGGGTTTAGAAAAGATTTGGATAAGTTCCTGGAGAAAAGGTCCATAAACCATTATTAAAGAGGACCAGGGAAATCTACAGCTTGCCTCGGGACAGGCATTGTGGAACCTGTGTGCCTTTTTGGGAACCTGCCAGGTACTTGTGGCCTGGATTGGCCACTGTGGGAAACAGGATACTGGGCTTGATGGACCTTGGTCTGACCAAGTAAGGCATTTCTTATGTTCTTATGAGGATGTCCAAGTCTGAACAGGGGCATGGTGAAGGCATGGCCGAGATGTTCCCAGGAACCTGGACATCCCTTCCTGATCTCAGAAACATTTTGGATGCCTGGTGTTGCATCTAAATTTAGACCTGCTTCAAGTATCTGAAAAATGCTTGTTGTGGCTCAAAAACATCCAGAGGGTGTAAAGAAGGCAGCACTCCACCATCCCCAGTACTCATCACAATGTCAACATAGTAAAATAGTACCATACTATAAGATGGTAGATAAAGACCAGTATGGTCCATCTAGTCTGCCAAGTAAGGTGGCTAGAGTGGTTGTAACTGCAGCTCTGTGCAGGTTACTCCCCTCTATGCCTGTGTTTAGGATTGTACCTGCTGCTCCTCGCAGTTAGCCCCCCTCTATTTACTGAAATATAAAAGATAATTAAGTTTGCTTTGATTTCATCCTCTTGCTATAAAGGGATCCACTGTGTCTGTCCCATGCTTTTTTGAATTCCGTCACTGTATTTGCCCCCACCACCTCCACTGGGAGGGCATTCCAAGCATCCACCACCATTTCAGTGAAAAAGTATTTCCTGATGCTGCTTTTAAGTTTACCACCTTGCAGCTTCATCATATGCCCTCTAGTTTTACAGCTTCCCCGTCTTTGAAAAAGGTTTGTTTTTTCATTGATACCCTTTAAGTATTAAAAGTCAGTATCATATCTCCCCTCTCCCTCCTCTCCTCTAGGGTATACATATTTAGGTCTTCAAGTGTCTTCTCATACGTCTTCTGGCGCAGGCTCCAAATCATTTTGATCGCCTTCCTCTGAACCATTTCAAGTCTTTTTATATCCTTTGTGAGATATGGTCTCCAAAACTGAACACGATACTCCAAGTGAGGCCTCACCAATGACTTGTACAGGGGCATCAATAGCTCCTCCTTTCTGTTGGTTGTTTCTCTCTGTATGCAGCCCAACATCCTTCTGACTTTGGTTACCACCTTGTCACATTGTTTCACCATTTTGAGATCCCCAGACACTAACACTCAGAGGTCCCTCTCCTCATCAGAGCAACCTCTCTTCCCCTATCGCATAAAATTCCTTTGGATTTCTGCATCTCCAGTGCATGACTCTGCACTTCTTCGCATTAAATTTTAACTACCAAGCATTTGACCATTCTTCTAGTGTTTTTAGATCTTTCCTCATTGTCCTCTCCCTCAGAAGTGTCCACTCTGTTGCAAATTTTTGTGTCATCTGCAAAAACTGTAGACAATAGTAGCAGTGGGGATTGAACCCTTGCTACCCTATTCATAGTCTGCTACTCTAACCATTAGTCTATCCTAGACATCTAGCTGCTGAAATACAGTTCTGGGCATGTCTATGTAAATACCCCACAGACATCCATATTGGGCATGTCCACATTTGTGAAATCGTGTCTGCACCTAGACATGCCTGCATTTTTTTCAGATGTTCTGGCTTAGACATCCCAGGTTGCACTTGAATGAACCTTCTGAAATTCCCCTCTACCTGTCTTTTCACTGATTTTTTGCCCATGTCAAGTGTCATTGTATTCTGGGCCGATCCACGAAGGCAATTAACAGAAAGATCGGGTGAAGTGCTGTCAAGACGTGCCAAAAGCAAAATGTCATCTGCATAAATTTAAAAAGTAATACCCAATGACTGAATGAAGGTAGCTAAGGGGCCGAGAAAGACGTCTAACAGGGTGGGAGAGAGTGCTGATCCCTGAGGGACCCCACAAGGGAGGGAGTAACAAGTGGAAGAGGCGCTGTGGCAATGAACTTGATAGCTGCGATCGAGGAGAAAGGAAGAAAATCAAGAAAGAACATTATCCCTGAGACCGACTTCATGGAGATGTGAGAGGAGGACGTTGTGGTCAACGAGGTCAAATGCACTTGTTATTTCTCTCAGTCTTACTGCTGCAATATAACCCTGATCCAATATGATATGTATATCATTGACAATGGAGCTGAGGATCATTTCGGTGCTGTGATTAGTGCGGAATCCCAGTTGACGTGGAAGCAGGGCTAGGGTGCTTTCCAAGAGATTGGTTAACTGAGGGAGAATGAGGCGTTCCGTGAGTTTTGCTAGAAAAGGTAGATTGAATATTGGGTGATAGTGGGAGGGGCTATCAGAATCAAGCTTAGGACCTTTAAGAAGGGGGTGAATCAATGCTTGTTTCCAAGATGAAGGGATGGTACCAGTGGAGAAAGAAGAATTAAGCATGGAGCAGATATATGAACTGAAGTCAAAGGATGGGTCAGCAAGCCCATCAGAAGTGATGGAATCCAAAGGACATGAGGGTGTCTAGATGGAGGAGAGGAGACAAGACAAAGTGAAGGGATCAACTGGAGAAAAGCTACCCCAGGTATGGGTAGTAATGGCGGCTGGGGAGATGGGAGGAGATGGGGGAAGGAAGTTCAGAGCGAGTGGAGGAGATTTTAGCAATGAAAGTGTTGGCAAGGGCATCCAGAGACAGGCCAATGCTAGGGATAGGAGAAGAGGAAGGAGTATGAAAAAAGGAGAGATGAGTCACAATAGAGAACAGAGTCTTAGGGTCATGGGCAGAAGCGGTAACCAAAGCTGAATAATAGTCCTTTTTAGCAGTGAGGACCTGGGATTGGTAATGATGATACTGAACTCTAAACAGAAGAAGGAGATCAGGGTGCTTCCTTTTTTGCCACTTTCACTCCACTGCCCTGAGCTGCTGCTTTAGGAAATATGAGGGGGACAACCGGCAGGGAGCTGGTTGGATCTGAACTAAGGGGGAAATTTGGTCTAGCTGAGTGAAGAGTAAAGAGTTCCAAAGGTCAGCTTGCTGAGACAGAGGGAGCAAGTTAAAGTCCTGTGGGAAAATTTCAGAGGCAGCAGGAAACTGGATTTTGGACTTAGGAGTCAAGTGCTATGGTAGCAGGGCCCAGACCTCTGGAAGGACCAGGAAGGGAGAAGCAGACCAAAAGAGTGGTTGGACCAGGGAAGAAGGAGGAGGGAAATGTTAGTAGGAGAAGGGCTGGAGTCTTGCTGCGCTATGATGAGGTCTAAGGTAGTTCATTTTGTGTAGCTCATTGGGAGGGGAGTTGCCATATAGAGTCTTAGCAAGGCATAAGATTTTAGAAGTTTTTACTATGGTAGGGTTTTTGTTTTTTGTGTTTTATAATACAGCAGCAACAATTCAACGGTCCCCTGAAGAACCATAATAGAGAAACGCAGAGGTGCTTCAACAGCAGCGTCGGGACTTTCAGACTTAATAGAATGACTGCAGTATCATTATTGAACTCCACAACATTGCGAGCTAAGTAGAAAATCAAACAGTAAATTAAATATTTTGTTGATGGATTTAAAAAATAGGAGGGGTTTACGAGTATTGTGAAAGGGTCATTGATGCTAACAGGCATATCACTGGGGATTGAAAACCCCCCCAGAAATTAATGCCATTGTAAGTCTGAGACCCGTAAATAGCAAACCCCACGATTTGGACCCAGACTCATAGAGAAACTAATCATAAGAAAAGTGATAGAGCGTAGGAATTTTATGATATATTGCTGTGCGATCGCTCTGGTACAAGCCCATATAGATTTGTCGAGGTCTAAGGTATGACAAGCAACCAGGGTTGCCAACTGGCTCTAGATGCACCCGACAGGCTTGATCTAGACCTGGGTTTACCACACTGCATGCAGAGATATGTAGTTCTAATTTCACGATTGCACTTCATAAGAAAAACAAGACTACAAGTCCCTGCATGCAATAGGGTAAACCCAGGACTAGATCAAGCCTGTTGGGCGCATCTGGAACCAATTGGCAACCCTACCTGCAACATGTGTGGGAAGAGGTCACGAGGTCAGGAAGGGGTATGGAAATGAATGTTAAAGTCCCGGAGGACAAGCAAGTTAGGGAAAGCCAGAAAGATATCAAGGATAGTCTGGAGGATGATGTCCCACTGGGAAGAGCAGAGAGAAGGGGCACAGTATAGAAGTAAAATATGAACAAGGTGGAATGTACCAATCTTATAATCTTTTCAGGGCCAAGCCAGGGGTAGGAAGAGAGTTCAGTAACAGGAAAGGAGTTATTATGGAGGATGGCAACTCCTCCTACCATGTCTAGCTAGTCATGGGGTGGAAAGGGCAGAAAGGTTGGACAGAAGGCAGCGTGCCAGGTATGGGTCGTCCCCATATTTTAACCAGGTTTCGATAAGGCACAGCACATCTAGTTTGTGTTGTGAAACAGTATCCAAAATAAGGTTTGTTTTACCTTTAAGTGATCTGCAGTTAAGGAGGCCCAGCTTAAGATCCCCAGGTTGCTGAACCAACAAGGGAAGGTGAGACTGGGGCAGGCATGGCAAGAGGAATCTTAACTTAGGATGAGAATGCATAGATGAGGATAACCTCCAAGGAAGGAGTGCCCACAAGCTCCAGATAACTGGGATTATAGCCATGTAAAAGAGAGAGAGAGAGAGAGAGAGAGAGAACCAGAGGCCAGGAGTGCCCAACTTCCAGAAGTGCAGAGTCCGATGAGAAAATTGAAAGCTTTGAAGAGAACTGAAATGCAAACTGGATTAGAGAAACAAAGGAGACCAAGAGCATAGCAGAATTTGTCATCCCAGAGTCGCCCTAAGCGACCTGCTCCTCGGTTGAGTGCCTGTGGCGCGGACGCTGCCAGCATCTTGACTTTAAACGACAGAGCTGCAGACATCACCTTTGGTGGTGTTAGAGGGCAAAGCCAAAAAAGGACACAGTGAATAGGCAGCAACGGACAGGAAAACTTTGGTGTCGTTAGGAAGCGGAGCCAAGAAAGGGCACAGCAAATCAGGCAGCAGCAAGCAGGAAAACTGGAAACATACAATCAAACAGGGTTTCACAAGGGAGTTACTTAATTGTAAAGAACAAAGCAGGCAAACAAATAAAATAGACAGTAGAGCTGTAAACGACACTGGCATCTTGACTTTAAACGTATTTATTGTATTTGTCTTTGATTGCATATCACCTTGGGGTTCTGGAAAGAAGGGTATTTAAAATTTTGAATAAACAAACTGATAAATAGTAATGAAGAAAACAATGGCCTACTTTAGCAGAACACATGATTTTCTAAATCACAGCATCAAACCAAATAAAGTTTGAAGACAAAGGATGTTCTTGGGCACTTTGTTAGCTTTAAGAATGCACTGCTATGATATTCTCTGCATGCACAAACATTAATAAGAATTATTGTGTTAATACAAGGGTTCCAATATGAATCCTCAGCATGAAGCACTTATGAGCCATTGGAAGTTTCCCCTTGGTGCTTTAATATTATCAGCACTAGTTAAAAGTCTGATAAGATTTACTTCTTTAGGCGTCATTAATTTCCTTGAAACTTTAAACAGCTGTCACTTGTGATGCTCTTCAGGACTACATGTGGGAAAGATTAGCCTGCGCTTATAAGCCATTCTGATCATTAAGTGCCTATCCTCGTGGAACCTCCTTCACAGGCTGTGAGGCAGGCTTGCCAGTCTTTCACAGATAACTGGAGGCAGCCATGAATTACATGAATAGCTTGTTGACAACAGCAGGGATTCTCTGGTCTTATTAATATATCAGCTTCTCTTGGGTGTGACATTTTAATGATTACCAATAAACTCAGAATCCCTAAGATCTTCATCCACTTTACATTAACATAAATGTGAGTTTTCTCTAGCAAAACACTAGGTAGTGGTCACAAAGAGTGCATCACAGCCAAATACGGGTACAAATGCTGAACTGTGTAAACATGCATAAATCTTATGCACTTGTGTATCAAAATAAGGAAATGACTAGGTAAATTAGTCATACAGCACAGGGAAAGTCATTGTGATTAAATGTCAAAAAATGTGTGACTGCTATTTTTTTCTCCATCTTTTAGGCTCACACTAGCAGGAGAAGTTGACTTTTTCCCATTCAGTTGTCTGCAGTAAACAGTGTTTGGCACAGCTACACATGGAAAGAGATTTCAGCAAGCTGGTTTACCATAGCATGGAGATCTTGATAGTTTTGATTTCATGACTGATGCAAACCCCGTGGGTTAAAAGTATCTACAGGTTTGCAGCAGCCCACAGAGACTGATCATGTCCTCGTTGTTGTTGTTGGTTTTTTTTTAAATTAATTTTGTATTTATTAATTATCTAATCATTACATCCAAACAAAATTACAATGAATGAAAGAAACAAATGGAATTATTGTTATACATAACAGGCAATTACATTTAATCAAAAACAATTTCCATTATTGTTAGACCACAAAAAAGAAGGAAAAAGGGAAGTACCAGGAAATTCAAACGATAGGAACCCAAATGTACAACCTACACTATCTAAGCATAAATGTTATTTCACAGCAGATAAGAGACTTACACGTCAGCCAGATGGGAATGAACAAAAACTTCAACCATACTCCCCTCTCTAGCTTCCAGAAAGGCCAGAAGTTGTTTAGGTTCAAAAAACAAATACATCTTCTGTTTAAATCCCACATAACATTTAACCGGAAATTTAAGCTGAAAAGTAGCTCCCAGGGCCAAAACCCTGGGACGAAGGGCCAAAAAGTCCTTCCTTCTCAGTTGTGTAACACGAGCTAAATCAGGAAATACCCAAACTTTAGAACCCCAAAAAACCTCACTAGCATTCCTGAAATACATTCTGAGGACATAAATCTTATCTGACTCCAAAGCTAATGTCACAAGGAGGGTAGTTCTTTCAGTCACGACCTCCAGGGAATTCTCAAGAAACCCAGTAAGGTCTCCCACCCCAGGAGAAGTAGAGGGAGTCGTGCTTACCCTATCCCTACTACCTAAGGACAAATACTGAGCTCTAGTTATAGGGGGGAAACTGCTCCGGGGGGATCTTCAAAACCTCCCCGAAGTACTTCCGCACCATCTCCATAGCTGATAATAAAGGAGACCTAGGGAAGCTCAGGAACCGAAGATTACTCCGTCGAAACTGGTTCTCCAGATATTCCATCTTCCGACTAGAGACAGCTCTGTCCTTACTCTGGGCAGTAACCAGTTCTCTCATTTCTCCCAACTCATTCTCCAGTTTGGTAATTCTCCCAGCTTGTTCCTCATAAGTATTGGAGACAAGTAGCTTTAACGATTTTTATCTCAGATTCAAAAGTCCCACACATTTTAATCAAGGAGAGGTTTAGAGTCACAATTCCTTCCCACAGCGTTTCCATTGTATATGCCGTTAGTCTCACCATCATAGGAATCCCAAGAAGAGCCTCCCGCTGAGACGGGTCAGCCATCAAAACACGTTCCGATGATAACCTTCCTCCATGTTCATGCCATCCCACACTATCAGGGGAGAAATTCACCTCAGTACTAGCTCCTCCATTGCCCTCAGAGAGAGGCGTACTCACCATCAAAACCTCTGAGAGAGCAACGCCAGCTGAGGTTGAGCTTCCGGGTCGTGGCGGGGGGGGGGGGGGGTGCGCTGCTCCGGAGAGAGCCACACACCAGACATGCTCTGGGGCAATCCTCCTCCTACTGCCCCAGCTGAAGACACCGCTCCAGCACCAAGCGTAAAGCCACAGTCGCCGAGAGTCCACTGGCTTGCTGGATTCAGCAGGCTCCCGCCGGGAGGTTCAGCTGCCTGCTTCCACTTTCTCCGGCCCATACAAACTATAGGAGCACCTCGAGCACTGGCGATTCACGAAACAGCAGCTCACAGCTTGGCGCTTCCGTCCACCATCTTGACTACTTCCCCCTCCTTGTTGTTGTTAAATGCCGTTGAGTCGGTATCAACTCATTGCAACCCTCCTGTTAATTGTCCTGGACTGTGTTCAGTCTTCAGTCAGACAGCTCATGGTTGATAGAGTGGCACTGCAAACCCCATGGGTTAAACGTACCTGCAGGTTTGCAGCAGCACACAAAGACTGATCATATCCTCCTTAAAGTATAGATTGCATTCCACAAATTATTCTAACCAGAGATCAACAAGGACATCCAATGCACCATATACTAATCTTGTTAAAAGGTAGTAAATGGTGTCATGATAGCTATGGGGAGTGGAGGAGTACACTAGTGGTTGCAGAGGCAGGTGATGCACCAGGGACGTTAGGTTTCAAGTCCTGCTTCTCCCACTAATGGTCTGTGTGACCTTGGGAAAGTTATTTTACCCTCCATTGCCTCTGGTACTGCTTAGATTGTGATCCTTCTTTGGGCAGGGAAATAAAATCGTGCACCTGAATGTAACTTGCCTTGAACTTGAATTTGGAAAAGGCACTTGAGTAATGAATCTAAAATCTAAATCCAATTTTCAAAAGCTATGTGCCCATTTACCTGGGTAAACAGGTTGTCTGCATGTACCTTGAAGGATGCACATTGCTCTGCATCTTTGTGGAGGTTTTCCTAGGGTAGAGTTAGTTCTGGGAATGCAATAATAATATTTTCAAACTAAGCACATGGTTTTGGCTGGAAAATGTATCAGCAGAAAAAGCAGACATAAATCTCTGAGAGACACATTTTCCTTTGATAATTTTCAAAGGGAAAGTTTGGGTGCAGATAAAATTACTCACAAAATAGGACACCTGCCTGTACACAGTTTTCCCAAATAAGGTGATGTCAGATTCTTGAATTGGTAGAAAGAGAGACACATGATGGCAGATAAAGACCATACAGTCAATCCAATCTGCCCCTCCATACCAACTACTACAGTCCTTTTTTTCCTTTAGAGATCCTCTGTGTTTGACCCATGCTTTCTTAAATTCAGATACTATCCTCGTCTCTACTACCTCCACTGGGAGACTATTCCACGTATCTACCACTCTTTTAGGAAAGAAATATTTCTGCATATTGCGCCTGAGTCTATCCTCTGTTACCTTCATCCTATGCCCCCTCATTGCAGAGCTCTATTTCATCTAAAAAAAGGCTTTCTCCCTGTGCATTTGTGCCACAAACATATTTAAACATCTCTATCATATTGCCCCTCTCCTACCTCTCCTCCAGAGTATACATATTGAGATCTTTAAATATGTCTTCATATTGCTTTCATCTCATCTCTTCCTAAAACCCTCCTTGATAACTCTGCTCTTTTGGCAGATCACTTCTATTTGTGCCTTTCTTTTCCACAACCAACTCCAGACTTTGATCTTTCCACCTTGCTGCTTTTTATGCCTGGAACAAACTACCTGAATTGCTATGTCAGGCATCATCTCTGGCTCTTTTCAAATCCAGGCTAAAAACTCACTCTTGAAGGCTGTTTTTGGATCTGATCTACGTTGTCTCTTCAACTATGTGTTTCCTTACCAATCCCCTAGACGTATCCTAGTCCCCAGCAGTTGTGTTGTCTGTCTTTATTAGATTGTAAGCAGGGACTGTCCCTTACATGTCTCTGTACAGTGCTGTACAGCATCTTATGATGAAGCCCACCGGCCATTTTGGTAGCCACCCTTTTCACCGACGCCATCCTGTATATATCCTTTTGAAGATGTGGTCTCCAGAATTGCACACAATATGTACTCCAAATGGGGTCTCATCAAAGATTTATACAAAGGCACTATCTCCTCTTCCTTCCTGCTGGCCATTCCTCTCCCTATGCACCCAAGCATCCTTCTGGCCTTCACCATCTGCTTCTTTATCTGTTTAGCCATCTTAATATCAGAAACCATCATGACCAGGTTCTGCTCTTCTTTCATGGACAAAAGTACTTCATCCCTATACTGTACTGCTTTCTTGGATTTTTGCAGTCTAAATGCATGACCCTGCATTTCTTAGCATTAAATCTCAGCTGCCAAATTCTCAACTATTCTTCAAGCTTCATTAGATCCCTCCTGATGTTATCTACTCCTTCCTGGGTGTCTACTGCAGATTTTGATATCATCCGCAAAGAGGCAAAGTGTTGGGATCACTTGACAATAGTGATGATAGCATGATTGCATTTGATTTAAAAAATGGAGGGAGGATGGCAAGGAAATCCACAGTACTATCTTTTAACTTTCAAAAGGGAGACTATGATAAAATGAGGAAAATAGTTAAGAAAAAACTAAAAAGAGCAGCTGCAAAGATTAAATATTTGCATCATGCATGGGCATTGTTTAGAAATACTATCTTGGAAGTGCAGAGCAGATGTATTCAATTTTTTAAGAAAAGTGGAAGGAAGGCCAAAAAACTGCCAGCATGGTTTAAAGGTGAGGTTAGAGAGACTGTTGTAGCCAAAAAAAGCATCTTTCCAGAAATGGAAAAAGGAGCCAAAATGGGAAACAAAGTCTTGAAGAAATACAAAAAAGCGCTGCTAGTTCTGGAGAGAGATCTGCAATTGTAAGTATTTACTTCTGGGAATTTTTCTAAATCTTGGAGAAAAAGGAATTCTTTAGATTAAAGCTGATTAATCAGTGTAAATTAGAATCCAGTGTATTTGTTAAATCAGCCAGGGCCTACTATCAGCAGGTAGCTTTAAGTTTAAGTTTAAATCCTAACAGAGAGCTTTCAGTTTAAATTCAGAACCCAGCAGAGAGCGTTCAGTTTAAATTTTAAACCCAGCAGAGAGCGTTTAATTTTATTTTATTTATTTATTTAGAAGGATTTAGTATACCGCCTTATCGTTAAATCAAGGCGGTGTGGCACATCAATCAAAATCAATAATAGAGTGTGGTTTGTAGCATGCAGTGTGAGAACTGAGAAGTGTAGTGTGTGGGGCAGTGCATTAGATTATATCGGTGAACTATTTACATAATGAACTATATACTGCGACGCTCCTGCCTGCGCCCTGGAGCTGACAGGCAGGAGTGGCCTTATTGTCCCTTTTGAGCAGAGGTAAACTGTTCCCTATGGATGCTGGGAATTGTAGTTCACTCTCTTTTCTCTCAGGAATAAAGTGTAGTTGCGATCAGAGATGGTAAGGCTTGCAAGAAATATTTATTTGTATTGGGGAAGTTCTTCCAACGCATCAAAATTCACATACATAAACGTAAAGGGTGCACTTTTAGCATAAGCAGAAGAAATCAGAACTTAGGACAACTGAAAAAGAATTAGCTTTAACTTAAGCTTTTCATCTATTGAGCAGCTTAACTCAGCTCTGCCTCGAGTGGTCACTTATGAACATTGCAGCCTCATAATACCAACTGTTCTTTTCACAGCGTGGGTTCAGAACACAGGTGCAGATAATTAACTCTTACAGCACAGGCAGCAGAAACAGCAACGTTTGTATTCCTCTTTTACAAATGTGCAAAGCTTCTTTTATATTACTCTTCTTTACAACATACAGAGCAGTCCATGCTACAAGGGTCAGTGCCTACGGTAGGTAAATCATTTTCTACCTGCATCAAATCCTCTGAGTGAACAGAACTAATATCTTCATTAGGCTTCTGCTGCTTTCCTGCTTTCAGCTCTAGAAATTGTTTAAATTCTTGGAAGAGCAATTCAGCCTGCTTATTATCAGATTGGCCTTTGTCAGCAACTGTTATGCCCTTTTCCCAGTCACTAACAGTTCCCTCTTCAGCACTCGGCTTAAACAGTTCAGGGCAGTGAACAGGTTCCTTCAACAAAGCAGTGAAAATAGGAGGTTGTGCTTTACCTTCTCTATCGTGGCTTGTATCAGAACTGCCTTCTCTCTGCCAGGCTCCTCTCCTCTTTGGTAGCTCAGGAGCTTTCCAGGTGTGGGTTTTTCTGGGCTTTCCAGGTCCAGGCTCTATCCTGTAGAATGAGTTTTCTTCAAAGTGTGCCTGCCTTTGAGGCTTTCTATTCCAGGGTTCTGTCTTCTTCCAGGACTCTAAAACATGGCTTCGTCCATTCCTCACAGGACTCCTTTTAGCAGCACCTTTAGAACTCCTTGCAGACCCTCTCCAAACACTCTCAACTCTTCCAGACTCACTCGTACAGCCAAACTGCTTCCTGGTCTCGGATCCACTCTCCGATGGCCTCTTAGAGCCACTCTCCGACCTAGTCTCATTCGTAGTCTGCCTAGCAGCCTTGTTCAAAGCTTTAAAAAGGGATTCTTTTCCCGGCACACCTTGTCCAACCCCTGGGTGTGCCCAATCAGCATTGCCTAACTCCTCCCCTGGGCTGGTGTCTGTTCTCAGCTCAGCAGAGCAGTATGTTTTTTTTCCTTCTAGGATTGAAAATCCTGTGTAAATCCTTTCGCTTTTCAGGATTTTCTTCAATCTCCATCTCCTCTGGAGGGCATTCTTCACCATAGATCCCCCCCCCTTAAGATATCACGGGCTGGCTTCTGACCAGGGGCACAGCATGTGATTCTACTCATAGATTCTGCAATGTATTGTGTCTTTTCCACAACTTCAATGCTGGGGACTATGGTGGCTACCTGAGCTAAAGCTGCCCTATCATGCCAAGGCTTCAAGAGGTTGATGTGGTAGACTTGTTGGCGTCCTTTCTTATTTTCAACAAGATAAGAGACTGGACCTACCGGCCGGACTACCCTACAAGGCCCTTTCCATTGGCTCTCAAATTTAGGGTCTGGCCCTGCTACCATCACTACAACTTTGTCTCCCGCTGCTAACTGGCGTGGCCGTGTGCCACGGTCATAAAAGGACTTCTGCCTTATTTGACTGCCCCTTAAATTAACCTCCGCAACCTGTGAGGTGCGGTGTAAGCGGCCTTTTAAGTCCTTTAGGAACTCAGGTACTCCTACCTCTTGTATGTCGGGTTCTACCCACTGCTCTTTTAGGATATCTAATACCCCACGGGGTGATTGACCATACATTAGCTCATATGGCGCTGTCCCTAGGGATGATTGTTTCCTCTCCCTACAGGCATAGAGGACGAATGGGAGCATTGTTTCCCAATTGGCCATATCTCCTTCCAGACTGCGGAGCAACATTCTTTTAATAGTCTGGTTCTGTCTCTCTACGAGACCATTGGTTTGGGGATGATGGGCTGAGGTCTTAATATGGCGGATGTCAAACGCCTCCCATACTTGTGCTACATATTTAGAAAGGAAGTTGCTTCCTCGATCCGTGTGGACTTCGCGAGGGAAACCAACCTCACAAAATAGCTTTATAAGTTCACCCGCCACGGCCTTTGCTGATATAGTGCGTAGTGGCATGGCCCAAGGAAACCTTGTTGCTTGGTCAATGACCACTAAAATATACTGAAACCCCCGGGGAGTTTTAATTAAAGGACCAATAATGTCCATAGCCATTCTATGGATCGGTTCAGTAATAACCGGGGAAGATATCATCGGGATCTCTCTAGGATGGGTTGCAGAAACTCGCTGACATGTGGGACAGGTTTCGCAAAACTTGGCGGTTTCCTTAAAAATACCTGGCCAGTAGAATCTTGCCAAGATTTGATCCAAAGTACCTTGGATGCCCTTGTGCCCTCCGACAGGATGGTCGTGGGCCAACCGCAAAACTAAGTTTTTAAAAGTTGCGGACACCACCACCTGTTTGCGGGTTCCGCCTGTATAGGGATCCTTGCTTTCTCTGTACAGTATCCCAGTGTCAAGGAAAAATCTGGGTAGGGTATCCTTATTACTCTGGGCCCATTTAAACACCTGACTCAAAGCAGGGTCAGCTAGTTGCTCGTTGGGAAACATCGGGAATTTCCCAACTAATTCTTCTGGTACCCATGGTAATTCTTGGCCAGCTTGTGTTTCTGCCCTTTGTTGAGAGCGATCACGTCTCTCACTACGCTTTTCTGCTTTAGTTCTTTTAACTTTTTCTCCTGGGGTGGTTATTAGGTTCTGATGTGAGGGAAGACTTCCTAAGGATTCATCTGTAGGATCTTCTCCATTTTCTGAGACCTTAACCTGGGCTCTTGTAGATACCATGGCTTCCTTAGAGGTCAGACCTTGTTTCATATCCTTATGAAAATGGGGCCAGTCTCTTCCTAAAACTATATTGTTTGGTAGCTTAGGTACTAATGCTATGGGGATTTTCCTATTAACTCCCAACCCTTTCACCTGGAGGTTGTACACGGGGTATAATGAAGTGCCTCCATGAACGCAGCAAATTTTTACTGTGTGTACAGGCTGAATTGCTACCCCCGATGCTTCAATTTGCTGCCACAGCGCTTTGGACAGCATTGTCTGCTCTGCGCCAGAGTCTATTAGCGCTGTGGTGGAAATTCCTTGCACCTCTACATCAATTAGAAAACCTTCTCTGGCCTTCTGTGCATTCACTGCTACCAAAGCTGTTTTTACATAACAATTTTTCTGTACATGGCCCTCTCGACCGCATTTAAAACATTTCCTATGCAAAATCGGACCTTTCATAGTTGGCATGCACATTCTTCCTGTCTAATCACTTAACTTCCACTTCCTTTCTGATTCCCGTATCGCTGTCCCCTTAGAAACGCTGCCGCATTCATGGGACGTTAACTTGGCTTCCATGAAGCGCTCCGTGAGGTCAATAGCCTCTTGCGGGGTTTTACAGCTCTGTAAAATCAGGAAGGTACGTACTTCGGTGGGTACAGCACTCATATACTGCTCTAATATGAGACTATCAATGATGGACTCTTTAGATCTTCCCCCTGGATCAAGCCATTTGTTTATCAGCATGCGAATCCTGTAACAAAAGGCTTTTGGGGATTCATTTGGTTTTAACTTTACCGCTCGCAGGAGATTGTGATAAACTAGTGGTGTGAGGCCCAGCCTCTCCCTGACCGCTCTCTTAACTTCATCATAATCCCCAGCGAGATCAGGTGGCATACTTCTATATGCAGCCATGGCCTCCCCGGTAAGGAACGCGGCAAAACGGATGGCCCAGTGCCCTTTGGGCCAGGCACTTAAATGCGCCACTCTCTCAAAGCATTCTATATAATCATCGATATCATCTGTATCCTTAAACTGTCCAAAATTGAACATGGTCCTTGGGTGCAAACTAAGCGCAGCTGCTGCTGAAAAACCTGGTAGAGTGGTTGATGTCTCCGGCGGTTTCTTCTGCTCGGCTACCCATGCTTGTAACATGTCCAATAATGGTTTCTGCTGAGCTTGAAGGCTTGCAGCATTCCTTTCTTGGGCCTCCAAGGTCAAGTCCCTCTGCCTCTCTAGCTGCGTTGCCATCCACTTGAACACTTCTTGTGGATCAAGAGACATTTCTGGAACCTCTGTGAACACAAATACAAAGAGAAAAACCCAAGTGCGATATCACCAAAAAAAAAACCCCTCATTTTTTTTTTTTTTTTTTTTTTTCAAACCAGGCCCAGCAATCACCCTTGCCCTGTATCCTGACCTCTCCCGGGTGGATACTTTTTACCTGGCATAGGTGGTACTTCAGGCTTTACCAACACGTTGCAGCCAGTAGCCCTCCGATGCTGTGACTTCTTCCCTTCCGGATAGTCTGCAGCTGGCTCCTCCTGGGCAGTTGCCTCCTGTATCTTCCGCGTGGCACCTTTAGCGCATGCGTAGAATCCTCAAAACGATGCCACTTGCGATGCTCCTGCCTGCGCCCTGGAGCTAACAGGCAGGAGTGGCCTTATTGTCCCTTTTGAGCAGAGGTAAACTGTTCCCTATGGATGCTGGGAATTGTAGTTCATTCTCTTTTCTCTCAGGAATAAAGTGTAGTTGCGATCAGAGATGGTAAGGCTTGCAAAAAATATTTATTTGTTTTGGGGAAGTTCTTCCAGCGCATCAAAATTCACATACATAAACGTAAAGGGTGCACTTTTAACATAAGCAGAAGAAATCAGAACTTAGGACAACTGAAAAAGAATTAGTTTTAACTTCAGCTTTTCATCTATTGAGGAGCTTAACTCAGCTCTGCCTCGAGTGGTCACTTATGAACATTGCAGCCTCATAATACCAACTGTTCTTTTCACAGCATGGGTTCAGAACACAGGTGCAGATAATTAACTCTTACAGCACAGGCAGCAGAAACAGCAACGTTTGCATTCCTCTTTTACAAATGTGCAAAGCTTCTTTTATATTACTCTTCTTTACAACATACAGAGCAGTCCATGCTACAAGGGTCAGTGCCTACGGTAGGTAAATCATTTTCTACCTGCATTAAATCCTCTGAGTGAACAGAACTAATATCTTCATTAGGCTTCTGCTGCTTTCCTGCTTTCAGCTCTAGAAATTGTTTAAATTCTTGGAAGAGCAATTCAGCCTGCTTATTATCAGATTGACCTTTGTCAGCAACTGTTATGCCCTTTTCCCAGTCACTAACATTTCCCTCTTCAGCACTCGGCTTAAACAGTTCAGGGCAGTGAACAGGTTCCTTCAACAAAGCAGTGAAAATAGGAAGTTGTGCTTTACCTTCTCTATCGTGGCTTGTATCAGAACTGCCTTCTCTCTGCCAGCCTCCTCTCCTCTTTGGTAGCTCAGGAGCTTTCCAGGTGTGGGTTTTTCTGGGCTTTCCAGGTCCAGGCTCTATCCTGTAGAATGAGTTTTCTTCAAAGTGTGCCTGCCTTTGAGGCTTTCTATTCCAGGGTTCTGTCTTCTTCCAGGACTCTAAAACATGGCTTCGTCCATTCCTCACAGGACTCCTTTTAGCAGCACCTTTAGAACTCCTTGCAGACCCTCTCCAAACACTCTCAACTCTTCCAGACTCACTCGTACAGCCAAACTGCTTCCTGGTCTCGGATCTACTCTCCGACGACCTCTTAGAGCCACTCTCCGACCTAGTCTCATTCGTAGTCTGCCTAGCAGCCTTGTTCAAAGCTTTAAAAAGGGATTCTTTTCCCGGAACACCTTGTCCAACCCCTGGGTGTGCCCAATCAGCATTGCCTAACTCCTCCCCTGGGCTGGTGTCTGTTCTCAGCTCAGCAGAGCAGTATGTTTTTTAACTTCTAGGATTGAAAATCCTGTGTAAATCCTTTCGCTTTTCAGGATTTTCTTCAATCTCCATCTCCTCTGGAGGGCATTCTTCACCACAATACATATATTCAAAATGGGGCTGTTTGAGAGGCGTGCTAGGATTGAGATTCTGTAATGTCTTGGGGGTAGGATTGTGATCCTGTAATGTCTTGAGGTAGAAAATTTATGTGAGGTCCTTGAAATGTACTGTAAATAGGTCAGTCTTAAGAAGTTTTCTGAAGTCCTTGAGGTTCTTGGTTGATTTTATGTGGTCTGGGAGAGAGTTCCATATAGCGGTTGCTGCCAGGGAGAGTGCCCTCCTTGATGTGGCCAGCCTTGTTTTAGCAAATTCTTTTGGTGTTCTGATGGTGTCTGAGGTTCCTTTTCTTCTTGGTCTCCTGTTGTCATCGGTATTTATGAGAGGGCGTAGGCTGTCTGCTGATAGGTTGTGTATTATTTTAAATAAATTTAAAACCCAGCAGAGAACGTCTAGTTTAAATTTAATACTCAGTCAGAACCTAATTTCAGCGAAGAGCTTTAATTTAAATCAAATCAGAGTATAACTTAGCATAAAAGGAAAAACAGGGTCAGTATTCTTTGAGCAATAAATTGTTTCTAGAGACTTTTGCAAAGAGGCCTTCTAGATAAGGGGCAAGAAACCCGTGAAATTGTTTTAAATAAGTGTTAAATCCAAGTGACAGATCAAAGGGCATTTCGAAAGACTCTCTCTATCAAAGCAAGGGCTGTGTGAATCACCCAGGAAATTGGTCACAGATTACCTAAAAAGCACAGGACAGGGTACTGTGCAGCAGCCAGAAAAATTAATCTTGAGGTGAACAAAGTTCATTAAATGTATTAGGTATAGTTTTATTAGTATAAGGATCCCCAGCAAACCTAAGTAAGTGAACAATTTAAATACCTAAACACAACCTTAAAAATAAGATGTAGACAGCAGTCCAGTAGCGAACTGGGGGCTTTCCAGTCTTTTGCATTGAGTGTCACATATATGATTTTCTCCCAGTTGGTGAGGAGCCTTACATATGCACTAGGTGCAAGGAGCTCTTTGCTCTCAGGAAACAAGTCTGATCTCTGGAGGCTAGAGTAGCAGACTTGTAGGACATAAGGAAGACAGAAAGGTACATAGATGAGACCTACAGGGATGTAGTACTGAAGTCCCACCTCCAGTCTGGCAGCATCCCTGTTGCCATGGAGGAGAGAGGTCATGTGACAGGAGAGCATCATTCTGGTGTTGCAGAAAGTGATCCTGTAGCTAGGACCTGTCCTCCAGGTGATGTAAAACCCTCTCACACTGAGCAGGTTTTTCCAGGGCCATGTGTCCATAAGGGAAGGGTTAGGACAGCCGTTATAGCTGGTGATTCGATCATTAGGCATGTAGATAGCTGTATGGATGGTGGATGTGAAGACTGGCTGGTAACATGCCTGCCTGGTGCGAAGGTAGGAGACCTCATGCACCACCTAGACAAGGTCTTAGATAGTGCTGGGGAAGAGTCTGCTGTCTTTGTACATGTTGGTACTAATGACATAGGAAAGTATAGTAGGGAGGTTCTGGAGGCTAAATTTAGGCTTTTAGGTAGGAAGTTGAAATCCACAACTTCTAGGGTAACATTCTCTAAAATGCTTCCTGTTCCACGCACAGGATCCAAAAGGCAGGCAGAGCACCGGAGTCTCAATGCGTGGATGATACGATGGTGCAAGGAAGAGGGTTTTGGATTTGTTAGGACCTGGGGAACATTCTGGGGAAAGGAGGGGCTTTTACGAAGGGATGGGCTCCACTTTAATTGGGATGGAACCAGGCTGCTGGCATTAATCTTTAAAAAGGAGATAGAGTATTTTTTAAACTAGATAATAGGGGATAGCTGACAGTTGCCCAAGAGCGCATGGTTCGGAAGAATGTATCTTTGAAGGATACTAGCAAAAGAATGAAGTTAGGGCATATCGACAGAGAGGTTCCAATAAAGACAAAAGTAATCAAATGCCCTTAAGTACAGAGCAGAGAGAGCTTATAGATTCCAAATTACCCCTGTCTACCGATAACCAGATTAATATGAATAAAATACAGCCTCTAAAATGCTTATATGCAAATGCTAGAGGTCTAAAAAATAAGATGGGAGAGTTAGAATATATAGCACTAAATGTGAGGTTAGATATGATTGCAATCTCAGAGACATGGTGGAAAGAGGACAACTAGTGGGACACTGTGATAACTGGGTACAAACTATATTGTAATGATAGAGCAGATCAAATTGGTGGAGGGGTTGCACTCTATGTTAGAGAGGGCATTGAGTCACAAAGGATTAAAGTTTTGCAGGAAGATATACAGGGGATTCCTGGCCCCTGTTATAATTGTAGATTCTCTCCCCCAGTTGGGGACTACAAATAGCATTGTTTGATTTTTCTTGCTGTTATGTATTTACTAATTATTTGTGTCCTGCAATGTCTATTACTGTACAAGTGTATGCTTGATTCATTGTTAAATTGCATAAATATAAAATTAAAAAAAAAAAAAAAAAAAAGTTTTGCAGGAAACAAAATTTACTGTAGAATCTCTATGGGTTGAAATTCCATGTAAAAATGTTGTATAATGTTGTTAAGTTCCCTCATGTTAAATGTATCCCTCCAATTGTGCTGTCTAAATGTTGTTGAGTACTCTCATGTTAAGTGTAACCCTTCAATTGTGATGTGACCACTTTGATTGTAGGATAAGATGGTATACAAATCTGTTTAAATAAAATAAAATAAATAAATAAATAAAAAGGGGAAGGGGAAGACGATGATAGTGGAAGTGTACTATCGACCACTTGGCCAGAATGAATAAATAGATGATGAAATGCTCAAAGAAATCAGGGAAGCTAACAAAAGTTACAGCACAGTAACAATAATGGGTGATTTCAATTATCCCGGTATTGATTGGGTCAGTGTCATGGCAGGACATGTTAGGGAGATAAAGTTTCTAGAAGAAATAAATGACTGCTTCTTGGAGCAGCTGGTTAATGAACTGACCAGAGGGGAAGCCATTTTGGACCTTGTCCTTAGTGGAACACAAGATCTGGTGCAAGAGATAAAGGTGTTTGGGCCACTTAGCAATAATGATCATAGCATGATCGTGTTTTATTTAAGAAATGGAGGAAGGATGGCAAGGAAATCCACAGTACTACCTTGTACATTTCAAAAGGGGGACTATGATAAAATGAGGAAAATAGTTAAGAAAAAACTAAAAGAAGCATTTGTAAACCTTAAAGATTTACTTCAAGCATGGGTGTTGTTTAAAAATACTATCCTGGAAGCCCATACTAGCTGTATTCCATGCTTTAAGAAAAGTAGAAGAAAGTCCAATAAAACTTCCAGCATGGTTTAAAGGTGAGGTCAGAGAGGCAGCTGTTGCCAAAAAAAGCATCTATCAGGAAATGGAAAAAGGAGCCAAATGATGAAAACTGGAAATGACATAAGCACTAGCAAGTTAGATGCAAGATATTGATAAGTCAGGCAAACAGAGAATTTGAGAAAAAGCTTACAGTAGAAGCAAAACGCGTAATAAAGACTTTTGCAAGAACATTCATAGCAAAACATCAGTGATACTCAGTCGGACCATTAGATGATAGAGGGGTAAAAAAGGGAATAAGAGGAGACAAGTCCAAAGTAAAGAGACTGAAAGAATTCTTTGCTTCAGTCTTTACTGAGGAAGATGGAGGGAATTTACCCATGACTGAAATGGTATTTAAAGGTGATGCTGCAGAAGAATTAAAAGAAATATCAATACACCAGGAAGATGTATTGCAACTATTTGATAAACTGAAGAGTAGCGAATCATTTGGATTGGATGGTGTACATTCAAAGGTGTTGAAAGAGCTGAAATATAAGATTGCAGACCTACTATTAGTAATCTGTGAACTATCATTAAAATCATCTGTAATACCTGAAGATTGGAGGAAGGCCAAGGTAACGCCAATTTTTAAAAAGGGTTCCAGGGGTGATCCGGGAAACTACAGACCTGATGCCAGTATCAAGAAAAATGGTAGAAACCATTATAAAGAATAACATTACTGAACATGTAGATAATCATGGCTTAATGGGAGACAGCCAACATGGCTTTAGTCAAGGAAGGTCTTGTCTTACTAATCTGCTATGTTTTTTTGAAGGTGTGAATAAACAGGTAGACAAAGGTGATTTGGTTGATACAGTATACCTGGATTTTCATAAAGCCTTTGACAAGGTCCCTCATGAGAGATTCTTGGTGAAATTAGAAACTCATAGGATAGGAGGCAGTGTACTATTGTGGATCAGGAACTGGTTAAAATATAAAAAGCAGAGGGTAGGGCTAAATAGCCAATTTTCCCAGTGGAGAAAGGTGAATAGTGGAGTACTTCAGGGATCTGTGCTGGGTCCGCTGCTTTTTAACATATTCCTAAATGACCTGGAAATGGGAATAACGAGTGACATAATCGAATTTGCAGATGACACAAAATTATTCAAAGTTGTTAAAACCCATGAGAATTGTGAAAAATTGCAAGAGGACCTTGATAAATTAGAATACTGGACATCCAAATGGTAGATGAAATTTAATGTGGACAAGTGCAAAGTTATGCACCTAAGAAAGAACCACCCATATTGTGGCTATATAATGCAAGGTTCCACATTAGGAACAACTACCCAGGAAAAAGATTTAAGCATCATCATGGATAACATGCTGAAACCCTCCACCCAGCATGCAGCAGCGGCCAAGAAATCAAATAAAATGCTAGGAATCATAAGGAAAAGAATGGAGAATAGCACAAAGGATATTATAATGCCTCTGTATCATTCCGTAATCCAACCACAACTTGAATATTGTGTGCAATTCGGGTCACCATATCTTAAAAAGGACATAGCATTATTAGAAAAGATACAGAGAAGAGCCACCAAAATGGTAAAGAGGATGGAAGGTTACCCCTATGAGGAGAGGCTAAAAAGGTTAGGACACTTCAACCTGGAAAAGAGGCGGCTAAGGGGAGATATGATAGAGGTCTATAAATTAATAAATAGAGTGGCATGGGTAAACGTAGATTGATTGTTTATGCAATCAAAATATAGAAAGACTAGGGTACATGCAATGAAGCAACAGTGTAACCTATTTAAGACTAATAAGAGAAAATATTTTTCACTCAACGCGTAATCAAACTCTGGAATTCATTACTGGAGGATATAGTAAAATCTGTTAGTGTAGCTGGCTTTAAAAAAGGGTTGGACAAGCTCCTGGAGGAAAGGTCCATAAACCATTATTAAAGGGGACCCAGGAAATCCACTGCTTACCCCAATACAAGCATTGTGGAACCTTTGTCCTTTGGGGAAACTGCTGGGTACTTGTGACCTAGATTGTCCACTGTTGGAAACAGGATACTGGGCTTGATGGACCTTGCTCTGACCCAGTATGGCATATCTTATGTTCTTAATCAAGCAGAACAAAACCCCACGGGGAGGAGGGAGGGTAGTGAGGACAGATACCTGCTGTTCCCAGAGAACATCTGCTATAGGTGAGTAACTATGCTTTCTCCGGGAACAAACAGGAAGTCAGTCCTCACATATGGGACTCCCCAGCTACAGGCTACTGAAAAACCTGAAAAAGCCACAGGTGACCTACAAATCAAACCGTGAATGGAAGCTGAAAAGCACTGGAGAGCCTGAGGCATCAGGATGCAACTCCAGCATCTGCATGGGAATTGACTCTCCAGTAGCCTGGACATACAGAAGGGTCAGAGAGAAGGAGTTACACTAGTTCCCAAAGAGGTGTCAAAGAATGGCCTGGCCGAAGGTGCTGTCACACTGGGAGGCTTCCTTGAGGCAGTAGTGAGATGTGAAGTTATGAAGAGAGGACCAGGTGGCTGCTCGACAAATCTCCAGTAGGGAGAGAGTGTAAGTTAGCCACAGAGGCTGCCATAGCCCGAATGTTATGGTCTGTCACATGATGCTCCAAAGATAGATCAGCCAGTCCCATAGGCAAAGGAAATGCAGTCAGCTACCCAGGTAGAAAGAGTGTGCATAGAGACTGCCTCACCAAGCCTGTTGGGATCACAAGAAACAAACAGTTGAGATGAGCGGTGATGAGCCTTCATCCAATCAAGGTAGAAAGCCAAAGCCCATTTACAATCCAAGGTACGAAGAGAGGCTTCCATCCTGTTTGCATGCAGCTTCAGAAAGAAGGTGGGAAGAACCACCTCCCAATTGAGATGGAAGGGAGAAACACCTTAGAAAGAAATTTAGAGTGTGTGCGGAGGACCACCCTATTTCTATGAAATTTGGTGTAAGGAGCATGAGCCACCAGCGCTTGCAGCTCACTAACCCTGTGCGCTGAAGTGAGAGCCATGAGGAAGATGACCTTCTACACAAGGTACTTGAGATGGCAGGAGGCTAGGGGTTCGAAAGGAGGATCAATGAGTTTACCCAGAATATGTTCAAGTCCCACGCCACAGTCGGCAGGCAAATGGGAGGCCATGAGAGCAAGAGACCCTGCATGAAGCAGCCAATGAGAGGATGAACTGAGAGGGAACGCCCATCAACCGCATGATGGTATGCCGCTGGGGCACTCAGTTGCACCTTGATGGAGTTGGACTTTATCTCTTTATCTTGGCACCTGAGAACGTTGGAGCAGCAGAGGGTACCACGGCTGCCAGGCCCAGTGCGGGGTGATAAGGATCACCGTCGCCCTGTCTGTCTGTACCTTGAAGAGGGTCTTGGCCACCAAGGGCATGGGCGGGTAAGCATACAGCAGGTCCATGCCCCAGTGGAGAAGAAGCTCATCAGCTGTGAGGCAGTTCCAGTAAGGTATCCTGGAGCAGAACAGCGGCAGCTGAGCATTGTGAGAGCTTGTGAAGAGGTCCACCACTGGTGTGCCCCACTTCTGGAAGATGTCCCGTTCCACTGCTAGGTTGAGGATCCACTCATGAGTCTGCAGCACTCTGCTGAGCCAATCCGCCAGGACATTTAGCTGCCCAGGGAGGTAGATGACCTAGAGGAGCATACCCTGCCAGTTTGCAAAATTCCAGAGTCTGATCACTTCCCAGCAGAGAAGGTAGGACCCCTTGCCTCCCTGTTTGTTGATGTCGAACATTGCTACTTGATTGTCCATTCAAACAAGGACAACCTGATTCATCAGATAGTGCTGGAAAACCTGGAAGGCATTCGCAACTGCTCTGAATTTGGGGAAGTTGATCTGGAGCTGGCTCTCCTCATGCAATCAGAGACCCTGGGACTGAAGGCCATTACAATGGGCTCATCAGCCGAGCTTGGAGGCCTCCGTGGTGAGGATCTGTTGATGTGAGGGATCCTGAAAAGGTAGCCCCACCAGAAGATTGCACAACTGTTGCCACCAAGCAAGGGAATGAGAGAGGGGTGGGGTAACCCGTATCTTGTCTGACAGGTACCCCGTCATCTGTTTCCACTGAGTACAAAGTGTCCACTGGGCCTGATGCATGTGGAGACAGGCCAAGGGTGTGACATGAACCGTCGAGGCCATGTTCCCCAGGAGGTGGAGCATCCGATGAGCCGAGACCATTGGAGAGGTTTGGATCTCCCCTGCCAAGACAGATAGGTGCTGAGCTCGGTTGAGTGGAAGAAATGCCCAGGCCTGAGTGGTATAGAGGAGGGCTCTGATGAACTCCAGGTGCTGGACGGGCTGTAGATTGGACTTGGGATAGTTGACTATAAATCCTAAGGTCTCCAGTAGCTGAATGGTGCAATATAGGGCCTGTTGGACCTCGTCTGGGGACGTTCCCATTATCAGACAATCAGTCAGATAAGGGAAGACGAACACACTCTGCAGTTGCAGGAAGGCGACGACCACTGCTAGGTTCTTTGTGAACACCCTGGGGGCGAATCCTAGGCCAAATGGAAAGAACCGGTACTGATAGTGACACCTGCCAATGACAAAGCGGAGGTACTGCTGGTGCATGAGGTGGATCAGGATGTGGGTATAGGCATCTTTGAGATCCAAGGGGCATAGCCAGTCTCCCAAGGGGAAGAAAAGCAGCAACATTCCAAGGGATAGTATCTTGAACTTCTTCTTCACTAAGAAGTGGTTGAGATCCCACAGGCCTAGAATTGGGTGCAACATACCTGTTTTCTTGGGAACCAGAAAGTAGTGGGAGTAGAACCCCATGCCTCTTTGAGGCAACAGGACAAGCTCTACCGCTTGTCAGCGAGAAGAGCCATCAGCTCCCTTTGAAGGATGTCCTGATGGGGGGGATCTAGATGAAGTTCCCCCAGAAAGTACAAGGGTGGTGTCTGGTGGAAGTAAAGGAGGTAACCCTTCTTTACCACCTGAAGGACCCAGGCATTGGTGGTTATGCTGGGCCACCGGTGGGCAAAGAACGTGAGACGTCCCCCTATGTGCTGTAGCTCCTGACTTCCTGTGGGAAGAGAGACTATGATCCAGGAGTCAACCCCCCCCCCAGGCTGCGGCAGAGGTGTTGTTTGGGTTTTGGGGGCCTTTGGCCTAAGGGGCCCCTTGGCCTGCTGCCTCTGGGGGGAGCTTGAAAGGACTGATCAGCCTAATTTGGGGGGTACATTCTGTAGGCTTTCTTTCTTTTTCTTTGGGTAGAAGTAATTTTTCCCTGAAGCCTTTTGGCAGGAAGGATCAGCAGTCTTCAGAGAGAGCCGGGTTCTGGTCATCAATTCTATCTTCAATTCAGTGGCCTTGTCCATCATGGGCTTGCCAAAGAGAGTTCCCCCCCTTCCCCGCTGGCAGGGGATACTGACCAATTTGCCAATTTGTCCTGAACCCACTGTTCCAGGTCTGAGGACTGTAGCCATGCCAGGTGGCAGGCACCAATTCCCACTCTAGCCAAAGACTCAAAGCCATCATAGGCCGCTCAAATTACATACTTGGAGCATTCCTAGGTCATGGACACCAGGCTCTTGAAGTGCTGGAGGTGTTCATCGGACAACCCAGCTGAGAACCTGGCAAACTCCTTTGCCAAGTTTCTCAAATACATGCCCATGTACAGCTGGTAAGCCTGAATATAGGTTCACGAGCATCGAACTCTGGAACACTTCCTACCAAACCAGTCCATAGTGCAGGCCTCCTGATCTGGGGGCACCAAGGAGTGCAACCTCTGGCTTTTGATCTGGCGCATGGTCAACTCCACCACCATGGAATTGTGTGGTAGTTGAGTTTTTTCAAAGCCTAGGCTCTTGATACATGGAATCAAGCTGCTTGCTCACAATGGGAACCATAACCAGGGTTTTCCACATCCTGAAAAGGAGGCGCTCCAAAATGGGAGGTACTGGCACCATTATGGCCTCTTTGGGAGGAGAGACATACTAAAGTATGTCCAGGTCCTTCACCCGAGACTCCTCCTCTGCCTCGATGGTGAAGGCGAGGGCATTGCCATGTCTCGGATGAAATCTAGGAAGGAAAGGTCCTTGAGCAGGGACTTCCGATGCTCCTGCGGAGGAGAGGAGTCCAACAGAACCTCCCAATGCTGAAGGGAGGGAGGTCAAAGCACTGGGGGGAATCACACCAATGTGCAGTCGGGGGCAAGGACGGTGGCCGGGATTCCCGGTGCTCCAAGCCTGAAGCACTAGGTGCAGAAGCCTGAGGCTCTGACCAAGACCAGGACTAGTCATCAGAATCAGCCCATGGGGCATGCCGCTGCAGGACAGGCTGGATCTTCCTTAGTGAGGTCCTCGCGGTGGAGGGGCCCATTGCTGGCCTTGAGGAACCAGAGGTAAGCAGAACTGGGGTCTGCTGGCTTTCCAGAAAAACAGCAAGGCTGTGCTCCAAGGATGCCATTCTGACCTTGAAGCTCAAAGGCTCCGCAGCCACCAGCATGGGCACTAAGAGCATTGGCCTGATGTTGGTTCCTTCAGTGGGGACTCACTGATGGTGATCACCTTGACAGTCTGAAGGTAATTCTCCAAGGGAGAGGGAACTGCTTCCTGCTGGGGAAGTTTCAAGAGCCACTCCCAGCCCTCACCCTTGGAGTCCCATCGAGGACTGAGCCAGTGCCCATCGTCTTACCCACAGTACCGGAATTGCCCCCTGATGAGGACTTGATCTAAGTCCGTTCCTTCTGAGGACAGTCTTCCACAGATGGTTGCCGATCCAATGCTCCATGATCTTGGGGCTCTGAGTGAGCTCTGCAGCCACCCGGGTCTGATTCCTCTGTGGCCACACCCAAGGGCATAGATTCTGAAGCTGATGATGGAGCCGAGGCTGAGAACTTGAGGTCAAACAGCATCTCCTTCTGCCTTTCAAGATTCTTATGTCCCTTGCTCATCATCTGAAGACAGAGTGGGCAAGTGGAGGCATCGTGATTGGCTCCAAGGCATTGAAGGCAGCAATTGTGGGGGTCCATAAGCACTTCTTAAAACCACTAATCGAGGACATAGCGGGAAAAATGGCCCTCACAAGATCAAATTCCAATGTTCTGATTAGTAGGGCATGAGAGAAAAATCCCACACATCAAAAGAGAAGAAAGATAAGTACCCCCCCAAAAAATGCAATGCTGAGGTAGCGACAGTTCTGGGACCACAAGAAGGTGATGATATGTGACGAGAAAAAGTGCGAGAAGACAACAAACTATTTAGCAAAGCGAACGCTAATGTTTTGCAGGTGAGATTGGTACGTCTGGTGGGCTCCATGGAAAAATGAAGACTGAGAGAAAATGGCTCCATTGGCTGGGAAGGTGTCCATACACGTGTGGTTGATCTCCCAAAGTATTTCTTTGAAAGTTGGGGAGAGATTACTGGGCGGGCTCTGTCAGTGCTGACGTCACCCACATGAGAGGACTGACTTCCTGCTTGTTCCTGGAGAGCATAAGCACTGGCAAGTGAGATGAAAGGTTTTGATAAAGCAGACAAAGAGAACATTTGAAAAAAATCTTGCCATGGAAGCAAAAACGCACAATAAAAACTTTTTCAAGTATATGTGTAGCAAAAAAACCTGTGAGATAGTCAGTTGGACCATTAGATGATAAATGGATAAAAGGGGTGCTAAAGGAGGATAAGATCATGAATGAATTCTTTGCTTCTGTCTATACTGAAGAAGATGTAGGGAAGTTACTCATGCCTGAATGGCATTTAAAGGTGATACATCAGAAGAATTGAAAGAAATATCGATAAATCAGGAAGATATATTACAACTATTTGATAAACTGAAGAGTAGCATATTACCTGGACTGGATGGTACACATCCAAGGGTGCTGAAAGAACTGAAATATGAGATTATAGACCTACTATTAGTAATCTGTGACGGGGCGGCCCAAGGGGGGTGCGGGTCCATGTGCGGAGACTCGGTGCGGGGCCTCATTTGCATAAGTGGCCTTATTTGCATAATGTTACCATACACTAACTTTTAGTAAACATGTCTCTTAATGAGTGTATGGATAAAGAAAGACTAAAAGATTTCTACATTACTATAATCTAGTGCCAACCGCCAGGCACATTAGGAACTACTACAAACGCTGCCCATTTAGAACCCATAGCAAACCCGCCGTATCCTGACAGCATTACCAGAACTCACAAAGCACCATACCCTACCTATCAAAAGGCAACACTGCAAATATTAAACCAATACATTTCAGAGAATACTGGGGAAAGAGAACAAGTGGCAATGTCAAATAGGAATTACATAAACAGAATACCTCAGCTCAGTTACACATGCAGAACATAGACCATCACCAAACAAGGAATCACAATTTAGAAACAGGAAGGCAATAATTAAACTGGGAACCCCAAAAGCCAAACTTGGAATGTACAACAACACTGTAGAAATAAAATTATAAATTAATTTCCTATTGTACCAAACAAAGCGCAGACGTTAATGATGCACATTTCCCAGAGCTTTCATATTCCAATTAATAAATTGAAAATAAAGAGATATCTTTCTACCTTTTGTGCATTTTTTTTCAGTTGCAATTGGTCCAGCCACTTTCTTCTGGTTTCTTCATGTTTTCTGCTAACTCTCCATCATCTGCTGTCCATTTGTCCTTTCTTCTCTCTTCTAGTTTTTTTTCCATTCTCTCTCTCTACATCTGCTTTAACATACTAATCTTTCTCCTTTTGCTCTTTCCTCATTCCTATTTCATCCTCACAAATTTTACCCCTCCATCCTCAATCCCCATTTACTCTCCCAATACCAGGCCAATTATAGATTTTTCATCCCTCCCACACAAAATATTTTCCCCTCTCCATTTTAATCTCCCAGCCCCATCCCATTCTAATCCTCCCCGAACATCAGCTGCCTTCTAGTTCCAGTCTCACCCAGCATCCATTCCCTTCTAGTCCCTGCATCAGCCCATTTCCAATCCTAGCCCCCCATCAGCCCATTTCCAGTCCTAGCTCCCCCATCCATTTCCAGTCCAAGTCCCTTCATCAGCTCATTTCCAATCCTAGCCCCCCATCAGCCCATTTCTAGTCATTTCTTAGCCCCATCATCAGCCCATGTCAAATCATAGCTCCCCTCCACTCAGCCCAATTCGAGTCCAAGCCCCCCATGAGCCTACTTCCAGTGCTAGCCCCTCCATGAGTCCATTTCAATTCAAGCCCCCACCACAGCCCATTTCCAATCTTAGCTCCCCCCAACAGCCCATTTCCAGTCCTATCCTAGCTGCTCCATCAGCCCATTTTCAGTCCTAGCTCTCTTCCCTCACAGCCCATTTCCATTCCAAGCCCCCTCCCCATCAGCTATTTGCAGTTCAAGCCTCCCCTTCCACTCAGCCCATTTCCAGTCCTAGCAACCCCCCAACCCATTACCAGTCCTGGCCCCCCGTCAACCAACTTCTAGTCCTAACCCCCCATCACCCCATTTTCAGTTTAAGCCCCCCCATAACCTATTACCAGTCCTAACCCCCTATCAGCCCACTTCCAGTCCTAACCCAATCAGCCCATTTCCAGTCAGCCCCCCATAGCCCATTGCCAGTCCTAACCCCCCCCATCAGCCCATTACCAGTCCTAACCACATCAGCCCACCTCAAGTCCTAACCCCTCCCCATCAGCCCATTTCCTGTCCTAGTCCCCCCCATAGCCCATTACCAGTCCTAACCCCCCATCACCCCATTTCCAGACAGCCCCCATCAGCCCACAGCCCATTGCCAGTCTTAACCCCCCATAGCCCTTTACCAGTACTAAACCCCCCATCAGCCCACAGATCATTACCAGTCTTAACCCCCCCATAGCCCATTACCAGTCCTAACCCCCCCATAAGCCCATTACCAGTCTTAACCCCCCATAGCCCATTACCAGTCCTAACCCCCCATAGCCCATTACCAGTCCTAACCCCCCCATCAGCCCACAGCCCATTGCCAGTCTTAACCCCCCCATAGCCCATTACCAGTCCTAACCCCCCATCACCCCATTTCCAGACAGCCCCCATCAGCCCACAGCCCATTGCCAGTCTTAACCCCCCCATAGCCCATTACCAGTCTTAACCCCCCCATAGCCCATTATCAGTCCTAATCCCCCCATCAGCCCACAGCCCATTGCCAGTCTTAACCCCCCCATAGCCCATTATCAGTCCTAACCCCCCCATCAGCCCACAGACCATTACCAGTCTTAACCCCCCATCAGCCCATTGCCAGTCTTAACACCCCCCATAGCCCATTACCAGTCCTAACCCCCCCCCAATCGGCTCATGGAAATTAAAAAAAAAAAAAAAAGCTGGCCGTTGCCGTTGCGGCAGAATGGAGTGTCCCGCGGGGCCCCCTCATCCCGGCTGAATTCTCCGGCGCGGCTGAGGCCCTCTGCTCCAGCTTGCAGATACGCGAAGGGAGAGCGTCTCCCTCGCGTCTCTGTTAAGCCCGCAGGGGCTGATGGGAAATTTCCCATCTGCCCCTGCGGGCTTAACAAAGACACGAGGGAGACACTCTCCCTTCGGGTATCTGCAAGCCGGTGCAGAGGGCCTCAGCCGTGCCGGAGAGTTCAGCCGGGCAGAGGGGGCCCCGCGGGACACTCCATTTTGCTGCTGCTGCGGCGGCAGCGGCAGCGGCCAGCTTTTTTTTTTTAATTTAATTTTTTTAAAAAAAGCAGAATGTTCTTTGCGCGGGGCCCCCTGAAACGCGGGGCCCTGTGCAAAAAACATTCTTGCTCAATGGACGGGCCGGCCCTGATCTGTGAACTATCATTAAAATAATTTGTAGTACCTGAAGACTGGAGAACGGCCATTGTAATGCCAATTTTTAAAAAGGGTTCCAGAGGTGATCCAGGAAACTACAGACCGGTGAGCCTAACTTCAGTACCAGGGAAAATGGTAGAAACCATTATGAAGAATAAAATTACTGCACATTTTAAATAGCCATGGTTTAATGGGAGAAAGCCAACATGGATTTAGCCAAGGAAAATCTTGTCTTACTAATCTGTTATATTTTTTTGAAGGTGTGACTAAACAGATAGATAAAGGTGAGCCGGTTGATACAGTGTATCTGGATTTTCAGAAAGCTTTTGACAAGGTCCCTCATGAGAGGCTCTTGGCAAAACTAAAAAGCCATGGGATAGGAGGCAGTGTACTATTGTGTATCAGGAACTGGTTAAAAGAAAGCAGAGAGTAGGGTTAAATACTCAATTTTCTCAGTGGAGAAAGGTGAATAATGGAGTACCCCAGGCATGTGTGCTGGACCCGCTGCTTTTTAACTTATTCATAAATGACCTGGAAATAGGAATAACAAGTAAGGTGATCAAATTTGCAGATGACACTAAATTATTCAAAGTTGTTAGAACACAAAAGGATTGTGAAAAATTGCAAGAGGACCTTGATAAATTGGAAGACTGGACATCCAAATGGCAGATAAAATTTAATGTGGACAAGTGTAAAGCTATGCACCTAGGAAAGAACAACCCAAACTACGGTTACATGATGCAAGATAGCACATTAGAAACCACCACACAGGAAAAAGATTTAGGCGTCATCGTGGATAATACGTTGAAACCCTCCACCCAGTGTGTAGCAGTGGCGAAGAAAGCAAATAGGATGCTAGGAATCATGAGGAAAGGAACAGAGAATAAAACCAAGGATATTATAGTGCCTCTGTTTTGTTCTATGGTGTGACTGCACCTTGAATATTGTGTGCAATTCTGGTTGCCATATCTTAAAAAGGATTTAGCAGAATTAGAAAAGGTACAGAGAAGAGTCACCAAAATAGTAAAGAGAGGGAAGGATATTCCTATAAGGCAAGGTGTAAAAGGTTAGGGCTCTTCAACTTGGAAAAAAAGATGGCTGAAGGGAGATATGATAGAGGTCTATAAATTAATGAATGGAGTGGAACGGGTAAACGTAGATCGGTTCTTTATGCCATCAAAAAGTAGAAAGACTAGGGGAGACACAATGAAGTTTCAATGTAACCCATTTAAGACTAATAAAAGAAAATATTTTTTCACCCAAAGAGTAATCAAACTCTGGAATTTGTTATCAGAGAATGTGGTAAAAGCTGTTAGTGTAGATGGGTTTAAAAAAGGTTTGGACAGGTTCCTGGAGTAAAGGACCATAAACCATTATTAAAGAGGACCTGGGAAATTCACTGCTTAACCCAGGATAAGCACTGTGAAACCTATATACCTTTTTGAGAACCTTCCAGGTACTTGTGCTCTGGATTGGCCACTGTTGGAAACAGGATACTGGGAGCTTGATGGACCTTGGTCTGACCCAGTATAACATTTCTTATGTTCTTAAACTTTACCCAACAGCTCTTTCATAATATCATTAACAAAAATGTTAAAAGGAATCAGACCAAGGACAGATCCCTGTGGCACACCATGGTGTTCTTAAGAAGAGATGCTGTGTTTGAATCATGTTGTTGATGTAACACGTGTTTGAAAATTATATACCTCATAGAGACCTTGTTTCAGACCCTTGACGCAGGCACAATTTGCCAAAACCTGGCCAAGTCAGGTCTCAAATAAAGTACCCCCCCATGGAAAAATAGAGTCTTAGCCGTGGTCATTCTCCATTAGTTGTTTTTTCTTTGCTACTTTATCTGCATTGTTTGGTTACAGAGTTACCCCTCCTCTTCTTTCCATCTTGAGAAGTAACACAAAACTCTATATATGTCACTCAGGACCTATAGAACAAATCTACCATACCATAATGGCAGCAACTTCCCAAACTCACACAATAGCAGAGAGACTGAATGAATTCTTTGCTTCGGTCTTTACTGAGGAAGATGTAGGGATGTTACCCATGAATGAAGTGGTATTTAAAGGCTGTGGAAGAATTGAAGGAAATATCGATACATTGGGAAGATGTATTACAACTATTAGATAAACTGAAGAGTAGCAAATCACCTGGGCCGGATGGTATACATCCAAGGGTGTTGAAAGAACTGAAATATGATATTTCAGATCTGCTATTAGTAATCTGTGAACTATCATTAAAATCATCTCTAATACCTGAAGATTGGAGGATCACCAATGTAACACCAATTTTTAAAAAGGGTTCCAGGGGTGATCTGGGAAACTACAGACCGGTAAGCCTGACATCAGTGCCGGGAAAAATGGTAGAAACCATCATAAAGAATAAAATTACTCAGCATGTAGATAGTCATGTCCTAATGGGAGACAGCCAACATGGCTTTAGACAAGGGAGATCTTGTCTTAATAATCTGTTATGTTTTTTTGAAGGAGTGAATAATCAGGTGGACAAAGGTGAGTCGGTTGATATTGTGTATCTGGACTTTCAGAAAGCCTTTGACAAGGTCCCTCATCAGAGACTTTTGGCAAAACTAAAGAGTCATGGGATAGGAGGCAGTGTACTATTGTGGATCAGGAACTGGTTAAAAGATAGAAAGCAGAGGGTAGGGCTAAATGGCCAATTTTCCCAATGGAGAAAGGTGAATAGTGGTGTACCCCAGGGATCTGTGCTGGGTCCGCTGCTTTTTGACATATTCATAAATGACCTGGAAAGTGGAATAACGAGTGAGGTATTCAAATTTGCAGATGACACAAAACTATTTAAAGTTGTTAAAACCCAAGAGGATTGTGGAAAATTGCAAGAGGATCTTGATAAATTGGAAGACTGGGCGTCAAAATGGCAGATGAAATTTAATGTGGAGAAGTGCAAGGTTATGCACCTAGGGAAGAACAACCCAAACTATGGTTACACGATGCAAGGTTCCACATTAGGAACCACCACCCAGGAAAAAGATTTAGGCGTCATTGTGGATACCATGTTAAAACCCTCGGCCCAGTGTGCAGCAGCGGCCAAGAGAGCAAATAGAATGCTAGGTATGATAAGGAAAGGAATGGAAAATAAAACAAAAGATATTATAATGCCTCTATATCGTTCCATGGTGAGACCGCATCTTGAATATTGTGTGCAATTCTGGTCGCCGTATCTTAAAAAGGATATAGCGATTTTAGAAAAGGTTCAGAGAAGAGCCACCAAAATGGTAAAGGGGATGGAAGAATACTCCTATGAAGAAAGGCTAAAAAGGTTAGGGTTCTTTAACCTGGAAAAGAGACGGCTGAGGGGAGATATGATAGAAGTCTATAAATTAATGAACGGAGTGGAACGGGTAAACGTAGATCGATTGTTTACCTTATCAGAATATAGAAAGACTAGGGGACATGTAATGAAGCTACAGGGTAAACTATTTAAGACTAATAAAAGAAAATATTTTTTCACTCAACGTGTAATCAAACTCTGGAATTTGTTACCGGAGGAGGTAGTAAAGGCTGTTAGTGTAGCTGGGTTTAAAAAGGTTTGGACAAGTTCCTGGAGGAAAGGTCCATAAACCATTATTAAGAAGGGACCCAGGATATCAATGCTTGAACCAATACAAGCATTGTGGAACCTGTGTCCCTTGGGGAAACTGCTAGGTACATATGACCTAGATTGGCCACTGTTGGAAACAGAATACTGGACTTGATGGACCTTGGTCTGACCCATTATGGCATATCTTATGTTCTTAATAAGGAGAATACCTAGAAACAGCAGGGCCTTAAATATTGTAGTGGGCCCTAGAACATTCATACACCTATTGGGAAAACTGAAGAAGTCAGATTACTACAGATCTTTACATAAGAATTCCAAGTAAGTAGAATATCTGGGTCATCAGTGTAGTTTGCCTTCTTATTTTGGGAGGGCGGGGGGGGGGGGGGGGGGTAGGGTAAAGGGTAAGGAAGTGCTACTGCCTCTCCATACCCTCCCAAACTATGCCTATGAGTTTGGCCTCGACAATACACACTGAACACAGATAAGCCCTCATCACTTACAGAATAACAGACCACAAACTAGAAATATATAGATAAAAATTAATCAGAAACCCTAAGAAGCCATGTTCTTCATACAGTGCAACACAGAGAAAATAGGAAGAGATGCATTTACCACCGTACTCTGCAAAATATAAAGACAGTAGACTTCAAACACTGACATATTCCAATCATTAAATTGAAAATAAAATTCTTTTTTCTACCTGTGTCATCTGGCCATTTTATTTTTATCATCATGTTAGTCCCAGACTCCGGTTTCTGCTGTCCTGTCTTCTCTTAACTCTTTTGCTAGGGGCTCTTGTCCATCCGCCAATTCTGTCCCCTTCTGTCTTCTTCACTTCCTCTCCTACAGCCATCTCTGATACCAATCTTTTCACTTCAGCTTTCTACCATTTATTTTTCTATCTTTGCTGAATCTGATTTAATGCCTCCTTACCATCTCATCTGCCACTTTTCAATCGTCACCCCAGCCCTCTTTTTCCCCATCCTTATTCTCCTGACTTTTGCTAACATTTCCATTTCTCTCTTCCTCCTCCCTGTTCAGTATTTATCCCCCTCATCCAGTGTCTCCCCTTCTCTCTTCTATCCCCATGTCCAGTGTCTCCCCTCTTCCCCCCATGTCCACCATCTCCCCTCTCTCCCCCATGTCAAAGATCTCTCTCCTCTCACTCTCTCCCCCTCCCTATCCCTCTTGTCCAGCATCACCCTCCATCACTCTCTGCCCCTTTCCTCCATGTCCAGTATCCCACTTCCTTCACCCTATGCCCCCTTGTGTCCAGTCTATCTGCAAGCCCCTGTCCAACTTTTCCTCAGGACCCATCCCCCATGTTCAGCATCTCCTTGCTGCCTCCATATGCCCCCTGTGTCCAGTCTTTCATTTTAATTTTCCTATGAGCCCCAATGACTCATAGGAAAATGAGACATTGGGACTCTCCAAGTTATAATGTCCTGTTCAATGTAATTTCAGTTTGTTCAATGTAAACCGCACTGATGCAGAATAGCGCGGTATATAAGAGAATGTAAATAAATAAATAAAATAAATAAATGTCCAGCATTCCCCCATTTTCCTACAATTCTTCCCCCCATGCTCAGCCTATCCCCTCTGTTTTCTTATGCCCTACTCTGCTTAGCGTCTCCTGAGTATCTTCCATCCCCATTCCATGTGATCCTTCATTGCCCATGCCCCTTCCAACCGCATTTATATTTTAGTGCTACTTCTCCTTCCCCAACTGTCGCTGCATCACCTGAAGCCTCTCACATGTGCAGTATTTATATTTTAAAACGGATCCCCCTCCTCTCACTGCCATCGCCACCACAGCATCTCCTGAGGTATGATCCACAAATGAGAAACAATTACTGTGGGGACTTTAAGAACATAAGATATGCCATACTGGGTCAGACCAAGGTCCATCAAGCCCAGTATCCTGTTTCCAACAGTGGCCTATCTAGGTCATACGTACCTAGCAGTTTCCCCAAAAGACACAGGTTTTGCAATGCTTGTACTAGGTCAAGCATTGATATCCTGGGTCCCTTCTTAATAATAGTTTATGGACCTTTCCTCCAGGAACTTGTCCAAACCTTTTTTAAATCCAGCTACACTAACAGCCTTTACTACATCCTCCGGTAACAAATTCCAGAGTTTGATTACACGTTGAGTGAAAAAATATTTTCTTTTATTAGTCGTAAATAGTTTACCCTGTAGCTTCATTGCATGTCCCCTAGTCTTCCTATATTCTGATAACTGGTAAGGAGAGTGCAGTACAGCCCTGGAAAACAGAAAAAAATGAAACTTTTTCTTCTGTGTGGAGGAAGGGCTCACCAAAACACACGTTCCAGAAGGAAGGTAGTGGAAAAAACCATACTTCAAAAGCCAGGCTCAGACCACACCCAGACTCCATTATTAGAGATAGGAAACACCTGTGGGTGGGGCCAGGATAGGAACGTCACTTTCAAACATTTAAGCTCACACGAACACAGAGCAAAGGAGGAAGTGAAAGCAGAACTCGAGGTGAAGACTTCAGAGAGAGTTCAAGCAGGAACAGAAACGGAAAGGGAACACAAGGCAGCAGGTGCAGTTCAGGCAACAGATCCAGTTGAAGACACAGGAACAGCTTCAGAGACAGCAGTTGTGAAGGAGCCAGAACCAGGGTTAATCACACTCCTTCCAGGAGAGAGGAAGTGAGAAGGCTGGCTGTAAGTAAGCTACAGCAAGAAGTCTCAGATCAGACTGAAAATGAACCAATCTTCAGTGCTGGAAAGCCTAGAGGGTCTGGAAACAGACACTGCAGTGATTCCCAAGGCAGCTCTGATTCAGACGATGCTACTTCCTGGAAGAGCCCATGCTGTAGGAGGTTCACAGCCAAGCTCAGAGGTAGGAGGGAAAAGTCTGTGGGGGTTAAGGAATATAACCCAGACTCAGAGATAAGCTTACAAGATTTTGAGGAAGAAACTGTATCTTGTAGAAAGCCTGCCATGGAGAATGTTCCTAAAGATAAGCTGAGAGAGACAAAGCCTTTAAAGGGTTTATTAAAGGGGAAGAAGTCTCATGGCTATATTACAAACCCAGAAGGGGGAAGGAAAGCTCAGTGGGAAAGACTGTTCAGACTTTTAAAAGAAGTCAAACTTGAAATTCCCGAGCCTGTTTTAAACCCGGTGACATGTAATGCAGAGGAGGAAGACATGGAAATAGAACCTAGTGGAGAGGAACAGGATTCCACAGACTCATTGATGGAATGCTCTTTCTGCATGACTTCAGATTAAGGAAAGCTTAACGGTTTAACTGAGAGGGAAATCCAGAAAACCGTTTATCCTGATTTTTGTATACAGGAAGCTTAGGAGAGAGGGAAAGAACTCTCAGGGTTAAAGCACCAACAATATCTGTGCTGAAGTGAATGTTTTAATGCAGCAATTTTCTAGTATTTTGTGCTGACAAGCAGAAGAGGTCCGGTAGCTAAAACTTTAAGCTGTTGAAGGAAGCTGTAGGTTTGCTGGACTCTGCTAATTGCCATTACTTTCAATGGTGTTTGTTTTTGGAAAAGAAGTTCCTCTGTTAAGCTGCTGGAAGAAACAGTTTGTTTATAGCACTGCTGGAATACAGTTTGGTGACAAAGTTTTGATTTGGAGAAAATATCCTTCTTTCTGTTATGGTGTTCAAGATTTTCTGCAAAAGGTCTGTTTGCAAAGCCTGACTGTAAAACGATAAAATTTGAATAAATTTTTCCTGTGTTGGCCTGAAACCACTTGGACTGTTTTTACACACAACTACACCTCCAGAGGCCTAAACCCTGGAGTTCAGGTAAAAATATAAGATATGTGATGGCCCGCTGCCTTCACTAGGCAACCGCCTAGTAGGGGCGGCGCCACAGGTAGCATAGTTGGCAGGATCCTTTTTAGTCAGCTTTTGCACACGCCTGAAGATCCACACCTCGGAAGGAGGGAGGACCCTCTAAGGAAGCAAGTGTCAACGCACGCAGTCTACTCCACGGAGGAAAAATACGGAGTGGCAGTGGAGCCGGAGTTGGTGTCCAAGCTGTTGGCAAAGCGAGATTCTACACCAGAGCCAGGTAACCCGTATGCTAGAGGGGTTATCGCTCGGATACTGGTGTAAGGGGAGGCTACGCTAGTGCTCACCAAGGGGAAAAGGGAGGCATAAAAAGTACCGCACTTGGTGGTTGTTTGTTTCTGTTTGTGTTTACAGCATCAGCCCAGAGATGGAGCGAGGCGACATTCTGGCCTGGATGGCCGAACAATTCACGAAAAAACGAGAGATGTCGGTGTTGAGCCAAGAACAGGCGGCCGCGATGCTCCAAGCCCTACAGAAACCACTCCTCGATATGATGGGGAGATGTCTGGGAGCACAGGAAAAGGCAGCTGAAGCCACAAAGACAGTGCCAGGTTCCCAGGTAATTTTCCAGGGGTGGGACTTGCCTAGCACTGGGACATTTTCTTGTGGACGTTTTACAAAAGACGATGATGTAGATGATTTCATCGAGTCTTTTGAGAGAAGAGCTCTCTTGGCCAGATGGCCAAAGGATCAGTGGGCATTGAGATTTGCCACTTCCCTTACAGGGGAAGCTCTGGCGGCCTACAGGGCCATGCCCGCGATGCTAGTCACTAGTTATGACGAGGTTAAGCGAGCCATAAAAGATCGGCTGGGCTTAAACCCAACGGTCTATCGTAGGCTTTTGCGAGCCTGTAAATTAAAACAGGGTGAAACACCCCAAGCTCTCTGCCACCGTGTAAAGAGTTTGGTTTGGAAATGGCTCACACCCGAGACTAGGAGCTTAGAGTCTATCTTGGATGCTGTGATATTAGAGCAATTTATGGAGGCTGTACCTAGGGATTTGCAATCTTTCCTGGTCCTCCAAAACTGCCAGAACACCAGGGAAGCCATTTCGCTGGCAGAACGCTTTCTGGAGGCCAACCAGTTAAGCCATGGGAAAGCTGGTGTTTTTAAGAAGGCAGATACGGAGATACCAGAAATGAAGGCAAGATTTGCAACCATTAGAAAAGAAAGAAATGTGTCTATGGATAGGATGTATGATATGCAGAGAAAATGTTTTTCCTGTGGTGAGGCCGGGCATTTTAAGAAAGACTGTAAGGCCAGGACAGTTCTTGTAACCACCCGTCCCAGAGATGCAGGAGAAGGGTTCCTAATAGCTGTGGAGGTGGAAGGGATCCCCACAGAAGCCTTATTGGATTCGGGCGCCGACCAATCAGTGGTTTCTCAGAAGCTGTGGAGAATAATTGAGGCACAAAATAAGCCCTTACCAGAGTCTTCTGTAGAGCATATCAAAATCAGATGTATCCATGGGTCAGCTTCAACCTATCCCATACACCAAGTAAAGATAAAGGGATTAGGCATGGAAAAAGAAATAGTGGTAGCTGTGGTTCCCAGACTCCCACATGCCATCGTCCTGGGCAGAGATTGGCCCCAGTTTAGGCGTGGGTTAGCGGAGGAGCTGCAGGGCAAAGCAGGCAAGACAGCTACCCTAGCCAAGACAGAAAAGTCAGAAAGAGAGCAGAGAACCTTACCAGAGGTAGAAAAGCGTTCAGTCCCCAAACAAATAAGGAACGTGCAGGCATGATAACCACCCGTACAGGCTCTAAGTCTCCAGGAGAGGAGACTGATCCTCAGGAAGATCCTGTACCGGGAACATCCTTTCATGAGGATTTGATAACCCCATCTAAGGGTGTCCTCAGGAAGGGAAAGGCCGAAAGGCGGCAGGAAAAGCAAACTAGGGCCAAGAATAGGGCCGAGTTAATGGCAGGACAAGAACTGCCCTGGGTTCCCGCAGAATTAATGGCGAGGTTTCCCTCATTTCCTAGGGAACAGATAGCAGATCCTACACTGGGGCGAGCTTTTGAATACGCACGGGAAGGATCTGAGACCTTGCCCAGATTTTTTTTGGATGATAATGTACTCTACCATGAGAGTTTCGATCCAAGGACAGGTAATACACGCAAACAGTTAGTGATACCTACTTCTTTCAGGAACATAGTCCAGAGATTGGCACATGATCACCCGGTGGGGGGACACAAAGGCATACAGGGCACATTGGATCAAATCCTGGCCAGTTTCTGTTGGCCCGGAGTATTCAGGGAGACGTCAAGATTCTGTGCATCTTGTCCATCTTGCCAGCGAGTTACAGCGAACCATCCTCCAGAGGTACCTATGATGCCAATGCCAGTCATATCAGAACCGGTACACAGGTTGGCTGTTGATATAGTTGGACCTCTGCTAAAGACACCATGAGGCTACCAATATATATTGGTGATAGTAGACCAAGCTACTAGGTTTCTCTGGGCAGTCCCGCTACAAAATACATCCGCACGTGTTATAGCCCTAGAATTGGTAAAATTGTTTTGCGAAGTGGGTTTCCCGCAGGAAGTGTTAACGGATAGGGGGACCAACTTCATGTCCCGTTACCTTGCCCAGGTATGGGATGCCTTTGGTATCCATCATGTCCGAACAGCAGCGTATCACCCTCAAACTAATGGCCTGGTGGAAAGGCTTAACCAAACCTTAAAGAACATGTTGAGGAGAAGCCTTGAAGATAACATGGGGGAATGGGATACAATGCTCCAATTCATGCTATACGCATGTAGAGAAAGGAAGCAGACCTCTACAGGCGCTTCCCCATACGAGCTCATGTATGGACGTGCTCCGCGAGGAGTACTGGATATACTGAGGGAGCAGTGGATAACACCCACTGCAGGCGAACAAGAGGTACCCAAGTTTCTTTCAGATTTGAAGAGCCGCTTACAGCACATGGCTAAAGTAGCAGAGGGGAACTTGAGGGTTAGCCAGTCCCATCAAAAAACTTATTATGACCGACGTGCGAGACCACACTTCCTAAAGGTCGGGGAGAAAGTAATTGTGATGGTCGCGGCTGCTAGTTCGAAATTCGAAAATAGCTGGAAAGGGCCTTATAAAGTTATAAAACAAGTAGGTCCTGTATCATATGCGCTAGAGACTGGAAGAGGGAAGCGGCAAGTGTACCATATTAATGTGTTACGACCCTGGCAGGAGCGAGCAGTGAGCGCTCAATTGGCCGTAAAAGAGAAGAGCAACTCAAATATCCTGTCAAGGATTACGGGCTGTGCGCGGGTTGCGGCGCCAGCCCGTAATAGCTTAAGGGGGGGGGGGGGATATGTGGTAAGGAGAGTGCAGCACAGCCCTGGAAAACAGAAAAAAATGAAACTTTTTCTTCTGTGTGGGGGAAGGGCTCACCAAAACACACGTTCCAGAAGGAAGGTAGTGGAAAAAAAACACACTTCAAAAGCCAGGCTCAGACCACACCCAGACTCCATTATTAGAGATAGGAAACACCTGTGGGTGGGGCCAGGAGAGGAACGTCACTTTCAAACATTTAAGCTCACACGAACACAGAGCAAAGGAGGAAGTGAAAGCAGAACCTGAGGTGAAGACTTCAGAGAGAGTTCAAGCAGGAACAGAAACGGAAAGGGAACACAAGGCAGCAGGTGCAGTTCAGGCAACAGATCCAGTTGGAGACACAGGAACAGCTTCAGAGACAGCAGTTGTGAAGGAGCCAGAACCAGGGTTAATCACACTCCTTCCAGGAGAGAGGAAGTGAGAAGGCTGGCTGTAAGTAAGCTAGAGCAAGAAGTCTCAGATCAGACTGAAGGGGAACCAATCTTCAGTGCTGGAAAGCCTAGAGGGTCTGGAAACAGACACTGCAGTGATTCCCAAGGCAGCTCTGATTCAGACGACGCTACTTCCTGGAAGAGCCCATGCTGTAGGAGGTTCACAGCCAAGCTCAGAGGTAGGAGGGAAAAGTCTGTGGGGTTTAAGGAATATAACCCAGACTCAGAGATAAGCTTACAAGATTCTGAGGAAGAAACTGTATCTTGTAGAAAGCCTGCCAGGAAGAATGTTCCTAAAGATAAGCTGAGAGAGACAAAGCCTTTAAAGGGTTTATTAAAGGGGAAGAAGTCTCATAGCTATATTTCAAACCCAGAAGGGGGAAGGAAAGCTCAGTGGGAAAGACTGTTCAGACTTTTAAAAAAAGTCAAACTTGAAATTCCCGAGCCTGTTTTAAACCCGGTGACATGGGAGAGGGGAGAGATGAGAGCAGCTACACTGACAGCACAAACTCCCACTGTAGCAGCCAGTGAGTTACCATGTGACTGGCACCCCTGGCCCACCAAGGCATATCTGAATGCCTGATAGGGCAATATGCCCCTGTAGTTGAGTGATTGGTGTCCATCACTAAGATGAACCTGCATCTTAGCAGGTAATAACTGAATACTTCCAATACTCACTTTATAGTTAGTGCTTCTTTCTTGACTGCATATGCTCTCTTCCGAGGGTGTAGTTTCTGGTTTATAAAAAACACTGGTTGTTCCTGACCATCCTTTTCTTGGGTTAGGACTGCCTTCTGAGGCATCCATCTATACTACAAAGAGATGATTAAAGTTGGGACTAATCAGATTCAGTTCAGAGCACAGACTCTTTTAACGTATGGAAGGAGTCTTCCAGCTCTCCAGACCAGGAGGTTTTCTGTGGTGCCCTCTTCTGCAACCATAGGCTCCATTGTTCAGCATTTTCTGCAAAGATTGGGATGAAGTACCCATAGTACCTGAACAACCCTAAGAAGACTCTTGCCTGTTTCTCTGTCTAGGGAATGGGCACTGTGATCCTCCCCCCTTGTTGATACCCGTAGGTACGTAGGGTTTAAGGAGGTTAAGTTCCTTCCTGAACCAAAGTTTCACTATTTCCTGAAGCAAGGCTTGTAGGGAAATGTAGTTTCTTTAAGAGTTCAATGAAGGGTAGTGTGACTCAAGTGTTTCAAGCAAAAGGGATTTATTTCCCCTCCCGGGGTGGACCTCACAAGGAATGAAGGTAACACAAATATCTTGCACTTCGGCAGGAAAAGGACAAAATAAGATAACCAACTTAAATAGCTTCAGTCAGCATTAAACATTTTTCTTCCAGCAGATTAAACACCACAGTACTGTTTCCTACAGCTCTGTTCCCTTTTCACAGTAAGTCTGTATTTTCTTCACAGCACAATTCTAACATAGAGATATTATCTCCTCAGCCAGTGAAATCGTACAGTCCATTTCCTCCATAAGAGTATTTACACAGGATGGCTCTGTATCCATAAATTCTACCTCTGGGGTAGGAATTGTTTGCCACGTTCCCTCTGGAGCCGCGCCCTTTTCTCCAACCCTAGGCTTTGTGGTAAACTCGGGGTTTAAGTACTGTTTGAAACAAGCACTCCCATTATAGTCCTTTCCACCATAGTCCCAACCTTCCAGGTTAATAAGCTCACAATTATTATTATGATTCCAGCCCTTAGGCTTACCTTGGAACCTGGCTGTGGAAGGTTTTCTCCGTGGCTTACAGATAGCTGTTGGTTCCCAACCTGACTTGTGCAAAACAGAGTTCAACTGCCTTCCTGGCTTTTCCTTCTGTTTATAATCCAGAGAGTATTTCAGCTGCCTTGGTCTGCTCCGGCTATATCTTTGACTCAGAGCCTCTGACCTTTCCTCAGCTAGAGACTCCATCCACCTCCTTACTGGAAGCTGGCTTCTCTTCTTCCAAGGGGACTCTGCTTGTCTCTCCTCTTGTTCACTCTCTCTTTCGCTCTGGCTTCCTTCCTCTCTCTCCTCTCTCTTCTCTCTACCTACTGGGACTTCTTTATGAGTCAGCTTTCTTGTGTAGGGCCTGACTCTGCCTCTTAGCAGGTGTTCTGAATTACTTTGTAACTCTCTGTTAAACTGGTAGCAGGGGCCTGTTTCCTTCTCTCCGGCTTGGTTTCCCTGACAACCAGTAGCCATGTGCTTTTGTTTATATTGCAGCCCTGCACTTTTTACCTGGTTTTTGGGGGTTTCTACAGGGCTAGAAGGACTCACTATGTCACAGCACTTGAATAATGACATCTACTTTCCCCATCTGAGGATAAACTTGCCCCTTCTATATGGAATAACTTAGGTACTGGACCTCCTGTCCTTCTACCAAGCATTTCTTCAGCTTCACAGTCAAGCTGGTCTCTTGAAGACTTACAAGAGCAGCTTTTACTTATTTAAATGGGTCTCCCAGTCAGCACTATAGATTACAATATTGTTAAAGACAGGTAAACCACTGCATAGCTCTCATGGGGCTTCAGGAAGCAGTCTACCAAGTCCTAGATCTTAGTTGGAGCTATGTGAAGTCCAAATGGCAGTAAAGTAAACTGAAACAGCACTTCAGGAGTCAAAAAGACTGTCTTCTCCTTTGTTGCTGGAATAAGAGATACTTGCCAATACTTTTTTGTTAGGACCAATGTAGAGATAAATTAGGCTGCTCCAATCTTTCAATAAATTCATCAACCCGAGACACTGGCTGTGTTTCAAGCTCGGACACTTTGTTAACTTTTCTGAAATCAATGCTGGACTTCCATCAACCTTAGGGATGACTAGTCAGTGCTGGATTCTTCAATCACTCAAAGTATAAGCATTTACCACACTTTTGTGGCTCTGCTGGTCTCTGGCCTTTCGGAATCCAGTACAGTCACTGCTAGATGACTATTTCCAGGATTGTAACATGAGTTCTTTCAAGAATAGTGAAAGAGATATTAGCATATTGTCATTCTAAATTGGCCTTCTGTTAAGCAGATAACTAGTCCCTGAATGGGAATTTGTAGTGGCTCAAGATTCCAAAATCTTCCCTCTGGACTTGAGAAGAGGTTGTAATGACCCACTTCTTCAAGAGGTTCACATAGATCTGGACCTTTTTCTACTTGTCCAGTTGGGCCTCTTTGTAGTTTGCAGGTTCCACCTTCTCAATGATCTTATAAGAGCATTGTTAATAACACAGCACTTACTGGACAAGAGACTTTGCTTGCTCCTATCAAGTCCCTGTTTTATGGAACTCTACCACTGGAGATCCGGGCTGAAAGCTTATTTATGAAGTTTAAAAAACTTATGAATACCCAGCTTTTCCATTGTTCTTATGCCTAATATCTATGATAAACTGCTATATTGATCATTTTGCAGAGCATTTTCCTACTACCCTTTTGTTTCTCTGGGTTTGTCCCATGCTTTTTTGAATTCAGATACTGTCCTCATCCCTATTGCCTCCACTGAGAGACTATTCCATGCATCTACCACCCTTTCCGTAAAGAAATATTTCTGCATATTACTCCTGAGTCTATCCCCTTTCACCTTCATCCTATGTCCCCTCATAGCAGAGCTTGCTTTCAATTAAAAAAAGCTCTCCTTCTGTGTATTTATGCCAAGGAGGTATTTAAATGACTCTATCATATCTCCTCTATCCCTCCTTTCCTCTAACGTATAAATATTAAGATCCTTAAGTCTATCTTCATATGCTTTATAACGAAGACCACTAACCATTTTAGTAGAAATCCTCTGCACCGACTCAAACCTGTTTATATCCTTTTGAAGGTGTGGTCTCCAGAATTGCACACTGCTCCAAATGAGCTTGCACCAAAGACTTATACAGAGGCACTATCACTTCCTTTTTTCTGCTGGCCATTCCTCTCCCTATGCACACAAGCATCCTTCTAGCTTTCTTCATCACCTTTTCTACTTGTTTAGCTACTTTAAGATCGTCAGACACAATCATGCCCAGGTCCTGCTCTTCTTTTGTGGACAGAAGTTCATCACCCCTACACTGTATTGGTTCCTTGGATTATTGCAGCCCAGATGCATAATCCTGCATTTTTTAGCATAAAATCTCAGCTGCCAAATTCTCAACCATTCTTTAAGCTTAGGTAGATCCCTCTTCATGTTATCTGCTTCTTCCTGGATGTCTACTCAATTGCAGATTTTGGTATCATCTACAAAGAGGGAGTGGAGGAGTAGCCTAGTGGTTAGAACACTGGCTTGGTAACCAAGCAACCAGGGTTCAATTCCCACTAGCACGCCTTGGGCAAGTTATTTAACCCTCCATTGCCTCAGAAGAAAGGCCTGGCAATCTTCTTCCAGTGACACTGCCAAGAAAACCCAGGAGCTTCTGGGTCACCAGGAGTCAGGACTGACTCAAAGGCACACATTGCATTTTTGCAAAGAGGCAAGCCTTACCTGAAGTAAGGAAATCCTAGATTCTCTACAGAGAGAACTATTCTGGCAACTGATAACAGAACCCACATGTGAAGGGGGCCATACTGGACTTGATGCTTACCAATGAGGAAATTGTTTCTGATGTCATAGTTGGAGATAATCTAGCATCCAGTGATCACCAGATGGTGTGGTTATTAGGACTAGGGCTGATAAAATCCATTCTAAAGAGAGGGTCTTAAACTTTAGGAGAACTAACTTTGCCAAGATGTGACAATACCTCAAGGAGTTGTTAGCATGATGGGATCAGCTGGGGGATGTTGAAAAGCAATGCATAAAACTAAAAGGGGATATTTTAAGGGCAGCAAACCTTTTAGTTAGAAAGGTAAATAAATGTAAAAAGAAAATGAGCCCGCTATCGTTCTCAAAAGAAGTAGCTAAAAAGTGAAGAAACAGGGAGGCCTTCATAAAATACAAGAGATCACAGAGAGAGGAAGACAAGCATCTATATTTGGAAAAATTTAGAGAAGCTAGCAAAGTAGTCAGGAAAGCAAAGATACAAAAAGAAGAAGAAACAGCCAATGCAATAAAATTGGGGGTGGGGGGGGGGGGCGGGGGGGGTGGATAAGACATTTTTCAGATATGTTAGTGAGAGAAGGAAGTGCAAAAGTGGTATTGTCAGACTCAAGGGTGAAGGGGAGGAATATGTAGAAGCTGATGAAGATAAAGCGGAATTGCTTAACAAATATTTCTGTTCTGTGTTCACAGATGAAGGGCGAGCAGAACCTCAGAAAACACCCACAAATAGGAACAAGTGACGAGGATCTTGAATGATTTTCAGAAGACTGTGTTTGTGAGGAACTAGCTAAAGTAAAATTAGACAAAGCAATGGGACCAGATGGATACATCCGAGAATATTAGAGGAACTTGGGGACATTCAAGTGGCTCCACTGACTGACCTTTTCAATGCTTCTTTAGAGTCAGGAGTGGTCTCAGAGGACTAGAGAAAAGTACATGTGGTCCCTTTACATAAAAGCAGAAATAAGGATGATGTTGAAAACTAAAGACCGGTTAGTCTAACCTCAGTTGTGAGTAAATGATTGGAAATGCTGCTAAAAGGGAGGATAGTGAGGTTTCTGAAGACCAGTGGATTGCAGGATCTGAGGCAGCATGGGTTTACCAGAGGCAGGTCTTGTCAGACCAATGTGATTGATTTCTTTGAGTGGGTGATCAGGGAGTTGGACTGAGGGAGAGCCCTAGATATGGTGTACTTAGATTTCAGTAAAGCCTTTGACACCATTCCGCGCAGGTGACTTATAAACAAACTGAGCACCTTAGGGATGGACTCTAAAGTCTCTGCCGCTGCTGACTCCGGTCCAATCGGGACCGTGGGAGGAGGAGCTGTAGCTCCTTTAAACAAGGAGCGCTACCGGCGGGAAAGGCAGCCATCTCTTCCCCCGAGAGGGGCAACACTCTGCCGCTGCTGACTCCGGTCCAATCGGGACCGTGGGAGGAGGAGCTGTAGCTCCTTTAAACAAGGAGCGCTACCGGCGGGAAAGGCAGCCATCTCTTCCCCCGAGAGGGGCAACACTCTGCCGCTGCTGACTCCAGTCCAATCGGGACCGTGGGAGGAGGAGGAGCTGTAGCTCCTTTAAACAAGGAGCGCTACCGGCGGGAAAGGCAGCCATCTCTTCCCCCGAGAGGGGCAACACTCTGCCGCTGCTGACTCCGGTCCAATCGGGACCGTGGGAGGAGGAGCTGTAGCTCCTTTAAACAAGGAGCGCTACCGGCGGGAAAGGCAGCCATCTCTTCCCCCGAGAGGGGCAACACTCTGCCACTGCTGACTCCGGTCCAATCGGGACCGTGGGAGGAGGAGCTGTAGCTCCTTTAAACAAGGAGCGCTACCGGCGGGAAAGGCAGCCATCTCTTCCCCCGAGAGGGGCAACACTCTGCCGCTGCTGACTCTGGTCCAATCGGGACCGTGGGAGGAGGAGCTGTAGCTCCTTTAAACAAGGAGCGCTACCAGGCGGACCCGCGCCTGTCGGGCCCGCGCCTGAGGGCCTCGCCAGAGGGCCCTTTGGCGTGGCCCTTAGGCGGAGGCCATCTTCCATCAATTTGACAGCGCTCCTGCTCAGATTGATATCGGAGCTCTGGAACAATAAAAAAACGCTGCCACCATATACAGCCCTCCCCAGCCAGCTCACACCAGGCGGAGGATAGAGCCACCGACAGTAAGAGGAGCAGCGCCTCATTCATCAACCAATCGGACATTTAGTCATCTACAAAACGTAAGAGTATATCGAGCAATTGCTTAACCCACCCAGACTCAATTATATTCTTTGTATTCACAATATATTGTTGCTAGCACATTCACACTGTATACGTCTGTGATTTCCACTGTTGCCAGTAGTCACCTTGCTATATGCACAGCTTGATGTTATACTTTAAGTCATTTCTGATTATATACTGTTCCCAGTAGGTCACTCTTAACTACCACTGCATTTATAACCACAGCCTGATTTTATACTGTTGCCAAGTAAATCAATCTTAACTACTGCCTGATCCATACTATTGCCAGTAAGTAATTGTATAACCACTACTCGATCCATACTGTTACCAGGAATTCTCTAACTATTGCCTGCCTTATCACTGTTGCAACCAACTTTCTACTCTGTATAAGTTACAACTGTTACAAATACTAGATAACTGTAATTGCTACTCATAGATACATACTAACGGCAATTCTTATTGCGACTATTAGACACAAACCAACTACTAGCAACTTAATCCACAACAAATACCTTCCAATCTTTGAACATGTCACGCTCAAACAACAACATGATACTAAAAATAACATACAGCTGTATATTACTGACAATTTTAATTAACCTAACACTAAGCTTAACATCTAAAAATCACATGCCAATCCCTATAATACAATCTACAATTAGAAATCACAACCACTTTGGACACGTTACCTCAATCCACCATGCAAAAATAAACTACCACAGACTTATACAAATAAAACAAACTAATTCTCCACAAATAACAAAGGAAATTAACACCAATAACACCACCTCTCTAACTTGCATCCTTATAAATGCCCGCTCTATGAAAAACAAACTCCCTATATTCAATGATTTAATAACCGACTCAAAACCTGATATGTTATGCGTAACGGAAACATGGCTAACTGAAACGGATACAATCTACTTAAATCAACTTAATAGCAATGAATACGATATAAACTACACACATAGAACTAACAAAAAAGGAGGAGGAGTACTAATAATGACAAAAAAAGGATTAAATGCAAGAACAATACCATCTACCATAACCAACAATATTGACACCTTAATTATAAAAACCAACATTTGTAGAATTTGCCTAATATATAGACCCCCTGACCAAAAAGCAGATAGCCTAGATTCTCTAATTGAATTCCTAAGCTCATCTACAGATCATAATCCTATAATCATGCTAGGCGACTTCAATCTCCCATCACTTCCAGCATCAGAAGCCAACTTGTTCCTAGAATCCATATCAGACATGGACTATCATCAAATAATTAATACAGCAACACATATAAAAGGAGGCATCCTTGACCTTATTCTCCTCCCAAGCACTCTCTACAAATTATTCAACACAGACTCCATAGAATATACACAAATACCCTGGTCTGATCATTACATTATCAAAACATACTTCACATTCTACACCAATAACACTAAAAATAACACACAAAGTGATCCCACTACAAAATTCAAAAAATTTAATGAAACCGAATTCTTGGATACAACAATACCCCACCTCTCATCATCCCCAATGAATCTAGACGAAGCTGTAATAACCTGGCATGAAACAATCAACAATGCAGCCAAACTTGATCAACGATTCAAAAAGCCCTCTAATTTAAAAATAAACAGAACTCCATGGTTCAACAACACGCTAAAACAAATGAAAAAAGAACTACGAAAACTAGAACATAAATGGCGCAAAACCAAATCAACCATCAACAAGGAAATATATAACAACCATCTCACAAAATACAAAGATACTTTAGATAATACAAAAAAATCTTATTTTGCGGCAATCTTATCAAAATCTTATAATAGACCACGTGAACTTTTCTCAATTGTGAGAAACCTTACTAATAATCCTCAAACATCGAACACTGAAATCACTGAAATTTCGGTACAAAACTTAGCCATCCACTATCAAAACAAATCTATGCAACCTATAATGACTCTAAACAACATAAATACAGTTCATCACTGCTCAGAAGAATGGTCAAAATTTCATCCCATATCAAAAGACGCACTAAAGAATATCATTACTAACCTCAACACCACAACCTCCTTTCTTGATCCATGCCCAGTAACATGGATAAAAAGTACACTCCCAATACTTCTATCATACATCCTCCCTATAGTAAACCTATCATTGCTTCAAGGACACCTCCCCTCTACGCTCAAACACGCACAAATCCGGCCAATTCTCAAAAATAACACGCTTGATAAAACATCACCAAAATCATACAGACCCATTTCAAGTATCCCTTTTTTGGCTAAAATAATAGAAAAAGTGGTACAAATTCAGACACAAGAATACCTTGATTCATCCTACTCGCTTGATGACCACCAATATGGATTTAGACCTCAACATGGAGTTGAAACACTTTTAACAGTCTTAACCGATACACTACTCAAAGGGATTAATAATCATAAACAAGCATTTATACTCTTATTTATTGATATTTCGGCAGCATTTGATAGTGTTCACCACACTATAATGCTTAATAACCTAAATCAAATAGGAATAAAAGACACTGTACATAAATGGTTTACCTCTTACCTAAATAATAGAACACAAAATGTAAGAATTGGTAACCAAACATCAACGATATATAAACAAGAAGTTGGTCTCCCACAAGGCTCCGCACTATCAGCCCTCCTGTTTAATATTTACATAAAACCTATCTGTGATATCTTTAAAAAATTCGGAGTATACTATCATCTATATGCAGATGATATTATGCTATACATCCCATTTACAATCCCTAACTTACCAATAAAACTACTATCTGATTGCTTCAATGAAATTACAACATGGCTAAAAGCTCAAAACCTTCACATTAACCATGCAAAAACAGAAGTTCTAATTGTAACAAAAAATCAATCATATATCCCCCCAACCCACATAACATTGCAAAACTACGACATTAAAATAAAAAACGAAATAAGATACCTAGGTGTTATCCTAGATTCTCATTTGACGATGAACACTCACATCAGAAACACCATAAAGAAAATATACTTTAAACTTAAAATCCTTAAACAATTACGACCGTTAGTACACCAACTAGACTTCATTAATATAATACAGGCTACAATAACACCGCACTTTGATTTTGCCAACCTAATTCTCTTAGGTATAACGAAACAAAACATAAAAAGAATCCAATTAGCACAAAACGCAGCAGCTAGAATTATCACGAAAGCACACTCAATTCAGCACATAACACCAATACTAGCTTCCCTACACTGGTTGCCAATTCAAAGTAGGATAATATATAAAACCACAATAACTACATATAAAGCTTTAAATAACATGGCCCCAATCCCATTAAGCAAACTAATTAGCATGGAATCTCAAAAAACCACACACAGAAAAGGATACTCAAATAAACTAAATACTCCTATTGATTTCATAAAAGCAAATAAATTAACTAACAACAGAGCTTTTTCCCATGCTGCCCCAACTATTTGGAATTCCCTTCCGGAGGACCTACGAACTATAACCGAAATGATGGAACTCCGTAAAAAACTAAAAACCTACTTATTCTCCATGCACTACGGCAACATAGATAACCCCTTGATACACTCAGATAAAGGTTAAAAATCATGACTGAGTAATACTATTTCCAACAACTTAACAGACAATACACTATTATAAAAACACCATGATTCAATTCTAAAGTACCCACAACATATATTTGTATATAGTTTATTGTATATAATTTACCAGCCAATTTTGCTATTATGCATAAGTTCATGCTGTTTACATTTACTTTTATTGTTACAAAATGTTCAATGTAAAACTAAGCTTTTGCTTTGTGGATTGTTGTTTTATTGTAAACCGCAACTGAACTCTGGAAGTTGCGGGTTATAAATGTATGCTAAATAAAATAAATAAATAAATAAATAAAGTGACTGAAAAGGATAGAAATTGGTTGAATGGGAGGTGACAAAGTGTACAGGTAAATGGAGTTCACTCTGAGGAGGTGGAGTTTACTAGTGGTGTACCGCAGAGATCTGTCTTTGGTCCGATTCTTTTCAACATCTTTGATAGTGATATTGCGGAAAGGCTGTCAGGTAAGGTTTGCCTGTTTGATGATAACAAAATCTGCAATAGAATAGACACCCAGGAAGGAGTAGATAACATGAGGAGGGACCTAGCTAAGCTTGAAGAATGGTCAAAAATTTGGCAGCTGAGATTTAATGCTAAAAAATGCAGGGTCATGCATTTGGGCTGCAAAAAAACAAGGGAGTGGTACAGTGTAGGGAGCAAAGTACTTCTGTCCATGAAAGAAGAGCGGGACCTGGGCTTGATTGTTTCTGATAATCTTAAGGTAGACAGGTAGATCTTAAGGGAGACAGGTAGAAAAGGCAATGGCGAAAGCCAGAAGGATGCTTAGTTGCATAGGGAGTGGAATGGCTAGCAGAAAAAAGGAGGTGATAGTGCCTCTGTATAAGTCTCTGGTGTGACCTTATTTGGAGTATTGTGTACAGTTCTGGAGACCACACCTTCAAAAGGTCATAAATAGGATTGGAGTCGGTGCAGAAGGTGGCTACTAAGGTACTTAGTGGTCTTCATTATAAAGCATATGAGGAGAGACTTAAAGATCTTAATATGTATACGTTAGAGGAAAGGCGGGATAGAAGAGATATGATAGAGACATTTAAATACCTCCGTGGCATAAATGCACAAGAGGAGAGCCTCTTTCGATTGAAAGCAAGCTCTGCTATGAGGGGACCTAGGATGAGGGTAAAAGGGGATGGACTCAGGAGTAATATGCGGAAATATTTCTTTATGGAAAGAGTGGTAGATGCATATAATTATCTTCCAGTGGAGGTACTAGAAACGAGGACAGTATCCGAATTTAAAAAAGCATGGGACAAACACAGAAGATCTCTAAAAGAAAACAAGGGACTTTAGTATTTGATACGGAAGGGCAGACTGGAAAGGCCATGCGGTCTTTTTCTGCCATCATGTTTCTATGTTTACTCACGCCTTACTGTCCCCACCTCCCCTACCATTTTGTGTTCTACGTTATCATCTTCCCTTAAGATTCACCATTTTCTTCCTCTCATTCAGCCATCTCCATTCTCAATGAGGGAACCTCGTCCTCGCTTCCGTCATGCCACCTCCTCTTTCTTCCGTTCTTTCCTAGTCCTTCTTCTCTCATCTGGAGATGTCAACCCCAACCCTGGCCCCCCTAGACTTTTTTCACACTCCCAGGGCAGATCAATGCATAACCACTCTAATCTTGTTCATATCCCTCTCCTCGCTCCCTTTTTCATGCGCATTGTGGAATGTATATTCTGTTCACAATAAACTTGCCTTCATTCATGACCTCTTTATCTATAATACTTCGCATCTCCTGGCTCTTACTGAAACTTGGCGTCTCCCTGGAGATTCTGCTTCAGTCGCTGCCGTCTGTCATGGAGGCTACCTATTTTCCCATACATCTCGGCCCATTGGCCGTGGTGGCGATGTTGGATTCCTTTTCTCTCATTTCTGCCAATTTCAGCCCTTCCTTCTGCCTCCATCTAATTCCTTTGTTTCCTTTGAAGTCCAACTAATCTAATCTAACACATACTTATATACTGCAACACTTCCAGACCCAGTGGTTCAGTGTGGTTAACAAAGAAAATAAAAAAGAAAAAGTTAATAAAAAACACAATATTGTTAGTTATTGAACAACCAGGATTTTAAAGTTTTACAAAAGCGCAAGGACAGAGTAAATCTAATCTCTTTTGGTAGTTGTGACCATAATTCCACTGCCATATATGGAATTGTCTGTTTAAATTTGGATTTTCATCTGATGCCTTTGCTTGAAGGAAACAAAATAACACTGGACGCCTGTGTTTGGAATTAGTTGCTAAATTTGGAAACAAAAGTGAGTGCCAAACAAGAGTACTATGTCCATCTGACTAACTCTCTTGCCTCTGACTCTTGTCGTCTTTTTGCTATGCTCAACTCTCTCCTCAAGATCCCTCCTCCCCCAATCCCTCCTTCATTGTCTGCCCAGACCTTGGCTGACTATTTCCATGACAAAGTCCAGAAGATTAGCCTTGAATTCTCCTCAAGGTCACCTCCACCTCATCTTCCCCCTCTTCAATCCTAAATCGTCCCTCACCTTTGGTTACTCTTTCTTCCTTTTCTGAAATCACTGAGGATGAAACTGCAAAACTTCTTTCTTCCTCCAAACTGACTACCTGTTTCTCTGATCCCATTCCCACCCATCTAAGCTCTATCTCGTCTGCCATCATTCCTTAACCCATCGCTTTCCACTGCAACTGTTCCTGTGACCTTCAAACATGCTGTGGTTACACCTCTCCTCAAAAAGCCTTCACTAGATTTTACCTGTCCTTCCAGTTATCCGCCTCTCTCTCCTCCTCTTTGCTTCAAAACTACTTGAAGGAGCGGTTCACCGCAGTTATCTTGACTTTCTTTCCACTCAAGCCCTTCTGAATCCACTGAAATCTGGCTTTCGTTCTCTATATTCCACAGAAATGGCTCTTGCCAAAGTCTCCAGTGACTTGTTTCTTACCAAATCCAAAAGCCTCTACTCCATTCTCATCCTTCCTGAATTTTCTGTTGCCTTTGACACTGTTGATTGTCACCTTCTCCTCGATACCCTGTCCTCGCTTGGATTTAGGTGCTCTGTTCTTTCCTGGTTTTCTTTTTATCTCTCCCATCACACATTTAGAACCTGATTCTGTCCTGGACATAGATCCCCTCTGTGTATCCGGTCTGAACCGGATGCACAGAAGGGATTGCGATTCTGATCCCATGGGGCACGTTTAGCCCCGCGGGATCAGAATCGCAAACAGTCCTGCACATGCAGCCCAGGACAGTGATTCTATTTGGCCTGCATGTGCAGAACTGCACCCAGCTAACTCAGTCAGGGCTTTTAAATGGAACTGCGGCACCATGGTGTCATGTTGCCAAGGCACCGCGGCTCCATTTAAAATCCGCGATGCCAGCCACCAGCAAAAAGGTTTGTTCCCCCACAGCCCGACCCCTGATCTGGCCTCTAAGGCCAGGGTTGGGCTACGGGGAATAAACCCTGACACCCCCCCCCCCCCGCCTCATCCATGCCCCGGGCTGTCCAAAAAAAATGTGCAGGGAATTTATTCCACCGGATATTTCACCTTCCCTGGATGTACAGGGCTGACATTAGAATTGGCCCTGTACGTCCAGGACCGGCGACCGCCCACTGCCCACCCAGATTCCGACCCCAGACAGCCCCTTCCCCGCCCCGTCTAACTTCCCTGCACAACCGGCAGGGAAGTTAGTCGGGGGGGGGGAGGCAAGGGCACGAATAGTGGAGATGGACATCCTATCAGGCTGTCCATCCCTGCTATTGGTGGCTCAGAATAACCCCCTTAGTGTATGTTCTGGTGGATTCTCCTTTACTGCCATCCCGCTTTCAGTTGGTACACCTCAGGGTTCTGTCTTGGGATCTCTGCTTTTCTCTCTCTACACTCAATCCCCTTGGTGCACTTATTTCCTTTTATGGTTTTCAGTGCTATATTTATGCCAATGACTTTCAAATCTGCCTTTCTGTGTCTGAAATCTCTCTGGGAATCCAGGCCCAGATCTCTGCTCGCTTAGCTGTCATTGCTGCCTGGATGTCTCACCACCAACTGAAAATGAACATGGCCAAACCTAAGCTCCTTATGTTTCCCTCTAAACACACCTCCACCTTCCTCCCTACTCTATTTCTGTGGATAAGACTACACTCCTCCCTGTTTCCTCAGCTTGCAACCTTGGAGTCATCTTGGACTCTACTCTCTCTTTTTTCTGCACACATCCAACAGATAGCTAAAACCTGTCGCTTCTTTCTCTATAACATTGGCAAAATTCGTCCCTTCCTTTCTACACACACTACTAAGAACCTCATCCACTCACTAGTCACCTCCCATCTTGACTATTATAAACTGCACCGCACTGGTCTCCCTCTGAATCATCTTTCTCCCTTTTAATCTATTCAAAACTCAGCTGCATGGCTCATCTTCCGCCAGTGTCACTATGCTCATGTAACCCCTATTTTCAAGTCATTTCACTGGCTTCCTATCCGTTTCCGCACCCAGTTCAAAATTCTCCAACTTACCTACAAGTGCATTCATTCTTGGCTCCTCACTACCTTTCTTCTCTTATCTCACTCTACATTCCTCCTCAGGAGGGGGTCCTGTCACCAGGCGAGGGAGGTTGCCCAGGCCGGCGTAACCAGGATACGGTCCTCTAGATGACTGGATGCTTGCGTCCACTGGGAGCTGAGTATCCCCTTTGGGGGCGGGACAATGCTGCACGGAGTCCTTCGAGAGACAGGAAGGCTCAACACCGGCTTCACCCAGTCAAAGACATCAATCAGATTTGTCTGACAAGACCTGCTTTTGGTGAATCCATGCTGCCTCAGATCCTGTAATCCGCTGGACTCCAGAAACCTCACTATTTTCTCTTTCAGCAGTGCTTCCAATAATTTACTCACCACCGAAGTTAAACTAACCAGCCTGTAGTTTTCAACCAAATCCTTACTTATGCTTTTGTGTAAAGGGACCACATGTGCCTCTCTCCAATCCTTTGGCACCACTCCCGATTCCAACAAGGCATTGGAAAGGTCAGATAGTGGAGCTGCTAGAATGTCCCCAAATTCCCTCAGTATTCTAGGGTGTATCCCATCCAGTCCCATTGCTTTGTCTACTTTAAGTTTAGCTAGTTTCTCACGAACACAGTCTTGGGAAAATTGTTCAAGATGCCCCTTGCTTCTATTCCTGTTTGTGGGTGTTTTCTGAGGTCCTGCTGCTGATTCTTCACTGTGAACACAGAACAGAAATATTTGTTAAGCGATTCCGCTTTATCCTCATCAGCTTCTACATATTCCTCCCCTTCACCCTTGAGTCTGACAATACCACTTTTGCCCTTCCTCTTCTCACTAACACATCTGAAAAATGTCTTATCCCCCCATTTTATTGCATTGGCTATTTCCTCCTCATTTTGAATCTTTGCTTTCCTGACTACTTTGCTAGTTTCTCTAAGTTTCTTCCAAATATAGATGCCTGTCTTCCTCTCTCTGATCTCTTGTATTTCATGAAGGCCTTCCTCTTTTTCTTCACCTTTTCAGCTACTTATTTCAAAAACCATAGTGGTCTCCTTTTCTTTTTACCTTTATTTACCATTTTAACAAAAAGGTTGGTTGCCCTTAAAATATCTCCTTTCAGTTTTGCCCACTGTTTTTCTACATCCCCCAGCTGTTCCCATACCGCTAATGACTCCTTGAGGTATTGGCCCATCTTGGCAAAGTTAGTTTTCCTAAAGTCCAAGACCCTCGCTTTTGAATGGATTTTATGAGCCCTAGTCCTTATACTGGACCACACCATCTGGTGATCACTCAATGCAAAATGATCTCCTACTATAACATCAGAAACACTTTCACCATTGGTAAGCACCAAGTCCAGTATGGCCCCTTCATGTGTGGGTTCTGTTACCAGTTGCCTGAATAGTTCTCCCTATAGAGAATCCAGGATCTCCTTACTTCTAGATGATACTGCAGCAGGGATGTGCCAATCAACATCTGGTATATTGAAATCCCCTATCAGTAGCACTTCTTCTTTCCTGGCAATGCTGTGTATATCTTCAATTAACTCTCCGTCCACCTCTTCCTCCTGTGAGGGAGGTCTGAATGTCACACCAATGCAAATAGATTTCTCTTTCCCTCTTTCTAATTTAACCCACAGTGCCTCCTCTCTCCCTTTTAAGCTCTGTAGTTCCAAAGCTTTAATATTATTTTTTACATATAGTGCCACCCCTCCTCCCCTTCTTCCTACCCTGTCCTATCTGAATAAAGTATAGCCTGATATAGATACATCCCAGTCATGGTTTTCTGTGAACCATGCTTCTGTAACTGCCACTAAATTCAAGTCAGTCTCTCCCACTAAAGCTTCAACATGTGGGATCTTATTTCCCATGCTACGGGCATTTATACACAGCGCTTTCCATATATTGCCCCTTTTACCCAATTCCATAAAGGTATTTAATGTTTTACTTACCTGGGGGCTTTCACTTACCTGGGGGCTTTCTTCACCCATCCCCAGTTAATCTAGTTTAAAGCCCTCTTCAGTAGATTAGCCAGTCTGCTTCTGAAGACCCTTGGCTGGTTTTGCTGCTGATTGCAGGCTCTGGTGGTGCATTGCGACCTGCAGCACTTCCCAGTGAGAGCAGGAGGGCATTGCAGGAAACTGATGTCATTGCTGGGCTGCATAAAGTGGCAGCTCCGGCTGAGGCATCACACCTCAGGCATAACACCGAAGGGGGTGCATCCCTTAGTGGGTCTGCTGTGGGGCGAGCAGGCTCTTCCTTTTCTGTTTGAGATAACTGTAATGGGTTGATGGGGGGGGCTAGGACTGGAAATGGGCTGAATGGGGGGCTAGGACTGGAAATGGGCTAATGGGGGGTTTAGAACTGGAAATGGGCTGATCGGGTGGGTGGCAAGGACTGGAAATGGGCTGATGGGGGGGGTTAGAACTGGAAATGGGCTGATCGGGAGTGGGGGCTAGGACTGGTAATGGGCTGATGGGGGGGTTAGAACTGGAAATGGGCTGATCGGGTGGGTGGAAAGGACTGGAAATGGGCTGATGGGGGGGTTAGAACTGGAAATGGGCTGATCGGGAGTGGGGGCTAGGACTGGTAATGGGCTTATGGAGGGGTTAGAACTGGAAATGGGATGATCGGGAGGGGTCTAGGACTGGAAATGGGCTGATGGGGGTTAGAAATGGAAATAGGCTGATCAGGAGTGGGGGCTAGGACTGGTAATGGGCTGAATGGTGGGGTTAGGCCTGGAAATGGGCTGATTAGGGGGGCTAGGACAGAAAATGGGCTGATGGGGATAGGACAGGAAATGGGCTGATGGGGGGCTAGGACTGGAAATGGACTTATTGGGGGGTTAGGACTGGTAATGGGCTGATGGGGGGCTAGGACTGGAGTGGGCTGATAAGGGGGATCAGACTGGAAATTGGCTAATGGACTGGAAATGGGACTGGAAATGGACTGGAAATGGGCTAATGGGAGAGGGGATGACAGTGCTGCTGACCTGGAAGAAAACTATGGGCTAGGGCTACAAATGGGCTGATGCAGGGGGATGGGAGGATGGGACTGGAAGAGAGCAGATACTGAGAGGGTCTGCCAGAAGAAGGAGGGGGCAGGAAGGGAGCTGACACCTGGGATGTACTGAAGGGGGTTTGGAAGGGAGCTGACACTTGGGGATGGGAGTGGTAGGTGGCTGGGTAATGGGGAGGAGGCTAGAAGGGAGCTGACATGTGCGAATGGCACTGGAAGGGGGATGGACAGAGGGTAGGGTGACTGGAAGGGAGCTGACGGGGGGGATGGCACTGAGAGTGGACGTGAGCTGATACCTGGGATGGTATTTGGACTAGACAGGGGCTAGACAGTGGGGAAGAAGGGGGACTGGGAAGGGAATGGACACCAGTGGCAGTTGTGGGAATGCAAGGCGGTTGACATTGGAGGGTACTGGGAGGGGAGGACTGGAAAGGGGGTCGATACTGGGGAGGGTTACTGCAACTGAAAATGGGCTGATGGAAGGAAGTGAAGAAAACAAAAGAAGAGATAAGAAATGGCAGATGGACCATAGACCACAGAAAGAGAGATAAGTGAAGACAGGAAAGCAGAAGCCTCAGATCGGGACCAGCATGATCAGAGAATAAAATGTTCAGACAACAAAGGTAGGAAAAATAATTGTATTTAATTTCAGTGATTGGACTTTGTGCTATCTTTATATTTTACACAGGATGGGGTAACTGCATTTCTTATTTATCTGATGTTACACTGCATGCGGAGCCTGGCTTCTTGGGGTTTCAGTTTAAATTTTGTCTACATATTTTTATTTTTACTTTAGATTGTGGTTACTTTTTCTGTACTTGGTGAGGGTCTTTGTTCTGAGTCTGTGACTGAGGACAGGTGTTCTGTTAACATGGAGTTTGTACATAAAGATCTATAGTGTACTGTATTAATTTGACTTGTTCAGCTTTTCAAATAGGTGTATGGATGTTCCAGGGTCCACTGAAGTATTTACAGTGACCTTTTTTTACATGGGCTTCTTATGTGAGTTTTGGAAGTTGGTGCTGATATGGTATGGTAGATGTGCTCTTTGTTGTAGGGTTTTGTATTAGTTCACAATATGCCTGGTACTGGAGAATGTTTGTTGTTAGCGAGATGATCAGAATCAGATTTTTTTTTTTAAGATATTGAGTTCTGTGGATGAATGTCCTGGTTCTGCTCTGCACCCACTGTGGATGCAAAATATATGTTGAAAAAGAAAAAGGAAGAACCATAACGCAGTTTATAACAACAAAATAAAAATGAGTTAGAATTTGGTTTTATAAACTGTGCTGTTGGTTCTTGTTCTCTTTTAGTTCCTTGGTGTGCAAACATGTTGCATTTCCTCCATATAATCTAATCGGCTTTTTGGTTTGGTTCAGTCCCTGATTGGAGCTCTGCAAAAGCCCTGCCCACCTCTATGGGGGGCGGGGGGGGGGGTGTGGAGGGCGCCATCTCATCCTTCGCCTCAGGCAGCAGATTGCCTTGAGCGCCCCTGGTCATAGGAGACAAAAAGCTTAGTGGCTTTGCGATGACCCTGAGCGCGTTGGATATAGAAGGACAAAGTCCTCTTACAGTCCAAGGTGTGAAGGACTGTCTCTGCCCTACTGGAGTGAGGTCTCGGAAAAAAGGTAGGAATTACCACTTCCTGGTGTCATCCTCACGGTGGCCAGCCCAACGCCTAGGGCGCTGAGACTTGGTCTGCCTGTGGTGTTCCTGCCTCAGAGAGTGTGGGCTTGCTTTAACTCTGCAAGGCCTTCTGGGAATGTAAGTCCCTTTACTCCTTGAGCACAGATGAATTGCAGTCGAGTGGTTTTAGGCAATGACAAGAATCTATTTTCCCCTTCCCGGCGGATTAAATGCAAGTGAATAACTCAGGACAAAACATGCCATACAATTGGCTTGAGGAAATTATACATGAACTCAGGTAAGTTAGCCTTGTCAGCTTCAGGCTTTAAAGGTGCAGTGCTTGATACAAAACAAAACACAACAGCTTCAATTAGCAAAGAAAACGTTCCCTTTTCTTCTGCTGCTTTTACCGTCTCTCACAGACACTATTCAGCATAGGGAATTCACATGGTCAGCCAAAGATAATGTACAGTCCATCCGATCATCCACTATTTCATTATAGCCAGAGTCTATCTGCATTTCCTCAGTATCAGGACTAGCAGGGTATGGCAGTAAGCTGCTATCCTGATCTTTGAAACAAACAGTTTCTCTGAGCTCTCGTGGTTTATCTCGGTAACACTCTCCTGAGCAGGGTTGTAAACTACCATATATGCTGTAGTCTTTGTTCAGGGAGTTTGCTACTTTCTGGTAACTGTAGGGAACTGCTTTATATCTAGGTTCAAACTTGTATGAATTATTATTTATTTATTATTTATTTATTTATTTGAACAGTTTTTATATACCGCTGTTTCCAAGGATCAGCAGCGGTTTACATTACAACAAAAGTTATACAGTTAAACAGTTAAACAGTTACATAGAACTTTAAGAACAATTTGAACAATATTACATTATAACGTGAGTTGAAAAGAACAATATTGATTAATATAATTACAATATAAAACAATAATTGATTATTGATTATGTTACAGTAAGACTGTATATAATATATTATGATATAACAGGGATAACAACAATGTCAATAATTGAACTATAATACATTTAAACTATATAACAGGTAACGTGTGTTACTTTGATTATATATATATGTGTAAGGAATCATTTTATGATGTGTATCGTTTGTAGTTGAGGATGTCTAATTATAGATATGCATTTGGGTAATGTAATAGATTCAGTTATGGTGGTTGGGAAACTATAATTGTTTCTCCATTGTTGTAGTGTTGACAAAATAGATGTGTTTTTAAATCTTTTCTAAATGTTAGTAGGTCTTTAGATTCTCTTAGTAGATCTGGAAGATTGTTCCAAAGTATTGGTGCAACAAACGAAAAGGCACTATTACTAGTTGATTGCTTTGATTTTCTTATTAGATCTGGAACTGCTAGTGTGTTAAGGTTTTTTCTCCGTCTTTTCCTAGTTTCTAGGGGACTGTGAAGAAGAGTAGTTAAGTATGATGGGGCTAAGTTATTAATTAATTTAAAAGTGGTTAATAGTATTTTGTATTGAATCCTACTGAATATGGGTAGCCAATGTAGTGTGTATAATATGGGGGTAATGTGGTCAGATAGTTTGGCTTTGAATATAACTCTTGCTGTTACATTTTGGGCCATTTGCAATATTTTGATGTTCTTTTTAGTTATGCCATGTAGTATACTATTACAGAAATCAAAATGTGGGATGACTAAGGCTTGTGTAACGGTTCTAAAGTCTTCATCTTGTAATAGTGGTCTTAATTGTTGTATAGAGCGCAATTTGTAATATATTGTTTTTGTTAGTTTCCTAATGTGTGTAGTGAAACTGAGAGCTTTGTCTATGATGACTCCTAAATATTTTATTTCTTCTTTGATAGGGAGAGTCGTGTTTAGGATTTTAATGTCAGATGGGGGGGTATATTTCGTGTTTTTTTTAGCAATAATGACTTAAGTTTTTTTTATGTTAATAGATAAGTTGTTTAAACGGAGCCATTCTTCAGTTTCTATTAGGCAGTTTATTAGATTGTTGTGATTTGGGTTGATTATGTTAAATTCTGAGAATAGCATGATGTCGTCCGCGTATATATGATATTTAATCTTGTATTTTTTGAATATGGTACATAGTGGCTGGAGGTATATGTTAAATAGTAAAGCAGATAATGCGGAGCCTTGGGGTATACCTTTTTCTTGTGGGAATGGGGATGATGATGATTGGTTATGATGAACATATTGTGAACGATCAGATATATATGATTTGAACCAGTTCAAAGTAGTATTCAATAAACCTATTTGTTTAAGTCTTGATATAAGTATGGTATGATTAATGCTGTCAAAAGCAGCTGAAATGTCTAGGAACACTAAAATGAATGCTTGTTTTGGATTGTCCAAACCTTTGTTAAGAGTGTCAAGTAGTGCAATGAGCAAGGTTTCAACACCATGAAAAGGTCGAAATCCGTATTGGTGTTTGTCAAGGGGGGCAAATGTATCAATATGATCTTGTAACTGTAATTGAACAGTTTTTTCTATGATTTTGGATAGGAAAGGGATGCTAGCGATCGGTCGATAAGATGATGGGTCATTTATATTTAATGTATTGTTTTTTAATATGGGACGGATTGCGGATAGTTTTAATTCTTTAGGTAATATCCCTTGCAGAAGTGATTGATTCACTATATTTAGGATAAAGGGTGCTAGTTCTTGTTTAGTTTGTTTAATCCATGGGACTGGACAGGGATCGAGTATGGATGTGGTTGTGTTTATATTTGATATTATATTGAGTAGCTGTTTCTTATCTATAGGTTGAAAAGTATTCCAGGTGTGATTATTAGAGGATGGAATATTTTGGAATGGTGTAGTTATTGTAGATGATTTAAGTTTGCTAGCAAAGTAATCTGCCATATCTTGTATGTTAATTGAGGTTGATTGTTGTTTATCTATGGGATTCTTAGATAATGATTTTACTATTTGAAACAGTTCTCTAGGACGATTAATAGATTTGTTTAGAATCGACGCATGGTATTGTTTTTTCGCATTGTTTGTTGCTGACCTGTAGGAGTTGAGATTTGTGAAGTATAGTTCATTTAGATCAGATGTTTTTGTTTTTCGCCATTCTTTTTCAATTTTGCGAAGGTTTTTTTTGATTAAGGCTAGTTCTGCTGTATACCATTTTTCTGATGATCTAGTTTGATATTTTTTTGGTATATTGTGTGTTGGTTTAGATGCTGATTTTATAATTGTATTCCATGTAGTTGTGGCTTCATCAAGGTTATTTAATTCAGTGGATAAATGTGGAATGATTGTGTTGAGGAATTCTTCAGGTGAAAAAGGTCTATATTTGGGTCCATGATGATTTTTATGTTGTTGAGAGGAGATAGTAGATGGTATATTAATAGAGAATTTTATTATAAAGTGGTCAGACCATGGGATTTGGGATATTATAGGAGGTGAATATTCATGTGTTATCGTAAAGGACAATGGGAGAAATATTAAATCCAGAGTATTTCCTTTATTATGAGTTGGTTGGTTAATAATTTGTTGATAGCCCATATCTTCCATAGATTCAAGAATGATTGCAGATTGGTTAGTATTGTAAGTTTTTAAGTTAAAATCTCCCAGTATTATATGGGGTTTCTTTGTGGATGTTTTGCATGCTGTTTCCAGTATGGATGTAATATTTTGAGTATCTGATGTAGGTGGTCTATAAAAGAGGCAAATTGCTAAGTTCCTGTTTTCTATCATTAGTATATCTGTATTATCATTAGATTCACTAATGGAGGTGGAACAATTCAAACTTGATTTAGATAGTATTAAGACTCCACCACCTTTTCTTTGATTGCGGTTACAGATGGATAAGGTATAACCTTTTATTTTTAATTGGTTTGTTAAAACAGTATCAGTGTTGCTTAGCCAAGTCTCAGTTAGGCAGAGGAAGTCAGGGTTCTCGTCAGTGATGAGATCCATAATAATTGGAATCTTGTTCCTAACAGATCTTACATTTATGAGGATTATTTTCAAGTCTTGAATGGGTGGGTTCAGTTTTTTTATTTCGTTGTCTGATTTTGTTTGTATGTTAATTAATCTTCTTATACGTGTATCTGTGTACCTAACTATTAATGGGTTATGTATGAGTGAATATGGTTTGTGGTTAGTAATGAATATTTGATTGATATGTTGAGGGTTGGTGTACTGGTAGGCCATTCTGGGATGGTGGTAGTGCGGGTATTGTGGTTGGTAGCATATTGCAGGTGAGATAAGTATGCTTATGGCTATACTTATGACATATAAAAGATGTAGTAAGATCCGTGTAAGTTTCATTTTTGTTATGATTAATATATGAAGTGGATAAGTAGTATGTGAGAGTGTGTGATAGTTTATATAGTTATGGCAACGGAGTGTATGATTACAGGCAACAGTGTTTTTAGCTACTGACAACAGTATAATTGACAACAGTATATTTATCTCCTAGTGACAATATTACTGGCAACAGTATATCTATCTACTAGTGATAGTCTATCTATCCACTAGTAACCCTAGCTATGGCAACAGAGCTAGGGTTATATCTATCTCCTAGGGACAACATTACTGGCAACAGTATAGCTATAAATACTGGCAACAGTATAAATACAGACACCAAAGACCGTATAGACACTGGCAATAGTTTCCTGGGGGGGGGGGGGGGATAGGGATTACTGACAGCAGTATAGGTAGGGGTAGTATGAGTGAGTACTGACAACAGTATAAATTAGTTATGATAACAGTCCATGAAATGTGGGTAGTACAGTTGGTGGTGAAAGATTAGTTCATTTAATTATATACTTGCTGTGGTTGGTTCAGTTGGTTCAGTTGGAGGTCGTTCTCGGTTCCAGGGGTAAAATAAGGCACAGCAGTGCTGACAGATCTGTACGGAGCTGTTGATAAGCGAGCTCAACCTCAGGGGAGCTCTAGCTATTGGTTGGTTGAGGGATAGACTTATCTTTCTGTTCGATTGGACAATGTGGGTCGACTTGCGCGGGCACGCTGGTATCGTTGTTTTCTGACGTTGCAGAGGGCCTGATTGGGTTGCTGGTCTGTTGGAGGATGGTGCTTCGGTGCGGCCTGCTCAATCTCTTGTTCTTAGGCCTCCACCAGGTCTCCGCCTAAGGGCCACGCCAAAGGGCCCTCTGGCGAGGCCCTCAGGCGCGGGCCCGTGAGGCGCGGGCGCGCCTGATGGCGCGATCTTTAAGTAGTGGTCGGTGCGCCCGGATTGGGCGGAAGATGGTCGGCTGCTGCCCTCTCTGCCTACCTTTTGGCTTTGAAAGGGAAGGAACTCTCCACTCTGCAGGGTTAGACTGGTTCTCAAACACGGCTTGTGTTTGCTTGCCTTTCAGCCTATTAATTTTCCCTACCTTTTGGCTTTGAAAGGGAAGGAACTCTCCACTCTGCAGGGTTAGACTGGTTCTCAAACACGGCTTGTGTTTGCTTGCCTTTCAGCCTATTAATTTTCCCCTCAGACGTACCGGTATTCTCCCACCAGCCTGTCTCTCTCTTAGGAGCGTATGAGCTTTGCCAAGCCTGCCTCTCAGGAAGATTCTTCTCTCTCCTGCCTTTGCCAGACAACCCCTGTCCTGGGTTGTTTCCTTCTGGCCTTGGTTCTCACTCCTCCTTGACTCCTTCTAGTCAGCGTACTCCTTTGCTGGCTTCCTTTTCCATCCTCCCTTCGGTTCTGCCTCTGTTTCCAGTTCCCCCTCTGGCTCTGCATTTGCTTCTCGCTCTGGCTCTGCTTGCTCCAAGCTAATGACCAGTTTTTATCATTGTAACTCTCAGGGCTTAGCTGTGCCCTGCCCTGAAACAGGTGAAGCTCATTACCTCCTGAGCTAGGGCATACGTCACTGGAGGGGCGTGTCTCTCTAGCTCGTGACTCTCTTTGTTTACTTCTTCTTTGCAAACACTGAGCCATGTGCTCAGCCTGCCTGTCAGTTTCTGAAAACAAATCCACATCTTGCCCTACCTCCATAGGCTCTGAAGGGTCTACTTCATGACACGGTTGAGATGGAAGGACGATACCACCTTCGGAAGGAATTTAGGGTGTGTGTGGAGCACCATCCTGTTCTTGTAGAACCTGGTATATGACGCCTCCACCACTAAGGCCTGAAGCTTGCTAGCTCTGCGAGCGGAGGTGAGTGCAACCAGGAATGCCACCTTCCATGAGAGGTAACATAGGTGGCAACTAGCCAGAGGCTCAAAGGGTGGGCAAGTGAGCTTCTCCAACATCATGTTAAGGTCCCATTCGGTTGCCAGAGGGAAAACAGGGGGTTTCGATAAGAGCAGATCACTAAGAAAGCGGATCACCAGTGGCTGGACCGAGAGGGGCTTGCCATCCACTGGGTGGTGGTACGCTGCCAGGGCACTGAGGTGCACCCGGACAGAGTTAGACTTAAGCCTGGATTGCGAGAGGTGAAGAAGGTACTGTAACACCAGTCCCACCAGGTAGTAGAATGGGTCAGTCCCATGCTCGGCACACCAGGCTGAAAACCTGCACCATTTGAAAGCATAAGCTTTCCTATTAGAGGCCTTGAGAGAGGCCAGCAGGATCTCCTCCACCTCACCCAAGAGGTTGAAAGGGGCTAGGGTCACCCTTTCAGTAGCCATGCTGTCAACGACAGGGACCCCATGTTGGGGTGCAGAAGAGAGCCCCCTTCCTGAGACAGGAGCCCCGGAGAGTTCCCCAACAGAATGGGGGTCTTCACCGTTAATCAGAGGAGCAGAGGGAACCGCGGTTACCTGGGCCACCGAGGGGCTATCAGCATGAGCAAGGCCTTGTTGCGGAGGGTCCTGAACAGGACTTTGCCAATCAGCGGTGTGGGAGGGAAGGCATAGATGAGGCCCTCCAACCACAAGATGAGGAATGTGTCTGCTGCCACCCTGGAGGGGTGGGCCTGCCGTGAACAGAAGTGGGGCAATGGAAGTTGTCTGGGCTGGTGAACAGGTCCATCACAGGTTTTCCCCAGATCTGGAAGAGTCGCTCGGCCACCCTGGGGTCCAGCTGCCACTTGTGCTGCTGGAGGACTCTACTCAACCTGTCAGCCAGCAGGTTGTTCTGGCCTGGTAGGTATACTGCCCGCAGGAGAATATCCTGCTGGATTGCATACGAGCAGAGGTCTATCGCCTCCTGGCAGAGGGCATGAGACCCCGTGCCCCCCTGCTTATTCACATAGAATATCGACACCTGGTTGTCTGCCTGGACCAGGACCGGCTGGTGGCGCAGGTGGTGGCAAAAAGCTCACAGGGCTAAGTATATTGCCCGCAACTCCAGAGAGTTGATCTGTTGGGTGCTCTCATCTGGTGGCCAGCTTCCCTGGGTGCGGAGTTCCCCATGGTGGGCTCCCCAGCCGAGCAGGGAAGTGTCTGTAGTAAGGACCTTTAAAGGGCTCAGGGCCTGAAAAGGCATGCCTGTTTCGAGATACTGGGGAGACTGCCACCAGACCAGAGAGTCTGCCAGTTGACGGGTTATGGAGACGATGTCTTGGAGGTGCCCTGTGGCCTGAGTCAGCTGGTCTCGGAGACACCACTACACCACTGCGCAGCCCTCATCTGGAGGCCAGCGTCTGGGGTGGCGTGGATCATGGAGGCCATGTGCCTGAGAAGGCGCAGAAGGAGCCAAGTGGGCATGGAGGGTAGTGCTGTATGTCTCATGCCAGAGTCCTGAGGCGGACGGCTCGGTCCCTGGGCAGGGAGGCCTTTGACTGGAGAGTGTCCAGTTTTGCTCCGATGAGCATTGTCAGGAAGAGATGAGACTTGGGATAGTTTATGACAAAGCCCAAGTGCTGCAGAACCTGGATAGTGTATGAGGTGGCCTGCTGCACCTCTGAGGCCATGTCTCCCCTTATGTGCCACCAATTTTCGAGCACCGATCACACTTCTTAAAGCCACTGGTAGCCATTGGGGGAAGACAAAGACCCCCTAGAGGCGGAGGAAGGCGGCCACGACTGCCAGGCATTTTGTGAAGACCCATGGGGCAGAGGGCTAGCCGAAAGTGAGCACCTTGAAATCATAGTGCCTGCCCCCCACTATGAATCACAGGTACTGCCTGTGGTTGGGGTGAATGAGGATGTTGGTGTAGGCATCCTTCAGGTCTAAGGAGCATAGCCAATCTCCCTGCCAGAGGTAGGGCAGCAATGTTTCAAGGGAGAGCATCTTGAACTTCTCACTCACCAGGAATTTGTTGAGGTTGCACAGGTCGAGGATGGGCCTTAGGCCCCCTGTCCTTTTTGGCACGAGGAAATATCTAGAGTAGAACCCTTTGCCCTTGAGATGGTGGGGCACCGGTTCCACCACTTTGTCCTCGAGAAGACCTGCCAACTCCTTCAATAGAAGGTCCTGGTGGAGGGGAGACCTGAGGGGCTCTCCTGGAAAATAAGGGGGAGGTGTCTGAGTCAGGTGGAGGAGGTAACCCTCCTTGACCACCCGAAGTGCCCAGGAGTCAGTGGTGATGGTCAACCACCTCTGGACATAGTGGGTCAGACATCCCCCTGTGGGCTGCTGACCTCCTTGGGGCAGAAAGGCTATGCTCAAGGAGTCAAAAACTCCCCCCTGGCTGGGCTGGGGCCGATGCCTGGGGTTTGGGAGCCTTCTGCTTACGAGGGCCATGCCCATGTCCCTTGGCCTGCTGACCTTGTTGGGGAGCCAGGGAGGCCTGAAAAGGTGGGTAGTTTCTGTAAGCAGCCCCTTTCCTCGGGTAGAAGGACTTTTTACCCGAGCCCTTCCGTCGGGGAGGGGCAGCGTCTTTTAAGAGAGCCTGGTCCTTGTCTTGAACTCGGTCTCCAGCTTGGCAGCCATCGGTCATGGGCTTGCCAAAGAGGTTCTCTCCTTGGCATGGGACATTGACTAGTTTGTCCTGAACCCACTGCTTGAGGTTGGATGACTGTAGCCAAGCTTGGAGGCGTGCACCGCTGCCCGCTGCTGCTACTTGAGCCGCCAACTTGAATCCGTCATAGGCTGCCTGAGACATGAACTTGGAGCACTCATGGACAGCCTTGGCCAGGTTCTTGAACCGCTGCAAAGGTTCCTCGGAGAGACCAGCTGAGAACCCAGCAAGTTCCTTCACCAGGTCTCTTAGGTACATGCCCATGTACAACTAGTAGGCCTGGATGCAGCCGATGATCATCGAGCCCTGGTAACACTTTCTGTCGAGGGTGTCCAAGGTACAGGCCTCCCTTCTGGGGGCACTGAGGAGTGCGTCTTCTGGCTTTTCAGCCGATGCATGGCCAACTCCACCACCATGGAGTTATGTGGTAGCTGTGATTTCTGGATGCCCGGGCTCCCACTGGCAGTGACGCCAGTGTTTTCCACATACGGAGCATTAGCCATTCCAGGATGGGAGGGATGGGCTCCGTGAGCGATTCCCTCGGAGGAGCCTCGTACTGGAGGATTTCCAACTCATCCACCTGAGGGTCCTCCTCTGACTCTGTAGGGAACGCCAGGGCTTTAGACATATCCTTGATGAAATCAAGGAAGCCTATATCGTCTAGCGGGGACCGCTGCCGGAGCTCCGAGACAGGAGAGTCTGAGGGGACATCGGGGTGGTGATGGGTATCGGGGGATTCCTCATCCTCTGTCTCCCACTCAGAGTAGTCCAACGAGGACTCGTAGTAGGGGTGGTTTGCAGGCCTCAGGGCTCCCGAAGCTCTGCGTCTGGTGTTGAGAACACTTGCTGGGGATGATCGTGATCCCGTTGAGCGGGAATCGGATCGAGACCTCGGCCAAGGATCGACTTGAGGCCAAAGGACCTCAAGGATCGGCTTGGCCTCCGGAGACGTCTTCGACGTTGAGGGCCAGGTGGTCGGGGTGGATGAACCGGTCATACCGGACAACAGCACCCACTGCTGGTCCATGAAGACAAACAAACTGCGCTCCAGGGCCGCATTCTGGACTCCAGGCCAGAAGGCTCTGCAGCCTTCAGCATGGGCAGCAAGGGACTCAGGCCTAGCATCGAATCCTAGGCAAAGATGATGTCTGGGGACCAAGGCCAGTCCAAGGTTGAGTTCTTCTTGGAGACTTTTGCAGGCCGCTCCTTCTCCGATGCCTCAGACGAGTGTCTTGGACTGCAGGACCTGGCCCAGGGGGCACTTGGCCAATCGGATCCATCCAAGGACACCGTCTTTGAGGGTTTCTTCTCCTTCCTGGGTTTCCTTGAAGGAGACTCCCTTTCTGAAGACCCATGGCAGGGCTCGATCTCAGAAGGGTCTGCCCGAGGTGTTGCGGCTTCAGACGAGGCCCTGTCCTCGGAGGCACCGGGGACTCGGGGAACAACTTATCGTGCTGCTGCTGGCGGCTCTTGAGGGCCTTGCTGGACATCCTCTTGAAAAGACCGCATGCTGCTGGGTCATGGACTGGCCCGAGGCAGCGAAGACAGCAGTCATATGTGTCAGTTAAGGACATAATTTTCGAGCACCGATCACACTTCTTAAAGCCACTGGTAGCCATTGGGGAAAAAAGTATCCCCATGAGGTCAAAGACTCGCTGGGCTGCCAGTTGGGGAAAAAAGGTGCGAGGATGCCAGAAAATTAGAGAAAATGAAAACTACAAAAAGAGACCTGAACTCGACGCCGAAGCAGTGAGGTTGGATGGCGGGAAGAGTACCGGTGCGATACCTCAGAGAGAAAATCAACTTTTTCCAGGACAATCCAGACAAATGTCTGAAGAACTCCATGGAAAAAAGGAGACTGAGCAAGATGGCACCCTTGGGCGGGAAGGGGACCATGCATGCGTGGTAGCCTCTCCCAAAGGCTTTCTTTGAAAGCTGAGGGGATGCTTTCATGAGGGCTCCATCGGACTGCCTGCTTGTTCCTGGAGAAAGCAAAGTTTAATATTTAAAAGTATGATTTTATTTATTTATTTCTTCCTGATGCTTGTTATACTGCTCTTAAAATACCATGATTAGCAGAATTGTTTACAAATGATAAAACAAAAATAGGAAGGTAAAAGGAAGATAAAAAAGTTGACAAATCATGGTGTCCAAGGGAGGACAAAATAACATCAGAGTAAGCTGTAAGTAGGGTATCAATCTGCCTGTTCCAAGATGCTGGTTGGGGGGGGGCACTCAGACAATGGCTGTGAGGGCACGGTTGAAAACAAATTCCTAAAGCCACATTTTCAAGGTCTTTTTAAATATTGGGTAAGAGGATTCTTGGTGAAGATATAAAGGAATGGAGCTCCATAAAGAAGGGCCAAGATATGTGAAAGCAGACTGGTATGAGTACTCCAGGTGATGTCTGGAGGGTGGGGATAGATTTTTGGGGGGGGGAGGAATGTAAGGTGTGATAATGTTGGAAAGATAGGGGGAGAGGCTTGATAAAAACTATGGTAGAATGGTAAAAACTTGTGTCGAGTAGAAACAGGGAGCTAATGATGTTGAATTAAAAGGGGTGTAACAACAACAAAACATAGTTGAAATTCTGAGCATTGCAAAGGAGCTTAATGGTGGTGAATTGCATGAGCTGAAGTTGTTTTATTGTGAAGGCAGGTAGGCCACAGTAGAGTGATTTACAATAATCGGTTCTTCAGATCTCCAGCAATAGTAGTACTATGAACTGAGACAATGAGAAGTAAGCCTTGATTGAAGATACTCTGCAGAGAGCATAAAAGGAACACTTGATAACATTAAGTTGTGACTTAAAGGAAAGGAAAGAGTCCAACATGACCCCAAGAGTGTGAAGGGGCTCTGAAATGAGGAGAGGAAGCCCTCAATGCTAGGCCAAATTATATATTTTTACAGGATTGTTGTGAGAAGGGTGAGGTTTTGATGATCATGACTGTTGAGTTTAATTATCAAAATCTCAGGGAGAGGCATAAGGCTGAAGGTGGTGGTATATGGGATGAGCTTGGTGGAAAAAAAGGTGAATAGTAGGGTAGTGGGACATGAACATTTGCAAGAATGGACATTCCAGAGGGAGTAGACAACATGAGAAGTGATCTACAAAAATTAAAAACATGGACTAATTCTTGGCAGTTAAGTTTTAATGTGAAGAACTGCAGAGTGATGCATTTAGGGTGCAGAAATCCAAAGGATCTGTATGTAATACAGTTGTGGTCAACATTATTGGCACCCTTGCATTTTAGATATGTTGTGAAATAATTATAAATATTCCAACTGCATGTCATCATAATATTTTAATAGTATGTTCAAAGGTATACAACAAAAAAAAAGATGTCTGTGCAACTTAGACATAGTAATTTCTGAGAAAAAAATGAAAATATGACCTGGACAGGATTAATGGCACCCTTCACTAATATTTGGTTGCACAAGCAGTGATAACATCTTCCAAACACTTCTTGTAGTCATCTATAAGTTTTGTAATTCTATCAACTGGTAGTTTCTCCCATTCTTCAACTGCAATTTGTTACAGATCATGAATGTTCCCAGGATTCCTTTTACCAATGACAGATTTCAGGTTGAATTGAGATCAGGACACATTGCTGGCCAGTTTAAAATGGTCCATTTGTACTTCTTTAATGATTCTTTTGTACTTTTGGATGTACGTTTTTGGATCATTGTCCTGTGGGAGGACCGATGACCTGAGACCCAGACCTAGCTTTCTAACACTAGGTAGCACTATAGTTCCAAAATACCTTGGTAGTCCCCTGACTTCATGATTCCTTTAATATGTTCCAGGCCTCCAGTTACTGAAGCAGCAAAACAGCCCCACAGCATTATGGAACTTCCATCATATTTTACTGTGGAAAGGGGTTTTTTGGGTTTTTTTTTTTTACATTTTTATTTAAAAATTTTTAACAAACAGTACAACGCTCCCCTCAACTAACACATAAGTACTGGTCCAATTGCCCCCCATACCCCCACCCTCCTTGGTCCACATGAGTTGAGTCTGTTGCAGTCCATACATTGCAGAGTTCCACAGGTGTATAACATAACACTTACACATCTGGCCATCTCAATTAACATTAACAAACACTATATCCCCTTCAGTCCATGCGACAGTGTGCCGCTGCCCCAAATTCTACCAGGGCTTTCCATTTGAGTGCACTGTTAGAGGATAGCACCGCCCCCTTACGGGGGGTTTGTTCAAATTTGCTATATAGAAATACTTGATTCCACCATCCTTGCTAGTGCAAATCCCCAGCATGTTTCCAATTACGCACTACGAGAAATACAGCAATACCCAGCATAAAGTCTAACAGAAAGGAGACATCCCTACCCATGGATGGAACATCAGCAGCTGAGTGCAGAGCCACTATCTCCCAGGTAGGATGAGCTCTAAAGCCAAGAATAGACTGTATTTGTTCCCATACTTGCGCCCAGTAACTCCGCACATCAGCACACTCAAAGACCATATGCCTAAAGGTGCCAACTTCTTCTTTATAAGACCAACATCGATTGTTTGCTGCCTTATCCCACTTGACGACTCTCACCGGGTTCAATAAGCCCTATGGGCAAAGAAAAATAGCGTTTGAGTGATAGAAGCAGACTTAGTGGTTCTTACTTGTTTAGACCAAAATTTCTGCCAACTTTGTTGAGAGAGCTGCGCGCCCATGTCCTGCTCCCAGACACACCGCAAACCACCCAACTGCGCTGAGAGCTTCCGGGTCAGTTCCTTGTAAAAGAAGGAGGCCACCCCTGAGCCTGCCAGAACCTGCTTGATCCTAACATTCAACCCACTTTCTTCCATCAGGCTCTTAATGTTCCCTAGGAATCGTTCCATGCAGTGACGCAGCTGTAGCCACTGAATGTATAACACCCCGGGCAGCTTAAACTCCCGCTGCAAACTGTTAAATTCCTTCCATCTGCCTCCCACCATTAGTTGCCCAACATTCCAAATCTTCCTGTCATACCATTGCTTCCAAGCGAAAGACTTCTTCTGGTTCTTAAAAAGGGGGTTATACCACAGCAGAAGCTGCATGGAGTTTTTGTCCGCCAAAGCAAAAGTCTGAATTAGTCCCTGAAAAGCCTTTTGTGTATCTCTCATTATTTGTGATCTCTTACTATCATCATTGAAGCACATATTAGGGAGTAATTCAACGGGAAAGGAGCCGCTTCCTTCCCCTCCAGGGTTAACCAAACCTGGCTCTGATCTGTCACCCGTTCCATCCATCTAGCCCCTTGCTTCATCAAAAATGCCCAATGGTACAAGCGAAAATCTGGGAAAGCCACCCCCCGTCTTCCTTACGGGCCTTGAGCTTTTTGAGGGCAATTCTAGGGGGTTTACTATTTCACAAGAACAGGGATAATAATCTTTCCATCTGCCGATATACATGCATTGGCAATAATAGCGGAAGCATTTCCAAAATATAATTAACTTTTGGGGCAATCGCCATTTTAATTGTTTCTAGTCTCCCCACCACAACAGCACCAGAGGGGACCATTTGGCTGTCATACTTTGCACAGTATCAACTAAGATCTTTATATTGGCACTAATTGTCTCCTCTAACGGATGACAATAATACGCCCCTAGATACTTAACTTTACCTGTCTCCCAGACAAAAGGGAACTTTACCATGTCGGCCTTGTGTACTTGTGAATTCAAAGAAAAAGCTACTGATTTTGCCCAATTAATCTTATACCCAGAAAGCTCTGAATATTGACCTATCTGCTCCAGAATATGGGGCACCAAATCAGGAGTAGTAAACAGCAACAGATCATCAGCATATGCAGACAATTTGATTACTTTCCCCCTCAGGGCGATGCCCTGAATCCTCAAATTTTGTCTCAGTAAAAGGGCAAGCGGTTCAAGCGCCAAATTAAACAATATTGGGGATAGGGGGCAGCCTTGCCGAGTACCTCGGCCCAGCTGCAATTCCCGCGACTGAATGCCGTTAACAGTTATGCTCGCCAGCGGGCGGGTATACAGTATTTTAACTAGTTTAAGGAATCCTTCCCCGAAACCAAACCATTCAAGGGTGGAAAACAGAAATTCCATTCCAGGCGATCAACGCCTTTTCGGCATCAAGGGAAAGATCTACTAACGGCCCCACACTGCCCTCCGCCCCCGACAAAACATGACATAACAGTCTGGCATTATCAGCCGTTGACCGCCCCTTAACAAACCCACACCGGTCTGGGTGGACTAGCTTGGGAATAACCTTTGCCAAGCGACGTGCTAAAACAGTTGTACAAATTTTATAATCCGCATTCAGTACGAAATTGGCCGATAATTGCCTACCAACTGCGGATCCCTTCCTACCTTTTCTAGCACAATTACCTTCGCCGAAGCGAAAGCTCCTACCTGGGGACATTCCTCCCCCAAGGCCTGATAATATTGTTGTAGGTGCGGTCCCACTTCTTTAGCAAAAACTTTAAAAAATTTCCGCAGGGATCCCTTTGGGACCCGCAGCCTTCACTGTAGCCAAAGACTCTATGGCCTGGTGAATTTCCGCTAAGGCAATCGGACTATCCAGTCCATCTGCTGTCACCTTGTCTACTGTTGGCCGCTTAACCTTGTCAACCAACTGCCTAAAGAATTCTGGTGTGCAGTCCTGTTCCGACTCATAGAGCTGGGCAAAGAAGGATCTAAAAGATTCCGCTATTTCAGTATCTTTTACCTGAAATACTGATCCCCCCCCAGATCCCGTATGGTGGCAATTCTACCAGCCTCCCTGCGGGCTCTCAGAGTACTGGCCAGCAGTCGCCCAGCTTTGTTGCTCTCCCTGTAATATATACATTCCTGAGCTTTAATGTTCCGAGATGCCTCAGATGTAAAGAATCTGGTTATAATTAAACCTTAGCCGTTGCAAGCGCAGCAAAATACTCGGGTCTGACCGCGTTATCAAAATGTGCTCACTCGCCCTAATCTGCGCCTCCAGTTCCTTGATTTGCTCCTTGCGTCGTCTTGCTAAATGAACACTGAAACTGGTAATAGAGGCTCTTAAAGAAGCCTTAAAACCTTCCCATCTAGCCCACCCTGTAGTTGTTTGCGGGGAGTTAAAATGAAAGTATTCCACTATAGCCAACTGAATCTTTAACCGAAAGTCATCATTATCAAGGAGGGCTCTATCAAAGAACTACCCTGGGATTCCCACATTGTACCTCTATGGAAACAGCCGCATGATCCGAAATGTGAGTCGCATGTATATCGGCAGATATAATATTAGCGACCAGTGCTTTTGATATCAACATAAAATCTATTCTAGACAGCGACTTGTGTGGGGATGAAAAAAAGGTGAAGTGATGCTCTACCGGATGCAATAGTCTCCAGATGTCCACCAAACCCGCCTCCTGCAACATGGCCGTAAGAACTATCTGAGCCTTGGGAGGCCTAACAGTCTTGGGGGGTTTCCTATCTGCCACAGGATCCACTACAAGGTTAAAATCCCCACTTAACACAGTCGGTATTGTGAGCTCCGCATGTACAACCTCCGCTAGGCTCCTAAAGAACTTTGGCCGATCCCCATTGGGGGCATAAATATTCATTAAGAGTAGGTCTAAACCCTCTCACTTGGTTTGCAGCTTGTCGTGCTGTGAGGGCTTGCGTGCATCAGTGATGCTGAGAGCTAAACTATCGGTAGTTTAACTACTGGCAGGGTCTCCCAAGATGTACAGGTCTCAGCTGAGGTGCCAGACCAAGACAAACCACCCATCTGGGCAGCAGCAGAATGGGACAGTGTTGACGGTGGAGGATCACATTTTTGTGACAACGGCAACAACACCAAACTTAAACTGCGCGGAAGAAAGGCCCGGCAATCTACTTCTGTATCTTGCCATGAAAACCCAATGGATAGTTACAACAAAACAAATTGTGCTATGGTGCTGGAAGGTGAGACCCCCAGGTCAGAAGGCACTCAACTAGCTACTGGGGAAGAGCTGAAGACTTTTCAGAGTAAAGCCAGCATTTATGATGTGGTTGGATCAAAGCCCTCGGGAAGTCTGACTGCTGATGTAGCTGCGCATGAAATGAGAGTCAGAAACCAGTTTGTGACATCTTTAAAAAATACGGTGTACTCTATCATCTATATGCAGATGATATTATGATGTACATCCCTTTTACAATTCCTAACATACCGTTGCAACTCCTATCAGATTGTTTTAATGAAATAACTTTATGGCTAAATGCCCACAATCTCCAAATAAATCAATCAAAAACTGAAGTACTAATAGTCACTAAAAATCAAGATTACACCCCACCAACACATATAACTCTTCAAAACCACGAAATTAAAATAAAAAACGAAGTAAGATACTTAGGTGTCATTATAGATAAACATCTCACATTAGATACCCATATCAGGAACACCACAAAGAAAATTTATTTCAAACTCAAAACACTTAAACAACTTAGACCGCTTGTACACATACATGACTTCATCAGTATAATCCAAGCCACCATAACCCCCCACTTTGACTTTGCTAACCTTATATTACTAGGTACATCAAAAAATAATATTAAAAGACTGCAAATTGCACAAAACTCAGCAGCGAGGATTATAACGAAAACACACTCTCATCAACATATAACACCAATACTAGCGTCACTTCACTGGCTACCAATTCAAAGCCGGATAGAATACAAAACACTAATAACTACATTTAAAACACTATTTGATATGGCACCTGACACATTAAGTAACTTAATTACCAAAGAACATCCAAAACCTACTCAAAGAAAAGCTCAACGGAACAAACTCAAAACCCCTAAAGACTTCACAAAATCAAATAAATCAACAAACAACAGAGCGTTCTCACATGCAGCCCCAATAGCCTGGAATGCCCTCCCTATCGAACTAAGAATGTTAACAGAGATTAAAGAATTCCGCAAAAAATTGAAAACACACCTTTTCACAACACACTACAATAGTATAGACCAACCCCCAAATGAATTAGATAATGGCTAATCTCTATCTAACCATCATCTCTCTATAACTTTCCGCTCAACATTTCACTATAACAGAAAAGATAATCCAACCCACATGAATCTGATCCACTCATTATGTTTATACTTCACATAAAATGTATATGTATATAATGTATATAGTGTTGCACTGTTCTGTGCCAAACTGTTTAGCATTCTCTATTAACTTTACATTGTATATAGTTTTGACGTTTCATGTAAAACAAACAATGTTTTGTTGACTGTTGTTTAATTGTGAACCGCAGCTGATCTCTGGAAGCTGCGGTATATAAGTGCTTGTTAAATAAAAATAAAAATAAATAAAGAAGCTGTAAAGATGTCTTACACATTGGAACATGGAACGTACGAAGCATGAACCAAGGGAAGTTGGAGCTGGTCAAGAATGAAATGGAACGTGTACAACTTGATCTGTTGGGTGTCAGCGAACTGAAATGGACTGGCATGGGGCACTTTGCATCAGATGATCACATGGTCTACTATGCTGGAAATGAAAGACAAAGAAGAAATGGTGTTGCATTTATAATAAAGAAGAAACTTGCAAGAACTGTAATGAAATACAATGCAGTCAGCGAACGCTTAATCTCTATTCGTCTACGAGGATTGCCTATCAACACAACTATAATTCTAGTATATGCCCCAACAACAGCTGCAGAAGAGAATGAAATTGAAGAGTTCTATGAACAAGTACAAGCTGAAATTGACAGAACATGCAAACAGGATATCCTAATAGTCATGGGTGACTGGAACGCAAAAGTTGGCAACAAAGAAGAAGGCAAAGTAGTTGGAAAATATGGACTTGGCAACAGAAATGAAGCTGGAGAAAGACTGATAGAATTCTGCTAGGCCAATGATCTATTCATCTCAAACACCTTCTTCCAGCAACACAAGCGGCGACTGTACACATGGACTTCACCGAATGGATTATATAAAAATCAAATTGACTACATATGTGGAAGTCAACGATGGAAAAGCTCTGTAACATCAACAAAGACAAAACCTGGAGCCGACTGTGGTACAGATCATCAACTACTAGTATGCAAACTCAAGCTAAAGTTGAAAAAGAGCAAACCACTCATGAATGCAGCAAAATATGACCTTGAGAATATACCACTGGAATTTAAAGACTGCCTGCAAAATCAATTTGCTGCTTTAGATACAAATGACAGAGCTCCGGAAGAGTTATGGAATGACATCAAGAAGGTTGTGTTGGAAGAAAGCGAGAAGTCTCTACAAAAGGTGAAAAAGCAAAAACGGCCAAAATGGATGACGGAAGAAACTCTGAAAATTGCCCAGAAACGCAGAGAAGCTAAAGCCAGAGGAGAAAGAAAGACAATCGCAGAACTCAACAGAGATTTCCAACGTGCAGCAAGACAGGACAAGGAAAAATACTACAATGACACTTGCAAGGAAATAGAAGCAGAAACTATTAGAGGAAGAACAAGATCGGCTTTCCTAAAGCTACGAGGGTTAAAGAAAAAGTTCCAGCCTCGAATTGGAATGTTACAAGATTCTCAAGGTTCTATGTTGAATGATGCTGAGAAGATCAAGAAAAGGTGGAAGGAATATACAGAGTTTTTATATGATAAAGATCAAGTGGACCAACAGCCGTTTCAACCTGTACCTTATGATCGGGAACCATTGGTGATGAAAGAAGAAGTTGAAGCAGCATTGAAAGCCTTATCAAAGAACAAAGCACCAGGCATTGATAGCATTCCCATAGAAGTATTGCAGCAATCTGATGCAGCTGTTACCGTACTCACAAGGCTCTGCCAAGAAAAATGGAAGACAACATCATGGCCAACTGACTGGAAAAGATCTGTGTTTATACCAATACTAAAGAAAGGAGATCCAACTGACTGTGAAAATTATCGCACAATCGCTCTGATCCCACATGCCAGCAAGATTCTACTGAAGATGGGCCTGCACCTTAATGTAAAGAAGACAAAGATCATGACAACTGGCATAATAAACAGGTTCATCGTTGAAGGAGAAGAAATTGAAATCGTGAACAACTTTAACCTACTTGGATCAACTATCAATAAAGAAGCAACAAGCAGTCAAGAAGTCAGACGACGCATTGCTCTTGGCAGAATGGCTATGAAAGACCTAGATAAGATTCTCAAGAGCAGAGATGTCTCTCTCCATACAAAGATTCGACTTGTTCAAGCCATGGTATTTTCAATAACATCATTTGGATGTTAAAGCTGGACAGTGAAAAAGATAGACAGGAAGAAAATTGATGCCTTTGAATTATGGTGCTGGCGGCGAATACTGTGTATACCATGGACTGTCCGAAGAACAAACCAGTCGGTACTAGAGAAGATCAAACCTAAGCTTTCTTTAGTAGCTCAGATGACAAGACTTCGACTTTCATACTTTGGACACATCATGCGAAGAGAGAGATCATTAGAGAAAGACATTATGCTTGGCAAGATAGAAGGTCAACGCAAAAGAGGAAGGCCAGCAATGAGATGGATCGATACAATAACAGCAGCTACGGGTACCAGTCTGTCAACAATGAGCCGCCTGACTGAAGACCGAACACAATTTAGGATAGCTATCCAGAGGGTCGCCATGAGTCGACTCCGACTCAACGGCACTTAACAACAACAACAACAACAGGTCTAAACCCCCTATCTGAATTCAAACCCTGACCCACCGTCCCTCTTGATCCGACCGAGTATAAACTATGGTCGGGTTAAGTGACTTCCTGATTAAAACAGCCACCCCATTATGTTTATTCACTGCTGCTGAAAAAGCCACTAAACTAAAGGGCTTTATACTCAGTTTCAGTGATTCCTTCTTATCAAGGTGCGTTTCTTGCAAGAATAAAATGTCACTTTTTTCCTTCTGTCCATAAATGACTATTTTCCTCCTTTTTATAGGATTATTAATCCCCTTTACATACAATGAAAGAATCTTAATAGTGCCCATCATCCCATCCTATCCCATTTTGCGCGCTTACTTCTCTCAGTTGAACCGTTTCCCCAAGCAAGATAGCCCTTATAGCCCAGCTTCCTACATCTCTGACTCCTATTGTTACCATCTCTAACATATACACCCAACCAACCTGGATCCCAAACCCAAACCCAATGGACCTTGGAGGGGGAAAATTCCCTGCGTACCTAATGGGTGAACTCCGAGTGAGCAACCAGACACAGAGGGACCAACTAGGTTTCACACATTGATTGCGCACATCAAATTAACAAACAATAAAACCACTTCCCATACACACCATTAACCCCCCTGCTCTACTGCATATACAGCATTTTCGCTAGTCAAACCAATCCTCACACCACCCCCATCAGTACACGGTTTAAACCTTTCAGTGTCCGGCGCACAGAAAACATGACCACTGCATCAATTCCAGTTCTTTCCCCTCAAGATAAGCACCTCGAAGGTTTATGTGACGTTATGATGCGTGTCCCTCATTCTGGCTGGGTAGAAAAGCCCAAATCTCGCTTGCAGCCGTTGCAGCCGAGGACGCAGTGCCAAAAAACTCCTCCTCTTATCCACTGTACTCTTGGCGAAGTCTGGAAAAACATCAGCCTGTGCCCCTCAAACTCCACTGGCGTTCTCACTCAAGTGGCCTCCATAATCAATGCGACTTGCTGGAAACGCAACACTTTCAAGATGATCGGCCGAGGCCCTTTACTGTTCGGCGCAGGCTGTGAGGGAATCCGATGTGCTCTCTCGATCTCAAAGGGCCTCTCAAAGGAAATTTTTAACACCGCTGTAATCATCTTAGTCAAGAACGCAAACATATCTTTTCCTTCAGCGCCCTCCGGAACCCCCACAATTCGTATGTTATTCCAACGGGATTGATTATTATTGTCCTCCAGCTCTCTCTGTAGCGTTTTAAGGAGCTTGGCCTGCTTGTCGAGTGCTTTCAAACGCTCCTCCTGCACAGCCAATTTTTCCTCTGTCTCCTTCTGATGAAGAGTAAGTGCCTCCACACAAGACTTTAAGCTCCCGATCTCCTCCTGCACATTTAATAAAGATTCACTGTTTGACGTTACAATTCCCTTAACTGCCCGCACCTCGGCCAGCAGCTCCTGAATCGCCTCAGGGCACTCCCGCGTGGCTGCCATTTTCTGTGGAGATGGGGGCTCCGTTTTTGACCTCTTCGTGCCCGCACCTTGCCCACCGGCAAATTCCAAACGAGTTGGTTTGGGACCCGACATCTTTCCTATCGCAGCAGTGTTGCAGAAAACTAGCTCTCACTGTAATTGTCTGCGCAATCACTGGATTCATCAGGGGGCCCCTCCGGAGCTCTGCTCTAAGCGTCCATCTTGCTACACTCCAAGCTCCGCCTCGGAAAGGGTGTTTTTTTACTTATAAGCTTCATTTCTTTGCCTGTAAATGTAAGGCTGGTCTGCATTAACAAAGAGTTCAAGTTTGATTTTATCTGTCCACAGAACATTTACCAGAAAGATTGTAGTATCTCAAGGAAAAAATCAGGCATGCATTTTTATGTCTGTCTTTGAGCAGTGGGGTCCCTCCTTGGCCTTCGCCCATGAAGTCCTCATTTATTTAGTGCACAGCATGTGGTGCAGGTTGAAACCACCATTACAGATTGCTCCAGGAACGTCTTAAGCTCTTTGGATGTTGTATGTGATGTTTTTCCAACAGTTAGCACTAACCTTTGAAGACTTCTTGAATTAATTTTCCTCTTACCACCACATCCTGGGAGGCTCTTGACAGTTCCATGAGCAGAAAACTTCTTAATAACATTGTGAACTGTAAACACAGGAATCCCAAGGTATTTGGAGATAGACTTGTACCTTTTTGAAGTTTGTTGTTTGGTTATAATGACTTTTCTGATAGTCTCAGGCAGCTCTCTTGTCAACATTGTGAAAATGGAACAAGGAATGAATGTGGCCATTTTAAACATTAGAGCCATTAATCATTGATTGATTCAAGTTATGTGAGAGTGTGGGCGGGAGCTGCCTCTTACCTCTGCTACCTGCCAATCACCTGCCCTTCTCAACAGCTTTAAAACCGCAGCTCCGGAGGCTCTCATTAGAATGGGGAGTGCAAAAGCAGCAGAAGCCATGATCGGAGAGTTTGGGCAGGAGCTGCCTCTTACCTCTGCTACCTGCCAATAACCTGCCCTTCTCAACGGCTTTAAAACCGCCGTTCCGGAGGCTCTTGTTAGAATGGGGAGTGCAGCAACAGCAGAAGCCATGATCGGAGAGTGTGAGAGGGAGCTGCCTCTTACCTCTGCTACCTGCCAATCACCTGCCCTTCTCAACGACTTTAAAACCCCCGCTCCGGAGGAGCACCCGCGCCTGAGGGCCTTGCCAGAGGGCCCTTAGGCATGTGTCCGTGGCGAATGATCAAACTTGTACAACAAAGCTGTGAGTTTATTGGTATATTGTGGTTGTAATCTGCCTTTTCCTTCACTTTTGCATCTTCTATTCCTTTGACTATCACTGTGTCTCTTATTCTGTCCTATCTTACAAATGGCGTTCTTTTCATATTTTCCGTAACATTAATATTGTATTGTAAACCGCTCTGATGCTTCGGACTGAGCGGTATATCAAATGTAATAATAAACATAAACATAATTGATCACAACCTTCTGCGTATTGCATTTGCACTTCACTTTTTGTTCCCATGCCTGGGATTCAAATTCCAGTATATACTTCCTGAAGAGGACAAGCCTTGTTGGTACTTGTACCAATAAACCTCCCTATGCATTGGGCTTCCAGATACAGTACACATTAGCGTGCATGGAAATTCCTCCTGGCAAACGTCGTATTACCATTCAAATTTGTAAAGTGCCATCCTGTTGCTACAGTGCAGCGAAGTATCGAACTTGATGATATGTGAGGTTTTCAAGGACCATTTAGCCCAGTCAGTTGCTGATCTTGAGGTATGAGCCATATTGATGTAAGAATTTTTTCCATAAGTACACATTGAGACAAGGTCTTTTTCTTGGAAAAGGATTCAGTTGCTGAATGTCTGCCACTTTATCTTTCCTGCTGTTGCAGGCCATTGTCCTGTAGATTACCCTCATCCACAAGCTTTGTAAAGTCGCTCCTTGTGTCCAGCAGTAACTAGGGATTCTTGCATAAATGACTGCTATATCACCTGAGAAGGTACATTTTAGGAATGAATGCTAGTCTAGATATCCTTCACCTATATGAAGTTAGGAATTCTGCTGTGATGTCATAGCTCACTTGATTTGCATTGCTTGATTTGCTTGCAAAGGTTTGCTGCTGTGGTAGAAAAGGGCACCAAACTCTACTGAAGGAAATGCCACCCCAGGTGGGACTTGGACCCACAATACCTGGTTAGAAGGCTAGTATCTTATCCATTAGGCCACTGGGGTCAGCCATGCAAGGGCTTTCTTGGAAACATCTCAGAAAGGGCTAAGAATGTCAATGCAGACCCTTTCTGATGCTTGGAAATCTCCTTCGTCTGTACTTGAACTATCTCTTGGCATTCCTTCCCCAAAGTTTTTCTGTTCCAGAGCAACACTCTTTAAATTTCTTTGACTCCTCTTCCTTTTGCCCCAGCTATTCTGAGTGCTTTCTCTAGATGTACAGGACCTTCTTTGGGAAGATGTGCTTCTGTAGATCACTGTTGAATTTCCCCTCTTCATCATTTAGCTATACATTTTTAGTGACTGTAGAGGAAGGTGCTTCATCTGCCTGAATTTCTCCCTCCACTCCCATGGCACCTGTATTCAGAGCCTTTTGCAAGATGACAATGGGTTTATCTTTCCACTCTGATCCCAGCTTGTTGGAGATGAGGATGCTGCTTTGGACAGGAAGGGGCATTTGCTGGCAAGAGAAATGGAAGTAGCTACTTGCCACCCCGGGTGGGAATTGAACCCACAATCCCTGGCTTAGGTGGCCAGTGCCTTATCCATTTGGCCACTGGGGCTTGAGACTGTGGCCTTTTTTTGCACTAAAGATCCCAACAACAAAAGGGAAGAAGGTATCCGCAACAAAGCAGGGAGAGCAGAAGCAGAACACCAGAAACCAGGCCTAACACAAAAAGATGATGTGCAAAAAGCATTATTGGTAGACCCAACTAAAAGGTTTCGGCCAGAGGCCTTCTTCAGGGGTCTAAAACAAAATGAAACATAAAAATTAAAATGGTAAAAACATTGTTTGTACATAGTAAAAAGCATAAGTATAAAAATAAAAATACATGCATAATACAACAATAAATAAAAATATATGTATATACGACACTGTACATAATAACGGTGTACATACTAACGGTGTAATTGTAATCAACACGTATAATAAAGCTTATAGGTGTATAGGCCCAATATAAATATAATACAAGCATATAGATAGATTAAAATAGACTTAAAAGAAAATACATTACTGCAAAAAGATAAATAAATGGATAAACGAATTTGCAAAAAACAGTCACTCATCCCAAACAGTATGAAATAAAAGAAAAGAAATATTCTAGAAAATAAGGACCTAAGTATATCCTATATAAAAACTAACATCTGGGGGGGCGGAGCCTGATGTCCAGCGGGTAGGACGCTTTGCGTTGAAGCTCCCGAGAGGCCTACTTAGAATCCTGACTTAATACCTACACAAATTTACTATTTCGCTCCGAGCTGACCGGGGCACCTCGGGGGGAATGGCGGCCCATAAACCAGCGCGCTTGGACTTCGGGTCTCCTTCTTCTTCTCACGGAAAACGCTCCAAAACAGAGGTGTCCTCCCCACAGAAGATGGTTCCATTTCGTGAAAACCCCGAGATGCACCTGGAGATTTTGGAAGAAATACGCGGCGTGAAGGAATTGGTGCAGTCCAATGGAGAAGCGCTTCGAGCCATGCGAGAAGACTTTGGAGTGCTCCAAGACCGACTTGAAAGTCTTTCATTACGGCAGGACAACATGGCGGGGGTCCTCGACTCGCACGAGGTGCGCTTGGGCAAACTGGACGAGGCTGAGCGTCAGATACAGAATCTTCAAAAGGAGTTAGAAGATAGCAATAATCGAGCCCGTCGCAACAATGTGAGGCTTCTCGGAGTGCCGGAGGGGGTGGAAGCAGGAGATATAAGAGAATTCTTGCTCAAAACTCTTCCCTCCTTGCTGAAGATCACCTTTCATAAAGAACTGGAAATCGATCGTGCACACCGTGTTCCTGCTCACATGGCGCTCAACCGCACGACCCCCCGGCCTATTGTCTTTGGCTTGCTACGATATCAACAAGTGGAACAAATTTTACATGCTGCCCGAGCGAATCATCATTTGGAATTTGAAGGTCGCAAGGTCTCCTTCTTTCCTGATTTGGCAAAGCCTACCGTTGACCGTCGGAGGAAACTCCTTGCTTTTCGCCCTCGACTTCAACAGCTGCAGGCTCGCTTTGGCCTGTTGTATCCAGCGAAGCTCCGAGTGACTCTCCATAACCAAACCAGGACGTTCGAAGATCCTGATCTACTATCAACATTTTTAGACTCCAAAGAAGCAGAGCAGATGCGCTAATCCCAAAGTTTGGACTCTTATTTGCCGGCTCTATCCGCCATTTTGAAGGGCCCGATGCGGCGGTTATAGCCAAGCACAGAAATAGCCTGGACTTTCTTTCTTTCTCTATATGACTTTTGTTTTTTGGTCTCCTATCCCTTCATGATGTGTGCCTCGGTCGGATTCGGAGCACGCACAGTCCTATAGGTTATGTGTTTTTTCAATTTAGGCCTTCTCTGGGGCTTCTCCCCGCAGACACATGGTCGCCAGTAATTTTGGGGTTTTGCTTCTCCTCTACCGTACTGCGGTTTTCTTTGTTAATGTGGGGCGCTTCATTGTATTATATTAGTTTATTTTTCCTATGTCATGTGTACAGCCAGATACAGTCAGTTTGAGGGACACAGTGAAATTATGTGTGCTATCCTGCTCAGAATTTTTAACTTTTCTGTATGGCCTTATGTAAAATCTTATCATTCACCGTCAAAGGCATTAATGGTCCACTCAACGGAAAGAAAATCCTTAGCTATCTTAGCCATGAGCATGTTGATTTAGTGTTTCTTCAGGAAACGCATTTAAACTCTGCTGAAACACTGAAACTCAATGCTAAGCCTCACATGGTAGCTGCCTATTCTCCCACCGGTTTCAAATGGTACGGGATAGCCACTTTGGTTAAGAAGTCTTAGCACGCTACTGTATCTGATATTAGCGCTGACAAGAAGGGTAGATGGGCCCGTGTCCACCTTGAGGTTGGAGATAGTTAATTCACGTGTATTTGCATTATGCCCCGAATGTGGACAACCCTGCTTACTATGCAAGTATTGCGCAGTTGGCCTCGGCCTCTGCCAATGCTCCATTAATACTTGGTGGCGATTTACTCAAGTGTTCCCTCAATCTTTTCTTCTCAAACAAGGTGCTCGTTGGTTGGAAGAGCCAGTACCGAGCAGACCTGTGTGGCTAGATACAGAAGCGGGCCTTCGCGAACCGATTCCTCTTACCTTTCTCCCTGTTATGACTCTCCCATCAGACTCCCACTATCCACCAATGCTTTTAGACACTTTAGGTGCCTTTACTACTTTTATGCAATCTTTAGACTCCCGACTCTGGTCAGTGCAACTTCAGCATCGCCTTTGATCCACTAGAGTACTCCCGCCATCGGCATTCTCTATATAAGGTTGATCGGAGACTCTCTGACCTCTCGGTAATTCACCGGGTGTAGCATCCAATTTTACTAAACCTTCTGTAATGCTATACCTAGAGATACCCCTATAGCGCAGAAAGTATGGGAGAGAGAATTGCATGTGACTTCGATTTCGGAGCAATAGAGCCTTATCAGGAGTAGAGGGATACGGGTTCCCGATCCGCCTCACTCATTCAGACCCTCTCCTTTCTAGCCCACCGGTGTTTTTACACTTCTCACAGATTAGACAAATGGAACACTACTCAGGGCAATGGTTGCTGGACACGTCCCGCGGCCATTGGTTCATTGCCTCATGTTATGCATGAATATCCCGCACTACAGTATTACTGGCGTCGGGTCTGGGGTCGTATTTAGTCTATCTCGCACTCTCAGGAGCCCCTTTCTTGGAGGATAGTGGGACTTCGCCTAGTTGCGGGGATCCCCTCTCTCCCAAAAATGGCTTATCTCCTTTCGAACTTCATGTTTAGCATTGCTATTTCCCTAAGTAAGTATTTCCCTAATTAAGTAATACTGGCAGCTTAGCTCCCATTTGAGCCCCAATGACTGGGGGAATCATGCCTGTCTTTACAGTAAATATGAACAAATACCTCGTCTGTTCGCTTTCTCCGTTCAGACTCCTTCTCATTGGTCTCAATGGAAGCTGCTCAATGACTATGTACATTTTGCTAAATGCTCTCATTTGACTGTCTGACTTTGTATATATCTTTGTCTCATGATCATGCTGTATTGTAGATACTCTTTTGATCGTTTGATGTATAATCACTGTTAATTGGAAGCGCTCACATGCTGATATAATCGGGTAGAGAAGAAGCATCGGGGTGGGGGGTAATGGGTTTACTTTTCCTTATTGTATGCTTGTTTTGTCTTTTTTGGTGTGTTGTTTCTTTTGTTTGTTGCAAAATGAAAATAAAAGTTAAAAAAAAAAAAAAAAAACTAACATCTAAAAAATGTTCACATAAAGTACACACAACATGTACTGACACTGATATAAAACTATACGTATTAACACTAAAGATACTATCAACATATGTGTATAAAAAAATAATGGTTAAAATGAGTATGTGTGTGTAAAAGGCTAGACATAAAAAAGAATACGTTACCACAAAGGTAAACAAACAACGTGTAAAGAGGGGGCAAACCACTCCTCCCAATCTGTAAAAAAGAAAGAAAGAAGAAAAGAAAAAAATAACCACTTGTTATTAAAGCAAACAAAAATGAAAACTCCCCAAAGGGAGTAAGGAATTTTAAAAGACTGAGTATAAATGCCAGAAACATAAAACTAAACAATGTCTCTTATATGTAGCCTAACGCCTAAGAAAGTGTGAAAATGTATAAGAAATACCCATGCAAATACTTCAAAATATTAAAATACTCGACTTCAAAAAAATGATCAACGAAAACAATATAAAAATTGTATACAACTTATTGAAAGAGTGATCAAAAACACCAACGTTTATAAATGATAGGGTGAAGGCATTATTTGACTGCAAGAGAAGAGTAGGGAACGATGGACCACCATATCGAACGAACAATATTACAGAAAGAAAAAAATAAATAATGAAACTATAACTGAATTGAAAAATGGCCAAAACCCATCGGAGTAACAAGGGCCGGAAAACTAAACGCAGAAAAAACACACAGCTGCGAAGATGATATACATTAAAAACAAAAAGAAACATTGTATTAAAATGTGAAACCATATAAACTAACAAATTGTGAACACACAAAGGAAGAATGCCGTATTATAACAATACCTTTAACCAAGGGGTACATAATGGGTGCAGACCGAACCAAATCTGTGTGCACGAGAACATTGAAATCAGCGTGAAGTCGCCACTGATTCAGGATGAAAATCCAGGAAAAAGGACAGACCACAAGAACAAAGCCACAGAAGCGGCAAAAACACGCCGAAACAATAATACCAAATATTAGACAAAAAAATGAAACAAGGATACAAAAAACAGTTGAATTCAATGAATCAATAAAAAACAGTATAGAATAAGAACGAAAGCAATACAAACCAAACATAAGAAAACAAATAAAGTGAACTATACAAACAAACTGGACGCAGTGTGCTATCACGATGGAAAGATGTATTAAAAAACAAAAATAATGAAAACAATGTACCATACATGCCAAGAGTCATAACAGCGCCACTTTTATATAAGGAAATATCTTATGATAAAAACTAGACAGACGCGTCTGGTGTTGTATAGTGCTTGCATGAAAGCAACAACACTTGGATGATTTTACGATTTTAATTTTTATGTTTCATTTTGTTTTAGACCCCTGAAGAAGGCCTCTTTTTAGTTGGGTCTACCAATAAAGCTTTTTGCACCTCATCTTTTTGTGTTAGGCCTGGTTTCTGGTGCACTAAAGATCCCAGCAAATACCTAAGGGCAGCACCTCCGATGTACATTAGGCTCTTCTAACTCTGTTTATGCAATTGCGGGGCACTGTCAGAACCACGTAGTAACAAGGCCGATTGCTTCTCATGGGAATTAGAATGCACTTGAATGGACCTGACTGTAGAGATTGCAGATATGTGTTATAGGGCCCAGAGAATTTGCCTTTTGAAAGGCAACTGAGCATTCCATGTGCCTCATGCCATCTTATTTCCTACAGAGCATCGGTAACTCAGTAGTTTGAAGCTACGGGAAGCCATGAAATTTCAAACCGGCTGGCTGGCAAAGGTATTCAGCCCCACCAGCCATTTTTGCAAAATGGCTGATTTGCTGTCATTAGGAAAGAGTGAGAGATAAGATCCAACTTCAACTTAGTTGGAACTCGAAAACTTTCTATACATATGAAGGGTGAGGATTGGATGGTGCACATTCGGATCATTAGTGTGCCTAAAAATCCAAGTGACCCTAAATTGATTTAACACTCATTAAGAGACTTAGCACACCTTAGTTAGTTGGTTGGTTAGTGTGTGTTAAATCGACTTAGCATGCTGTGAAAATTTCCTATTACAATGAACCCATGAAACTAACCAAAAAAGCGCCCGAAGATCTGGAAAGTTTCATGAGAAAATACAACAACTGCCCGAATTCTTCTTGCCTGCTCACTTCCTTAATACATCTGCAGATAAGAAGAAAGCCTTCTGTGTATTGCATCTGCACTTCATTTTCGATTCACATGCCTGGCATTCGAATTCCAGTATATACTTCCTGAAGAGGAAAAGCCTTGTGGTCGCTTGCACCAATAAACCTCCATACCCAAGTACGGAGAGTCCAAATGGGTGACCGTTTTGTCCTCCCTAAGAGCAATGGAGCTATTCATGGTGGGAAATGGGCCCTGTGTAATAACAGGATAGCACCAAAATGCTTCCTTTCCAGCTCTCTCACGAAGAGACTAGGGCACAGATGAAGTACTAGTTGTGACTTTTCCTATTTCCTTGGTCTCCTCATCGCAGAAGAGCCTCTAACTGGAGGTTCCACTTTTCTATTTCTGCTGAGTGTGTACTCTGTAGGAAAGTCTCCTCCTTTGCCCACATGTCTAATATGCTGAGGTACACCTTTTAAGGTCTTTTTGCATCCACTCTGCTTCAAAAAGGGATCCCTGTTTCCTAGTAAATGAGATCAATGCCAAGTGCCTCCCCTGATGGAACTCGCAGTCCTTGGCTCTGCAGACCAGTGCCTTATCCTTTAGCCATTGGCTGGCTGGCTGGCTAATTGACTGACATCTCTAGTTAATTGTCCTTAGAAATCACTACAGGAATCAGCTCAGGCACAGAGGGAATTCTTCTGCTTCTACATCTGCATCACAGGGGACTCTGATGCCCTCCTGGTCAACTGTAGTATGTTTTTTTCCTGCATAGACTTCCCAACGGGCAAAACGTCTTCAGTGCATTTGAGTCAGAGATATCCTGGCACTATCCATCAGGCCACTGGTCTTGGCTGGGGAAGAGCTAAACAGTTTGTCTCAGATCCAGAATTGACTCCTCTGGCTCTGCCTCCATATCACGGGAAGCTTTGATTCTTTCTCATCTTATTCCTGATGTGCCACTCTGTAAAGGTTAAGAATTTCAGCTTTCTTTGAGATTTGAAGACAGCGGAGCACCTTCTTGCTGTGGCTCTGCTTCTCTACCTACGGGCTCCGGAGAACATTTTCTTGAAGGATGTCCTCGAATCACAGTTCTTGAAATGTGGCAAGACAGGCTTGGCAAATGGAAACAGCTGATACAGTGCTTATAATATGATGCGAACATCATCCGAAAAGGTTCTTCTCAGAAAGGACAGCGAATGCATGGAATGGTCTCGGGAGGTGATAGAGGAGAAGAATACTAATGGAATTCACGAAACCATGGGATAAGCCCAGAAGATTTCTGATTGCAAGGAAGGGAATGGGAAAGCCAGAGATCCAGTGAGGTTTACCACAATGGACTCGGAGTGAAAATTGGTGGGATGATGGCCCTTTCTGCTCTCATACTCTGATTCTATCTTTTCAGGGGCAATATAGTAGAAGCTGGGGTTGGGTGCAGAGCCAGGCTCCGGACTGAAGATAGAGCGCTTCGGTATTCCAGATACAGTACACATTAGCGTGGCTGGAAATTCAAGGTGGAGGTCTTTGGTGTACACCTTCTGGTCTTACTTTAGCAGAAGTGTTGTCTTACTTTAGCAGAAGTGTTAAGATTTCTTGATTCATAGGAGTGGTGGAACGCGATGGAGAAGTGAGCATACTTTATTAGCGAGCTTTAAAGCAACGGCAACAAAGATCATTGGATGAATTTGAACAAAAGCTAAGTTGGCGTTTTTTCATTCATTATTGAATTAATATCTTTTTCGTTGTATAACCACATCTATCCGAGGGACTTGCGTGGTGCAATCCTCCCCCTTGGTTAAGTAAGGACATGTTTTGAAAGATTTTGAGCTGTTGGTGCAGCTAATAAAAAGAATAAAAAGGAAGATTTGCTTCAAGAGGGTATTCCGTCACGGCAAATAGTCTGACAATATCTTTATAGAAATATATTATTTTCATTACCTTTTGAATCATCGCTTACAGGGATTTTGTAAAGGGGTTCTTTTTGCATTTAAGATTTTAACTCTTTAGTAGCTTTTTGTTGGAAATTCCTCCCGGCAAACGTCGGATTTCCGTTCAAATTTGTAATGTTTGCTACAGTGCAGTGAAGTATCGATATTGGTGGTATGTGAGGTTTTCAAGGCCCAATTAGCCCAGTCAGTTGCTGATGTTGAGGTTTGAGCCATATTGGCGTAAGAATTTTTTCCATGAATACACATTGAGAGAAGGTCCTTTTCTTGGAGAAGGCTTCAGTTGCTGAATGTCTGCCACTTTCTCTTTCCTGCTGTTGCAGGCCATTGTCCTGTAGATTACCCTCATCCACACGCTTTGTAAAGTTGCTCCTTTTGTCCAGCAGGAACTAGGATTCTTGCATAAATGACTGCTATATCACTTGAGAAGGTACATTTTAGGAATGAATGCTAATCTAGATATCCTTCACCTATTTGAAGTTAGGAATTCTGCCGTGGTATCATGGCTCACTTGATTTGCTTGCAAAGGTTTGCTGCTGTGGTAGAAAAGGGCAGCAAACTCTACTGAGAGAAATGCCACCCTAGGTGGGACTTGGACCCACAATCCCAGGTTAGAAAGTTAGTATCTTATCCATTAGGCCACTGGGGTCATCCATGCAAAGGTCTTCTTGGATACATCATAGAGAAGGGCTAAGAATGTCAAGGCAGACCCATTCTGATACTTCTAAATCTCCTTTGTCTGTACTCGAACTATCTCTTGGCATCTCTTCCCTAAAGTTTTTCTGTTCCAGAATAACTCTCTTTAAAATTCTTTGACTCCTCTTCCTTCTGCCCTCAGCTATTCTGAGTGCTTTCTCTATACGTATAGCACCCTCTTTGGGAAGATGTGCTTTTGTAGATCACTGCTGAATTTACCCTCTTCATCGTGCAGCCATACATTTTTAGTGACTATAGAAGAAGATGTTTCATTTGCCTGAATTTCTCCCACAGCACCAGTATTCAGAGCCTTTTGCATGATGTCAATGGGTTTATCTTTCCACTCTGATCCCAGCTTGTCTGAGATGAAGATGCTGTTTTGGACAGGTAGGTCCATTTGTTGTAAAGGAAGAGAAAGTGACCACTTACCATCCCAGCTAGGACTTGAACTCACAATCCCTGGTTTAGGAGGCCAGTGTGTAATCCATTAGTCCATTGGGGGTTGGGAGTACTGCCCTTTTTTGCACTAAAGATCCCAGCAAATACCTAAGCACAGCACCTCCGATGTACATTAGGCTCTTCTCACCCTGTTTATGCATTTTCGGGGACTGTCAGAATCACCTAGTAACAAGGCCGATTGCTTCTCATGGGAATTAGAATGCATTTGACTGGACCTGACTGTAGACATTACAGATATGTGTTATTGGGCCCAGAGAATTTGCCTTTTGAAAGGCAACTGAGCATTCCATGTGCCTCGTGCCATCTTATTTCCTACAGAGCATCGGTAACTCAGTAGTTTGGACCTACGGAAGCCGTGAAATTTCGAACCGGCTGGCTGGCAAAGGTATTCAGCCCCACTAACCAACCATACTGTCTATCCATTCAACATGTCATACCCAATTTTGCCCGATATTTAACCCTGGAATTACCGAGATTTTTTGCACACACTGAATACCGTTGGGGTCATAAATGACCCCATGACGAATTTTAATTGTTAACCATGAAAAATTTAAACTAAACAGACAAAATATTATTCCGAATTAATTATTTATTAAATGAAGGTGAAATGTTTTGAAATTTAATGCTTTATCATAAAATTACATGAAGAAGAGTTGCCATGATAGAGGTTTTTGCATGCACTTGATGAACACAGTAAAGTACTACAGTCATTTGCATGAGACCCAGACAATTTCTGAATGTTCGTTGCAAACATTGCGCTTGAGGGAGGTGCAAACTATGTTGCTTTTCTTGTCTTTTTCTCTGGAACAGCAGTGACATCTTGCCCTTTTCTTTGGGATCCCGACATTGTAAACAGAATCAGTGGCTTCTTCAATGCTGGAAGAAGTCTCGCTGCAATTACTCTGAAGCAGCTGCTTTCCTAATTCCAAGAGGAATAGACGACGTCTGTGCTTTGACTCGGACTGCCATTCTAGATTTAGTGACATCCAAACAATGAAGGCGTTCAAAGCACTGATGTCCAACATGTTGTAGAAGATTGTCACTGGCCAGCGTCTTGTCATTCATTTTGTGGTATACGTGCGCAACATTTGATCTGCCGTATCTACTCCACCTTTACTAGAATTATAGTCCAAGATCATGCGTGGTTTTTTGTCTGGACGTGTGTTATCTACTTCTTCTTGATCATGCAAACTGCTCAGAAGAACAACCACTTTTCCTTTCTTTGGGCAACAGAAAACCAGAGTGGCGTCATCGCGAAAGGCAAACAGTGAAATGAATACCTCTCGGCCCTTTGCTGTTAAAACTTCTGGAGGTAATTCTTTTCTGTTCTTTTGAATTGTCCCCAAAAGTGCCATTTGTTTTTCTAGCAATTTCTGTGACAGGGATAAACTGCAGAAGAAATTGTCAACAATAGCATTTCTGCCAGATCGCATCAATCCTTCAGTGAGTTGCAGCACAACCCTTTCACCCTGATTCTGTTCCCTGTTTTGTCCGAGTTCCCTTCCTGTATATACTTGAAGACGCAGAACATATGACGTTGCACAGTCAGACAACATCCATAGTCTCAGTCTCAGAAAGGACAGCGAATGCATGGAATGGTCTAGGGAGGTGGTAGAGGGGAAGAATGCTAATGGAATTCACGAAACCATGGGATAAGCCCAGAGGATTTCTGATTGCAAGGAAGGGAATGGGAAAGCCAGAGATCCAGTGAGGTTTACCACAATGGACTCGGAGTGAAAATTGGTCGGATGATGGCCCTTTCTGCTCTCATACTCTGATTCTATCTTTTCAAGGGCACTATAGTAGAAGCTGGGGTTGGGTGCAGAGCCGGGCTCCGGACTGAAGATAGAGCGCTTCGGTATTCCAGATACAGTACACATTAGCGTGGCTTGAAATTCAAGGTGCAGGTCATTGGTGCACACCTTCTGGTCTTACTTTAGCAGAAGTGTTAAGATTTCTTGATTCATAGGAGTGGTGGAACGTGATGGAGAAGTGAGCATACTTTATTAGTGAGCTTGAAAGCAACGGCAACAAAGATCATTGGATGAATTTGAACAAAAGCTAAGTTGGCGTTTTTTAATTCATTATTGAATTAATATCTTTTTCGTTGTATCACCACAGCTATCCGAGGGACTTGCGTGGTGCAATCCTCCCCCTTGGTTAAGTAAGGACACGTTTTGAAAGATTTTGAGCTGTTGATGCAGCTAATAAAAAGAATAAAAAGGAAAATTTGCTTCAAGAGGGTATTCCCTCACGGCAAATCGGACAATATCTTTATAGAAATATATTATTTTCATTACCTTTTGAATCATCGTTTACAGAGATTTTGTAAATGGGTTCTTTTTGGATATAAGATTCTACCTCTTTAGTAGCTTTTTGTTGGAAATTCCTCCTGGCAAACGTTGGATTTCCATTCAAGTTTGTAATGTATCATCCTATTTGCTACAGCGCAGTGAAGTCTCGATCTTGATGGTATGTGAGGTTTTCAAGGCCCATTAACCCAGTCAGCTGCTGATCTTGAGGTTTGAGCCATATTGGCGTAAGAATTTTTTCCATTAATACACATTGAGAGAAGGTCCTTTTCTTGGAGAAGGCTTCTGTTCCTGAATGTCTGCCATATTCTCTTTCCTGCTGTTGCAGGTCATTGTCCTGCATATTACCCTCATCCACATGCTTTGTAAAGTTGCTCCTTGTGTCCAGCAGGAACTAGGGATTCTTGCATAGATGACTGCTATATCACCGGAGAAGGTACATTTTAGGAATGAATCCTAGGGGTATGTTTACTAAACCGTCTTAATGTTACCGGCGTTAGTTGCAGTCTTACTATGACGAATGACATATCAGGTAGTGGGCGTTCCGTTGTTAAGGTAGCATTTCTGGTTATCGTGCGATAGAGGGAGCCGTGGCACGTTAACGCACGTTAGCCTTAATTAGGCGCGCTGACCAGCAATCAAATCAATAGAGATGTAGCACACTGGTTAATGCATTGACTGCTAATACAGTGGTCATGAGTTCTATCCCTCTGTGGACTCAGCTAAAGGGCTGTCTGAGGCAATCCCTTTTCCTGCTTGTAACAGTCAGACACATCCCAACAATCTGCACTGCCAACCAAAAAAGCCTCACCCCAGTGCCGCAACCTAATGCACCTTTTAGGGTGCACCATAAGGCACATCATAAAGCACTTCGTCATCCATGGCAGGTCATAATGTGCCCCAGAGTGTGGCAGGAAAGGTTGACACCCTCCAAGTCAGCATATAAGGCACCCATAAGCTGGTCAAACCTAAGGTGCCGCGAGATGCCCCAGGGATGCTAAGGTGATACAGGAGATGGTGCCCAGGGGCACAAAGGTGCTCCAAGGTCACAAGCATTAAATGTATGGCTCAAACACAGATGTAACCATAACACTGCACGGAGCACCAAGGAAAGGCAATGAACAAGTGATGGAAGGAAGTAGATGACAGAGCTCATAGACCAGCCAAATCTGCGTGCAGCCCATGTGGCAGCAGGTAAAGTTGACAAACATATCGGGAGCAGCTGTACCGATGTATAGGGTGATGGTAAAGTACAGTGCAACAATGGCAGTGTCTGGCAGAGGATGGGGATACGTGTCCACCAGATGAGGTAGAGGTGGCAGGATAAGTGCAATGACAGGAGGACAGAGGAGAGCAGTGCCATGCAGAGCAGACACAGGAGAGGTAAGCATGAAGAGCCGCAATGCAAAAACGTTTGCCAGTGCAGGACATGGGATAGCAGCCTGCACAGTAGGGCAGGATGCCACAGAGCTTGCAGACACAGATAGACTGACAGAAGGATGTTTGGCAACTGTGATGAGGGTATAATGTACCAGCAGCACAGATCGTCACAGATAGGACTGTAACAGGAATGCAAAGTACGTGTGGACGAGAGGCATAAAATAATTAGAACAGAGAGGAATTGAACCCATGACCAGTAGCACAAATGGCAATGCACAAACTGGTAGGCTACAACACCAACATGAGTGTCAAAGCAAAGGCTGCATACAAGAAAACTGGAGGGCACCACACCAAAACACAGCTGGCTGCCAGGATAGGGCAACCCCAACAGTCACGAAGATACAATGCACATGCAGAACCAGTGTGTACAGCTCATATCACAGTCAGTAATTGGGACGACAGCCACATATAAACACATGCACACACACACACAATGAAATGTTATGCAGTGGACATAGCATGCAAAAGAGCAAAGAAGCTAAACTCAATGGGTGGCAGGGGATGCTCTTTGGAGCAGGGCAAAATGGGGAACAGAACGGAAAACGAGCATGTTAGACATGAACCTACAAACAGACATGGACAACATCAGATCAACAACAGCAATGCCAATCCCCCCAGCCGACATGGACAGTACAAAGAAAGAGCCATATGTAACAGCTAATATGCGATGGATAGGCTGCATCGAGGGCATACTGTGGTGTAAGGTGAAGAGTTGGAAGGGTGTGCGGAGAGGTGACCAGTCGTCAGGCAGCTCCTGATCAGGTTAGCACCAAAAAAGGGCAAAGAGAAAGAACATGTGGGACTCAAACCTGCAACCTATGGTGTATCAACAGATGTCTGCAACCGCTACCCCAAACAACCACAGCAAGCACAACCCAAATATGTCCCCTGAAAGGGAATGCCAGTATGGAAACACGTAGCACCCTGTGATGTGTCAGACGGCTGACACATAGCCAGCTGCAACAATACAAGGATGTGAGCACAGGTGGGCCATGTACATTACCAGAACATAATGAAAGACATGTGTCAGTGTGGTCAAGCAGCAGCAGAGAGAAATGTGGGTCAAACACATAATTTTATTGTGGTCACCAGTAGACATATCGTATATACCGCCTGTCATCATATCAAGGTGGTTGGTTTACAGTGAACAAACTGAAAACACATTGAGCATGCCAGCTACCCACATGTTACCCCAAAGTCACTGTCACGTCTATAGATGATGGGCAGGAGAGATAATGTGCCATAGCTACATGGTGTTCACTATGCAGTATCCCCCCACCCCCACTTGTTGCTGCACGTCACAGATGCCCTAGTCGCATGTAGAAACTAGGCAGTGCATGATGAGGGATCAACACACATCAGTCATGAATTGTCCCTAAAAACATATCTGTCTGCCAACACAGGTGGCAAAAGCCTGAAAAAGCATAAGTAGCAACATGTAAGCAAGTGTACACACAGATATAGATATATATTTCACAGCTGCCCCAGAATGCATGATATAGCAATGAAAGCGTCAACAATGGAACCCAAAACAAAGGCCAAATACAAAATGAGGATAAGGTAACAGGTACAAGAGGCACATGATCCCAGAAAAGACCAAAAAAGGAACCTCACAGACATGCAGAGATATCACCATGTAGCAGGTCCCCTGCAATGGGTGGTGTGGATACATGAACCGTACACATAGATCACGGTATATGGGATGCACAAATGAAGGACGAAAACAGACAATCACACTGCCACACTGAAAATGTCATGGGCGAAGGTGAGTGGGGGAATGTCAGGGGACAAAGTGGACTGTGCAGTCATGCAATGCTATGTTTGTAAATCAATGTACAGCAGCATGGCTGTACAGTAGCCAAACACAATGACCTGTATATGGAGTGTTAAAGAAAGGTCAAACATGGACCAGTACCCCACACAGAAGCCACCCTGCCACATGCCCTTGTGTACCAACATATGCAGTTACATGCACATGCACCGTGTAGGGTGAACCATGACACAGTGATACCCCACATGCACTGTAACTCCCTTGGTAAGTGCAAACATCAATCCAAAATGTTGGCGGCCATTATACTGGTGTGGTGGTAACAACTGTGTCATGTCCAAGTGCAGGGTAGGCCGACATATACAAGAGTACGTATACAATGTTGCCCCTGTGCCACACGCATGGCTGTATGCCCCCGTGACCTCAACAGATGAGGATATCTTGAGGTGCATGTTACACACATGGCCAACACACACTAACAAAACGTCAGATGGATGTAGAACATATAGCGACTATTCCAGTCCGTGATGCACACATACGGACCAGTACACAGTGTCCACAGTGCAAAGGGCATCTGCAACCCCACATGTCCCATTAAGGCTGTCCGTGAATCACTGGGCATGCATAGTCAAGTGTGATATCTTAATGTGCCACAGTACTCGAATGGTCATGTGTGTCTTGCGCAATCAACAAGACACCCAGCCAGATCACGGTAGCAACGGTGTGTTGGACAGGACTGTTATACGGAAAGTAGCAGTCCAACAGTAATGTTCATCATAGGCATGTGTCCCACTCGCAGAGGTCAAGCATCCTATGGCACCATCTCCCAGGGATTTTTGAATGGTGGTGTTGTGTCCTGCAACAGGTGGGTGATGTCGCCTGCAAATGCACGTAAGTAGATGTGCTGTGTGTGTCCGCTGACCTGTGTAGGAATAAGGACAAACACTGTCATGGTATGCTGGATGCAACAGCAGGGCACATTGCAGCCAGTCAAACATCAGTACCGATGTAATTAAAAGGCACACAGGCAAACATAACATGATCACAACACAGAACACTGTGCATGTTGTGGACATTTGGAAATGCAACCGCAGACGAGTGTGTCCCATGGATATGGTCATGTCCATGCCAAGTAACACAGGCGTATCGCAGCTGCACCCCATGTCCATTAGCGCTGGTGCACAGAGACCCAACAGGAAAGGTCCACGAAACAAACAGCAAAAACAAACATATAAAGGCTGATGTTATACCCAAACGAGCCAAGGTGCTACCTACTATGTGTCTGCAGCAAATGTCTGCTTGGGATCCTCACAGGCAGGCAAAGTCTACAACACATCTCAATAAAGGCAGAAGATGTCATGAACATGTGTCGAATAACCATGTCCCTTTGTCCAGCCGCCATTGCCGCATGTCCAAATTATGGTGATATCTTGGATACATAAATGCTGTTGTACAGTGGTCTGTCAATACACATGAGATAGATCAACCCACAACCCACAACACACGCGCACACTGTGCACAAGGTTAACATCAGAAAGGTAGAGATAGAACACTCACCACCGTTCCACAGGTGTGTAGACCCCGCCCACCACATGATAATGCAAACTGCATGCACACTGTATCATAACAGAGCCACCCACAAACACACACACACACAGTATGAGAAGGTGAGTGTGCCACCAGTAACATACGGCCTGTATGTGCGCAACTGGCGAATAGTGGAGATAAAGGCCTTGTAAATACGATGATACACTGCTGTTGGCCGATGCTACAATGTCAGGGAAGGGTGTAAGTGCGGCCCACCACCTAGGACCTGTATACACACGCAGCCCTGTTGGATGTGTCCCAGAGACAGTGCTGGAGAAGACAAATTGGCACGAACACGTGTGGCTGTGTGGCCAACATCAACATATGGGGTACATGGGAGCACGCTCAATAGGTCATTCATAACATATGTGCATTAGACAGACAACCTGTGACATGTGCTGCTCCTGACTGTCCACACAGACAAAGTACCTGTATGTCCACCTACCCCAGTGTCCTGCATGTTGAATAAGGTACACACAGCTGCCACCACACTACACCACCAAGGACATCACCAAGCATGCCCTGTGGAATGAGAAACATAAGGGAAACATACATATGTCATGTTGGAGCTGTGCCACAAACACACCAGCTTCACGTTCTCATCTCTCATAACCCGCTAGATCCGTCACAGTATGGCAGTTTGTCATGACACTGTACCTAATTGTCCCCACCCCAACCCGCCACTGATGTGTTCATAGCCATGTCCACGGGCCTGTAGCCTGTCCATCCCCATTGTGACCTCTCTGCTGCCCTTGAGACCGTTGACCACAACTGTCATTGCGCTACCCTGTACGTGCTCGGCCCAAAAGTCCAGGTACAACCTGTAATGGGTCTGCTTATTGTTGGTCACTCCAGGCCAGGAAATCCCGAACCCTTCATCTGCGGTGTGCTGCTCCAGCTGGCTGGAATCCAGGGGAATAAACACACACAGACCACACAGAAGGACAGTATGCAAGTTTATTCCAAAGGGTGGAGGGCTTGTCCGTATTTTATACATTCTTAGAAACATAGTCATACGTCATCCACCCATCTTCTGGGGCCCACTATAGTTTATCAGTAACTAATGCAAAAACAAGTCATCCTTGAGTAGAACAATCAGTTTAGCTTACACAGCACATTCCTTTTCCCATACCCACCAGAATGTACAAAGGGCACACACATAGGATTCTGATTTCTATAGGATTCTAATTTCTCTTGTGCAGGCCTCTTGTATATGCACTTAAACTAAGCATTATTATTACAAAGGATATATATATATAGGATTCTGATTTCCCTAACAATCCCCCCTTTGGGCCTGCATAGGCCCACTATAAGAACAGCCTAACAATCTACTACAAAATAACTAAACAGACATTATTAATGGAACATCTGTATGTGGCAGCTCAGGTACATCAGCCACCATAAAAGCAGGAGTATAGGAATACATAAAAGTGGTAGAGCTTTGTAGGGCCTTTCAACAACAGCCAAGAACAAATGAATATACAACAAAAAAGAACAAGAATTATAAAACCGCTCAATAGGGCAATAAGCAGTCCTTTGAGACCACCCCAAAGAAAAATACATCAGAGAGTAATCATGAGACTCTTCCCTGTAGTTGAAGAACAGTATAGAGCAGTATTAGACAGGCTAAAAGCAGAAACAATAAAACAATCCGTAGCATTAAAACTAGAGACAGTTTACAATGAGCAAGGGACCTAGTCATATCCCAAAGAGGGGCGAGTAACACCAATGTTATACAAGAAAGTAGAAAAAGAAACATGGGGCTGGGTGCAGTTTAAATTGTCAAGTACAGTAAACTTCTGCTTTTCACACAGATTAGAAGGTACAGTAATGAGACATGTTGAGAGAAAAGCTTCAGCTTATAGCGATCTGTGCACACAAAAAGTAAGGCAGTCTGGGCAAGTAGTATTGCCGTATTAACAGTTCCCGAAATGGACTTAAGGAGGCACCACATGAGTGGTAGGAGGAGTCAACACAGTCTTGTGCGTGATGGTCAGGAGGCTGTAACCGAAGATGTCAGTGGAGACGATACACGCTTGATTCTTGACGCATGGATCCACAAAGGGGAGGAGTCACACAGGATGGCTGACCATGTGATAGCGATCACTGTAGTTTGGAGGTCCGTAGAGCAGGTCTAAGGTACCGTGCTTTTGAGGTGCTCTGACCTGTCACCAACCTTGAAGGGATATATTGGTTCGGTACCTCTAGGCCGAAAGCTGCTTTTCTTCAGGAGTCTTTTCCTCTCCTCTCCAGTTGCTAGGGCCTTGGCTTCCCCGGCGTCAGCTACTTCTCATCCTGGTCCTGAAGCCTGATCTGTATATGGAGAATGTTTCCAGCGAAGGCAATGGCTTCAGGATCCTTTAGCCGCCACCTTCACTGTAATCGATGTTATCAGAAGAACTTGGAACGGTCCCATACTGGAAAAGGGGCTTGTAACATGTGCTGGTGGTATATCTTTACCAAACTCCAGTCTCCGGATTGAAAGAAAAGAGCTGAGTCATCCAGCAGAAAGGACTGGACCTGCTGAGCATACCTGTGGAGGGAAGAGAGTTGCCTCTGCTGCTAGGAAATACAAGAGATCAAATGTGAGGCTCAGGAGTATAAAAAATAAGCAGTCTTCCATATAACAGTTCAGAGGGAGAAAAAGTTCAGTCTACTCCCTTAGGGCAATTTGTTTGGTTGTTTGTTTGTTTATTGAACAGAGTCAAAGGCAAGACAGTTTAGTGTCTTTACAAAGTTTTTTTTAAGGTTTCGGAAGTTACCCCCTTCGTGGATTGCTGCTTGCACACAACAGCCAATCCTAAGCAACTCACTTTAGCTAATACATTTTTGACAAGATGCCCACACTTCCTCAAATTTTTTCACAATTTTAGAATTATACCAATTTGTAAAAATTTGTGTAAGTAACTTTCCTCCTTTAGCTTCATGTGTCGGGCCAGGACACATAGAGGCAAAAAGGGATAAAAGCATCTGAAAAGCACCACATGGCCAGTGTGGGTCTCCCCAAAGCTCATTAGGATGAAAAGTGCACTCAGCCTATCTCCAAGTGTCTATTTCCAATTATTGGGTATATCTCTGAGCTAGATGACTTTCAAAATTGGAGTTAATGGGGATGGCATAATCAAATATTGTAGAGTATTCATTGTCAGTTTTCTTTCTAGGTGGATACATCGGATACATCATTTCACATTTCAATTTACCCCCACCATTTTATAATGTTAATGTGAGTTCTCTTTTCCAACATGAATATTCCATCACACTCCTCTCAACACCACTTTTTTTTTCCCACTTACATCATTCCATCAAACTACATGCATAGGTCCTTCTATCTTTTTTATACCATACTAGTGTATCCTTATTTGGCAAGGCTGCTAAGAACATCAAACAATTATTAGAAACTTAGTATTTTTGTAAACAAAAGGTATATATAAAATATAAATGTAGATCCTTTTCAATAAGCATAACAATATGAGTAAACAATGCTCATTCTAATTAGCAACTGCCTAAACAAAATATAGATAAAGTCCTTACAATATAGACTAGTGCTTCACGGCATTTTATAACATCAATCCCAATAGGAAGGAGTATGGCTTCTAACAGAACAGCCACATAATCTCTCAGGTATGACTAAAGTCTATCTTATACCCGGTTCCCGGTGAGAGTGCTGTGGAAACTTAAAAATATTTGAGGACTGATCTTATAATTGCAGTGCCCACAAGCATCTGTGGAGGTTACTCACTAATCATGGTGTTTAAGAGATCCTTTTGAGATGAGAGGCCTAAGAAGGTTCAAGGCATTTGTGGTTGGGCCTCAGGGCGATGTTTCCTCGGGTTCCTCTTGGCCTATTCCCCCCCTTGCATAGTCATGTCTCTTCAGAGGCATAAATATGTAAGGTTCATGTTCTTCAGGCCTTGTGGGTCCTCGAGAAGTCTTAAAGCAGTCCGAATTCCAGTGGCCCAGATCATCACACTCGGAGCAGCACGTTTATTGCCTTTTCCAAGGCTGTAGCCTCACCTTCTGTCTCTCTCTCTCTCTCGGTTATCTTTTTTTTTTTTTTTTTTTCAAACCTCTCCTAGATCGTTGCTAACAATTAAAATTTTGTTTATCCAATCAACTCAAGTTAATGTTATTGTTTTATTTGTCTACTAACTTTACAAATATTCTCATGTTTTCTGGGAACTAAGTTTCATCTTCCCACTAAATAAGATCTATATGCTTGGGAACAGAGCAATTTCAGATCAGCCTCTTTCCAAAATTCTATAATTTCTATGTATACTGAACCTCTACATAATGTTCTGCTAGAACAAGTATTTTGGCAACACAAGTGCAAGTGTGTAAACTAAAGAAAAATTAACATCTCACAGTGCTGCAACATATATCTGTTTTCTCTGCAACATATATCTATTTTCTCAGGAACTGTATTGAAACTGAAATAAAAACTTTCAGAACAAAGTACACTTTTTCACTGGACACTAACACGTAAAATTCAAATACAGAAAAACAGGTGAATTTATCCTAAAATCCAATATTGTAATAAATCAAATCAGAAAGATCAATATCCAGCAGCCATGGTGCTACTATCCTGTTCGTCAGCCATCCACACCGAGCTAAACAATGCAAAGTAATTAACTTAAAATCTTACAGTTCAAGAAACAAACATTCAAATAACATGAACTGCAAAGAGGTGAATTCAAAATCATGCTTTGTCACATTTAAATTAAAACCTTATACATAATACTTGAGACTGGTATCAAACTGATCTGAAACAAAGAAATTTATTAAAGCAATCTACTGGTATCAAACTGATCTGAAACAAAGAAATTTATTAAAGCAATTTGCTTAGAGTAACAGTTCAACCTTGATGTTATCTCAAACACAAATCCTTCAGGCAAATGCAGATAGCTGAACAAGAGAGACAGGAGTCTGAAATACTAAAAGTTTAAAAAGAAAAAGTTGCTTGAGAATTGTCACTAATTGTGATTGCTATTAAATTCCTATAGTTACCCTCTGTGTTTCTATAATATATGAACAATAATTATGACCTCTGAGGTGCTTGCCACAAAATATAAAAATCATTGTTTTTTTTTTTTAAACTCTTTAAGTTTACTCAATAGCATACACAAAGACCAGACACATAATACCATGACCCTCTTATTCACTCAGGATTCAAATCATTTTTTTTTTCAAGTTGCAGTCTTTTAATTACTGGCTCAGGTTGCCCCATTGTCCTGATAGGGTTCCCAACCCCTACTTTGAAGGTTAAAGAAAAACAATCCAAAACCATTTGTGCCTTCTGTAGCCCACGGGAGGGGCTGCCCCCTTTCCCTCTCTCTTCTTCATTCTCTTTTCGTGTTTTTTTTAGTTTCTGGTTTCCCTGTAGGGGGAAAGGATAGCCCCAACCTAAATTTTTTCTCTTCAGGACACCCTAAATCCTTTCATTCCCAAGAAATGCAGCAGATTATGAATGGCTTCTATCACAACTGGTTTCTCCTGCCCCAACTTTGAAGATCATCTACATAGTGCCTAGAGAGCAGACTCAAACATATATCTCAAATCTACAATACTAAACCATTTGCGTCATGCAAAATTTAGCTCAATATTTTTAACCAAAAGCATAAATATACAAATCAGGGGGTTTCTTTTTTGAAATAAGGTTTTCAAAGGAAAGTATCCATTGCTAGGTCTGGACAATCTTATTCAAATTCCTTAAATCCTGCACCAACCAGCAAATAAAAGAAAAACAATATTAACTGTAAACAAAACATATATTTTTTTTTTTTCAGCTTGTTGGGAAGGACACTAAGGAGTTACTTATTTGGGAAACTTCTGTTTCAGTTCTTATTTAAACAAGAGACAAATCAAAGCTTACAAGTGCTTTCTTAAGAAATTTCGCCCTGCATAATGAACTAGACCCTCGGGGTATTTGGAGCGCACCCCACTCCCCGAATTCCTCCACTATTTACATTATACATCTCACTCACACACAATCAGTCTCAGTTCCCAATAGAATATAGAAACCACCAAGGTAGATACCAAAGTCCCCCTTTTCCTTACCTCAATCTGTGCACAGAATTTACTGGGGTGCTGCAGTGCCTGCTTTTTTTAATTCACTGTTACAGTCCGATTCACAATACCTCTAGTCACCTAGGATCATTACCAGCTAGCAGAGAGACCTCTCCACAGAGGAGGTGGTGAGACTGTTGAAATCAACAGGACGCGTCTTCGCACCTCCACTCAGCAGGAGCCACTCCACCGTGGGAAAATCCCAGCGAGCCCCAGCTGTTATTTACACCTTTACCTGTGGCCAATTCACCTTTAGCCAAGCTGGCCAATGAGACTCTGAGAGGGATATTGTGAAGCAGATTAAGAGCTCTTTTAGTATTTCATTATTCAGTACATTGCTATAGCAATGGGTGTCTAAATACAGACACACCCTTTTACATATTTCAGTGACAGTTATACCGTTGTTAAGTACAAAAGTATTTTTTTTTTATTTAGCTTATCTTCTTACAATATGGCAATAAAGAGACACTCTGCAAATAAATAATAATTCACGTTTTAGTATGCCGGTTAACTTTTAAGTTTCTGTTCTGTCTGCCTGTCCGTAGCCTTTGAACACAAAGAACAGAAAGGGAGGGGGAGGGAAAAGCAAAGCAGTGGAAGAATAAACAGACAGCACTTGTCACTTACATTCCAGGGACACGGAGTCATCAGTTCTAGAGGGGGGGGGGGTGTGTGTGTGTGTCGTATAGGCACAGAGATAAACTAAGCACAGTAAACATGCTAACAGGCTTATTCAGCAGAATCCTGTAACTTACACTGACAATTTATGTAGAATGGCTGTTATTTAGCTGCAGCTTTAAAACTTATCACAACATATAGCAGAACATACATTCACGCGGATTCTGGAGTGGTCCCCTCACCTTGGGACCCCCCCATCCTCTAATTAATTCACAACAAACGCACGGCTGGCCAGACACACAATCACACAGCCTTCACAGCAGCCGCAGATGAGAAAGAAAAGAAATCTAGCTTTCCCACTGATTCCCACCCAGGGAACAGGAAAGTCTTAATTACCATTTAATTACCATTTAACCATGCTACCAAAGCAATAGGGACACTCCCAACCAAAGGGAGAATACCAGTTTTAATTTAAACCGTGCTACCAAAGCACAGGGATCCATGGCCAGCGGGAGAATCCTACTTCCTGACACCAAATGTAATGGGTCTGCTTATTGTTTGTCACTCCAGGCCAGGAAATCCCGAACCCTTCATCTGCGGTGTGCTGCTCCGGCTGGCTGGAATCCAGGGGAATAAACACACACAGACCACACAGAAGGACAGTATGCAAGTTTATTCCAAAGGGTAGAGGGCTTGTCCATATTTTATACATTCTTAGAAACATAGTCATACGTCATCCACCCATCTTCTGGGGGCCCACTATAGTTTATCAGTAACTAATGCAAAAACAAGTCATCCTTGAGTAGAACAATCAGTTTAGCTTACACAGCACATTCCTTTTCCCATACCCAACAGAATGTACAAAGGGCACACACATAGGATTCTGATTTCTATAGGATTCTAATTTCTCTTGTGCAGGCCTCTTGTATATGCACTTAAACTAAGCATTATTATTACAAAGGACATATATATATAGGATTCTGATTTCCCTAACACAGCCCTGCCTCCCCGATATGTCTCACATAGCACCCTCAGTGTGTGTTTCCTGTGGGTCCACCTCCCCTGCTAACCCGCTCCCAGGTGCTATACGAAAGGAATATATTCAGGGGCTGCTACATTCCCCTGGCCCCATACCCAGTTCCCTGGTGCAGCAGGCACATCCCCTGGCTATCAGTAGCAGCTGTACGCTGATGTGTCCAAAAAATATCTCACCACGCATGAACTACGTTTGGCAAACCACACCCCGACCTCAGCTTGCTCCCTGACATTGCTGGCTGCAGGTATTCCTGCTGCATGAAATGAGCATGGCCAAGACCGGACATCTGAGCATCGCCCCTAAACCCTCTCCAACCCTTACAGTGTCTGTGTATAGGTTGGATACACCTTCTGTCGACGTGGCCGTCAAGGTAGCAGGTCTCTATCACCCCTCGCACCCCTTCCCCACACATACCCATCATGCAGCTAAGGCCTGCGGTGTCCCCCTAGATAACATCAGCAAGATCCCTGCCGTCACCCCAGAACACACAAATAAATCCCTAATGCCCCCCTTCATCACCCGACATACTGCTCACTGTAACCTACACCTTGTTGGTCTGCCTCTAAATCATCTCTGTCTGCTGCAATGTATGCAACACTGCGCTGCATGGCTAATCTACCTACAGCCTCAGTATGACAATAACACCCCACCTGTCACGACACCTCACAGGCCCCAGGCGAGGTCAAGACGCATCTGCTGATCTATACATGCAGTTACACTGTGGTTGCCCTGTACCATGACATGCATAACCCAAGTACTACAAACACTACTACTACTACTGAGCATGTAAACAGTGCTAATACCTGTAAGCATCGCCATTCTGAAACATGTTACACACAGTCCCTGCTCATCATAGCATACAATCCAATCATCCCCTCATATCCCCCAAATGTCATCCCCACACGTCAAGCCAACTGGGCCTATCAATGGGCTGCCCCCCCACTGTTAATGCAGGACCAAACACCTGTCACCTAGCAGCACCCAACGCCTGGAACTAACTACGGGTGGCTGCAGGGCAGCCACCCTCACCAACCATCTCAAAATCCTGTGTGACAGCCTACCACATCACCTAAGCCTAATAATCCTGACTACATTAATCACCTCCACCCGCTGTTGTCCCCTGCCCACACCTTCTGTGTTAGTGGTTGGACCACATTTTAAGCTCAGATGGCCAGGCATTGTGTCAGCAATGTCAGTGCAGTGCTGCGTACGACTGGTAGTGCGATACCAATGCTCAGTAGTAGTAGTAGTACATATATCTATCCAAATGTTTTTTCCAAAACATCCAGTACTCACATGAAAATAGCTCCTTAATCAGCTGGCGCCTGAGTGCTGCGCCCTCATGTGTGTCACCACGGGCATGTACAGGAGGGCGCATTGGATTGTCTTCCAGATCCTCATTAATTTTGACATCAAGATCGTGCCTGAGAGCAATGTTGTGCAGGATGCAACAGGCAATAATGATCTCTGCCACTGTCACGGGTTGGTATTGTAAGGCCCCGCCGGTCCTATTCAGACACCTGAAGTGACTTTCCAAAACACCAAAGGTGCGCGCGATGACGGAGCGACTTGAGGCATGGGCCTCATTGTACCTCATCTCTGCACGTGTCCGAGGTAGATGCACAGGGGTTAGCAACCAGGGCCGACACCCATATCCTGCGTGACCTACAGAAAGAAATGTTGAATGTTAAACCAGTAGCTGATGTCCACGCACATGCACACATGAATGTACGTGCAAACCCACAGCACCTACAGGTAAGACAGAAACATAGGGGAACACATGATGGGACACAACAACTATGCACCAGTGTCTGTAAGGTGTGAGATAGTGAGCACGGGGGAGGTAGAAGGAGTTCACACAACATTATCCTGAACCACAGCAGACACCAGAGGTCGAAAGGTAGTAGCGACAGTCACGAACACCTCAGAGACACATATGCAATGCACCTTGGACAAGGGCAGAGATGCACACATGTGCAAGCATGTGACGGTCATGCTATTCACCGCACACAGATACTGCGACAGGAACAGTTACCCCACCGTGGCAGGCTGGATGGCACAGACAACACCACACTGTTGATAAACATGAAGCATACATGTGTGTCGTACCGTGCCCACCTAAACACACAATGTCAAATGTTGTGAAACGTCAAATGTCAGTGTGCCACCCACACACAGCACCGCAGCACAGAGGACCTGGAGTCATCCCCCCCCCCTGCATCAGTTCTCACACACACAAATGACACACACACACACAATTTGGGACACACTTCAAAGACAGACATGTGTTCAGACAGATAGCAGGGGTATATGATGTGCATGTCAGAGATGACAAATACCCACACAGCAGTATACAGTCCTCAAATTGACCGGCCTCAAATTGTCTGTACAGTGCCGAGTGACGCAGGATATAGGAGTCATGGGTAGACCCTGAAAACCGCGGGATGACATTCAGAATATGCATACCTGCATCACATACAACCTGAACATTCAAGGAGTAGTAGTGTTTGCGGTTGTGGAACATTGCCTCCCTGTCTCTGGGCGGGACGAGGGCAACATGTGTGCAATCAATAGCTCTCATCACGTGTGGTAACCTGTCAATTGCCGCAAAGGCCTGGTTCAGGGTCCCCCACTGTTGCCTAGTGTTGGGAAATGCAATGTAATTCCCAACCCAGCTGATCATGGCACACAGTACTTGGTGGAGACAGCGTGAGAAGGTGGGACGGCTCATGCCACCCACTGCAGCCACAGATGACTGGAAACAGCCAGAGGCAAAGAAATGTAGGGCACCAAGGAGCTTGACCAAACCCGGTATGGCAGGTGACCGACCAGTCAGGGGCTTGAGGTCAGCTCTTAGATCCTCATAGAGCTCCCTAATAGCCCCTGTGCTCAGGCGGTAGAGGGAGATGACCTGGTCCTCACACATGTCCTGGAGCCGGGCCCTGAGCCTGTAGAGGCGAGGCTGGCGAGCCTGCAACTCGGCACGCCTCTTGCGACATGCCGGCACAGCCCCTACCTGGCCTTCCCCCATAGCTGCAGGTCGGTGTTGTAGCAGGCCTGCATCCCCACCCTGTGCCCCAGCCCCATGGACACCATCTCCCTCATCAGGCAACCGCAAGCCCTGCACATCCCCCAGTGTACATGAAGCAACCACAAAGGCCGCCATAGTGGACACTATTAACCCAACCCCCCTCACCTCCCCTCCGCAAGCTAATCCTGCCACTCACCTCCCCCACCAGTCACCAACCCAGCCATACACCACACCCACCCCCCACCAACCCTGCCACACACCACACACCAACCATGCCAGCCACCTCCCCCACCTCCCCCACCACACACAAACCCTGCCACCTACCTCACTCACCACCCACCAACCATGTCACCTACCTCCCACAGCACTCACCAACCAAGCCACACACCTCCACCAGCACTCACCAAGGCCACCGCTCATCTCTCCCAACACTCACCAACCCAGCCATCTACCTCCCCCACCGCTCACCAGACCTGCCACCTACCTCCCCCACTGGTCACCAGCCCTGCCACTCTCCACGCCTAACCTGCCTCTGACCCTCCGTTCGCTTCATCACCAATAATGCCTGCCATCAACCTCGCTCGCCTGCACTAGCCCCTCAGCGTGTACCAGGTGTGCACGTTAACATATGGATCTTTGGACGTGTGTGCATGTGTTGCGCATGTGCATAGGCGATGCATAGGGTGCGTGCATGAACCGTGCGCCGCACATGCGCAAGACGTATATGTGTCTGCACGTGTGCGGCGGCAGGTTCCTTGCCCATCCCATAGGTGCCAGGGGTCAGCGGAACCATGCGCCGCACATGCGCAGACACGTACATGGAGGGTCAGAGGCAGGTTAGGCATGGAGAGTGGCAGGGCTGGTGAGTGGTGGAGAAGGTAGGTGGCAGGTCTGGTGAGCTGTGGGGGAGGTAGGTGGCTGGGTTGGTGAGTGCTGGGAGAGGCGAGTGGCAAGACTGGCCGGTGGTGGTGAGTGGCTGGGTTGGTGTGTGGTGAGGGTGACAGGGGGCAGGGCTGGTGAGTGGCCACGGTGGTGAGGGCTGGTGAAGGCGATGGGGGAGGGGGCAAGGGCCACAGGAAGTCAGATAGGTCAGGGATGCAGAGGGAGTACAGGGAGAGCAGGGACCTGCTGCGGCTGGACATGATTGGTGGAGTATCCGGGGAAACGCCAGGGCCGCAGTCCCCAGAGATGGGAGGGATGGGTCATTCGGAGTCTGAGGTTGACAGCCCATCGGTTATGTCGGACCCCACCCAGGAGCAGCCTGAGGGGCACAGCACAGGCAAGCGTAGGCGGACGCCTGTGCCGGATGGGGAGAGGAAGAGGGCCATAAGATTCAGCCAGCAGGAAAACCACAACCTGCTGGCAAGTGTCCTCGAACACCATGAGGCGCTGTATGGGCGCATGAGCACACGCACAACTGTCAGTGTAAGGACCCAGGTGTGGGAGGAGGTGCAGGAGGCTGTGGCACAGGCGGGGGGCCACCAAGGGACCTTGACAGCCTCCGTAAGAGGTTCAATGACATCAGGTGGGGGGTCCGTGCACACATGACTGCAGAACACAGACATGCTAGGGGCACTGGTGGGGGCAGCCCCTTCATCACAAGCCTCACGCCCCTGGAGCAGCAGCTTGATGACTACCTAGGCCCCATCTACATCCATGGCCTCTCCCCGGTGCTGGACACGGCTGACCCACAGGCAGGTATGTCAGAGACATGCAGCACACATACAGCTATCTACCACGCACACGCAGGGCATGTCACGGGGTGGTGCGGGCCAATGTCCTGGGAGCAGGTGTGGCCGAAGCTAGGAAAACAGACACCGGAGTCTGCATTTCCCGTTAGTGTTTGTTCATGGAAAATATAGGGGATAGAATCAAAACACCTTCCAGATATCTGTCTGACAAAATGAGCTCTTTCCTCATACCCATTCATGCCTTGGACAGATGTAGTCCTGGATAGAGCTCAGGATGTCCTGGACATATCTGATATCTGGTGAGGACATCCAGGGTCTGGGAGTGCCCCACACATGCTTACTCCACGTTCCCATTCAGACCTGGATGTCTGCACCCCAGATTTGGGTTATATAATGGGGCAATCTCTTCCAGTGGGTTAGTTTTGTGCATACAATGTGTGGTGGAGGAGGAACCGGGGGTAATGAGAGAGCAAGCAGATGTGTTCCTGTCCCTAGGGCTGACCAAATGAGAGGGACAGAGGAAAGCAAGGAGTGCATAAAAAAATATGTGTCTACCTAAATATGTCCATATTTCTACGTAAATATGTCTACGTAAATATGTGCTGTACATCTGTGTCAGTGACAACCCCATATCTACTGTATACCTTGTTCCACCCCCCCCCCCCCCCAGGTAACATCCAGGCCATCAAGGCGGCCGAGGAGGACAATGGCAGTGAGCCCAGGCCAGCAGAGATTGATGAGGCGCCTCATGAAGAGGTTGCCATCAGCGATGCCCAGACACCCCATGGGCCGATATGCTGCCTGAGGAGGTGGCCACCAAGAAGGACAATGGGTCACCCCAGTGGAGCTGGTACACATGCACCACAGTGGCTGACGAGGAGTCCGAGGATGTGGGGGTGAGCCACACATTGCCACTGCCAAGGCCGTAAACTGCAACAACAGGCGCAATGAATGTCGTCCTCCAGGAGCTGCAGGCACATACGGTGTCAGCACGCAGGGTTGCAGCAGGTAGGCAACTGGCAGGATGGTTGCGTGTGCTGGTGTGGCACACCAACCCCAGACACAGAGGTGGAGCCACATACACGCACGATGGTGGTGGGCCTCCACACATAGATATGCCCCCCTGGCCATGTCTGGGGTGGTTGGTGTGGCTCAGTGGGGAATGGGCAGGTCATACATGTTGGGGTCTAGACAACAGATGTCTCACAGGTCACCTTGTTCCCCTCCCACAGGCTCTAGCCAGGCGCTAATTGCTATACGGGCTGAGATGCATGGCCAGCAGCAGGTCCAGCATGCCCAATGCCAGGCGTTGCGGGCCCTCACACGGGTGGTGTGTGTGCTCCGCAGGGACATCAGGGAGCACAGCCTGGAGACACGGAAGCTGCGAGGGACTGCCGTGGATATCGCAGCTGGCATAGGCCGGGTGGCGGATGCACTCGGGGACATGGTGGGACATATCCTGTGCCCTGCAGTGGCGCCAGAAGCGGCAGAAGCATCAGCATCAGCAGCAAGGGGTGTGGGGGGTTGTGGGAGGGGGCGGAGGCATGGGCATGGGCGGTGACGCAGGCCATTGGTGTGTGACTGTAAGTAGGGATGACCTCCACATTAAATGATGCATTACCTTTGTTCACCGATATGCACGTGTCCTTTTTTCTTTGTCGGGGGTTCCCTGAGTGGGCTGTACCAATTGGGGTTACCATGGTCACATGTGCCCTACAGCACCGTGCCATGTCTTAATGGCCATACATATGCCTGGAGTTACACCCTATCTCCCCCTGCCACCTGCTATATATGTTTGCTGGTTCACCAACATTGTGGGGCATATCTTCCCTCTGTCCCCACATATCATCCACATCAGTCCATCTACATGGGTGACCCGTCTGTCAAACAGACACCAGGGTCACCGTGACATACTAACCGCACATGCTTGGCGGACAGACACGACGTACAGATATACCTAGCTGCTGCCAGAGGTTTACCACCCTCCAGCGCTTGAAGTGCGCCGCTGCTCCTTCACCCCACCAGACCCAATCATGGTGAAACCTAACGACTGACGCACTGTCGGACACTTGGATCCCCGCATACATCACAACTACGCTGCATCATGTGTACCACATCTGCACCTCCTCATCCTATCATGTGCTGCATCGCTGCTACAGACTGACTATCTGTAACAATGTGCAAGTGACCATGTCTGCTGGACGGATTTCGAACCGGCTGGCTGGAAAAGGTATTCAGCCCCACTAACCAACCATACTGTCTATCCATTCAATATGTCATACCCAATTTTACCCCATATTTAAGAAAGACGTTTTCCATAAATGTAGGACGGGAAAAGAGCCATTTTTGCGGGCCTTAGCTGATGAATTACTCACACCTCTAATGTTCCAAGGCAATAGCCTAAAAAATTATTTTCCAGGTTTCCCTCATCCACACACCCTGGGCACCTACTCCATGCAGCCACCACCCCTTTTTTACAGGAATGTTTTCTTAGGTAGCCTCTGCTTTCAATCAAGCTCATCTCAAAGCTCTGGGGTTTCTAATAACTTGGGATGTCTGTT
>CM066033.1:1389197130-1389320260 GCA_033557465.1 Ichthyophis bannanicus
AATAAAGTTCTCACATTACGCGCCCTGCGCAGATAGCGCGCGCACATTATATGCACGTAAAAACTGTACTATGAGTGCTCAAGGAGCTTGATATTTGGATTTCAAGTGGATTGGTTTGTTTTTTTTTTTACTTCAGGGCTTCGTCTTTAGCTAGAGATTGAGATTGTGGATTTTGTAGATGATTGTCTGGTTTTTATCTCAAACTGTTTCCTTGCTGTTCTGTGGATATATCTTTGTGTGGCAGTAAATTCACTTTGGTTTTGAAATAAACCCCTGGCACGTGACCTTTTTTTGAGTGGAGTACCAGAGTGGATGATCCCCAAGGCGCTGGTGCCTCAAGCTCTTACAGCGCTTGCTGCTCTCCACCCCGAGAAACCGATACCAGACCCTGCGGTAAGGAAAGCGTGTTACCCTTCAGCCGCTGAAAGTGAACTCCATGCCTTTTACAGGGAATAATCCCCACCAAACAGGAGTCACATTAGTGACATGCCTACTAAGTGGTACGGTGGCGCGCCTCTTTGAACTACAGTCATAAGCAAGCTCACCCCTCATAACAAAAGAGAAGACACCTTTGCTGGGCTGTAATTTACCTGAGAGTGCAGGTTTTTTTTGCTGTTACTCAGCCCTTTGATGAAAGAGGCTGTAAAGGTGCCCTGTAGCTGCGTTTGTTAAAAGCAAACCCCTCGTGCTGGTTTCGTTCCAAATCGCAGGAAGAGGGGTTTTTAGTTCCCGCAAGCTAGTCGGGAACAAAGATTTGGTATAGTGCGCACGGGGCCTCACATAACGCGCGAGAGGGTTGGGGCGTTAGGTAAAATCGCAATATAGCGCGCCTAGCGTTATATGCGCGAAAATAACGGTATATAATACACTGTACAAGCTCTGGAGAGAAAGTCATTGGCATAAGCCACGTATTAAGAACACTCACCAGCAGTAAATCTGAGAGGCTGAGCCATTATTCCAACATACCCAGCGAGTTTCATTGCTGTCATGGCTACATCTGTCTTATCTGCAGAGACCAACCTAATGTTAACACTGCTGCCTTCCGGTTCCATAAATATATACCTCAAATGCACAGACCCACGACAATGGTTGCAGAGCATAATGTACGTCACGCCTAAGGAGTGTGGCCCTACTGTGGTAGCGCACTTTAGTAAATCACAACCACTGTTTATGTGAAAAGCATGCGGGTGAGAAGCAGAAGCTGAGATCGCAGCAAAGACTCTTCTTGTCCTGCCTGCATGGATCCCTTCTCTCGCAGGCAGATAGGAAGGGGCTTTCTTTCGTCCTGTCCACAGTGGATTTGATCCCCGCAGACTGTCTGCCATGCCTGCGACCACACATTGTTGGTGATGTCAGAAGCCCATGTGGCCCATCCCTTCCGATATTGCCATGCGTGTATGTTTACTAAACCGCGGTAATGTTACCCGCGTTAGAGTTCCACGGTAATGGTACGGCTGCCAAGATAAAAGGAGTGGGCTGTGCCATGCAGTTAAAGCAAAGACGTGTGAGGTAAACGCGCATTACAAAGGCGCCTTAGACTAACACGCGTTACAAGGCCGCCTTATAAGGCACCTTTACAAGCGTATCATTACTCAGGCGCCTTAGAAGTTGCCCTATACGGTGCCTTGTAATGTGCCTTATATAAGGTGCCATGTGGCTGCCAGTACTCTGACGACAAACATGTTTGGGGGCAAACTGTACCACAGCACATGGTGTTGGCAAATGTAAAGTAGCTGAAGATACAGTGGGTGGCAGATGATGGGAAATACATGGTCCCCCTGTAGGGAGGCGGAGGTGCGGGATAGTCCGAATGATGGGTGCCCAGAGGAGTGGTGGTGCCATTGCAGATCAGTCACCATTGGGGCGTAGGCAAGCACGAAGAGGTGCAATGCTAGGAAATGGTTAGCATTGCAGGACATGGGGTGGCAGCCTGCACAGGCAGACCAGGACTCTACACGGCTGACAGATGCATATAGATGGACCCAATAATGTTAGGCCACTGTGTGGAGAGGCGTATTATGGGCTGGCAGCTCAGCTCTGCAGAAAATATGACAATTACAGGCATGCAAAACTATTTGAGTAAGGACAGGCCATGAGAGGAGGGAAACAATTATAAATGAACCCATGAAACAGCATTGTACTAACCAGTAGGGCTATACCTCCCTGGTTGTATCTCACAGGACAATGGCTGGGTTCAGAAGGACTCGCTAGGTCACCAACACCAACTGTCTGCTCTGAGTGCCAGGATTAGGGTAACTCCACCAGTACCCATGATGCAATGCACATGCTGAAAATCCTGTCTACAGCTGATCACCAAAGGGGGTGTTGCACCTCTCCGGTACCTCAGCTTTGGAAAGATAAATTGACAGTGCATGGAAACCGGAACCAGAGTAAGCTACCAGGACCATGCCATTGTGCAGGTCTACTATGTTCACACCTGAGGGGATAGAATGGGCGCGCCAGCACTAGGTCCGGCAGTATATGTGGTGACCAAGGAAGCCAACTCCAGCGTGAGCCCGTTAACCCTGCTCTCTCTAATCTTCGGAGCTGGCCAGGTTTGAAGCCAGCCCCAACTGCTTCCCCCACACTCTGCCTCCTGACCACCACCAATCTCAAACAAGCTACAACCCACTGTCTGCACTCAAAACTGCGCATAGTACCCATTACCCATTGCCTGCTACTGCCCACTGCTTGCCTTTATTGCTACCCATTTGTTTGCTTAGAACTGATATCCATTGCCTGCATAGAACTACTATACACCAAACCTGCTTCCTCATCCTCCCCCAACTGCCTCTCCCTATTCAACACCCTCCATCCTCTTCCCTCTTCCCCTCCACTCCCCCCCTATCTTCCTCACTTCTCCCGCCATTCTGGCCCCCTCGCCTAGCATCTGCTCTTGAGCTGTTTCACACCTCCCCCGCATTCAACCAGTCCCCCTCTCTGTTAGGCAACCCCACCCTCGCTTCCTCCGCAACTATCCTCCACTTTACCTCGCTCTCTCATACTCATTTCTCGCGTTCTCTCATCAGGTAACATCCACCCCAACCCCCCTGCCCCCCCCCCCCCATTTTTTCGGCGCACATAAAAAAGTTCCTGCCGTACCCTATCTAATCTCATCCACATCCCTCTGCCTCCCTCCTTCACTCAGCCATCATCTCAACTCCCACCCTCCTCCCCTAAAAATAATCGCTCACATAACCTACCTGATACCATCAATTCACCCCTCATTTCCCCTCCCTCATTTTCCTCTTGGAGATCACAGACACCCAGACATCCCCACCCACACCCTATCCCCGCTACATCCCGGTACTAACCCTAGAAATAGACCCCCATGCTACTTTTATAAGAAGTCCACACGTAACTTGTCCAACCTTATCCATATCCCTGTCCTCCCACCCTCCGCCTCCCTCCCCTTTTCATGTGCCCTATGGAACGCATGCCCAAGTCATTAAAAAAACCCTTTTATTCACAATCTTTTTATCTCTACTGCCCTACACCTTCGTGCCTTGACCCGAAACCCTGGCTCCCCCCAGATGACACCGCATACCTTTCCTCTCTCGCGATGGGGGCTACCAGTGTCTCCTCCCATACACCTCGATCTACCGGTCTTGGTTGTGGTGTTGGCCTCCTGACGCTCTCCCTCTTGCCAATTCCAACCCCTCCTGCCACCCCCAACACACTCCCCCGCTCCTTCGAAGTCCACTTTCCATTTGCTCCTCACACCACTTCCCCTCCCGAGTAGCTGTTTATTATCGCCCACCCGACAACTCCAAATCAACCTTCCTCGCCAACTTTGACTCCTGGCTTTCTGCCTTTATGGATCCCTCCTCCCCTACTCTTATTCTTGGCGATTTCAACATTCACGTTGACACACCCTCTGACTCCCATGCCTCAAAGTTCCTCGCGCATTACCCTCCTTCGTTCTACCTCCAACTTTGACTCCACGTGCCCCCACACACCTACACTGCCACTGCCTTGACCTAAGTACTCTTTTCCAATTCCTCTCCCTCAAACTTCCCACAAGCAAGTCCTTCCCTCATCTGAACCCATCACCTCTTAAACATTTTCTCTTCAGCTCCCGCCATCCCAACCTTCGTCCTGTCTCCTCCGACATATTTTAGAAACCTTCAGAAGGTTGACCCCCTGGACTCCTCCACTTTCTTCTCCATCGCTTTCCTCCATTTTTGTCCTCCGAGTCCGTAATGATGCATTATCTTCATACAATGCCTACCACTATCCTCAGCCCTTGACACTCTTGCCCCCCCTGCCCTCCCCACGTCCTTGTAAAACGATCTACTCCCGCAACCCTGGCTTTCACCCACAATCCATTACCCTACGCATCTGCACCCTTTCTGCCGAACGCGCCTGGTCCAAAATCCCGCTCCCCGGAAAACACCTTCTACACTTCAAATTCATGCTTGGCTCTTTCCAGTCAGTCTTACGCACTTGCCAAAAAGGATTACTACCTCCATCTGAACCAATTCCCTTGCCTCTGATACCTCCGTCTCTTTAAACACCCTCAATTCCCTCCTCAAGGTCCCCCGCCCCCGTTCCTGCCCGCACCTTTCTGCCCAAACCCTAGCAGACTACTTCCACGTCAAATCCCACCAAATTACCCTCCATTTCCCTCCACCCGTCATCTACCTCCCCTCCCCAATTCTCCTCCCCTATCCATACTCCCCCCTGCTAACCTCTCCTCCGTCTTCCTCCGATCTCTGAAGAAGAAACCACACTCCTTTTCTCCCTCCAAACCCACCTGGTTCATCAGACCCTATCCCCACTCATCTCCTACTTTCCATCCTCTCCCGCAACCATTGTCCCCTCCATTCACTCATATCCTCAACCTTGTCACACTCTCTCCACGGCCACTGTCCCCGTTAGACTTCAAACATGCTGTTTTGTCACACCCCTCCTCAAGAAACCCTCAATTGATCCCACATGCACCTCTAACTATCTACCCATCTCCCTCCTTCCGCTTCATATCCAAATTATTAATACGTGCAGTCCACCGTCGCTGCCTCGACTTCCTCAACTCCCAGGCCCTCCTGTACCCACTACGAATCCGGCTTTCTTCCCCTACACTCCACTGAAGGGCACTCACAAAAGTCACCAACGACCTGTTCCTGGCATAAATCTAAGGGCCGCTAGTCTATCCGCATCCTTGTTGACATTTCGGCTGCCTGTGATCACGACCTTCCCTCCTCACCACCCTCCTTAGCTTGGCTTCAAGGACTTCCGTACTTATCCTGGTTCTCCTCCTGACTCTCCCATTGCGCATTCAGTGTATGCTCTATCGGCTTCTCCTCCGCCCCTACCCCGCTCCATGTAGGTGTGCCCCAGGGATCGGTCCTGGGGCCCCCTCCTTTTCTCTCTCTTATACCCAAGGCCTTGGCGCGGCTTATCTCTTCCCATGGCTTGCAGTACCATCTCTATGCCGATGTCTCCCAACTCTACCGCTCTACACCTAATATTTTTCCTGCAAACTCAGTCCAATATCTCTGCCTGTCTTTCCGACATCGCTGGCCTGGATGTCTCATTGCCAATTGAAACTGAACATGGCCAAAGACTGAACTACTCCGTATCTTCCCACCCAACTCCTCCCCCCCCCCCCCCCACGTCCCCCCGCCTCCTCAGATCCATGTGGATGGCTCTACTATCCTTCCTGTTCCCTCAGCCCGCAATCTAGGGGTCATCTTTGACACTTCTCTCTCCTTCTCCGCTCATATCCAGCTTGTAGCTAAGACCTGCCGCTTCTTCTTCCTCTACAACATCAGAAAAATCCACCCCTTCCTCTCTGAACGACACTACCAAAACGTTTAGTCCATTCCCGTAATCTCCTCTCGCCTCGATTACTGCAACCTACTCCTTGCGGGGTCCTCCCCTTCACCCGTGATCCACCTCCTCCCCCCTTCAATCTATACAAAATCACGCTGCTTGACTACTCTTCTGCCAGCCCTCAGCCATGCCCACTTTTACTCCTTTCCTCAAGTCACTTTCCCGTCTCCCTGTCCAATTCCCCGCATCCAATTCAAGCTTCTCCCTACTGACCTATAAATGCATTCACTCATTGGCCCCTCAATACCTCCTTCATCTCTTATCTCCTCCCTACGTCCCCTCTCGAAGAATTTGCGCGTCACTAACAAATCACCTTCTATCCATGCCTTTCACCTCACTGCTAACTCCTGACTGCGCTCCTTTCACCATTGCGGCACCATTATGCCTGGAACAGCCTACCTGCATCTGTGCGCCATGCATCCGCCCTTGCCCTCTTTCAAGTCCATGTTGAAGACCCACCTCTTCAAACCATGGCACTTAGATTTCCTGACTTCCTTTCCTCATCTTACCCTAACCCCGGTAACTTTTATGACCAAACCATAGACCCCCACTGTACCAACCCCCGAAACTGACTAATGCTCCTGTACTGTTCTAACCTAGATTGTAAGCCCCCGATGAGCATGACTCCTACGTCAGGGATAGTCTCTTGCAATGTTGTCCACCGCTTTTAAGGATTACTGTACAGCGCTGCATGCGTAGCGCTTTATAAGTGCTAAATAGTGCCTTGCAGTGCATCCGAAGGTAATTTTGTGTCCATCTATATCCCGCAGCAACATGTTTGCTCTTCTGGGACCAGACACCATCCATATTAGTGCGTACCCAGTGTTATGGTTTCTGGCTGACAAAATGGGCACCTGGTATCGGGGCAGAGGGGTTCCTAGACTTGCATAAGGTTTTGTGTAACAATGCCTCTTACAGGTCAAAGTGGTATACACTATATACCCCAAAGGGACCACAATCACCCATTTTGTAGTTAAGGGACAGGTACCTGAGCCCTGGTGAAGCGAACCTCCATCCTGCTGGTATAAGACAGCCCCGCCAGGGTTGGTGGGCCAGAGCCAAACCTGTGAGTGGGGCTGTCGCAGACCAGCAGTAATACTGGGTTAGGTCTGGAAAACCTCAACTGCCTCACACCATGAGTCAGACTGCATCTAACATTGCACCCTACAAGGTGTTTCCAACCATGCACAGACTATTAACAAACAGTCCACTAGCCATTCCATAGTGGCATTCTCACAGAGGAACTATGTGCAACAAGCAGGTATCTCGTTGATTGGGGCCCCCAGCACTGGGAACACACAGGCATCACTGGAGGGATAGAGTTTAGAGCGCTATGTGGGGAACCTAGACATGCTCATGGTCACTGCTCCCAATCAGATTGAGAGTGTCCTCCCAGCATGACATGCTGTGGCCACCCTGGTCCATGCAGGGTTGTGGTCGGGCACTACTTGTCTCAAGCCATTGCCCCACACCCCTGTAAAGATGTATCCTGTCCAATCCGCCCTGTCCGGGCCATACCCACAATACCTTTGCTCCTCATTATTCTAACGCTGGTAACAGTGGGACATTGTGGGCCCAGTTAGGTGTGGGCAATCCACAAAACAATGTTATAGACATACACACACACACTCCTATTTCAGCATTGTGCAAAGATAGTGGTGGTTGGCAACCCTGCCCACCACACTGGTTTCTGATCACAGTGCCGCCACTTCCAAACTTGCCAGGAGAATAGTAAATTGTGCTCTGGTGATTGCCAGCTCCAGGCTGGGGCCAGCAGCCTGACTCTCCATGCAGCTTTGGATTGTGGAGCCTGTGTTAGTGGGTGTTTGTACCCCTGTTCGCCACTGCTTTGGTTTTGCACATGTTGCTATTATATCTGCATTGTAGGGTAAACTATAAGGACATGCTCTGCAGGATCCACAGCTGGGACTTGAACATGTGACTTCTCTGCTTCTGGAACACAATGGCTGTGTGTACTGCACCACAATGTTTGCTACAGATGCATAGTAGTCCCTGGAGCTATCCTGTTATGTTTCCTCAGCCTGACCTTTTATGTTGCACTGCACACCACGTACCTTGGTACAGGTCATGTGCCTAGCAACTGCAGGCAGGTGCCACTGCCCCCTCCAGTACGGCAACACACACCCCTGCCATGCTGACATGGACCATATGCTGTCGGTGCTGGTAGTGCAAGTCCCAGGCCATCCACTGTTTGGGTAGGCGGTCACCTCGGGAGCGGTTGTCTGGGGTGGTCTGGCATACATGGGCATCCTCAGACATCCCCCCCATCACCCACCCCCCCCCCTCACCGCCTACCAATATTATGTCCCTTTCTCGCTTGTGGCGGGTTGGCTGGGATGTCAGGTCAGTGCACTGGCAAACTGTTCGCCTAGGGTGGACCAGGTAGATGGTAGGTAGATAGATTTGTTTTGGCCCCCTTTGTCAGCTGCCGTCTTGCTGAGTTCCCCGTTTCTATGTTTCCTATTGGCCACCTAGGCGACCGCCTAGTCCCACCCTGTGCCCCATCTGCCCCACTGCATGTTCCGCCCTGCAGCCCCCTATGCCCCATTTGCACCATCGCCATAGTGCCCTTTCATACTTGGGCACGATGCTGTTGCGGCAAATGGAGCACTACTATCATGTTTCTTGGGCTCCCTGCCTATTCTGGCTGTACATTGCTGACACTAAAATGTTTTCTCTGTCCTGCAAATGTGCTTTTAAACCCAGGTTTTTTCAGTCGCGGTACTTTTCCAGCCCTTCATTTCCCTGGTGTTAGTGGTGGCAGGTGCCTCTCCCCGCCCCACTGACACCCTTTCTCTCCACCCTCTTCAGGGGGGGACTTACCCGCGGCCAGTGACTGTAACGCGTGTTTGGTAACGTTAACGCACGTTAAGTAATGTCACACTAGCGCGTTAATGTAGCCACTGCTACGTTAACGCAGTTTAGTAAACATACCCCTATGTCCCGTTCCGCCAGTTTCTCACTCCTGGTACTTGCTGCTCTTTCTCTCTCTGCATATGCAGGACAGTACCGTCCACACTAGCATTGTCACTTTTCCTCTAGTAATGCCGTTTTTCATTACTATTTCTGGTTTTCTACCATACAGACTTTTTAAACTGGTTTTACCCATGCAGCTGCTAGATTTATTAAAAGTGCAAATATTGCACTGACCCACATTCAGGCCACATGCCGAAACCCTAAGCCGTAGCCCAGCTTTTAAAACTCTAGCGCAGGTGTGTCATAACATGAGTTTTAACGCTGTCGTCTTGCTCTGGAGAGGCAATATGCAAATTAACCCAGTGCTAAAGCATGCCACCAGTGTTAAACTTGGATGCAAGCCACAAACAGGCGCACAGAAATTGGCACAAGTTTGGCATGCTGTTCCTGGCCAAACAGGGACATCTGATACTTCACCGCATATAATCCAATACAGGCCCCCCTGAAACACCGACCTCCCCCCCAGCAGAAATAAGACCGGGTGGTCCAGTGGGCCCCCAGCTCCCCCAAGAACCTTGTGGTTCCCCACTCCCGCCCCCATCAACCCCCTCCTGAAACACAGGCCTAGTGGCCCCCTTACCCCCTCCACCCCCCATGTTGGGCATGAGCATTTGACCACATGCTCCCGCCCCCCCATCCACCATCTTGTACAAAATATGCAAAGCAGCTGTGCACGATAGATTTGTTCAAAGTAAGGGCGACATTTGCCCACATGGGTCTGCACTTACTGCAGCCAAGAGCAACATTGAAATTGAATAAAGCAAAAAGGTTATCTAAGTTGATATGTGACATTTCACCTTAGATGACCCAAACAGGTGCCTGGAACTCCGGGTCCCCCACCAGACACTCCACAGGCCACTCTGAAGCTCCTATCCTCACTAAAGAAAATCATTAGTAGCAGCTCATGTGTACCCAGCATGCCCCAAGCATGGGCCCAACTACCATATAATGAAGGGAAAGAATGCCTTACATAGGCAGTGGCCACCCCTGTGCGGTTGGCAGCCTGGGACACCCAAGCTGCTACTAATGATTTATTTTGTGAGGATCATGAGCTTCAGAGTTGTCTGGTGGGGACCCGGAGTTGTCCTGCCTCTGCTTGGGTCATCTAAGGTTGAAATGGTCATATATCCACCTTAAGATCCCCTTTTGGATTGGTTTATTAAATTTCAAATTTACCCCTGGCTGCACTAGTGCAGACCCATGCGGGCATAAGTCTCCCTTTGTGCAAATCTCTACACAACATCTGCTTTAGATATTTTTTTACTGCATCTGGGAGAAATATTTTTTGCATTTGAAAATTTCTGTCTGTGCCACGGCTATAGGGCACAGCGCTAACGCAAGATGTCTGCATTAGTCTGTTTGTGTCTCTGAGGGGACAAAAAAAAAAAACCTTACTGAATCAGTGTCCTAATATATCTTTGGCTGTTATGAGATTCTGAGCAGTTCGTTTTCACTGCCATGAAGAAAATGGCTCAGCTTTAATGTAAGGCAAACCGTGATGGAGAATGAACAGAAAACAAACACAAAAACAAGGGCAGCCTCTCTTACATGCATAGTTGCATCATTTAAAACCAAACAGTAGCCTGCACCAGCTATGTTTACCAGCAGGCAATTCAGAGCGCTCAATAAAACAGAAGTGTACTGCTCCAGGGACCCACATCTGCACAACAGATAGCAGCTTAATCAATTTCAATCCAGACTACAAAAGGAGCAAATAAAATATGTGGAATACATTTAGAAAATTAATAAACACTCGAGAAAAACATATTTTAAAAACTGGTTTCAAACTTGCACCATGGAAACAATTAGTAATTGGTCGTCTGCTTACTAACCACTTAAAGTTTGCATTCCCACCCACAGTTTAATCGAACCACAGTATGTGTCATCACCCATATTCAGGATGGGACTCCTGATACTGTTTTTTTTTAAGTGCTGCTGTCAACCACAGGAAGACAGAAATGTTATTCTCAGTGACTCTTCTTTCACTTGACACCCTCTCCGCCCCCACCCCCCCCCCCCCCGGCCCAAAGAAATGTTTGAGGATCAGATTTATGATTAGGTTATCACCATTGCCACCAAGAGAAATCTTCCGAGAGAAATTTAAATCATATTTTTAAATGCATCGCCCTACACTGTGGAAAATAGGCTTCGAGTCCGCACTTTCTGAGTACAAACAAAAGGGAAATCCTTACCTGATCTGAGCCGTGTGCAGGACAATCCGAAGCTCTAAGCAATCGGTACTTAGAACAAACTAGCCACGTGTTTGCCGCTCCGAAGAATTCCTTCCGGGCGCGGGAAAGTGGGGGAAGGGGGGTGGGTCGTTTGGACATCACAAGATGATCTTCGGCTCAAGAAGCGCTGACGACCTCTTGCACGCTAACAAATTGGTCAACCGCTCGAAGTTCCTTTAAGCAGGTGGGCGTGTTCTCTTTCTCTCTGGTGAGCTCCCCCACGATTCCTGCCATTCGACTGGGCGGGGGAAGCGGCACCCCCCCCCCCCCCCGATCCGCCAGCTGCAAGACGGTAGGGGAGGGGGACCCGCAGTTGCCAGGGCTGTTCCCGACTCGTGAGTCAGCAGCAGCAGCAGCAGCCGCCGTTCGGAAACTGCTGACGAGCTCTCAAAGCCTACAGCCCAGAAGTCCCCGCCCCCTGCCTACAGCCCCGCCCACCCGCTTCGTGCTTGCTGCAGGCCGGAGATCTCGTCTCTGCCCTGCATCGCCGGCCACGTTTTCTATTTGGGGGAGGGGACCCTTTCGTTTGAATTGTTTTTTGTTTTGTTCTTAGGACGAGCCTTCTGTTTTTTTAGACTGAACCTGGCAGCTGCATTCAAATCCCGTGGGTTCCTCGGGCGGTATAGTAGCTGCCTTTATTTAAATAGCTTTTAACCGCTTTTCCTTTCCCCACCCCCATTTTTTTATTTTTAATGAAAAACAGGAGAAAATCGTTGCTTGATGGAAACCGCAAGAAGTCCACGGTCACAGACAAGAGTTTTCCTGTTGTTTCAGGATGGGGACTGTCCTCGTGGGCCCACCCAACCTGATCTATTAAAACACACAGATGGAAAAATATTTATTCGGAGCTATCTTTGTGTGAATTAACATTATAAGCAACGGTTTCAAAATGCCCCCCCCCCCCCCAACTGACAAGTCTCGGGTGCAGATGGCAGCAGACAAAACAGTGAAAAACCTCTGCAAGAATTGACCGTGCGTTTCTAAAACTGGAGGGGGGGGGGCACATTTCTGCCATGTAATTATGACCAGCGTCCTGCTTAGCTGCACCTACCTGTTGAGGATGTTATCACTGGAGGGTCACGCTGGTACATGTTCTTGAGGGGAATGTGGGGCATTGTTTCTTCTGTGTGGTTTTATTGGCGCGTTACTTTAAGCGTACAGCGGCATTTGAATCTCAGCACCGAAGAGCTATCAATCAAGCTCTGCAAAGAAAGAGGGAAATGGCGCGTGGCACGTGCTTCACTTCCACCTCTGCTACCCCCAGCACTAGCTCGCTTAACCATGCAAAATGGCAAATACAGGACCAAAAAACCCGGGCTGGCCGTTTCGGTTTGCGGTCGAGAGTGCAGTGCTGAGGATGAACCTGTGGGAGGGCCTAACAACGCCTTTTATTGTACCATGGAAAGTGCCCCTCCTCCACGCCCTTGCCGGTCTGCCGGCGTGGAGTCCAGTCTCCTTGCACCAGCTGAAATGGACACCGCCCGAGAAGAAGCGAGCCGACGACGAGGGCGCAGAGCAAAGTATGGTTGTGAGAGGAGCACTGATTAGCATTATCAAAATACATTTACGTTGGCGGATGCGCGGCTCCGAGCGCCGGGCTGGCCCATTGTTTTCAGGACCCGTCCTGATCGAGAAAGAAGACCTGTGATACCCTCTCCTTGAACACAACAAAAATCATAAAGCATAGAACCTGCTGGCACGCATTGCCTTCCCTACATGTGATAACCCTGAGCCCCTCGTCCGAGCGCTCAGCTCCTCTGGCTAGCTACTGAATCGGAGGTTTTACTTTCTTTCAAGGCGAAAATCTGCGTCTAATTACCACCCCAGATAGGATTTGCATGCAGTGGTGGCTTAGTCGATTACATCTGATGGAGAAAGACTTGTGGCACTGGGCCCTTCAAATGCGAACCATTTTTTTAAAGTCTGTGCCATGTTCAATGCACGAAGCAAGGAAGTTAGAATAGCTGCTTCTGTTTTATAATTCGTGTAAGGCAGAAGCGATGAGGGTGGAGACCCTGGTACACGTACTTTCTGAATCGGCAGTCAAGGTTAATGTCGATCTGCAGACGCCGAGGCAACAATGAGCGATGTGTAAAAAAAAAAAACCGCTTAGTAAGCTTTCCCAGTCATGACCCTGCAACCGAGAGAGTAATAGGTTAAAGGTCATCAAGCTCACAGCCACTGTACTATTCATTCTGCAGCACATTCACAAGCGCCTCATCGGGCGTCCCGACGGGCAAGACGCCCCCCCCCCCCCCCGCCTCAATACCACCACACACCGATTTCCTAAACTTCGTTGAGCTTTGTTGGAATTATAGTCAAGATCATACTCCTTTCTTCATAATCCACAAAAACTCGTGCGACTGTTGCCATAAAACAAATATTAAACCCACGTGCCCCTTCCCCCTCAGGTACTTGGTAACATCAATCTAATTGCAATGACCCCGTTTGAATTAATTTTTATGCCCAAAATATCTCACAGAAGATACACCCTGGTGCAAATATGAGTCTGGTGACAGTTTTACTTGAGTTAAAAAAACAAACAAACAAAACAATCTCATAAGACATTTCTTTTTATATAGGTGAGTTTTTCAATTACATTAATTGTACTCTGCTTATCAGCATAAAAGTGTTTTACAGGCCTGACGCAGGAACCGGCACTAGAGCCCAATGCTGAAAGCTCTAGCAGGCCCTAAAGACCTGATACTTTGAGCTGGAATGCAATATGCACATTACCGCGTGTACAAAAAGTCAGCATTAAACTGGGAGAGCAAGCCAAATAACGTACGCCCAGAAGTCCAGCGTAAGTATGGCATGCTTCCCTGGAGAAAGATGGTAATCTGAGGTGAAGTGTGACACTCCCTTAAAATGACCTAGGCATCAGGGAAAGCTCCCAATGTCCATAGCACCATTGTCAGGGGGCCAGTTCCCCCTCAGACACCAACACCCAAACAGACGACAAATTCTGCAGTGGCGCCAGCGACCCTCATCCACCCATTAAAACAATCCTTGGTGGCCCAATGGTCCCCCCACCCAAACCAAAAAAAACCCTGGTGACCCATCCTCCCTCCCTCAAACAAACACAAATTCCCAATTCCCTCCAACTCCTCCACCCCCCCCCCCCCCCTTCTGGAATCTTTGATCTGGGATGGGAACGTTGCCATCTTGAAAAATGGCCACGCCTGGTCCCACATGGTGCATCGCGGGATGCACCAGATGGGGTCAGACTACCATGTAAGAAAAGCAAATGCCTTATGTTGGCAGAGTGACCCCCCGTGCATTTTTGGCCTTATATTGCTTATGGTGGCTAACCCCGCCTAGTACATCCTAGGATGCATACACCATGGGCCCAGGTGTCCACACTGTTCACGCTGACGGTTGCAGGTCACTGGATGTGTGTGCAATGCGCCCACCCCAGAATAAAGGTACTGGAAAAGGAAGGGGTTCGGGAGCCCCCCAGGAATCTTTTTTTGTATGAGTGTGGTAAGGTGGCGGGGCTCAAGGCCGCTGGACCACCATGGATTCCTTTTTGTTTGGGTGTGGGATGGGCCTTGGGGATTGTTTTATTTGGTGGGTCGGGGTGGTCACTGGGGATCTTTTTATTTGGGTGAGTGAGAGGATTGGGGCCTCTGAACCACAGTATCTTTTTTTTTAATTTTTATGGGTAAAGGGATCGGGGCTGCTAGACCAGCAGAGATTTGGTTGCGTCACCTCAGATTGATAACTATGCTCATGGCTGGATCTTCAGGTTTGGCCTGAAAACATTGTAAAACATACTTGGGCACTAAGTTTCAGTGGCAGTTTTTAACATTAAATTTACCTATGGCAGCAATCTGCATGCCAAAGTGCACTGCACTTCAGTGGTTTGTTATTTTGGCGTTTTTTTCCGGCGCTAGCTTGCTTTCTGCATCGGCCTGTAAAAGCCAGGAAATTTTGGTACAAAGTAAGCTTGAACAGGTTACACGTCAAACTCCGAACCTCTTTTTTTTTAAATCACAGATGACCGATTTTGAGCTGAGTGGTTCTTTGACGTTACCTGTCCTGCCTTCCAGATTAATGTAAACATTTCAATGCGAGATGTTTAGGAGGTTCTCCACTCACCGCCAATCTGAATCTACAAACTGGGTCACTTGAAAGCATAGCGCGACAAAAAATAGCCGATCCAGACAAGGCCTGGCAAGATTTCTTACTTTGCTGCGTCTTTCATGACCACTCCGGCGCCCTTCTTAGATGCTGGCATTTTTAATAGACGCGAAAAAACAACCTTACGAGAGTTCGCATCCCTATCCAACCACACACAATTATATCACCAGTCGCCTCGATGACACCCCACAAAAACAACATTCGCTTTCTCAACAGGAATTTTTCCGCGCAGAGTCACGCAGCGCTATCTGCGGGACCCAACAGTTTCAAATGTGCCAAACTGCTCTCTTCGCCTACGGTGGGCTACGAGAAAGGCCAAGGACCCGCACAAAAACGGCAGGATTTGGGGTTTGTTTTTGTTTTTTTTTTTTTTTACGTCTCGATCTGGCAACGCGCTATTATTGAGTTATCAGAGTGACAAAGAGAGCCTAAACAAGCATAGCCTGAACATTACATGCATTTTCGCAACCAAAATGAACTGGACTCGGGGCGTGCTTTCCTTTTATTTTGTTTCTTCCCCGTTGAACGTCGTTTTATATTTCCTATGTGAAAACTGCTTTGGGCGACTTGTTTTTCAAGCTGGTGGGACGCGGTCCCGGAAATGCGATCAATAAGAGCTTTTAAGGCATTTTTTTCCTAAATCTAAGTGCGAGTAACATCTGAAAAAAATAAATAAATACCCATTCAAAATCAATTTTCCTTCTGTATTTCCATCATTTAGTAGGTAGTAGTAGTATAATTTTAAATTTGGCCCTCACAAAGTTATCTAGCGTACTCCACACTCGAAATGCCACTAAACATGAAGCGGAACCGATTTTTTTTCTTTAAAAGGATGCAGAATAAATATCGGCAGCGGAGGGGTTAACAATAACCAGAGGAGATGAAAGCCACCTTTAAGGCAACTATCGTGCCACACCATGACAGGACAGATCTCTCTTGCACTTCCACATCCGTATGTTTAAGGAAACCAAACAAGATAATGGGAAGGGGAGGGGGAGATTGAGAGAAGGTTTAGCTCGGGTCTATTCTCTATGCAAAAACAGGCCCTGAAACTCTGAACGCTGCACAAAGCAACAAGAGCCATGCCTAGCGGATCTACCCCATCCGTTTTTTCTCCGCTGTGCTGCTCCTTCCTCCTCCTAAACCTCTATCGCGGCAATTTACAAAAAACATCCACACAGCGTGTATCCGCTCTTATACACACAGGCTGACCACGGTCTCTCCCCTTACAATACAATAATGAACGCCAAAGACGCAAGCCGTCCCTTGCAACAGCACAATTACCATGGAGAAGCAGCGAGAAGGCCCGTTTCCCGTGGCATTTCCGAAGTGCCAAGGCTCCCCTGCCCCACGAAATCCATCAACAAATCTGGAAATCGTGCGAGAGTGAGAGAGACCCTTCTTTCCCCTTTGCAACATAGCTCTGTAATTCATTTCAACTGCTCATTCTGCCCCCAGCAAATAGTCAGCCAGCCGTTCTACTCAGAACCAAATCACATAACCTTGCACAACTTCCCTTCACACACAAACCCCCGATCTGGGCTGCAAAAGACAAATTGTAACCACTTACTTCACTACCCTTCAAGGAACTTTTCCCCAGGTTTTTCAGGTTTCCCTTTTTCCCTTCGGTTTTGCTTTTGCTAGATGATTGTGGCAGCTTAAGAAGTGCTATTTTTTGGTTTCAAGATTTTACAACCTGCAGAGAAAACTCACTCAAGCTTTTGGCGATTTTGCGTCGTGCTAAATACTCTCAGGGCGCCGCTGCTTTCTGTCTGCTTTCCTCCCTGGTGGATCGAGATTACTTACTACTTTTACACTCCTGTGAAGAAGTAAAAGCATGGGCCCAAAGACTGTAGGTGTGTGTCTCCTCTCATGGCTGTCTGTCCTGTACCCCGGACACAACTAGGCTTTCTCTTCCCCTCCCCGGCCGCCGCCGACCGCCTCGGCTCGCTCGCCATGCAGGTCCTCCTCAGGTTGTTTCTCTACATGGATGCGAACGCGCTACTCTCCCTCAATCGCTACATTGTTGACATTCTGGAGGCTGACGTCTCAACCCACCCCCCCCCACCTCCCATTCATCACACTAACTTTAGCGTACAAGTGGGTACAAGCGGGGGTTTTAAGCGCAGGGGCTGGAACCGTACGTTTTTCCGAAAGTTGCAGCAAGTGGATTTTGCGAATAGCGGTTTCGCACTTCCCCTCTTTCCTTTCTCTCTCTTTACCACTCTGTCTTTCTTTTTTCTCTTTCCCTCCCCCCACTCTGCCCTTCGTCTTTCCCCGGTTCCTTTTTCAGCCACTTCCGCTGACTAGGACTCGCAGGCGCGCTCTCTCCCCTCACGCGCTCTCTCCAAATTGATGTTTCCCATTCCAGGCGCGCAACGGCGTGCGCTTCTCTCTAGTTATTGCCGCTCTGCTTGCCGCGGATTGCCGCGGTTCGCACGCAACAGGGGACTCTGGGGCCTTGTAGTCCAGGAGATGGAGCACTGCAAAAGGTTAGCTACTAATGAGACTATGGAAATGTAATGCCCGATGAATCAAGCATTGTTAGCCCAATCTTGTGATAGTATGCATTTAATTTTGCATTTTGATTTTTTTTCCCCTTCTTTTTCCTTTTGAATGGGAATTGTGAATATTTCAGTACTAAAGCTGGCGTTTGAATCTATATTTGCAGCGGCAACATGGAAATATAGAGCTGGCCAAGATATCCCGTTCCAACAAGGGAGATTTCCCGGCCAGGCCTGGATTTCGGGAGGAATCCTATCGTGGTTACTGTTATGGAACCTGCAGCTACTGATTTCAAAGAAATAGGACTACAAATACTATACTTGAATTGAGATGCAAGCTCAAAAAACCAAGCATGGCTAAAGTCTCCCTCCTGAGAAAAACTGGTTAACCTTGGTAGCTCCTGGAAACGACCGAACAATCTCCTACTCTTCACTAATACGACAAAACTTTTTTTTTTTTGTATTAGTAGCATACTACACCACAACAACATTTTGGCCCATCATCGTCTTCTGCACACCAATCGAATGCTGACCTTAGTACGTTCTCTTCTCTTTTTTGTGTATAAGACTAATCCCTCATTTTCAAACTAGTGTCAAGCCTTACATAAGGCCTTGGAGGCCAGGAATTGGTTTTCTGGCAAAAGCACGTCAGGGTTGGGGACCAACGAACCTCTTTGAACTTCCTTTTCCCCTTGCATCTGTCAGTGGAAAAGATGTCAGAACCTCGGGTCCTGACCTGATAGGTTTTTTTTTTCCAAGATAAAATTACCATTCCTTGAAGCCCACAGCAACCTGAACCACGGGTTTGGTTTATTTACAATGCGTTATTTTACTCACATGAAATTTATTTTACACATGCTATGGCCACTTTAATTCCATTTTTTTTTTTGCTGACTCAGTAGATTTACTAGCAGTTGGCAACCCTGTACAGCAGAAAAAAAAATGAAGTTTAGGAGATTCAGCAGTCACCCAATAAGAAACTGGCTCCAGATATAGTAACATTGTGGCTGGTCTGGATTTAACTTACCCAATCGTATTCTTTTAAAGAATCCAAGTTCATAGTAAGTTACAAACAGGTACATAAGTTTATTTTTTTCTCCAAATAGACATACAGTCTAACTGTAGCTGAGGCAACAGAGAAAGGAAGTGACTTACATGAGCTGTGCTGGGGGAGAAGGAGGCTGTAAACGCGGGTTTTCCCTGCAGTTCTAATAATTACCCCCACCACCGCCCCTGTTCTGTTAGTAATATGAAGACTGTGATAAGGAAGCTTATCATAGCTCAGGAAGGAGCTATAGAAAAAAAGGTGTGAAGTGACTCTGGAGGAACAAGCAACCTGTCAGTTCTGTTAGAAATAAGAAAATAGAATTTCCCATAAAAGACTACCAGTCCCAGAATGGCAACCCAGGTTTTCCAAACAGCCATTAGAGGAGCTGAACGTGGGGAAACGTGTGTTCAATCAGGAGGGCTATGAAGGTAATCCCTAAGCACTTCATCTCAAAGGGCCATGGGCCTGATTCAGCACAGCTGCGCTGTGTAGGGAGGAGCACTCATCTATAGCATAAAGAATAAGGGTAGAGTTTTATTCTACAGAAGATCATCATCCTCATCCTCAGCATTAACCTCAGTTTCATCTGGAGGATTATCCAGAAGCAAGAAGCCCAAAACCGGACGGACAGAGAGGGCAAGAAACCCTTTGGAAGGAAAGAAAGAAAGAGAAAAGCCTTTGGGAGGTCTAGAGAGAGTTCCCCTGGAGGCAAGTACGTATACTGGGAGGCATTCCAAGGGCCAGCCATACACCATTGGACTGGGAAAGCCAGAGGAATGGTGCTGCAGAGCTATGAATCATCCCAGACGGTACCTGTGAGGGAGACGGCTGTGCACGTGGAAGGGACCCTAAAACCCGTGCCAGAAGGTATGTGAAGAGAGATCCAGGGTCCCAGAGATCTGGATTGGAAGGCTGGACATAAGAACTGGACTACATACTGGCCAGTGCTATATAGAGAGGAACTCTAACTAGCAATGGAAGCTCAGGGTATGAACACTGATCTATGCCCTAGCTATAACCTTTGAAAGACAGCAGGGAAGGAACAAATATTTCTCCTGAAAAGTTGCTTCATTGGGAGATTCATCTGTGCCAATCCATGATATTGAAAAACATCAGGCTTGTTGAAGAATGGGGAGTTGATTGCAGATGAGAATGTGTTTGACATGGACTGCCTCTCTGTCTAAACTCCTTTGGTCATTTTCTGTTATCAAATACAACCCATCAACAAAGAAATACAAACTTGTTCTTTAATCTACTCAGAAAAGCTCCTGAGTAGGATTTATAGCCACGCAGTAGAAATCAAGCTCAGCTAAGGGGGTTTTCAGCTGTGGTAACTGCTAAGCAATTGAGCCTTACCTAATTTGCTTGTGAGCGTCTTGAGAGAAATCACTTCATGAATCTATGTGGGAAGACTATAAGAAGTTAACAACCTGAAAACGAACAGTTAGCTTTCCTCTTTCCCTCTTCTTTGTGGCTTTTGTTTGTTGTTTTTTTTTTTTTTTGTACACTGCTAAGAAAATATTTAGGCTAAAGCCTACAGTAAAAGACCAGTTTGGTTACCAACCAGGTCTTATTTCTTTTGCTTTGATTGCCGTGACACGTTCAAATGTTTTCCTGATTTTGTTGTTTTTCCAAGTTTAACACTGAAAAGCAAGTAACCTGATTTATGTGCGAACCAAGCAGGTATCGGTTGTTGGGAGAAATAACCCCATAAATAAATACTCTTATTGGCTTAACCATCAAGCACAACTAATTATTGTGCGCAAGCTGTGTCTGGTGTGAAATGGGACGTGCGCTGCATTGACCACAAACCCTTGCAAAATCATATTTGACATCCATGCACTTGCCAAGACTGTGAACCATTCTCCACCCAGGGCAGGGCCGTCTGACAAGACCTACAACTGTCCGTTTTGCACAGATACACGCTACAACTGCTAAGGATATAGCCCCAGCTGAAGGTTTGAAACCCTTCTAAGACAACGTTCTTTTAACCCTAAGTCATATTTTATTTGTCTTTTTTCTTTCAACTTGCTCCCATCCTAAGAACCTACGTATATAATTGCCCTGCGATACTGTACCCGAATGTAACTCACTTTGACCCATACTCCTGGAAAGGTGAGAGCTAAATCCTACTCATAAGCAGTCCCTCCTCCCTTCCCATCTTACCACCAACCTTTGTAATCAAATCTAAACAGCTACCCCAAACTAGGGTGAGGCTGTTGGTCCAAACTTCTGGCTACCCCCCGCTTTCCATAATCTTGCTGCAGGTAGACAGTCACTAGACCCACCCACTACCCCCGCTTGCTGGGTTGTGCCAACTCAGTTGTGTTCTGTTGGACAAATAGCCTGGCAACCTGCCTTGGTGTTGCAAAAGTCAAGCAGTTTGTAGTAGATCAAGGATGACAAATAACAACTTATTTCTATAGTGCTACTAGCATGTATACCAATGCGCTAGCTGCAGACTGCCTGCTCCTTGTTTTCCTTATCACCTTTCGTTTAACATTATGTGGCCATCACCCACCCTCTGCTGGCATTAGATGGGGCCATTGTAGCTGACGTTGTAACTTGTTTTCCCCCCCTCCTTATCACTTATTTTCTTGCTTCTCCTGTTGAGGGAGTGAAGAATGTAACTCCTCTCTGTAGTACAATGGTCCTCCATATCTATCCCAAGCAGACTTGAAATTCTGGGTCCAATATAAGATTGTTCCACCACCTCTGCTGGGAGCCACATACAAATGGCTCCTTCTAGAACCCTGCAGTGCATGGACCCCTTAAATCCAGTCACTAGGAGGTGTCACTGTTGTTGCCCACCATCACCGCCATACCTTGTTTTCCCCCGCCGTGTAGAGGGCTGTAATATATCACCTGCACAGCATCCTCCTTAAGCAGGGCTGACTTGGGAGCTGAAAGTGACCAGGGATTTGAAATGCATGCCCCCGTGCAACGCAGCATGCAACATGACCGCTTAGGAAAAAGTCAGGATAGTCCTAATAGAATTTTGTCATGTTCCCTCCAAACCTGTCCCTCACTCTAAACTTTATATCATGATAGCTGCTTCTTCTTCTCTTCAAATTCTTTTTTTTCACTTAATATGAAAAACTTCATTTTTTTTCCATAATTTGCTGACACAGAACCATCAAATATTGAAAATTGTTTCTTAATATGAAAATTGCACCTTTTCCATTGTTCTTTCTCCTCCAGCAAGAATATTTAGAGTAGCTCAAGCCCAGTGCGCCGGGCACAAGGGGGGGTGCGGGGCCATGATGCGGAGACTCACACTGCGGGGCCTCGTTTTGCATAAGGAGCATCATTTGCAAAAAATATTTGCATAAGGGACATGCACTAACTTTTAGTAAACATGCCTCGTAATGAGTGTTTGGATAAAGAAAGACTACCGGATTTCTATACATTACAATAAATCTAGTGCCACTCTGCCAGGCACATTAGGAACTACTACAAACCCTGTCCATTTAGAAACCCATAGCAAACCCACCATATCATAACAGTACTACCAGACTCAAACCACAAAACCCTACTATCAAAAGGTAACACTGCAAATATTAAACCATTACATCTCAGAGAATACCAATACATCTCCTACTGGGGAAAGAGAGACAAGTGTCACTGTCAAATAGAAACTACATGAAAGAATACCTCAGCTCGGTTTCACATGCAGAACATAGACCATCACCAAACAAAGAACAAGGGATCACAATTTAGAAATAGGAAGACAATAATTAAACTGGGAACCCCAAAAGCCAAACTTGGAATGTACAACAACACTGCAGAAATAAAACTATAAATTAATTTCCTCTTGTAATAAAAACAAAAATGCAAAGACATTATTAGTGATACACATTTCCCAGAGCTGACATATTTCCAGTTATAAATTCACAATAAAAAAAATATTTTTCTAACCTTTTGTATGGGCATTTTTATTTTTCAGGTTGAAATTGCTCCAGTCACTTTCTTCTGGTTTCTTCTTATCTTCTGGCTAACTCTCCATCGTCTGCTCTCCCATTTGTCCTTTCTTCTCTCTTCTAGATTTTTTTCCATTCTCTCTCTATATCTGCTTTAACATATTGATCTTTCCCCTTTTGCTCTTTCATTCTATGTCTTTCTTTTATTCCTTTTTTCATCCACTCAAATTTCAACCCTTCTATCCTCAATCCCCACTTACTCTCCCAATACCCGGCCAATCATAGATTTTTCTTCCCTCCCACACAAAATATCTTTTCCCCTCTCTACCCTCATTCCCCCAGCCCTTTCCCCTTCTAGTCCTCCCCCAACATCAACTCCCTTCTCGTTACAGCCCCATCCAGCACCCGCTCCCTTCTAGTCACATTCTTCTGTGCCCCCCCCATCAGCTATTTCCAGTCCTAGCCCCCCCTCTCCGAAGAGCCCCATGGCTGGCTTAAGAGGGCTTCCTGCAGGCCCCGGCTCCCCCTCCCTACAGCGGTTCCCGGTAGGCTCAGAAACACCTCCCTATATAGCTGCCCAAGTGAAGAGCGCCATTTTCCTTCACTTCGGCAGCTGTGTTGCATTGTAGGCCGCTGGCGCGCTGAGTGCCAGGACACAGTAAATGTCCTTTTACCTCCATCACGCCAGCAGACTACAATGCAACACAGCTGCTGAAGTGAAGAACAACGGCGCTCTTCACTTTGGCGGCTGTAGGGAGGTGTTTCTGAGCCTGCTGGGAGCCGAACAGCAAGCGCAGAATGTGTTCACGTGGGGCCCCCTGAAGCGCAGGGCCCTGTGCGAACAACATTCTCGAACAATGGACGGGCCAGCTCTGCTCAAGCCTTCAAAGGCTTTATGATGTATAATTTTAGCAGTCCTTTTAATTTAGCGCCTTTATATTCCACTACAGCCTTTTCTGAACCATATTCATCTTCTCAACCTGCTTATGAAAATTCAGATTCCAGAACTGAACACAGTACTAAAGGCGGGTTTCACTGTTGACATACAGAAGGGCAATGTTGCCTCCTTTTTACTGTTCATGTTACTTCTATTTATGCAACTGTGCATACCGCTAGAATTGCACTGACTGACTAATTGCATATCAGTCATCCCATTTCACTGTGCATGCCCTCAATGCTGCACTGAACCTGTAGAATAAAGTTCATTAATTTTAAAAACAACAAAAAAAGATTTATCTGTGAAACAGAGGCCAAGCATTTGCATCTGGAGAAAGGACTTGCATGAACTCTTCCTAGAGACATGACGGCAGATAAAGACCATACAGCCTTTCCAGTCTGCCCTTCCATAACGAACCACTAAGCTCTAATGTCCCCTTTTTTGCTTTAGAGATCCTCTGTGTTTATCCCATGATTTCTTTAATTCCATACCGTTTTTGTCTCTACTGCCCCCAATGAGAGACTATTCCATTCCTCTACCATTTTTTTCCGTAAAGAAATAGTTCCACAATTACTTCTGAGGACTGTCTCCTTTTCCGCTTCATTCTATACTCCTTTAATGCAGAGCTTTTTCAGTTGAAAGAGGTTTTTCTCCTCTGCCATTTATGCCATGGAGGTATTTAAAAGTCTCTATCATATATATATATACTGTACATATTGAGATCCTCATATCCCTTATGCCGAAGCCCACTGACCATTTTGGTAGCCACCCTCTGCACGGACTCCTTACTGTTTATATCATTTTGAAGGTGCGGTCTCCAGAATTGCACACAATACTCCAAATGAGGTCGCACCAGAGACTTATACCGAGGCATTATTACCTCCTCTCCCTATGCACCTAAGCATCCTTCTGGCTTTCGCAGTCACCTTTTCTACCTGTTTAGCCATCTTAAGATCATCAAAAACCCATCACCCCTAGGTCCCAATCTTCTTTTGTGGACAGAAGCACTTCACTCCCTATACTGTACATTAGAACATAAGATATGCCATACTGGGTCAGGCCAAGGTCCATCTAGCCCAGTATCCTGTTTCCAACAGTGGCCAATCTAGGCCATACGTACCTAGCAGTTTCCCCAAAAGGACACAGGTTCCACAATGCTTGTAATGGGTCAAGCATTGATATCCTGGGTCCCTTTTTAATAATGGTTTATGGACCTTTCCTCCAGGAACTTGTCCAAACCTTTTTTAAACCCAGCTACACTAACAGCCTTTACTACATCCTCCGGTAACAAATTCCAGAGTTTGATTATACGTTGAGTGAAAAATATTTTCTCTTATTTGTCTTAAATAGCTTCATTGCATGCCCCCTTAGTCTTTCTATATTCTGATAAACGTAAACAATCAATCTACGTTTACCCGTTCCACTCCGTTCATTAATTTATAGACTTCTATCACATCTCCCCTCAGCCATCTCTTTTCCCAGGTTAAAGAGCTCTAAAACCTTTTTTAGCCTTTCTTCATAGGGGTATGCCTCCATCCCCTTTACCATTTTGGTGGCTCTTCTCTGTACCTTTTCTAATAATGCTATATTCTTTTTAAGATACGGCGACCAGAATTGCACACAATATTCAAGGTGCGGTCACATCATGGAACGATACAGAGGCATTATAATATTCTTTGTTTTATTTTCCATTCCTTTCCTTATGATAGAAACATAGAAACATAGAAACATGATGACAGAAAAAGACCACAAGGCCCATCTAGTCTGTCCTTCCATAACAACAACTACAACAGTCCACTTTCTACCTTTAGAGATCCTCTGTGTTGGTCCCATGCTTTTTTGAATTCAGTTACTGTCCTCATCTCTACCACCTCCACTGGGAGACTATTCCACGGATCCACTACTCTTTCCGTAAAGAAATATTTCCACATATCACTCCTGAATCTATCTCCCTTCACCCTCATCCCATGTCCCCTCATAGCAGAACTTGCTTTCAATTGAAAGAGGCTCTCTCCCTGAACATTTATGCCACGGAGGTATTTAAACATCTCAATCATATCACCTCTATCCCGCCTTTCCTCTAAGGTGTACATATTAAGATCCTTAAGTCTGTCCTCATATGCATTATAATGAAGCCCATTAATCATTTTAGTAGCAACCCTCTGCACCGACTCCATCCTGTTCACATCCTTTTGAAGGTGCGGTCTCCAGAATTGCACACCATACTCCAAATGAGGTCGCACCAAAGACTTATACAGAGGTATTATCACCTCCTTTTTTCTGCTAGCCATTCCTCTCCGTATGCACCCAAGCATCCTTCTAGCTTTTGCCGTCGCCTTTTCTACCTGTTTAGCTACTTTAAGATCATCAGACACAACCACGCCTAGGTCCCGCTCTTCTTTAGTGGACAAAAGTACTTCACCTCCTATACTGTATTGCTCCCTTGGATTGCTGCAGCCCAAATGCATGACCTTACATTTTTTAACATTAAATCCCAGCTGCCAAAATTCTAGACCATTCTTCAAGCTTAGCTAGATCCCTCCTCATGTTATCTACACCTTCCTGGGTGTCTACTCTATTACAGATTTGGGTATCATCCGCAAAGAGGCAAACCTTACCCGACAGTCCTTCCGCTATATCACTAACAAAGATGTTAAAAAGAATCGGACCAAGGACAGATCCCTGGGGCACACCACTGGTAACATCCTTCTCCTCAGAGTGAGCTCTATTTACTTGTACTCTTTGTCGCCTCCCACCCAACCAATTTCTAACCCAAGCAGTAACTTTAGGGTCCATCCCTAGGGTGCTCAGTTTGTTTATAAGTCGCCTGTGAGGAACAGTGGTCACAGGCTTTACTGAAATCTAAATACACCACATCTAGAGCTCTCCCTCGGTCCAACTCCCTGGTCACCCAGTCAAAGAAATCAATCAGATTTGTCTGACAAGACCTGCCTCTGGTGAATCCATGCTGCCTCGGATCCTGTAATCCGCCGGACTCCAGAAACCTCACTATTTTCTCTTTCAGCAGCGTTTCCAATAATTTACTCACCACTGAAGTTAAACTAACCGGCCTGTAGTTTTCAACCACATCCTTACTTCCGCTTTTGTGTAAAGGCACCACATGAGCCTCTCTCCAGTCCTTTGGCACCACTCCCGACTCCAACGAGGCATTGAAAAGGTCAGTCAGTGGAGTTGTTAGAACGTCCCCAAGTTCCCTCAGTATTCTAGGGTGTATCCCATCCGGTCCCATCGCTTTGTCTACTTTAAGTTGAGCTAGTTTCTCACGAACACAGTCTTCTGAAAATTGTTCAAGATGTCCCTCGCTTCTGTTCCTTATTTGTGGGTGTTTTCTGAGGTCCTGCTCCTGGTTCTTTCATCTGTGAACACAGAACAAAAAATATTTGTTAAGCATTTCCGCTTTAATCCTTATCAGCTTCTACATATTCCCCCCGCTGCACCCTTGAGTCTGACAATACCACTTTTGCCCTTCCTCTTCTCACTAATATATCTGAAAAATGTCTTATCCCCCCATTTTATTGCATTGGCTATTTCCTCCTCCTTTTGAATCTTTGCCTTCTTGACTACTTTGCTAGCTTCTCTAAGTTTTTCCAAATACAGATGCCTGTCTTCCTCTCTCTGTGATCTCTTGTATTTCATGAAGGCCTCCTTCTTTTTCTTCACTTTTTCAGCTACTTCCTTCGAAACCATAGCGGTCTCCTGTTCCTTTTGCCTTTATTTACCATTTTAACAAAAAGGTTGGTTGCCTTTAAAATACCCCCTTTCAGTTTTGCCCACTGTTTTTCTACATCCCCCAGCTGTTCCCATCCCACTAACGACTCCCTGAGGTATTGGCCCATCTTCGCAAAGTTAGTCTTCCTAAAGTCTAAGATCTTCACCTTGGAATGGATTCTAACAGCCCTAGTCCTAATACTGAACCACACCATCTGGTGGTCACTGGATGCAAAATGATCTCCCACTACAACATCAGAAACACTCTCACCATTGGTAAAGCACCAAGTCCAGTATGGCCCCTTCACGTGTGGGGTCTGTTACCAATTGCCTGAATAGTTCTCCCTGTAGAGAATCCAGGATCTCCTTACTTCTAGATGATACTGCAGCAGGAATGTGCCAATCAACATCTGGCATATTGAAATCTCCTAGCAGTAGCACTTCCCCTTTCCTAGCAATGCTGCGTATGTCTTCAATTAACTCTCTGTCCACCTCTTCCTCTTGTGAGGGAGGTCTGTATATCACACCAATGCAAATAGATTTCTCTTTCCCTCTTTCTAGTTTAACCCACAATGCCTCCTCTCTCCCTTTTAAGCTCTGTAATTCCAAAGCTTTAATAGTAGTTTTTACATATAGTGCCACTCCTCCTCCCCTTCTTCCTACCCTGTCCTTTCTGAATAAAGTATAGCCAGGTATAGTTACATCCCAGTCATGGTTTTCTGTGAACCATGTTTCTGTAACTGCCACTAAATCCACTAAATGATACCTAGCATTCTATTTGCTCTCTTGGCTGCCACTGCACACTGGGTGGAGGGTTTTAACATGTTATCCACAATGATGCCTAAATCTTTTTTCCTGGGCAGTGGTTCCTAATGTGGAACCTTGCATCGTGTAACCATAGTTTGGGTTGTTCTTCCCTAGGTGCATAACTTTGCACTTGTCCACATTAAATTTCATCTGCCATTTTGATGCCCAGTCTTCCAATTTATCAATATCCTCTTGCAATTTTCCAAAATCCTCATTGGTTTTTGAAAACTTTTAAATAGATTTGTTTAATATGAAAATTTGATAACCTCAATCGTTATTCCCTTTTCCTGGTCATTTATGAATATGTCAAAAAGCAGCGCGGAACCCAGCACAGATCCCTGGGGTACACCACACTATTCACCTTTCTCTCCATTGGGAATATTGGCCATTTAGCCCTACCCTCTGCTTTCTATCTTTTAACCAGTTCCTGATCCACAATAGTACACTGCCTCCTATCCCATGACTCTAGTTTTGCCAAAAGACTCTGATGAGGGACCTTGTCAAAGGCTTTCTGAAAGTCCAAATACACTATATCAACCAACTCACCTTTGTCTACCTGTTTATTCACACCTTCAAAAAACCATAACAGATTAGTAAGACACACATCTTCCTTATCTAAAGCCATGTTGTCTGTCTCCCATTAAGCCATGGCTATCTACATGTTCAGCAATTTCGTTCTTTATGGTGGTTTCTACCATTTTTCCCGGTACTGATGTCAGGCTCAACCGGTCTGTAGTTGCCCGGATCACCACTGGAGCCCTTTTTTAAAATTGGCGTTACGTTGGCCATCCTCCATTCTTTAAGTATTACAGATGATTTTAATGATAGTTCACAGATTATTACTAATAGCAGGTCTGCAATCTCATATTTCAGTTCTTTCAACACCCTTGGATGTGTATCATCTGGTCCAGGTGATTTGCTACTCTTCAGTTTATCAGATAGTTGTAATACATCTTCCCAATGTATCAATATTTCCGTCAATTCTTCTTCCCGCACCTTTAAATACCACTTCAGTCATGGGTAACATCCCTACATCTTCCTTAGTAAAGGCCGAAGCAAAGAATTCATTCATTCTCTCTGCTATCACCTTGTCGCCTCTTAGTGCCCCTTTAACCCCTTGATTTTTGCAGCCCAAATACATGAACCTGCATTTTTTAGCATTAAATCCCAGCTGCCAAATTCTTGACCATTCGCCAAGCTTCGCTAAATCCCTCCTCATGATATCTTCCTGGGTGTCTACTGTATTGCAGATTTTGGTATCATGCGCAAAGAGGCAACCTTACCTGATAGCCCTTCCACTATATCACTTATAAAAATGTTAAAAAAAATCATATCAAGGACAGATCCCTGTGGCACACCACTGGTAACAACCTTCTGCTGCTCAGAGTAAGCATCATTTACCTGTACCCTTTGTCTCCTCCCACTCAACTAGTTTCTAAACCATTTAGTGACTTTAGGATCCATCCCCAGAGCATTCAATTTATTTATAAGTCTGCTATGCAGAACAGTGTCAAAGGCTTTATTGAAATCTAAGTACACCACATCTAGAACTGTCCTTCAGTCCATCTCTACTATTACTACTACTGCTAATCATTTAAGAACATAAGATATGCTATACTGGATCGACCAAATTCCATGAAGCCCAGTATTGTGCTTCCAAAGGTGGCAATCTAGCAATTTCCGCAAAAGACACAGGTTCCACAATTCTTGTATTGGGGCAAGCAGTGGATTTCCTGGGTCCCCTATAATAATGGTTTATGGACCTTTCCTCCAGGAACTTGTCTAAACCTTTTTTAAACCAGCTGCACTAACAGCTTTTACTACATCCTCCGGTAACGAATTCCAGAGTTTGATTACACATTCAGTGAAAAAAATATTTTCTCTTATTAGTCTTAAATAGGTTACCCTGTAGCTTCATGGCATGAACATAAGATGATAAGATATGCCATACTGGGTCAGACCAAGGTCCATCAAGTCAAGTATTCTGTTTCCAACAGTGGCCAATCTAGGTCATAAGTACCTAGCAGTTTCCCCAAAAGACACAGGTTCCACAATGCTTATATTGGGTCAAGCAATGATATCCTGGGTCCCTTTTAATAATGATTTATGGACCTTTCCTCCAGGAACTTGTCCCCTAGTCTTTCTGTATTTTGATGGCATAAACAATCGATCTACATTTACCCGTTCCACTCCATTCATTAACTTATAGACCTCTATCATATGTCTCTTCAGTTTCTGTTTTCCCAGGTTGAAGAGCCCTAACCTTTTAGGCCTCTCTTCATAGGAGTATCCTTCCATCCCCTTTACCAGTTTGGGGCTCTTCTTTATACCTTTTCTAATAATGCTATCTCCTTTTTAAGATACGGCAACCAGAATTGCACACAATATGCCAAGGTGCGGTCACACTATGGAATGATACAGAGGCATGCTGTGGCCTTGGACAAGCCACTTAACCCTCCATTGCCTCAGGTACACTTAGATTGTGAGCCCTTCGGGGACAAGGGAATAAAAGGTACCTGTTAGTATACATGTACACCACACTGATTCTAAAGAGCACGGTATAAAAAATAAATCAATCAATTATAATATCCTTTGTTTTATTCTCCATTCCTTTCCTATTTCTATATCACTCCCTGTTCACCCAGTCAAAGAAATTAATGAGGTTTGTCTGACAAGACCTGCCTTGTGTAAAGCCATGCTGCCTTGAATCCTACAATCCATTGGATTTCAGAATCCCTATTATCCTCTGTTTTATTAGCCTTTCCGTTAGTTTACTCACCACAGAAGTCGGACGAACCAGCCCTCATCCTTAGTTCCGCTTTTGTGAAAAGAGATCACACCCACCTTTCTCCAGACTCTAAAGAAACCTCAAAAAATGTCAGACCGTGGAGCTGCTAGAACTGCCCTAAGTTCCTTCAGCACTCTCGGATCTATCCCATCCAGGCCCATTGCTTTGTCTACTTTTAGTTCAGATAGCTCCTCGCGAACACAGTCTTCTGGAAATTGTTCCTGTATGGGGGTTTTTTTTTGTGTATGTGTGTTTGCTCCTCTGGAAAGGTATCAGAGCCTATCTCCTACCAAGAACTACAGCAAGCAGAGGTACCTCTATTGTGCAGCTGTCATTTCTATATTAGAGTCAGGTGCACAAAGAGTTGTACAAAAGCACATAAGAGACAAACGAGTTGTGACACACAGACAAAACAGATGTGAGAGTCAGAGTTAAAATTGGCAAAGACATCAATGGGAAGAGCAGGATTAGTGAAAGGGTACTGGTTGCCCTAGATAAACCTTTGGTCTTATGGCCCCCTCTCTGAGATTTTGTTAATTAAACTCAAAAATCACGACCATCCCAAAACCATTCCTCCTCCCATAACAATCTTGTAAAAATGTGTAATTGGACAGCATACTTTTAAATATTAAATCATGCTTTGTATGTATGTGTGATACCAGGGAACAAATTCTATCACAATTATACGGTAGGGGAGATCAAATTGGTGGATGAATGACGCTATGTTTTAAAGAGGGCATCAAGTCAAACAGGATAAAAGGTTTTCAGGAAACAAAATACGCTGTAGAATCTCTATGGGTAGAAATTCCATGTAAAAAGAGGAAGGGATTGACAGTGGGGGTAGACTAGTATCCACCTGGCCAGAATAAACAGACATTTGACGAAAAGCTAGTAGAAATTAGGGAAGCTAGAAAAGTTTAGAACACAATAATAAAGGGTGATTTCAATTACCCCAGTATTGACTGGATGAATATCACATCAGGACATGCCAGGGAGATAAAGTTTCTAGATGAAATAAATGACTGTTTCTTGGAGCAGTTGGTTCATGAATCAACAAGAAGGAAAGTTATTTTAAACCTAGTCCTTAGTGGAATGCAGGATCTAGTGCAAGAGGTAATTGTGTTGAAGCCTCTTGGCATAACATGATCATATTTGATTTAAGAAATGGAGGGAGGGCAGCAAGGAAATCCATTGCACTAATATTTAACTTTCAAAAGGGAGATTATGATAAAATGAGTAAAATGGTTTAAGAAAAAACTAAAAGCAACAACTGCAAAGGTTACGAGTTTACATCGGTCCTGGGCATTGTTTGAAAATACTATATTAGAAGCCCAAAGCAGATGTATTCCACACTTTAAGAAAGATGGAAGGAAGGTCAAACAACTGCTGGCATGGTTTAAAGGTGAGGTCAGAGAGGCTGTAATAGCCAATAAAGCATCTTATAGCAAATGGAAAAAGGAGCTAAATGACAAAAATGGGAAAGACATAAAAACATAAGCACTGGCAAGTTAGATGCAAGGCATTTTTGAGGCAGGCAGAGTTTATTTGAAAAGGAGCTAGACTTGAAAGCAAAAAGATATAATAAAACTATTTTCAAGTACACTCATAGCAAACAACCTGTGAGAGTCAGTTGGAACCATTAGATGATAGAAGGGTAAAGGGGGCTCGAAGAGAGGACAAAGCCATAGTGGAGAGACTGAATGAATTCTTTACTGAAGAAGATGTAGGGAAATTACACATGCCAGAAATGGTATTTAAAGGTGACGTATCGGAGGAATTGAAACAAATCTCAATAAACCTGTAAGATGCAATACAGCGATTTGATAGACTAGAGCAGCAAATAACTTGGACTGGATAGTATACACCCTAGGGTACTGAAAGAATTCAAAAATGAAATTGCAGACCTACTATTAGAAATGTACAAACTATCATTAAAATCGTGTATAGCACCTGAAGATTGGAGAGCAGCCAGTGTAACCCCAATTTTTAGAAAGGGTTGCAGGGGTGATCCGGGAAACTGCAGACTGGTGAGCTTGACATCAGTGCCAGGCAAAATGGTAGAAACCATTATAAAGAACAAAATTACTAAACATATAGTCATGGTTTTAATGAGAAAAAGCCAACTTGGATTTAGCCAAGGAAAGTCTCTTGTCTTACTAATCTGTTATTTTTTTTGAAAGTGTGACAAAGGTGAACCAATCGATATAGTACATTTGGATTTTCAGAAAGCCTTTGAGAAGGTCCCTCATGAGAGACTTGGCGAAATTAAATAGTCATGGGATAGAAGGCACTGTACTATTGTGGATCAGGATCTTATTAAAAGGAAAAAATAAAGTAGGGATAAATTGTAATTTTCTCAGCGGGGAAAGATGAATAGTGGAGTACCCCAGGGATCTGTCCTGGGCCCGCTGCTTTTTGACATATTCTTAAATGACCTGGAAATGGGAAAATGAGTGAGATGATCAAAGGTGCAGATGACACAAAATTATTCAAAGTTGTTAAACCACAAGAGGATTGTGAAAAATTTCAAGAGGATCTTGAGATTTTGGGAGACAACATGCAAATGGTAAATGAAATTTAATGTGGACAGTGCAAAGTTATGCACTTAGGGAAGAACAATCCAAATTATAATTATACGATGCAAGATTCCATACTAGGAGCCACCAACCAGGAAAAGGATAATGCTTTGAAACTCTCTGCTCGGTGTATAGCAGCAGCCAAGAAAGCTAGAGTAGAATAGAATGCTAGGAATCATAAGGAAAGGACTGGCAAATAAAACCAAGGATATTATAATGCCTTTGTATTGATCCATGGTGCAAACTGCACTTTGAATATTGTGTTCAGTTCTGGTATCTGAAAAAGGATATAGTGGAATTAGAAAAGGTACAGAGAAGAGCCACCAAAATGATATAGGGGATGGAAGGATACCCCTATGGAAGGATACCCCTATGAGGAAAGGTTTGAAAAGTTAGGGCTGTTCAGTTTGGAGAAGAACAGCTGAGGCGAGATGTGATAGAAGTCTATAAAATAATGAGCGGAATGGAACAGGTAATATATATCGGTTTGTTTACTCCTTTAAAAAGGAGCAAGACCAAGGGACACGCAATGAAGCTACAATGTAGCACATTTAAGACTAAATGGAAAAAATATATTTTCACAAAATGCATAATCAAACTCAGAAATTCATTGGCAGAGGACGTAGTCAAAGCTGTTAATGTAGCTGGGCTTTAATGAAGTTTGGGCAAGTTCCTGGAGGAAATGCCCATGAACCATTCTTAAAGTGGTCCGGGGACATCCACTGCTTACCCCTGGCATAAGCAGCATCGAATCTCTCTACCTTCTGGGAACCTGACAGGCAGGGGCGGCTCTATCATGAGGCCAACTGAGGCAATGGCCTCAGGCGGCAGTTTGCAGGGGGCGACACTCCGACGGCAGCGGCACACTCCGGCTCTGTTTTAATTTTAGATTTTGCTGCCTCTGGCCTGCCTCTGGTTAAGGCTAGAGGCGGCAAAATCTAAAATGAAAACAGAGCTGGAGAGTTTTGCTTTGAGTGCGCGTTCCTTGGAGAGCAGGTTGGCACTGTGCTGCTTGTAAACTCCAAACTCATGCCCGTTCAGCCTCCCACAGACAGTGCTGTAGCTCATGCACCTCCGGCCCACCCTCCCCGGTCTGGACTCTCTTGCAACTTCACTCTTCTGTGGCTACCCGCAGCTCCTCCTCCAGTCACGCCACCTGCTGCAGGCTGTCCTGGATGAGCCAGCTCCGCTCCATAGAGAGCTGCAGCAGTATGTTGTTCTTATTTATTTATTTATTTATTTATTTATTTAACATTTCTTCTATACCGCGCTATTACAATCAGCGCGGTGTACATCGAACAAAACATACTACAATGCATACAAGCAACATTGAGTTTTACATAGAACAGGGAAAAAAACATAGGATAACCGGGGTAACTATTTACAGGGTAACTATTTACATGTTAAATTAGTATTGTCACCAATATTCTAAGCCAATTTGGTATCATCTTCATTTCGTGAGGGAGGGACAGGAGTAAAAGTGGTGGGTGGGCAGTAGTATAGTCTAACCATTTTCTGGTTGTAATAAGGTGCTATGGTAGCTGAGACATGAGGGAAGTTTACCCGATGTGTGGGTGTCAGGGTAGTATATTGTGAATAGGTGGTGTTTCAGAGCTTTTCGGAATAGGATTAAGCTTTTGATGCCACGGATTTCATGTGGAAGGGCATTCCAATTTAGGGGAGCGAATATAGAGAAAGCCCTGTTGGAAGTGGTCTTAGTACATGACGTCATCATCTTGGGGACTATTAAGGTGTTCATTGAAGTGGATCTCCTGTCTCTGTTTTCCAGGGTGCTGTGGATTAGTTTGCTAATCGGTGTAGGTGGGTAGTTATTCAGGGCTTTGAAAGTAAGGACTAGTGACTTATATTGGAGTCTGGCATGTAACGGCAGCCAATGCAGATTTTTCATGATTGGTGTTATGTGGTCAGTTCTTGATGATCCAGAGAGAACTCTTGCGGCGGCATTCATAGCTAGGCGGAGCGGATTTAAAGTTGATTGAGGCAGGCCGTGCAGGACGATGTTTGCAAAGTCCAGGTGTGGGAGGACTAATGCCTGAAAGGTTGTCCGGTAGTCACTGGATTCCAGTAGGGGGCGGAGGTGACGTAACGTTTTGATCTTGTGATATATAGACTTTGTAACGTTCTTCACATGTGTGGTCATATCTAGGTGCTGGTCCAATGTGATGCCAAGATATCTGATTGTAGGTTTGGACTTCAATTCTACATTGTTGACAAGTAGCGATGGGGGGGGTGTGAATTTACGGTTCTTCGTAACAAAAAGGACATCAGTTTTACTATGATTGATCCGAAGGTTTTGTGTCAGCAGCCAATCAGCTACAGCTCCGAAACAATTGATTATTGGGGAGAACATCGGTTGGTCAATTTTGAACGGCATGTAGAGGAGGATGTCCGTCTGCGTAAGCCAGGCATCGTACGTTGAAAGATCGGATCAAATCACATATCGGCTGCATATATATATTGAACATTAATGCCGATAAGGACGATCCTTGAGGTACCCCCTGAGACTGCAGGAATGGTTCCGAGGATGTATGACCTGTTTTTACTTGTTGCCACCTGTTGGATAGGTAGGATTTACACCATTCAAGTGCTGTGTCTTGAATCCCCTTTTCCTTCAGGCGTTGTAGAAGTATGTCATGATTCACAGAGTCAAAGGCGGCGGAGATGTCCAGGAAGATGAGGACAAATCCTTGTTGGATGCTGTCCATACCAGTGACCAATTCGTTGAATAGGGTTGTGAGGACTGTGTCGATGCCATGCGCTTCCCTGAAGCCGTGTTGTGACGGGTCCAGTGGAGCTTCAGTGTCAATATGGTGCTGGAGTTGTTGTTGAGCAGCTTTTTCTATGATTTTTGCAAGCTGGGGGATGCTCGAGATTGGCCTAAAAGATTCGACTTTGGACGGGTCAAGTCTGCTATTTTTTAGTAGGGGCTTGATGGAGGTGTTTTTCAGGCGCTGTGGGAACGAGCCTGTTAGAAAAGACTGGTTCAATATATTGCACAGGATTTGGCTTAGGTCATGACGCAGCTCTTTGATCCAACTGGCTGGACAGGGGTCGTTGGGTGCTGTGCTGGGATTGATAGAGGCGACAATGTTCTCCATCTCTCTATTTGAGACCACAGTGAAATTACATAGTGGAGTTGCTAGGGGTGTCTTAGACGGTATGGGTGATGTACTGCTACACATGTTTATGTTGGTCTTAATCATCTTTGATTGCAAGTAGTTTGCAAAGTCCTGTGGTTGAGGCATTGAGGGTTGGGCGGAGACCGGTTCGCCTGTTATGGATTTTACTATTCTGAATAGGGCTTGTGGTTTATTGATGGAACGTTTCAATAAATCTGTGTGGTAGAGTTTCCTGCTCTGTGTTATCTTTCGACGGTGGGTTATTAGGTAAGAGTTGTATGTATCAAGTGATTCTGAGGAGTGTGATCGTCGCCACCGTCTCTCAAGTTTGCGCAGGTGGTGGAGAGATGAGCGAAGGTCAGAAGAGAACCATGGTGCGTGTTCCCGTTTCCTTGTTCTCTTTTCAGTGTGGGATGGACAGGAGGCAGCTCGAAGTTTCTCGTCGATTTTGGTGTTGATATCATCTAGGTTTAGAGACGTGTTGGTCATAAGTGGCAGAAGATTTTCCAGGACTACGCTCCGGTTGAATGGACGGAAGCGGGCAGTATGGGTATCAGAAATGTTTGATGACATTTGGCTCTTGTAGGATGTATTAAAGGGTATAATGAATCTAAGGAGGTTGTGATCTGACCAAGGCACAGGTGATATATACAGTGCAAGGTCTTGGGCTGTTGAGTCGTTGAAATGGGGGGCAAAGATGAGGTCCAGTTTACCTCCCTTAGAGTGTGTGGGGGAGTCGACATGTTGTTTGTAGCCTAGATCCTCTAAGGCGTTTAGGAATGCCGTTGAGTGGCTATCATGAAGAGACGGGAGGTTGAAATCGCCTACCAACCAAGTTGGGGAGCGTGAGGAGGACGACATGCAGGCAAGCTCAATTATTGTTGGGAGGTCATCTGGTAAAGGGGTGGGTGCCCGATAGAAAAGGTTAATTGTGCATAGCTCATTAGCTATGGTGAGGGAATCAAGATGGGCTGAGCTAGAGGAGTTGCATAGTTTGAAGTGTAGATCAGCTTTTGCAAGGATGAGCGTCCCGCCTCCTCTCTGGATGGTCCTGTGGCATGTGTATAAATCAAATCCAGGTGGCAGCATCTGATTCAATAGGGCGTTGTCGCAGTCAGATAGCCATGTCTCCGTGATCATTAGGATGTCAAGATTGTATAGCGGAATCAGGTCAATGGTAGCAGGCCATTTTGATTTTACTGATCTGGCATTTATCAGTGCACATTTCAGTCGGCGCTGATGATGCTGCTTCTCGGCTTTTGTCTTTTTGATGTTTTGGAGGGGAATGTGAAGTAGGTGAGAGTGGGGTGTACGGTTGTTTTTTGTTGTGGTGTGGTGGGGGAATTCAGACCATCTCCTTCCATGGGTGTGTAGTATTGGTATATGGTTGGAATCATGGTGGAAAGCATTTGAAATGCAAGGGAGACCAAGGGTTAGGAGGGTAGAGAATAAGAACAGGATTTTGTACATTGTAGATTAATAAAGTGCAGCCAGAGAATTTGGATCGGGTAACTTTGCTACTACAAGCAGAATATATAACTGTGAAGAAAATAACAAGTTGACAAAGGTGCAGGGGGATATGGAACAGCAGCAACTGGGATAAATTAAGTGTAACAGTACAGTGATTGCAAGTTGGATAATAAATTAACTGCATGAAGACAGTACTATGGTTGTGAGGTAATGGCTACTGACAACAGTATAATAAGAGAGGGAGGTAATGGCTACTGACAACAGTATTATAACTGACAACAGTATAATAAGAAAGATAGGTATCAATTACTGACCACAGTATAATATGAGAGAGGTAATGGCTACTGACAACAGTATAGTAAGGTAATGGCTACTGACAACAGTATAGTAAGAGAGAGAGGTAATGGCTACTGAGAACAGTGTGATTACATATGCTGGTAGTATCAAGGACAATCAGTTCTAGTTTAGACAATCAGTTCATTTATGGGTAGAATACTTGCGGTGATGGACAGATCATCTGGTTGAAGGTGGGAGCAAGCTCAATCCTGGGGGACGTCGTTGCAGTCCTGGCAGGGGTGGGTGTGAGAGCACATTCAGGCTGTTGGGATATTTGCAAAACTGTGTACGGGTTCTTCGTGGGTTTCACTGGCGTCTCGGTGCACAGACGGAACTTGAGGAAGGGTTGCTGGTTTCACAATGTGGGCCTTTGCCTAAGGGCCGTGCCAAAGGGCCCTCTGGCGAGGCCCTCAGGCGCGGGCCCGCCGGGCGCGGGCGCGCCTGACAGCGCTCTTCTTTAAATGGGCCTGCCGGCTGCCCCGATTGGACAGCAGCTGGTGTGGGAGGCGGTCCTGGTGCCCCGGCCGGCTCGATCCTCGCCGGGAGAGCAGGAGTTAGGCCGGGGTGCTGGAGGAGCGAGAGGCCACGCGCCCGACGGCGCTCTTCTTTAAATGGGCCTGCCGGCTGCCCCGATTCTTCCAGCTCAGCTGCTCTTGTTGGCCGCACAGCTCTTCCATCTCCTCTCACTGCCGCGGCTGGTCCTTGCAATCCCCTGCTGGTGCCCGCTGCTCCCCTGCATCTATTAAGAGTCTCTTTCTTTTTTTATGAATCGACACAGTTCCTTCTCCAGCCGCCCGATGTTCTTCCCGCTCTTTTAGGATGAGCGCCTGGGCCTCGCTCCTCTCTTCTTTCAGCTGTGCTTGTTGTGCTCCCGCAGGGCCCAAGCCTGTTCCGCGTTCTCCACTGGCAGCTATTCCAAGAGCTTTTCCTGCTCACCCTCCAGTTCCCGCTGCAACCGGGTGCATTCCTGCTGCAGTTCCACACTCTGTTTTTTGTACTCATCTTTAAAGGGGATCATTTGCTGGTGGGGAATGATAAAGCTACACACAGATGATCAACAGGAGAATACGATTAGGATCGAAAAGCAGCCTTGACAAGGTGGGTTTTTAGCTTGGATTTGAATCGTGCCAGTGATGGAGCCTGATGTGCTGACATTGTACATTAAACAGGGACATTGATAGATTGGATTCGTTTGTGGCAATGGAGGGTTAAGTAACTTGCCCAAGGCCACAAAGAGTGATAGTGGGAATTGAATATCGGGCCACAAGAGACCAGGGTTCAACTGTGCTGATTTTGGAAGGGCTATGAGCCTCGTCAGCACATAGCCCTCCCCGTCGACCCCTAAACTGGATATTCAGTGCGACGGCACTGAATATCCAGTGACTGCCGCAAAAAACAGAAGCTGCTGCCGATGCTAAGCGGGCGGCAGCGATATTGCATACTGTTTGTTAGTGAGATGGCCAGAATCAGATTATTTTTTAAATTAGATATTGAGTTTTGTGGGTGGATGTCCTCGTTCTGCTCTGCACCCATTGTTGAGGGAGGGGGTTTTGTGAATGCAAAATATATGTTCAAAAAGAAAAAGCAACAACCATAACACAATTTATAACAAAATAAAAATGAGTTATAATTTAATGTTATAAACTGTGCAGTGGTTCTTGCTCAACGAGGTTACTTACCTGTAACGGGAGTTCTCCGTGGACAGCAGGATAAGTCAGCCACACTTGGTGACGTCCTCCGGGCGGAGCCGAGTATACGGAAGTGCTCTCTCTAGAGCTCCGAAAGGTGAGCCCCTCTGGGCCCACCTCAGGTAGCCCATCCCACCGGTCCGCCCCCTGGTCCGGCCAGTTCTCGTTCTTCCGCCTTGCCAGCAAGACGGACCCTGCTCTGCTCTCATTTGTTTTTTTTCTTTGGTTTACTTTTTCTGGCTAGACATGCCAAAACACCATGCAAGAAAATGCCCTCAATGTGGCAATAAGAAACTCACCTCCCATGGATGTTCCCTCTGTGGGGAAATGAAGAAAGGCTACCATGAGGTGTGCTCTGCCTCAACGCCTCATGCGGACCCTCCGCCGGCCCAGGATGTGCCTGAACGGGCCTCCATCCTCAGCCGAGCCTCCACTGCTGACGTCTGGACTCCCTCCCGGCGGGACGCGCCATATGGGGCCTCCGTTCCTAGCCCGGTGCACAGAAATGACTCCGCTACTGCTCCCGGATCAACCGCTGCCACCCGCGCTCCCATGGAGGTAGGCTCTGCTACTGTTTTGTCTCCGGCTGCTGTGTTTGACTCTGCCGCTGCTCCTGGACCAAGCGCCACTATCCGCGGTCCCCCGGAGTTCAGCTCTGCCGCTAATCTCTCTCCCGCTGATCTGCTGAATGCTTTGGGGCTTGCCGGCACTGTTTTCTACACGCGGCAGCCCTCCGATCACCTGGACCATGCTGCCCAAGATGGCGCCCTCCTTCGGTCCTCCCAGCCACAGCCTGGGTCGGCTGAGGATGGAGGCCCGTTCAGGCACATCCTGGGCCGGCGGAGGGTCCGCATGAGGCGTTGAGGCAGAGCACACCTCATGGTAGCCTTTCTTCATTTCCCCACAGAGGGAACATCCATGGGAGGTGAGTTTCTTATTGCCACATTGAGGGCATTTTCTTGCATGGTGTTTTGGCATGTCTAGCCAGAAAAAGTAAACCAAAGAAAAAAACAAATGAGAGCAGAGCAGGGTCCGTCTTGCTGGCAAGGCGGAAGAACGAGAACTGGCCGGACCAGGGGGCGGACCGGTGGGATGGGCTACCTGAGGTGGGCCCAGAGGGGCTCACCTTTCGGAGCTCTAGAGAGAGCACTTCCGTATACTCGGCTCCGCCCGGAGGACGTCACCAAGTGTGGCTGACGCAATCCTGCTGGTCCATGGAGAATCTCTTTTAGTTCTGTGGTGTGCAAAACATCTTTTTATTTCCTCCACATTATCTAATTGACTTTTTAATTTAGTTCAGTCCCTGACTGCAGTTTTCAAAAAGCCTCAGCCCTCCTCCACCGGCTCCAGGGGGGGGGGATGCCCCCTCATTCCTCGCCTCAGGCAGCAGATTGCCTTGAGCTGCCCCTGCTGACAGGTAGTTGTGACCTGACTTGGCCACTGTTGGAAGCAGGATACTGTGCTTGATGGACCTTGGTCTGACCCACTATGGTATATGTGCTTCTCTCTCCCTGCAGGTAAAAGAATGGGCTGATGGTTCTTTGCGTTTATGTAGCTGTCAGGATCTATTATTTAGCTTTGACTGTTGCTGCTCTTTGCTGCTCCTCATAAGTTGCCACCAGTGGTGGGATTCAGCTGGTTTGCATGAACCGGTTCCTACCACGGGCCAGGTTCACGTGAATCGGGCCGAACACAGCATTGCGATGCCGGCCCTGCACTGGCAGGAATCCCCCACCTGCCAATGGTATGATGGCATCGGGGGACCGCAGCATTGGCAGAAGCCCCCGATGCAGTCAAACCACTGGCAGGTGGGGGGATTGGGCCGTTGGGTCACCAGGGAGTTGCTTCCCTTTGGTGGACTCCAGTGGCCCATGTGTACAGGCGGGACGCCAGTGGCGGGATAGACTGAACCAGTTCCTGGTTGGCTCGAATCCCGCCACTGGTTGCCACCTTAGGAGGCTGGTAATAGGGAAGCCGTGGAAACTACCGGTCAGGGAGGATCTATTGATGCAAGGCCCATTGTATATGCCTCAGGTAGCTCGATTCTTGCTTACGGCATGGCTCTTGAAAGGGCGAGGTTAAGGGCTAAAGGCTACTCGCAAAACGTGATCGTGATCTTATTGAGAGCTCGCAGAACATCTACTTCCTTGGCGTACATTCGAGTGTGGCACGTTTTTGAAGCTTGGTGTGGTGTTAGGAATTGCGAAGCCTTACAGGCATCCGTGCCGCAGGTCTTGGCATTCTTGCAGGATGGTTTTTCAAAGAGGTTTAGCGGCCACTTCCTTAAAGGTACAATTGGCAGCACTGTCCTGTTATAGAGGGAAGATCAAGGGACAAGCGCTTAACACCCATCCAGATATTAGAAGATTTTTGAGAGCAGTGGATCTTTGGAGACCACCTTTCAAACAGCGTGTTCCCTCTTGGGATCTGCAATTGGTGTTGACGGCGTTAGGGGGACGACCGTTTGAGCCTTTGGCTAAGGCAACATTGAAGGATCTTACGCTGAAGGTAGTGTTTTTAGTGGCCATTGCATCGGCAAGGAGGATTTCAGAGTTACAAGCCTTATCTTGTAGAAAGCCATTCCTGTCTTTTTATGAGTCAAAGGTAGTCTTAAGGACAGTCCCGTCCTTTTTGCCGAAGGTAGTGTCTTCTTTTCATGTGAACCAAGTAGTCTTTCTACTGGTGTTCCGAACAGCTTCAGAAACTGCTTCTACCCCGCAGTTGCATTTTTTGGATGTTCGGAGAGCCTTGAAAAGGTACCTCAGTCGAACGGCCGAATTCAGAAGGTCTGATAGATTGTTTGTCTTGTTCGGAGGTCCTCGCAAAGGAGAGGCAGCATCCAAAGCGTCGCTTGCTAGATGGATAAAAGAGGCAATAGCATCAGCATATATCTTGAGGGGTAAGCTGGTGCCAGAAGGCTTAAGAGCGCATTCTACTAGGGCGCAGGCGGCTTCCTGGGCGGAGTGCAGTTTTGTTCCAGCAGAGGAAATTTGTAAGGCGGCGACGTGGTCGTCTTTAAATTCCTTTGTCAAGCATTATCATCTGAATATTCAGGCGAGTAGGGATGCCTGTTTTAGCACAGCGGTGCTTCAGGCTGGTCTAGCAGGTCCCACCCATTGAATTCCTTCACTGCTCTGTTACATCCCCAGAGTTTCCGGGACTAGACTGGAGGGACGATAAGGAAGTTTAAATTAGACTTACCTGCTAATTGTAGTTCCTGAAGGAACTCCAGTCTAGTCCCAGATCCTATCCCGGTTCTTTGAGGGGATTGCAGCCTGAAGCAGAAGATGTCACAGGTAAGAAAACAAAAGGGAACTGTGCAGCTTCCGATTCAGGGAGCGAAGTTGATTTTTAGGACTAATATGGTAAGAGCAGGGGTCTCCCTGGAAGGGAGGCAAGAACCTTAGCGGTTAAAATGGAATAGTATGGGTCGTAAATGTTATGTTGTCTAGTTATAACGGTTGGATAGCAATAGAGATATATGTGGGTTCTAACTTAATTGTTGCTCCGGTGAGTCTACTTTGTCAATAGGTAACTGGAGTGGGAGGAGGCGGTGCCTGTGTCCTTATGCCAGTGTCAAAGAATGACGTGTATCAGTCTCCAAGCTGCTGGAAGAGGATGATAACCCCAGAGTTTCCAGGACTAGACTGGAGTTCCTTCAGGAACTACAATTAGCAGGTAAGTCTAATTTAAACTTTCCGCATATTACTCCTCAGTCTATCCCCTTTCACCCTCATCCTATGTACCCTCGTAGCAGAGCTTGCTTTCATTCAAAGGAGGCTCTCCTGTGCATTTATACCACGGAGGTTTTTAAACGTCTCAATCATATCTCCTCTATCCCACCTTTCCTCTAAATATTAAGATCCTTAAGTATGTTCTCATGTGTTTTATAATGAAGACCACTAGCCATTTTAGTTGCTACCCTCTGTATGGACTCCAGCCTGTTTATATCCTTTTGAATGTGCGGTCTCCATAACTGCACACAATACTCCAAATGAGGTCACATCAGAGACCTATAAAGAGGCACTATCACCTCCTTTTTTCTGCTGGCCATTCCTCTCCCTATGCACCCAAGCATCCTTCTAGCCTTTGCTGTCGCCTTTTCTACCTGTTTAGCTACTACTGAGATCATTAGACACAATCATACCCAGGTTCCACTCTTCTTTTGTGGACAGAAGTACTTCGCCCACTACACTGTATTGCTCCCTTGGATTTTTGCAGTCCAAATGCATGACACTGCATCTTTAGCATTATGTCTCACCTGCCAAATTCTAGACCATTCTTCAAGCTTAGCTAGATCCCTCCTCATGTTATTGACTCCTTCCCATGTGTCTACTCTACTGCAGATTTTGGTGTCATCCACAAACAAGCAAACCTTACCTGACAGTCCTTCCATAATATTATTAACAAAGATGTTAAAAAGAATCACACCAAGGACAGATCCCTGGGGCACACCAGTGGTAACATCCCTCTCCTCAGAGTGAGCTCCATTCCGACCTGTACCCTTTGTTGCCTCCCCGTCAACCAAATTCTTACCCAGTCAATAACTTTAGGGTCTGTCCCTAGGGTGTTCAGTATGCTTATAAGTCACCTGTGCGGAACAGTATCAAAGGTTTTACTGAAATCCAAGTACACCACATCTAGGAATCTCCCTCAGTCTAACTCCCTGGTTACCTAGTCAAAGAAATCAATCAGATTTGTCTGACAAGACCTACCTCTGGTGAATCCATGCTGCCTCCGATCCTGTAATCCATTGGACTCCAGAAACCTCACTATTTTCTCTTTGAGCAGCATTTCCAATAATTTACTGACCACAGAGGTTAGACTAACCAGCCTGTAGTTTTCAACCACACCCTTTCTTCTGTTTTTGTGTAAAGGGACCAGCTGTGCTTCTCTCCAGTCCTTTGGCACCACTCCCAACTCCATCGAGGCATTGAAAAGGTCAGTCAGTGGAGCCACTAGAAAGTTCCCAAGTTCCTTCAGTATTCTCGGTTGTATCCCATCTGGTCCCATTGCTTTGTCTACTTTTAGTTTAGCTAGTTCCTCCTGAACACAGTCTTCTGAAAAACGTTCAAGATCCCCGTTGCTTCTGTTCCTGTTTGTGGGTGTTTTCTATGGTCTTGCTCCTGGCCGTTCATCTATGAACACAGAACAGAAATATTTGTTAAGTAATTCCGCTTTATCCTACATTATATATATATCCTGTATTGTGTTCTTATGTTGTTATCCTCATCAGCTTCTACATATTCCTCCCCTTCACTCTTGAGTCTGACAATACCACTTTTGTCCTTCCTCCTCTCACTAACATATCTGAAAAATGTCTTCTTCCCCCATTTTATTACGTTGGCTATTTCTTCTTCTTTTAGGAGCTTGTTTACAAAGCCGCGGTAGCGGTTTCCGACTTTCCTGACTACTTTGCTAGCCTCTTTATGTTTTTCCAAATATAGATGCCTGTCTTCTGCTCTCTGTGATCTCTTGTATTTCATGAAGGCCTTCCTCTTCACCTTTTCAGCTAGTGGACGTCCTGCAGACACCTGTTTGAACCTGGGCTCCACAGCTTCTCCTACAAACAGATAAGCTTATAGCTTTGTATCTTTTAATAAGCTTGCAGCTTGGTATCGCTTACCTATTTTCTTAGCTATCCTGTTGGTTGTGTAGCTGATATATAATATTTAACTGCTGTTGGGTTTACCTATCCTGGTGGTTGTGTAACTAAGTTAACTGCTGGTTTTACATTCACTTCTGGGAATAATCTCTCTGATTACATTCCTTGTATAGCCCTCCAATCAGAAATCTAAAGGTGCGCTCGGTTCAGGTAAGGCCTGCTGGCCAAGGACACTTAGGTTCCCGCCCACCCCACCCCTCGCCCCACCCACCCCAGGACTACTTGGGTACAAATGACATGGGTAGAAACAGTGTCACTACAGTTCAAAGGGACTTTCAAACTCTGGGGGAGAAGCTAAAGCCCATTGTTAACACTGTAGCATTCTCAGAAGTTCTACCTGTTCTTGGTAAGGGGGCAGAAAGGCTAAATCGCATAAACAGCTTTAACGCATGTCTCCAAACCTGGTGCAAAGAGGAAGGATTCAGATTTATAGGCGACTGGGAAACAGATGGACAAGAGACTATACTGTGCTGATGGACTACATATATCTGTCACAGGGAAAATAATCCTAAGTGAAAAATTCAGGCAGTATGTGCATTTAAACTAGAAAAAGGGGGTGACGGATGGGGAAGGTCAAGTTCTGGACGTCACTCCCTGCAAAAGCAGAACAACATCAGCAACAGACACACTTTTAAACCACACATCAAAAACAAGTGGGAAGAAGTGGACAGAACAAAATCAATGCAAAACACATGCAAGCCAGTTAAATGCTGGAAAGCAATGAGCACAAATGCTCAAAGCTTATCCAATAAAGTTCCAGACCTGGAAGCCCTAATGGTGGAAATGGACTTGGACATTGTGGCCATTACAGAAACATGGTTTAATGAATCGCATGATTGGGATATAGCCATAGCTGGCTATAATCTATTCAGAAGAGACAGAGAAAATGGAAGAGGAGGAGGAGTAGCCTTGTATGTCAAAAGCAATATTAAAGCTACTGAAATGCAGGGTGCATGGGGAAAAGAAGAAGCGCTCTGGATTGTGTTGGAAAGAGGAGATGGCATTGTCATCCATACTGCTGTAGTCTACAGACCTCCAACTCAAATCGAAGAGTTAGATAACAAATTGATTATAGACATTGTCAAAATAGCCACAAAGTGGGAAGCAATCATATTGGGTGACTTTAATCTACCTGATGGGGATTGGATTACTCCTTCTGCAAATCTGGAAAGAAGCAAAAAAATTGTGGATGCTCTCCAAGATGCGTTACTTAGACAAATGGTGATGGAACCAACAAGGGAAAGCTCAACGCTGGATTTAGTGCTCACCAATGGTGATAGTGTGTCGAATGTCTGGGTGGGTGCACCTGTGAGCAGCAGCGATCATTACACTGTGTGGTTTGAGATAAAAACCATGGTTCAGTCCAACTATAGCAAGCTCAAAGTCCTAAACTTCAAAAACACTGACTTCAATAAAATGGCCATGTACCTAAAGGAGGAGTTGACAGGGTGGAAGGAGATAAGGGAAGTGGAATTGCAATGGGCTAAACTAAAGGTGGCAATAAAAGGGGCAACAGATAAATATGTAAGAAAAGTAAATAAAAACAAAAAGGAGAAGGAAACCTATTTGGTTTTCCAAAGAAGTGGCTGCTCAAATAAAGGGCAAAAAACCCACAGCTTTCGCAAAATTCAAAAGCTGGCAAACAGAGGAACACAGAAGTGAATACAGGATCAAACTCAAAGAGACAACAAGAGAAATAAGAATAGCAAAATCAAAGGCAGAGGAAAAGATGGCTAAAGATGTTAAGTGTGGCGACAAAACATTCTTCAGGTATATTCGGGAAAGGAAGAAGATCAGAGGTGGAATTTCAGGACTCAGAAGTGCTGGGAACGGACTCGTGGAAAGGGACATTGAAAAAGCGGAATTGCTAAACAAATACTTCTGCTCTGTTTTTACTAAAGAAAATCCTGGAGAAGGACCAACTGTGACTCCCAAATATAAAAATGGGAATGAAGTAGATACCACACCATTCACAGAAGACGAGGTGTTAGAACAACTTGCGAAACTGAAAGTGGACAAGGCCATGGGACCGGATGGGATACATCCCAGGATACTGAAAGAGCTCAGAGAGGTTCTTGCAGGGCCATTAAAGGATATTTTCAACAGATCCTTGGAAACAGGAGAAGTTCCTCAGGACTGGAGAATGGCTGATGTCATACCTCTACACAAAAGTGGTGAGAGGAAAGAAGTGTCAAACTACAGGCCCGTGAGCCTTACCTTGGAGTTGAGAAAAGTAATGGAGGCATTTCTGAAGGAGCGAATAGTGAACTTTCTCAAAACCAACAGGTTGCAAGATCCGAGGCAACATGGTTTTACCGAAGGACGATCTTGCCAAACAAATCTGATTGAGTTCTTTGACTGGGTGACCAGAGAACTAGATCAGGGGCATGCGATGGATGTCATCTACCTGGATTTCAGCAAAGCATTTGATACTGTCCCTCATAGGAGGCTTATCAATAAACTCAGTAGTTTGGGGATGGGTTCCAAAGTGGTAAACTGGATCAGAAATTGGTTGACTGATAGACGACAGAAGGTGATGATAAATGGAGTTCACTCGGAGGAAAGGAAGGTGATTAGCGGGGTGCCCCAGGGTTCGGTCCTGGGCCCGGCACTGTTCAATGTATTTGTGAGTGATATTGCTGAAAGACTGAATGGAAAAGTCTGTCTTTTTGCAGATGACACAAAAATTTGCAACAGAGTGGACTCCCCCCGAGGGAGTGCTTAACATGAGAAAAGATCTACAAAAGCTGGAAGAATGGTCTAATGCTTGGCAGTTAAGATTTAATGCAAAGAAGTGCACTTGGGTAGCAGAAACCCAATGGAAATGTACACGATAGAGGGCGAAAGGTTGGTGTGCACGGATAAGGAGAAAGACCTTGGTGTGATATTTCTGTAGATCTCAAGGTGGCACAACAGTCCGACAAGGCAGTGGCAAAAGCCAGGAGGATGTTGGGCTGCATACAAAGAGGAATTACCAGCAGAAAGGAAGAGGTTCTAATTCCACTATATAAGTCACTGGTGAGGCCTCACTTGGAATACTGTGTTCAGTTTTGGAGACCATATCTTGCAAAAGATGTAAAAAGAATGGAAACTGTTCAGAGGAAGGCAACCAAAATGATTTGGAGCCTGCATCAGAAGCCTTAGGAGAATAGACTTGAAGACCTAAATATGTACACTTTGGAGGAGAGGAGGGATAGTGGAGATATGATTCAGACCTTTAAATACTTAAAGAGAAATAATGAACAAACAAACCTCTTCAAAAGACAGGGAAGCTGTAAAACTAGAGGACATAACATGAAGCTGCAAGGTGGAAAATTGAAAGGCAATGTCAGGAAATACGTTTTCACTGAGAGGGTGGTGGATGATTGGAATGCCCTCCCGATGGAAGTGGTGGGGGCAAATACAATGACAGAATTCAAAATGGCATGGGACAGACACAATGGATCCATTTATAGCAAAAGAATAAAATCAAAATAAACTGAACCATCTAACTTCTCAACAAATAGGGGTGTCCTCCATGGAGCGGTGGGTTCACCCCTAAACAAAGACATGGGGAGGGGTGGCCTGCACAGAGTAGCACCTACTCCTGCCATCTTACTCCGGCCATCTTACTGGGCAGACTAGATGGACCATACTGGTCTTTATCTGCCATCATTTACTATGTTAATATGTTACTTCTTTTGAGAACCATAGCAGCCTCCTTTGCTTTTTACCTTTATTTACCTTTCTAACAAAAAGGTTAGTTGCCCTTAAAATATCCCCTTTGAGTTTTGCCCACTGTTTTTCTACATCCCACAGCTGTTCCCATCCCGCAAACGACTCCTTGAGGTATTGGCCCATCTTGGCAAAGTTAGCTTTCCTAAAGTCTAAGACCCCTTGCTTTTGAATGGATTTTATCAGCCGTAGTTCTAATGCTGAACCACACCATCTGATGATCACTGGATGCAAGATGTTCTCCCACTATAACATCAGAAACACTTTCACCTTTCGTAAGCACCAAGTCCAGTACTTCACATGTGGGTTCTGTTACCAGTTACCTGAATAGTTCTCCCTGTAGAGAATCCAGGATCTCCTTACTTCTAGATGACTCCGCAGCAGGGATGTTCCAATCAACATCTGACATACTGAAATCACCTATCAGTAGCACTTCCCCTTTCCTAACAATGCTGCATATGTCTTCTATTAAATCTCTGTCTACTTCTTTTCTTACTCGGGGTAGTTTCTCCAAATGGGTTAGTTTTGCACAAACTATGGCATTCGTGAACCTCACTTCTAAGCCGGGGTATGTGGAGTATGATCTCAATCTCTCAAATTTACTGTTAATGCTCAGCGTAATACTTGCATCCTGCTAACGAGAGCCTCCTGCTGGAGTTCATAAGATGTAACATGTGTGGGTAGTTTGTCAGGATGTGTTTGGAAATTCTTCTTTATCAGGCCTGTGGCTCCCAGTACAATGGGAAATATTTCTGTATCTTTCTGCCACATTTTCTTGGTCTCTGATTGCATTTCTTGATACTTCAGGATCTTCTCTCTCTCCACGCGATTCACAGAATAATCACTCGGTACCGACACTTCTATTATCATGCTGTTCTGGTATTCTTCTCTCCTTTACCACTATATCAGGTTTCCTGGCATCCAGTTTCTTATCTGTCGGAATGGGAATATCCCAGATGATCATAACCTCTTCATTCTCCCTGTGAGGGGGGTCTGTATATCATGCCAATGCAAACAGATTTCTCTTTCCCTCTTTCTAGTTTGAGTGCCTCCTCTCTCCCTTTTAAGCCCTGTAATTCTATAGCTTTAATGTTATTTTTTACAAATAGTGCCACTCCTCCTCCCCTTCCTCCTATCCTGTCCTTCCTGAATAAGGTATAGTCTGGTATAATTACATCCCAGTCATAGGCATGGCCCAACCATCAAGCAAACTAGGTGGTTACCTAGGGCATCAGCTTCTGGGGGGACAGTAAAGAGTAGAGTATTCAAAGCTAACAATGGATTTTGACAGCCAGGGAGGGCATAAGGCTTAAGGTTTGCCTAGGGTGCCAACACTTTAAAACAACTCTGGGGCCGGTCCTGCATCTGGAATACCAGTTAAGCTGGCAATCAGACTGGCTGGCAGGCTGGAGAGGTCTTGCTGAGGCAGAATAATGATTGGTCTATACCAGAAGTCCTCAACGCACCCTCAGGACATAAGCAGCTAGTCTGGTTTTCAGGATATTCGCAATACATTTTCCCCACCACATACAATCAAATCGAACAACATCACCATACCTATCAAACCTGAGGCAAAATATCTTGGAGTCACCCTGGACAGAAACCTGAACCTTCAATCCCACATCAACAAAACAGCCAAAAACGCCTATCACAATATGCGTGTTCTCAGATGACTCAAGCCTCTATTCAACTATGAACACTTCCGCACTGTCTTCCAAACGATTATCACTCCTATCTTGAACTACTGCAACCCCATTTATCTTGGTTTACCTAAATTAGCACTCCACTCTCTACAGATGGTACAGCATACCGCAGCTTGCATTATAACTAGCTCATCAAAACACGACCACATCACCCCCCTCTTGAACCAGCTCCACTGGCTCCCCATCAGCTCCTGCATCAAGTATAAGACTGTGTTGAACATCTTCAAAATCAAACAAAACACTTCTGCTAACATCCTGAAAACCTTATCAACATGGATACAAGCAGCAGGCCCAGACTATGTACCACCAGACACACCATCAGCACCCCCAGCGACTACGCAAAATCCAAGCAAGCCTCACCTGGAAGAGCTATCTCGCTGGCTGCACCTGCCCTTTGGAATGCACTTCCCTGACTACCTCAGAGCCATTTCAGACTCTAAGGACTTCAGGAAAAAGCTGAAGACAACCCTCTATACTGAACACTCTGGGGAAATTACCTAACGTACAACTGCCTAATGTCATCCCTGCTGACTTAAGGTCTTACACCCCGGCCTATCACTACACAGTCTGTATACAATCCCCTGCACGCCCCTCATCCATTGTTCTATGTAAACCCACAAGTTTCAATGTAAACTGATTTTAGGATAAAGCGGTATATAAATCTGGTTAAATAAATAAATATGCATGAGATCAGGGCCAGTGTAAGGTTCTTAGATGATTAAGACAAACTTTCAGCCTTGCACCCTCTCACAATTAACTTGTTCACCTCTGGCGCCACCCCCCTCTGTGATTTTGATAATTAAACTCAATCATAATCATCTGAACTGTTTCCCTCCCAGAAAATCCTATAAAACGCATATTTGGACATCGTACCTTTAAATATTAAGCTTTGTTTTGTAGATATATACATAATGAGGGAAATTTTCAAAAGCCACTTACGATAAATGAACTATTTTCAAATTGCCCATTCCTCCTGTGGGTGAAAGCAAGCATTGAGGAGTCTTCGAGTTTGTGTGGCTGTTGGAACCCATTCTTTTGTTTTGATTGTAGGTGATCCTTGCTACTGCACAGAAGCTGCTGCCCTAGGTAACCACCTAGTTTGCCTAGTGGTTCGTTCAGCCCTGCACGAGAAACATTTGCTTGCTCTGCCTCCATTTATGCAGATCTCTCTCACGTGTATTCATTGTAAATATCCTTCCTGAAAAATCAAACTGTGGCCCTCAAAAACTGGATTGTAGAACAACTTCACTATGAAATAGGGCAACTAAACTTCATATTTGGAAAGTGAACTAAAGTAAGAGGACTAGATCAGTACAATTTTTTAGCATAAATGTTTTATAGGGATCTGCAAGTTTTTGAAACGACATAATATATTCCTTAAAAAGGGAGGGGTGCAGTAACCTCGAGGTTAGAGCAGTGACCGAAGAACCAACAAAACCCTACATTCAGTACCAGTGATGCTCCTTATGTTGTTCGACAAGTTATATCCAAAAAAAGCATCTTTCAGAAAATGGAAAAAGGAGACAAATGGTGAAAACAGGAAATAGCATAAGCCTGGCAGGTTACTATAGATTCAAAGCATTGATAAGGCCAGCAAAGAGAGAATTTGAAAATAAACTCGCCATGGATGCAAAATTCATAACAACAACTTTTTCAAATACATTCATAGCAAAGAGCCTTTGAGAAAGTCAGTTGGACAATTAGATGATAGAGGAATTAGAGGGGCGCTAAGGGAGGACAAGGCCATAGCAGAGAGACTGAATGAATTCTTTTCTTTGTTCTTTACTGCAGTAGATGTAGGAAAGTTACCCATGCCAGAAATTATATTTAAAGGTGATGTGTCAGAGAGATTGAAACAAATCTCAATAAACCTGGAAGTTGTAATACCACAATTTGATAAATTAAAGAGTAGCAAATTGCCCTGACCAGATGGTACCTCGTATACATCCCAGGATGCTGAAAGAAAACAAAAATGAAATTGCAGATTTACTATTAATAAACTATCATTAAAATACATGAAACATGGAGGTGGCCAGTGTAATGCTAATATTTAAAAAGGGTTCCAGGGGGTGATCCAGGAAACTACAGACCAGTGAGCCTAATGTCTTTGTAGGGCAAAATGGTAGAAACCATTATAAAGAACAAAATTACAGAATATATAGAGTCATGGTTTAATGGGAAAAAGCCAACATGGCTTTAGCTAAGGAAAGTCTTGTTTCACTAATCTGTTTTTTTTTTTGAAGGTATGAATTAACAGGTAGATAAAAGTGAGCCAGTTGATATAGTATATGTGGATTTTCAGAAAGTCTTTGACAAGGTCCCTCATGAGGAAATTAAAAAGTCATAGGATAGGAGGCAGTGTACCATTATGGACTGGGAACTAGCTAAAAGATAGAAAACAGAGAGTAGGGCTAAACAGCCAATTCTCTCAATGGATAAAGGTGAATAGTGGAATATCCCCGGGAACTGTGCTTCTTTTTAACATTCATAAATGACCTGGAAAGGGGAAGAAAGAGTGAGGTAATCAAATGTGCAGGTGACACACCCTATTCAAAGTTGTGAAATCACATGAGGATTGTGAGAAAGTGGAAGAGAATCTTGAGAAATTGGGAGACTGGGTGTTCAAATGGCAGATGAAATTTAATGTGAACTTAGGGCAGAACAACCCAAACGACAGTTGCATGATGCAAGGTTCAACATTAAACCCTCTCCACAGGAAAAGGATCTAAGTGTCATCAATGATATTACGTTGAAAACTTCTGCTCTGTGTGCAGTGATGGCCAAGGAAAATAAAATATATGTTTATAATTACAATTTTAATTTTAACCCAACATTTTAATCAGTAGGCTATGTTTATAACTTTACTTATACATGTGCCAATCAGGCCTACTTGTACTTCTCTACAGAGTGAATTTTCTTCAAAATAGCAACATTTCCACTAAAATAATTCTGGGCAACTCAACTCCAAATTGTACTTAACAATCATTAGACATTTGAGAGTCTGTACATGCAGTTGGGGGTTTTTTTGTAGACCACACTTTGTACATGATTGAAAACCACCTTTCAGTTGCAGCATTGGAACCTGGCAAACATAAAAAAAACTTCAGCCAGTTTGCATAAATTTTTATATGGTACCTCATTACTTTCCTTCAGAAACAAATGGCTTAAGACAGGAGAACTCAAACAGTTCAGTATCATTTATTACTGATGCTAGGCTGGGTGTTATAGATAAAAACGTATTCTAAAGATGACTCCGGCTCACGCCACTCTGGTTGTTTTTGAAGGAGCATCCACTGTTGTTTCTTAATCTCTTGGAAGCGAGTGGTCCACTGATCTAAGTAATCAATGTGAGTGATGTAGAAAGATGACACAGATTGCTTGAAATATGCTTCATCTGCCCTCTGCTTCAAGATCTTTTATCTTCTTTCTGATTGTCAGAGGCAAAAACACTTTATTCTTCCTAGTTACTAACTTGTTTCTAAGGACACTGATTACTCCAGCCACCTCTATCATTGAGATTTTTTGAGACCAATTTTTAAAGTCGCAATTTGGAAAATCACAGTCTGACTGTGCAGAAAGTACAGTCAAACGTCAGCTGATTTATTCTCAAAACGTTTTTGATGATAACTGGGCATTTTTCCTGGCTCAGAAAATATGATTTCACTGGTTGGAACATTTTAATTAACCTCTCTATGGCAGGTTGTAATGCCAGCCACCTTGTGTTACTGTGTCTGAGGAGCTTTTGATACTCACATGCAAAAAAGTCACATATCTCTTAAGTTCTTCAATTCTGACTGTATAAATATGAAAATGTCTGAATATCTTGTCAACAATAACTTCAATGCCAAATGGCAGGCATTCGGCAACAGTGCTGATACAATTGTGAGCAATGTGAGCTGCACAGTTTGCACCAATTCAATTACTTCCTTAATCTTTTTGCAGCTTGTAAAAAATATTGTTACTACCCCTCCTAGCGGCCCCACCAAAATTGCAATTGATATTGTCAGTACACAATGCCAAAACTTTGGATCTTAGCCCATTGGACTCAACTGTATCAAGAATGCATTTGGGAAGAATGTCTGGGGTTCTGCTTTTAACTTCATGGAAATCAACAAATTTTACCTGAACCCCTTTCTCAGGAAGAAAGTACCTTATTAAAATAGGGCACACTTTAATGCTTCCATTGTTTGAGCAATCACAAAAGACTATTAAAAAACTTGTTTCAGAAAGATCTCTCATGAGGGAATCAATAAAGTCAGGTTTGATAACAGTACATTACATTTACATTACATTACATTATATTTTGGTTCGTGCACAAGAGTATTTTTCATCAAAACATTTTTTCAACAACTTTGCGGTACAGTGTGATGACCAAAAAGAATGGTTGTGGACAACACAGTGATAAGCCCATGTACCCTCAGTTGTAACCAGTGACTGAGTTTTATAGCAAAAGTTTGACTTAAAAAAAATAAGTCACAGTTCTAGTTGAAGAAGCACTTACATCTGCTGTCTTGTTTTCGTCCATCCTTAGGTGCTGAACAATGTCACCCTTTTCTGCTTGTGCGATTGAAAAGGAAGACCGGCATTTGTTACAAAACACCGTGCTATCACCAGAATGTTTCTTAATGAACGGGTATTCATTTTGTAGCTGGTCATTAAAAGCACTTTCTTTTTGGCATTTTTAAATGAAAATAAAATCTAAAGACGAAATAGAAACACATATTCTAGGCAAAGAGCCTACACAGACGACAGAATCAACAAAATCAGCTGACTACTGACCGTGATACTGATGTTGGCCCCAGGATCATAGGTGCCAGCTCTGAGGGTGCAGTGGGTGCTTGAACACCCCCAATAGTTTCTCCTGTAGGTCTGTATATCTGTATGAAAAAAAAAAACATCATACTCCAGAGCTGCAGGACCAGGGAGGAAGCAGAGCCAGGTTTGTCAGATGTGCTGAGGACTCAGGAGTTTAGGATTGCCAACCATTTAAATTATTTTAGAATTCTAGAACTTTGTAAAGTAGCTGTCTTAGTGAGAATGATGTCTAAATTGTCTGAGTAATTTTTAGAGTTTGGCTCTACATCTCCCCAGTGCTCCCCCCTTACTGTGCAGAGTAAGCGATAGGTTCCAGCCAATGGAAAGGCTGCTCTAGTCACAGGACGGGTAGGCTGATTTTCTCCACAGGGTCTGGGAGAAAGTCAGTAGAATAAGTGGGTTTCTTGGTAGTAAACGGGGTTGCTGAGAAAGAGTAGAAATGTAAGAGGAATGGGGTAAAGTGTGAGGAGGCTATTGCAGGCTGAGAAAAAGAACTGGTAGCAAAAGCAAGAACCGGGGGCATTGAAGTAGAGGAGTGCAGAAGCAGCACAGCACCAGGAGACAGTCAGAGACAGAATCTGTCTGTCTGAAAAGTGCTAGTGTGCATGTGTGTAGCTTATTTTGGGGTGTGGGGGGGGGGGGGTGTGGATGAACGCATGTGCATGTGTGTGACTGAAGTACAACAGAGCGCATGTATGTGTATATGTTTGTGTCTCTGATGGAAATAGTCTCATATAAATAGAGTTTCCCTTTGAAAATTTCAGCTGGAGTGGAAAAGTCCACTGGTACAAATGTGGAGGAGTTGGGACACGTGTTTTAAAATAGGGGACATTTATGTGTCCCGACCAAAGTAATACGATTCCAGGGATAAATCCTTAAAACACGGGACTGTCCCCTAAAATATGGGACGGTTGGTCACTGAAAGCAGCCCAGTCCATAGCATTGTTAGTAAAGATAAAAATGCCGTGGGCCGGGCTGCTTCACTGCAGCACAGCAGCGGGAGCAAATAAAACTGCTCCTGTAGCTGCACTTATCACCACTTGACAATCCAAGTTGGTCACTATTCTCTAGAGCAGGGGTCTCAAACATGCGGCCCGCGAGAGACCTTTGTGCGGCCCGCGATGCAGAGGCCAAAAAAAAAAAAACCCGGCTTCTGCTGCTGCTGCCGCTACGTGGCAGTGGCAGAATCAACTGTCCCGCGGCCCCTTTCCCATCTGCCCGGCAAAGCCTACATCCAGCCAGCACGTGAGGAGATATTACTGATTGGTCAGCAAGACCCAGTAAGCTCAGGTCTAGCCAATTGTGCCACTGAATATCCCCTCCTAGCCTCGCTAATGCCCCAATGCTGATCACATAGCATGGGAGCGTTCCGGGGGCAAAAATGAAGCTATTTCATCAGCAGCAATGCTCAGCTGCTGGCCAGTTATCTTAAAGTGGCTAAACTTAGGCAGAAAAAAGGCCGCCCAAACTTTAGCTGCTTTAGCTACGCGGGCAGCTGCTGAGTCTCGCCACTGCCTGATTAGCTGAACTGCTATCCAGCCATCCAGGATATTCAGCTCTAGTAGCCTGATACGACGCCGGCATTGAATATCCGGGTCTTAGTTAAGTGGCGGCAGTCAGTCAGCCACTGCTGAATATCAGCCCTTAAGGAAACATCTCTTTACAGAACGGGTGGAGCAGCCTCCCAGTGGAGATGATGGAGACGAGGGCGGCATCTGAATTTAAGAAAGCACGGGGCACGCACAGAAGATCTTTGCAGGAGAGGGAATGATTGCAGAGCTCAGAACTCTGTGTGGATGGGCAGACCGGCAATACTACATGGTGCTTATCTGCCATCATTTTTATCTGTATCTATGTTTTCAAGTTGTTATGAGAAAGTAAGATTTTACTGTAGCAGACAAAAGTAAGGTCCTACAGGCATCTACTAAGTAAATAAGTGAAAAAATAAAATAAAATTTTGGAAGGAAAATCATGAACATGGGGGAATTTAACACTGTCATTCCTTAAGACACTGTGAGCTTAGCTAAGAAAAAAAATGTTTGCTCTTAGATATTATTCAGAAAATACTGATTTGTGTATTTCAGTTACCTGTTTCTAAATTGTGATTCCTTGTTTGGTGATGGTGTATGTTCTGCATGTTTACTAAAAGTTAGTGTATGGTAACATTATGCAAATATTTATGCAAATGATGCCCTTATGCAAATGATTCCCTTATGCAAATGAGGCCTGCGTCTTGTGCGGCCCCCGGGTTACTCTACAAGTCCTCATTTGGCCCTCAAAGCAATTTGAGTTTGAGACCCCTGCTCTAGAGTAATGTTACAGTTGAGCCACAAATATCGCAATTACTCCAACAGCATGAAAATTTTTTCAAAGCAAATTTCAAATATTCCTATCTGACTTGTATAAATGTCATTTATACAAGTCAGATAGGAATATTTGAAATTTGTTTTGAAAATATTTTCATGCTGTTGGAGTAATTGCGATATTTGTGGCGCACTTATCACCACAGCAGCATTTTTATTAAAGCAAAAAGAAGCATTTCCTGTTGACACAGGAAGTGTTTATTTTTGTTTTTAATAGAAATGCCATGGGCCAGGCTGCTTTAGTGCAGCACAGCTCTGGGAGCATGGTGGCTGCAGGGAGCGGAAGAGATCAGATAGCTGGTGGGGGAGTGATGTGAGCGTAGGAGGAGGCTGAGACTAGTGGGATGATGTAAGGTAAAGGAGGGAAGGACTGGAAAGGGGCTGGGGCACTGGAAATGGGCTGATGGTGGTGGAGACTAGAGAAGGCTGAGACTGAAAATAGACTGATACTGGAGCTGAGGGAGGGGACTGGGACTGGAAATGGGGTTATACTGTTGCTGGGCGGGGAACAGGGATTAGAAATGGGCTGATGTTGGGGCTGGGGGGACTCAGACTAGAAATGGGCCAATACTGGGGCTAGGGGGAGGAACTGGGACTAGAAGGGACTGATATTGGGACTGGGGGGGACTGGGACCAGAAATGGACTGATACTGGAGCTGGGGGTGGGGACTGGAAATGGGCTTATGCTGGAGGGGGTAATTATAGAGTTGCGGGACCTGGTACTGAAAGGATGCTAATGCTGTCAAATGCTGGGGTTAGGGAGTGAAAAAGAAGAACTTGCTGGGGGAGTAAGAAGGGAGAGGAGGAGAGATAATGGGAGTTGGGTTCATAAGCAAAGTCATAACCAGGGGAAAGATCAGAAGGAAGGTATAAGATCAGATGCTGGGGTAAGGAGGAAGAAAGGAAGGGTCAATCTCTATCAGAGAATGAAGTAGATGGGTGGGCACTGGGGATATGGGAATGTGGGAGAACAGGGGCTTGGGCTTAGATGGAGAATTTAAGACTGGGTGAGAAAACAGAAGAAAGATTCTTAACAGGGCCAGCCCGAGGGTTTCTGCTGCCCTAAGCACACCCTTCATGCCGGCCCCCCCACTGAGGATTGCGACGCCGCCTGGCCCACCATGCCGCTCCTCTCCCAACATTCCTCTTCTTGCTAGGGGTAGGGAGGGCAGCACGGTGATCCCTCTGCTGCATCGGACTTTAAAATACCCACCCTGGTGTGCTGACGGCCTGCTGCTTCTGCCTCCCTCCAATGTAACCGCCTGTTGGGGGGATGCATGGTGAGCTGGGTGGCACTGAACTGTTACTTTGCTGGGAATGGGGAGCGATGCCGCCCACCGGGTCCTGTCACCCTAGGTTGACTAGTGGACGGGCCGTCCCTGATTCTTAACATAAGCTGGGTATTGGGTGTGTAAGTGAGGACTCAGGGACTGGGTAGGGTGGAAGAGTGGGGACCTCAGGTTGCCTGAGAGGATAGTGAGGAATCTGGGGACTAAGAAATTGACCAGAGGCTAGAAGAGCAGTGCGGACAAGGTGTTTGGATGAGGGGTATAAGTAGGGTTGCAAGCCCAAGTGCAGAAAAATGGGGAAGAAAGAAGGTTTGAAGAGCCGTGGGAGGATTGGAGAGGGATTGGGGTGGTTTAAAAGGACAAAGGGCTATGGAGTGGGTGGGAGCCACAGGAAGGGTCAGGTCTTCCTTGAAGGTAGTGAGAGAGAGTAGAAATTGAGAACGTGAAAGTGGAAATAGAAACCTAGATAGAGGGAAGACATAAAGAAAGGGCCGGGAGGTGGAGAGAGGATGTGCCAGGGAATGAGATGGCACTGATTAATGGATAAGAGGCAGAAGGTGGTAGATGAGGCTGGGGAGGGCGCAGGGTCCACACAAAGAGATGGGGCACCCTAGGCCATCCTCATCCCTTCTGCCCCCTTCCCCCACAGTATTACCCCATGGCACTCATTGCCACCACTGCCACCCCTCTCCAGGACAGACAGTGGCAACAATAGCCACAAACAGCCCCGCGGCACTTACCTTCAAGCTTCGGCACCATTGGGTTGTTTGCTTCTGCCCCACTCTTCACCAAAATCGACATCGAGAGTCAGAAAGGGATGGAAGCAAACAGCCCCGTGGCACCGAAGCTTGAAGGTAAGCACCACAGGGCTATATGCAGCTATTGCCACCGCTGTCGGTCTGGGAGAGGGATGACAGTGGTGTCAATGGGCACCCCCAGAGGGCCGGAGCTCTAGGTGATGCCTAGTTTGCCTATTGCTAGCTCTGGCCCTGAAAGGGGATGCATACAGAACAAGAAAATGGGGACGAGAAAGTGGGTGCAAGATGGTGGACATAGGAGGCAGGCGAAGGAATGAGACAGCTGGGGAATAGAACAACTAGGGAAGCAAGGTTAGGAAATGGAAAGATGGTAAGAAGATGAAAGTTGAAAAGAGGAAGATTGAAGATTAAAGAAGGGGGAGGAAGGAATGGAATGAATCCATAATTATGTAAAAGGCAGATGAGAGAAACAGAGAGAAAAAGATGAAACAGAAGGATCAGTATAGAAGAAAACTGTAGGGAAGGAAAGGATGATGACAGAACATGTGAGGATGCAGAAAATGGAATTGAGATCCTGGAAAAGGACTTAGAAGAAAACCAACAAGGGAAAGTAGAAAAGAGAGACCAGGAGTCCAGGACCAGCCAAACTAGAAAAATAAAATGATCAGACAACAAAGGTACAAAAGAGTGGAAGTTTTAAGAGAATGAACTATATCAATTTTTAAAATTTCATTTCTTATAGTTCAGTAAAGAAGGAAATATATTTTTTGTTTCTTTCTTCAGTGTTTCACAGCTCATGTCTGTTTTGGGGGGTTCTCTATTTCAGTTTTGGTCTGCATATATTTTCTAATTTGTAATTTTATTCTTCAGTAGGTGATGGTCTGAAGTAGTTCAGCTTGTTCTCTTTTTCCAGCTGAAGGTTGCTGGTGTTTTAGAATATCTGCAGTGCTAGTTTTTCATAGGTAGGGTTGGTGCCGGTTGAGTTCTTCGACTTGGTTGTGGTGCTGAGCGTCCATTTACAGGGTATTGTGTTATGATGCAGTGTGGGAATTGACGGTGTTGTCACTGATGTTAGGCTGGAATTTAAGTGAAATCTTTTTTGTATGTGGAGTTGTTAAGTGAAAAAAACCTACTTCTGCTCTGCATCTCCTGGGAGAGTTACATTGTTGAATCTCGGAGTGCTCCATTTGAATGAATAACTATGCTCTATCAGACAAATGAATAATTATGCACCATTCAAAGACAATTATCCATTTGCTGGCAAATGCATAATTAGGCTAGATGTGTATTTTCAAAAAATATACAGATATCGGGCTGTTTAAATTGCTAAATGGCCAGATGTTATCCATATATTTGTGGGCAATGTTAAGGAAGGAGCAAGGACAGGACAGAAAATTCAATCACTATTCATGTAAGTTACACGTCGAGTTTAGGTCTGCCAGATGGTATATTCACCATTGCTTTAAACAAAAGTATGCAAAAACTTCCAGTCCTGGCCCCACTCCCACAGGTCACTTCCTGCCCTGGCCCCACCCCCACAGGTCATTTCCTGACCCGGCCCCACCCACAGTTCCACTTCTTTTTTATCTACCAATTAAGCACTGGCTACAGAGGGAGGAGTAGCCTAGTGGTTGGGGCAAGGTACTTCAGGCCAGAAGGTCAGGGGTTCATATCCCACTAGAGGACAGCAACCTTGGGCCAGAAGGACTGGGGTTTCTAGTCCCACAGATGCTCCTTGTGGTCTTGAGAAAGCCACTTAACCCTCCATAGCCCATGTTCCCTGTAAGTATTAGTGTATGTGTCTCATATCCCCACATGTTAAATGTATCCCCCAATTGTGCTGTGACCGCTTTGATTGAAGGATAAGGCGGTATACAAAACTGTCTAAATAAATAAATAAAGTGTAGCACATATAAGACAAATTGGAGAAACTATTTTTTCACTCAACCCATAATCAAATTTTGGAATTTGTTGCCAGAGGATGTAGTCAAAGCTGTTGGTGTAGCTGGGTTTAAAAGAGGTTTGGACAGGTTTCTAGAGGAAAAATCCATAAACCTGGGATAAGCAGCATTGAATCTGCATACCTTTTGAGAACCTAACAGTACTTCGACACGCTTTGGCCACTGCTGGAAACAGGATACAGGGCTCAATGGACCTTTGGTCTGACCTAGTTTGGCATATCTTATGTTTTTATGTTCAACTGTGCTAATATCGGCAGTCCAGTGATGGCTGTGTTAACCACAATGTGCTGTCAATGCGCACACTCCAGCCCAACCCACCCAGTCGCTGCCCCTTCCCATGTGGATTTTTGCTGTGATGCCCTGCGCTAGCCATCAGCATCCACTGCTCCACATGCCTGGAATAAACTACCTGAGTCAGTGTGCCAGGCTCCTTCTCTAGTCCTATTCAAATCCAGGCAAAAAAAATTCCACCTCTTTGAGGCTGCTTTAGGATCCTGACGGTCCTCCCTCTCGTGTTCACTACTTACGTGTATCTTACTATACTCTAGTCCCCAGCTTGGTGATGTTCTTTGTCTTAATTAGATAGTAAGCTCTGATGAGCAGGGACTGTATCCTACATCTATGTGTAGGGCACTGCATACACCTTATAGCGCTATACAAATGATTATTAGTAGTATTTAGCAGTAGACCCCGTGCTAACCATTAGCACGCTTGAGAGAACATGCCCCATTATTAGTAATTAGGTTCCCAGTGCATGAAACGGGACTTGAGGTAAAATAACGCACGCTAATCTGGTAGTGCACATTAGTAGTTATACCTGTAAATGGGCACCTGAGGCAATCTATATAAAGTGACTTATCCAAAGTCACAAGGAGTGCCCATGGGGGAAGCGGTGTTTTGAACACAATTTCTCAGCCCATTTAACCCTTAGGCCATTCCTACTGACAAAAAAAGCAGGACACACCCTTTAAGTTCAGTGGAATATAAGCATAGCAAGGAAAATTATCTTGATTTATCTTTAATTGTTAGAAATAACCTGATTACTGCAGCAATTGCAATTCTTTCTTGATTAAAGGAAGTTTCCACCCAGAAGCTTTAATAAGGGTTTCCCTTACTCTCTGGTACCGAGTTAAATGTATAGTTAATTATCCAAACAGAGTGACATTATTTATGGGAGAAATGATTGACATATATGTCAAAAAATATACAAGGAAGGAAGGATATGACAGATGCTAGAAAAAGAGCTGAAACAATTCATAAAACATCTTTGTCAAAGGACAGTGAAAAGAAACGTACCACCTGGGACAGACCGAACTTCACAAAAAGACAGAACAGACTCTGTTCTTAAGGAGGAATACATGTTGAAACACTGGCATATTTTTGAATTAGAGCAAAAATAAACATTTTTACAAAGAAAATGCAAATTTTGCCTACAGGAAAGATCACATAATTGGTATTTCACTAGTATGGACAGACCCTAGTGATAAACATGAGTCTAGGGACTTTATGGAAATTGGTAAACCAGGCAATGTCTGTCATTTGATTTTAAATATATATATACATAGAGTGGAGGAGTAGCCTAGTGGTTAGAACACTGGCTTGGTAACCAAGCAACCAGGGTTCAGTTCCCACTAGCACTCCTTGTGGCCTTGGGCAAGTCACTTAACCCTCCATTGCCTCAGAAGAAAGGCCTGGCAATCTACTTCTGGTGACATTGCCAAGAAAACCCAGGAGCTTCTGGGTCGCCAGGAGTCAAGACTGACTCAAAGGCACACATTGGATTTGGATATATATAGATATGTGAGCTCATCCTACTAAAGAGGGCTCACTCAGTACCAAGGATGAGTCATAAATTACTTCTCTGTACTCTGTTGGGCTTTTTCAGTGGGTTAAAGGGGGGGGGGGGGGGAGATAATTCTCCGTAAGGGCGATAGGTGTTGACAGACTCCTTAGAGCTTCCAAATAAATAGTCTTCACATATTTCTGGTGTTCCAACAGAACGTAAGCTTTACTGAAAACTTTCTTCAACAAAACTAACCATAATCCCTGTTCCACTCCATGGTTAGACATAGAAACACTTTGGTGAGATTCAGGGATTATTAAAACAAACCATGCTCTCTAAGGATATTTCCTGATATGGAGAAAGAAAAGTCTTTCAAAGCCTCAGGCTTATGGATAGACTGTCTTGCAAAGTTCGAGCAACAGAAAAACACATCCCGTAGCAATTTGGGAATATCCCAAAAAGAGAAAATAGTTGATTGGGGTACTTGATGCACATGAATAACTCAACAAATAATACATTTATGTCAGGCACAATCCACACAGAAAATGAAAGAGGCAAAGCAGATTTTGCATGGGGCATCTAAGGGTGACATGCAGCGTCCAAGTTGAGGCCTTTACGCTTTCTTCTGTGTTACAAAAGGCTCCGCCGAATATGGAGCCTTTTGTAAAATATATATAAGAACGCATAGGCATGCGTATGCAAATACTGAGATGTCCAGTGGGAGCAGCTATTTCAGTAAGAAACACATTCAAAAATCGAGTGACATCACTTGGGGTTTTGAATATGCCACTGCTTCCGCATGCAAGTGCCAATTTTGCAATTTAAGTGTGCAAGTATCGGCATTTGCACAGCTAAGGACTGTGGTTTTCAAAACCAGACATCCAGGATCAGCCAATTAAGGAGCGGAGTGAAATAATTCTTTTTGGAGGATTTTTGAGGGAGGAGGGTGGTTTCAACATCAGACAAGTAAGCGCAATCACCACGTCAGTCAATGGTACAATACCCAAGTTCAGACAAGCAGTTAGGGGAATTGACAAAGATGCTGAAAAGCAGGCATAAGTGTCAGCTATTTTTAACGTATTTGTAGATTGCCTTTGTAAAATTGGAAATACATACATACTCTTCTGGCCCACCCAAATCCCCCCCCTTCGAAACTGTGTGTCCACTACAGTTTTAACTCATATAATAGCAGCTTTCTAAAACTGTTATTCACACATGTAGGGCATTTGCAAGCGTAAATGTTATTTACACATGTAAAAGATGCAGAAGCCTTCTAAAATGCCCTCCTAAAAATCAGTTAGTGGAATATGCCCACACTGGAAGATTTCTTCACCACGCACTCACTATTCCAAATGTATCTACTGCCCTAAGCAAATCTTCAGCCATGAACCACCCCCTTGGGCAGCTCAAGGTCCTGTCATTTCCTCCACCTTATTGTCTAGCATTGCCCTTCTCTACTGCCCTCAAGTGTTCAGCATCTCCACTTCTGTTCCCCTTCCCCCCCCCCCAGATGTCTAGTATCTCTCTTCTCCTCCCCTCCCCCAAGATATCCAGCATCCCCTCTCTTCTCTCTCCCTTCCACTCTACCTCATTTCTCTGCTAGACCTCAAGCTCTCTTGAAAGGAAACAGCACACTGGTGGGCCTTTGAGCACCGTGTGCATGCGCTCATGGCCTTCCAGCCCTGTGTCCTCTGATTCAAACTTCCTGTTGAGGGAGGGGAATGGCGGGCCTTTAGCACATGCTTTAGGATGCTCAAAGACTCAGCACCATGCCGACAGTGATTTGCTGTTCTGTTGCTATGTTGCTGACAAAACTAAAACGTCATGGGATAGGAGGCAGTGTACTATTGTGGATCAGGAACTGGTTAAAAGATAGAAAGCTGAGGTTAGGGCTAAATGGCCAATTTTCCCAATGGAATAAGGTGAATAGTGGAGTACCCCAGGGATCTGTGCTGGGTCTGCTGCTTTTTGACATATTCATAAATGACCTGGAAAAGGGAATAACGAGTGAGGTTATCAAATTTGTATATGACACAAAACTATTTAAAGTTGTTAAAACCCAAGAGGATTGTGGAAAACTGCAGGAGGATCTGGATGAATTGGAAGACTGGGCATTAAAATGGCAGATGAAATTTAATGTGGACAAATGCAAAGTTATGCACCTAGGAAAGAACAACCCACACTATAGTTACAAGATGCAAGGTTCCACATTGGGAACCACCACCCAGGAAAAAGATTTAGGTGTCATTGTGGATAACATGTTAAAACCCTCTGCCCAGAGTGCAGCGGTGGCCAAGAGAGCAAATAGAATATTAGGCATCATAAGGAAAGGAATGGAAAATAAAACAAAGGATATTATAATGCCTCTGTATCGTTCCATGGTGAGACCGCACCTTGAATATTGTGTGCAATTCTGGTCACCGTATCTTAAAAAGGATATAACATTATTAGAAAAGGTACAGAGAAGAGCCACCAAAATGGTGAAGGGGATGGATGGATACTCCTATGAAGAGAGGCTATAAAGGTTAGGGCTCTTCAACCTGGAAATGGCTGAGGGGAGATATGATAGAGGCCTATAAATTAATGAATGGAGTGGAACGGGTAAACGTAGATCGATTGTTTACCTCAGATTATAAAAGGACTAGGGGACATGCAATGAAGCTACAGGGTAACCTATTTAAGACTAATAAGAGAAAATATTTTTTCACTCAGCGTGTAATCAAACTCTGGAATTTGTTACCGGAGGATGTAGTAAGAGCTGTTAGTGTAGCTGGGTTTAAAAAAGGTTTGGACAAGTTCCTGGAGGAAATGTCCATAAACCATTATTAAAAGGGACCCAGGATATCACTGCTTGACCCAATACAAGCATTGTGGAGCTTGTGTCTTTTGGGGAAACTGCTAGGTACATATGACCTAGATTGGCCACTGTTGGAAACAGGATACTGGGCTTGATGGACCTTGGTTTGACCCAGTATGGCATCTTATATTCTTATGTGTTGGCATCATGCTACTTATCTGTCTCCCAAGGTGGATTGGCCAGACCTGGGCAAAGGTACTCTTTGAAGAGGGACCCATCCTGGATTTTGCCCATTTCGATGTCTTTAAAACTTGATGGAGACTCTCTCTTCAATAGAAGAAGAAAAACCCTTTTCATCACCCTTGCGTAGCACCCACTAGTGGGTGTCCTAGGGTCCAGACCTGACCTGGCAGAAGTCTCCTTCAGACAGGCTCTGTTGGTCCCTGAAATTTGGCACCTGGCGCCTCCACCTGGGAAACAAGGGTTGTTAGTGGGTGGGATTTCCCTCCCTTCCTCCCAGATAAGGTGTGACTTGCTCAAGGCATGCCAGTGGGAATCAAACCCAGAGCTCTTGGGTATTAGGCTACTACTACTAGGCTACTACTCTTACATGCTATCACCAATTATTACTGTTTGCCAATTTTGTTAGCTTCCCTAATTTCTGTTAGTATTTCATCACCTGTCTTTTCATTCTAGCCAGCCGGACGGTAGTGTACCCCCACTGCTATTCCCTTCCCCAGGACTGATCAAACAAATAGAAAGGATTTGAGGGGGAACTTTCCTTGAGCACAGTAGGTTGCTGAACTCCAGTAACCTCCTCAGGTTTAGAAACTGCTAACACCTAATCAGGTGTTAGTTCCCTCCCTACCCACCCCGACTCCCACCCACCCCTAGTGAGCAGTCTTGCTTTATAGGGCACCTCCCCCTTTAACAAATCACAGGGAATTGGACCAGCACATCTTTATATAATTAAAGAGATTTAACTGCTTTTTCTCTGAAAGGACAGCTGCGAAACCGGCTGGTACTTGGTAGATCTCTCTTTTGCTTTAACAGATACCTAAGCTCCACGAACAGAACAATGGCTGGGAAAAATCGTATTGCTAAAGCTGTTGCCCCCGTTACAGCTTCTGCCTCGGTCCAGACAGAGGTCCTAATGCCAGTTGAAGGACCAGTTCCATGTGCAGGGTGCCTGCATGCTGAAGCTCTGAGGAAACAAGTGGAGGAACTCAGAGAGGAGGTGGCGAGGCTGAGGAGCATTCAAGACAGTGAGAAGTACATTGATGAGATGCTTCTTGCAGCAACCAAGCTCTCCAGCACAGGAGAAGATGGGTGCCAACAGAATGTCGATGGTTGGACACAAGTCACCAGGGCCTGCAAAATCACCAATCCAACTTCTCCAGCCCTTGAATTGAAGAACCATTATGCAGCCCTGGAAGTGGAGGAGGTGAAAGCAGCCCTGGAAAGGGAAGAACCAGAGTTCAAGTACCCCAAAGTTGCAGAATCAGTGACCAGAAGGAAGCGAAGGGTAGTGGTGGTTGGAGACTCTCTTCTGAGGGGTACTGAGGCGTCCATCTGCCAACCAAACTTGATGTCCAGAGAGGTATGCTGTCTGCCTGGTGCCAAAATCCAAGATGTTACGGAGAGTTTGCCGAGACTCATCAAGCCCACTGACTATTACCCAATGTTGCTAATCCATGTTGGAACAAATGATACTGCCAGGTATATCTCGGAACGTATCAAAAGTGACTTCATGGCTCTGGGACAGAGGGTGAAGCAGTTAGGTGCACAGGTGGTGTTCTCTTCAATCCTCCCTGTTGAGGGTAAAGGCCAAGGCAGAGAGGCTCGCATCCTGGAGATGAATGCATGGCTGCGTGGATGGTGTCATCGAGAGCGTTTTGGTTTCCTAGACCATGGGATGCTGTTCCAAGGGTTGCAGAGCAGAGATGGCATCCATCTGTCCAAGAAAGGTCAACGCATCTTTGGTAGTAGACTGGCTAATCTACTGAAGAGGGCTTTAAACTAGATTCGTTGGGGATGGGTGAAGAAAGCCCCCAGGTAAGTGAAAGCCCCCAGGTAGGTGATACATTAAATACCTTTATGGAAATGGGTAACAGGGGTAACATATTGAAAGCAGTGTGTATTAATGCCCGTAGCATGGGAAATAAGATCCCTGAAGTTGAAGCTTTGGTGGGAGTGGCTGACTTGGATTTAGTGGCAATTACAGAAACATGGTTCACAGAAAACCATGACTGGGATGTAACTATACCTGGCTATACTTTATTCAGAAAGGACAGGGTAGGAAGAAGGGGAGGAGGAGTGGCACTATATGTAAAAACTACTATTAAAGCTATGGAATTAGAGAGCTTAAAAGGGAGAGAGGAGGCATTGTGGGTTAAACTAGAAAAGAGGGAAAGAGAAATCTATTTGCATTGGTGTGATATACAGACCTCCCTCACAAGAGGAAGAGGTGGACAGAGAGTTAATTGAAGACATACGCAGCATTGCTAGGAAAGGGGAAGTGCTACTGACAGGAGATTTCAATATGCCAGATGTTGATTGGCACATTCCTGCTGCAGTATCATCTAGAAGTAAGGAGATCCTGGATTCTCTACAGGTAGAACTCTTCAGGCAATTGGTAACAGACCCCACACGTGAAGAGGCCATACTGGACTTGGTGCTTACCAATGGTGAAAGTGTTTCTGATGTTGTAGTGGGAGATCATTTTGCATCCAGTAATCATCAGCTGGTGTGGTTCAGTATTAGGACTAGGGCTGTTAGAATCCATTCCAAGGTGAGGATCTTAGACTTTAGGAAGACTAACTTTGCGAAGATGGGCCAATACATCAGGGAGTCGTTAGTGGGATGGGAACAGCTGGGGGATGTAGAAAAACAGTGGGCAAAATTGAAAGGGGGTATTTTAAAGGCAACCAACCTTTTTGTTAAAATGGTAAATAAAGGCAAAAGGAACAGGAGACCGCTATGGTTTTCGAAGGAAGTAGCTGAAAAAGTGAAGAAAATGAGGGAGGCCTTCATGAAATACAAGAGATCACAGAGAGAGGAAGACAGGCATCTGTATTTGGAAAAACTTAGAGAAGCTAGCAAAGTAGTCAAGAAGGCAAAGATTCAAAAGGAGGAGGAAATAGCCAATGCAAAAAAATGGGGGGATAAGACATTTTTCAGATATATTAGTGAGAAGAGGAAGGGCAAAAGTGGTATTGTCAGACTCAAGGGTGCAGGGGGGGAATATGTAGAAGCTGATAAGGATAAAGCGGAATTGCTTAACAAATATTTTTGTTCTGTGTTCACAGATGAAGAACCAGGAGCAGGACCTCAGAAAACACCCACAAATAAGAACAGAAGCGAGGGACATCTTGAACAATTTTCAGAAGACTGTGTTCGTGAGAAACTAGCTCAACTTAAAGTAGACAAAGCGATGGGACCGGATGGGATACACCCTAGAATACTGAGGGAACTTGGGTACGTTCTAGCAACTCCACTGACTGACCTTTTCAATGCCTTGTTGGAGTCAGGAGTGGTGCCAAAGGACTGGAGAGAGGCTCATGTGGTGCCTTTACACAAAAGCGGAAGTAAGGATGTGGTTGAAAACTACAGGCCGGTTAGTTTAACTTCGGTGGTGAGTAAATTATTGGAAACGCTGCTGAAAGAGAAAATAGTTTGGTTTCTGGAGTCCAGCGGATTACAGGATCCAAGGCAGCATGGATTCACCAGAGGCAGGTCTTGTCAGACAAATCTGATTGATTTCTTTGACTGGGTGACCAGGGAGTTGGACCGAGGGAGAGCTCTAGATGTGGTGTATTTAGATTTCAGTAAAGCCTTTGACACTGTTCCTCACAGGCGACTTATAAACAAACTGAGCACCCTAGGGATGGACCCTAAAGTTACTGCTTGGGTTAGAAACTGGTTGGGTGGGAGGCGACAAAGAGTACAAGTAAATGGAGCTCACTCTGAGGAGAAAGATGTTACCAGTGGTGTGCCCCAGGGATCTGTCTTTGGTCCGATTCTTTTTAACATCTTTGTTAGTGATATAGCGGAAGGGCTGTCGGGTAAGGTTTGCCTCTTTGCAGATGATACCAAAATCTGTAATAGAGTAGACACCCAGGAAGGTGTAGATAACATGAGGAGGGATCTAGCTAAGCTTGAAGAATGGTCTAGAATTTGGCAGCTGGGATTTAATGTTAAAAAATGTAAGGTCATGCATTTGGGCTGCAGCATTCCAAGGGAGCAATACAGTATAGGAGGTAAAGTACTTTTGTCCACTAAAGAAGAGCGGGACCTAGGCGTGTTTGTGTCTGATGATCTTAAAGTAGCTAAACAGGTAGAAAAGGCGACGGCAAAAGCTAGAAGGATGCTTGGGTGCATACGGAGAGGAATGGCTAGCAGAAAAAAGGAGGTGATAATGCCTCTGTATAAGTCTTTGGTGCGAACTCATTTGGAGTATGGTGTGCAATTCTGGAGACCGCACCTTCAAAAGGATGTGAACAGGATGGAGTCGGTGCAGAGGGTTGCTACTAAAATGATTAATGGGCTTCATTATAAAGCATATGAGGACAGACTTAAGGATCTTAATATGTACACCTTAGAGGAAAGGCGGGATAGAGGTGATAGGATTGAGATGTTTAAATACCTCCGTGGCATAAATGTTCAGGGAGAGAGCCTCTTTCAATTGAAAGCAAGTTCTGCTACGAGGGGACATGGGATGAGGGTGAAGGGAGATAGATTCAGGAGTGATATGCGGAAGTATTTCTTTACAGAAAGAGTAGTGGATCCATGGAATAATCTCCCAGTGGAGGTGGTAGAGATGAGGACAGTAACTGAATTCAAAAAAGCATGGGACCAACACAGAGGATCTCTAAAGGTAAAAAGGGGACTGTTGTAGTTGTTGTTATGGAAGGACAGACTAGATAGGCCATGTAGTCTTTTTCTGTCATCATGTTTCTATGTTTCTATGACTGTTCCAACCATTAGGCAAATTAGGTAGTCATCTAGGGTGGCAGCGTCTGGAGGAGGCAAGCTCAACAATAGATTCTGACAAACAGGGGGGCATAAAGCATGTTTTCCTAGGGTGCCAACACCTTGAACCAACTCTGGGGTCATCCCTGCCCTTCTTCTTTTCACATGAAATTTCTATCCATGATTCTACAGTGCATTTTGTTTCCTGCAAAGCGTTTATCCCTCCTTAACATATAGTATTACCCCTCCACCAATTTAATGTACCCTATGATTGTGATATAATTTTGTTATCCTCCTTCCACCACATCTTTGAGATAGCATTTATATCTAATCTTTGCAGGGCATCAAACTCAGAACTGCTTAGAGAAAACACAGATATCCTATAGATTCTGGCTAGTTGAGAAACTCCAGTGCTAAACAGACAAGTCTTGGGGAAACCAAGCCCTCTACCTGCATCCTGTCCTTTGACTTAGCTCTGAAATGCTGACAGTCTACAGACTCTGAAAGTAATTACTCTGACTCACAACAAGAGGATTATGTAGTACAGCCAGTGTAAATGCCGCCCTCATCTTTGCGTTAAACTCTAGAGGTAATACCTCAGGATTCTGTGGGTGATGCACCAATAGAAGATACTTCATATCTTAAGTTCCTTCAAGAGATATCACAGTTCCTAGGTTTAAATCTTCTAGACTTTCAGGACACCCGCTTAGACTTCACCTCAGTTTTGAAATTCTTTGACACTCCTAAGGTGTTACTAGCTATTCCAAAGCATCAAGTGTCCCAAGATTTACAGTCTATCATTGGCTGAAACCACTAACTACTCTGACTACTTTATATTGAAACATCTCAATATCAAATATAGCGTACAACCTGCACCAGGAAAGCCCAGCTAGCCCATCATTCAATGGTGGTAGAGTTCACTTTGAAAAGATTGAGATCCTCACAAACTCAGGTCAAGACTTCTCCAGGTAGGAACTCCAAAATGCTCGACCTGGTAAGTCGAAATGTTTACAAGGAGTGATGCTCCGTTCCAGAATTGTTTCTCATCAGTTGCAAATGTTATACTACCACCATTCCCAAGTGGAGCAAGCTCTCTGCACTTGTAGTCATTCTCCAGTGATGTCTTCCAAGCAATTATTGCCTTTTGTCCAAAATATTCAAGAATATGGGCATCGTCTTATGAGGACCACTTATGACAGTGCCTCAAGGATGGCTGCAGTTGCGATAGAAGCAAGTGGGATGGCTTGCTGAGAACTCCAGGACTTAGAGAAGAATTACATGACCGTTTGGCTGATGCCTCATGCATAGGTGTCATTCTGTTTGGGGAAAGAGTCAAGGATACAGTGTTGTAGTTAAAGGGCAATTGTTCAACTTTACGTGAGCTGTCAAGGCCATCTTCAGATTATTCTAGCTTTACCAGGAGGTTTCATTCATCGTATTATAGAAGACAATTCAATAACCAATTTTCTCAACAATTTTCTCTATTAAGACATTCTCTCTACTGAGGCGATTCGGTGTACTGTTGATAATGTGCTCTAGGCTATCAGCAAAGTCAAAAACCTCAAGAAAGAATGCAGCAGTCTTCCTCTGCTTGGCCTGACCCAGTATGGCTTTTCTTATGTTCTTATGACTACCTCAAAAAATCTGGCTGGGGGCAAAATAACACTTTGAGAATTTAACAGAGTGGGACCAAATTTGGCCTGGAGGAAAAATTGGTGAAAAGACGCATCAATTTAAAAAATTGTTCAGATTGGCCAGATTCCAGAGAAATAAAGTGCCCACACAAATGGTCCAATGCATTTCTATAAGGGAGGCATTTTTAGCAGGTGCAACATACAAACCTTGATTCACTGTAACATAACAGTTAGGGAATTGCATCTTTCAAGCTGCCTGCACATCTTTCTCATTTCCGCTCCTGCTCGGACATGAGCCAACACACGTATAAACAGACATATATGCACACTCACCCGCAGACACACAACCCCCCGACATATACATCTACACACTTGCAGAAACACAGATAAACATATATACAGACGTACAAAGACACACACACACACATACATAGGCACACACAAAGAAAATAGACACATATATACACATATAGTGCGTCCCCAGCTAGTTGCACCAGACTCTTTAGGATTGTCAGTATGTTATAATCTCTGGGTGGCAACTCTGTTTGGTGCAAATTTCCTGGGGCTTGTCCCTTGAGCTAAGGTTTCAACATCTCTGATTGTGGGCTCTAAGAGTGGGAGTAGAGGTAAATCTCAAGGCCTTATATCTGTGAGACAATCTCTTATGTTCTGCTGTCTTCACTTTCACTTTTCACTGTCCATTTCCACAAAAAAACAGTTACTTCAGCAGTATGATAAAAATAAAATGTGCTGACCCGGTTACACAGGCTGTATAAAAAATGCTCGGTTAAAACCGGGGCAGTCGGGGGAAGAGCCAAGATGGTGGCACATTGGTTGCAGCTCTCGAGCTGTTCTCTGTGTACCTCATTGTCTTATGGTTCTAGTTTCCTTATGTCAATAAAGAAATGGAACAAGCCTATGGCTAAAACCTGTAAGTCCAGTTGTATTGTATTTTAGCACAGGAAGCCTGATGACATGCTGAAGCTCACTCCCATACCTAAAGGCTCCATTGGCAAGGCTCCCTCTAGTAATGAATTCCAGAGTTTGATTACGTGTTAAGGGAAAAAATATTTCCTCTTATTATTCCTAAATGGGTTACATTGTAGCTTCATTGCGTGTCCCCTTTCTCTACTTCTTTTCCCTCCTACCCTTTACATAGTACATTCCCTCCGGTGCCTTTGTGCCTTTGTCCCCAGGGTTCTGGACCATTCCGTCCCAAGTGCCAATGAGTCTTCTTGAAAACCACTTCTCACCAATGTCTGCCAGATTGTCCTCTCAGGTGCTTTCTTTCAGCATGGGTTCCTCTTTGCAACCTCCTGACTTTTTATGCAGTCAACGCCAGCCGTGATTCACCTGCTGCCATCTGGGGTGCTCCTGTCTCTGTGCTCCTGCTGGGGCTGGCGTGGGGGTCCAGTCCCTCAATACCAGCCTCCAGAAGAGCTTGCACTGCTTCCTCTCTCATGCGCACTCTCCAACTCTTCCCCTTAAGCGGAGATGTCAGTCCAGAGGGAAATGTCTAACCGTATCGGACTCCTTCCTCCTGTAGTTTGGACACTACATCGCGAAGTCCTCGTCACTTCTGAAGCGTGATCTTGGCAAGATCCATGTAGATCTCCATGCTGCAGCCCTCCCAAGAGGGCCGCTAGTTCTAACCTTGGTTGCCACAAGCTCCTTGAGTCTGTAGTCGTGAAAACAGGCAATGATATCTTTTGGCTTGTTGCTCTGTCCCCCTGGGCCAGCAACCTGATGTACATGGTCTATCCACAGGTCACGTCCCTCCATTTCCAGTCCAGCCTTTTGCTGGATGGCTTTGGTGACCCTCTGCACCACTTCACAGCAGTCTTTGAAAGCATCCTCCTCCGGGATCCCCCTAAACCTTAGGTTGCTCCGGCGGGATCTGTTTTCCAGGTTCTCCACCTTGTCCTTCAGGTCTATACATGCTTGTTCTAGAGCCACTAACCGCTTGTCCAGCTGTTCTGTGACCTCTTGCTGCTCTTCCACTCGCTCCTCTACTTCCTCCACTCTGCAGCCCAGATCAGTTATGTCAGCATGCAGCCCCTCAATCTAGCTCACCACCTCTTTCCAGACCTGGGAAATGTCCCTCTTCAAGTCCTGGAATCACGCCCGGATTTCTGCCCACAATGTCTACTCACCAGCCACCTCCTCTGACTGGATCACTCCCCCGACTTTGTCTCCTCTGTCGTGCCCTTCCAACGCTCTCGGGTTTCTGCTTTCGCTCCCGCTGCCGTTCACCGCCATAGCTGCCATCTTGTCCAGGGGCTGTTGTGGTACTGCTGCAGCCCCCATCAGGACTTAGTCCCGCAAATCAGCTTTCTTCCCCTTCAAGGCCATCCTGCTGTTATGCACCACCGTAATGGCCTTCAGCGGGACAGATCGCTCATATGGGGGCCGGTATGAACTCAAGCTCAGACAGCCATCTTTGCTGTTGATGTCAGCAGCCTCGTCTCTCCTATCCCTTTGATGATAGTGCTTCATTTGGGGGTGGACTGAAATTTATACTATTTGATTGTAAATTTAAGTTATCTTTAAAAATGTTGCCATATTTTGATCTATTTTCCCAATCGAGCAGATGCTTGTGAATTGTTAAAAAGTTCATAAATAAAAAATTAAGAAACAAAACAAAGCGGGCATTCTGTGGGCAGATTGGGGGCAGTGCTGGTCACTATCCTGTTATTGGCAATATTTAGCTACTAACCGGATAGCTATACCAGTTAGAGTTAGGTCATCTCAATAGTGATCCTAACTTTAACCAATTTTCACTATCCGGCTAGCTGCTGAATATTGATGGTAACAGGGTAATGACATCCTTGTCTGGCATTTCAGTGCTATTCAGTGCTGGATACTGGATACGTTTTGGTACTGAATATTTGGGTTTATTTAAAGCGACTGTGGATAAGCACTTTTAAAGCACCTCGCCACCGGCACTGAAGATCGGCTTCATAATTTACTGGCTGTTATAAAGTAAAACAGTTCATCTATTGCTTCACAGACAGTACACTGAGGACAAAACTAAAAAACAAAATAAAAATAAAAAGACACAGTAAAGCTGTGATTTTACTCTTGGGTCTTACTTTCTGTTCACCCCCCTTCTCTTTGCTCTCCTTAGTTTGCTCCTCTTTAACTTATCTTCCGCTTCCTCTTCCTCTTCCGATTACAGATGAATGTAGCAAGGCTCCACTCCCTCTCTCACAGATACCGGCTTTCATCCTGTCTCCCACAACACTAAGGCTCTCCTAGTAGTGGCAGAAGTTCAGATTAAGGGCCACAAAGCAACACATTCTGAAAGGACCCCCAAAGGAGGAAGGGTCCATTTTATAAGATCTGGGAGAAGCTGCAAGTGGGCTCCACTACACTGCAGGGCCTGCTTGGGCAGAATTTATACCACTGTCTCCTAGCCTAGTCTTAGTATCTGGACTGTCAACTATGCCTGCTGATTATTGCTCCCATGCAATTTTTCCTGTTCACAGGCTGAGTTCTCTGTGGCAGGTCTGAGGATGGATGGCATTACAAGTCCTCCTCTTTCCCCTTTGAGACAGAGCTGCTGCAAGGGCATTGAGTGTCCTAGGCAAACCTTATGCCCACCCCCCCCCTGAGATTTTGATAGGTAAACTCAACAAAAATCATCATCAAAACACCACTTCTTCCACAAAAATCCTGTAAAAATGCACAATTAGACGCCATACTTTTAAATATTAAATTTTGCTTTGTATGTATGCGTGGGCCCACTCTCCCTGTAGGTAAAAGAATATGCTGATGGCTCTGAGTTTGTACGGCTGTCAAGATCAATTTTTTTGCTTTGACTGCTGTGGTTCTTTGATGCCTCTCAGAAGCTTTTGCCCTGGGTGACAGCCTAATTTGCCTAATGGTTGAGCCAGCCCTGCTTTACAATATCTCACTCCTTTAGACACAGCACTTACCTTTTCCTTTTTCCCTCACCTATTACTTTGACTGTGCACTGTTTGGTGTTCCCTCTTCTGCTCTCAGGGGACCCCTAGCGGTACTATCCGTGCTTGCAGCTATTGCCAACCCGAATCCTGCTGAGCCTGTAACCCTGACTCCTAGATGATCTCACATGTAGACCTCGTATACACCACAGTCTAGCAGCGTCTCATGCTGCAGTGGCTCCCACCCAAGGTGTAGGTCCTGCTCCTTGGGTAAGCACCTTGGGGAGATTCTGAGGCGTGACCTCAAGATGATACTACCTACTGCAGGTCTCTGGCATTTCTCATATTGTAATTTTTGGCGGTCTGTTGTCTTTGCCACCCTTGTCGCCTATATGTTAACAACTGACGGATCACATTTGCCCTCCTGATCTACAGTCCCTTCTATCTGGGGATGCTAACTCAATCCTCCCCTCAAACCATTTGCCCTACCTAGGTAAGATAAGAACATAAGAACATAGGAACATAAGATATGCCATACTGGGTCAGACCAAGGTCCATAAAGCCCAGTATCCTGTTTCCAACAGTGGCCAATCTAGGTCATACGTACCTAGCAGTTTCCCCAAAAGACACAGATCCCCGCAATGCTTGTACTGGGTCAAGCATTGATATCCTGGGTCCCTTCTTAATAATGGTTTATGGACCTTTCCTCCAGGAACTTGTCCAAACCTTTTTTAAACCCAGCTACACTAACAGCCTTTACTACATCCTCAGGTAACAAATTCCAGAGTTTAATTACACGTTGAGTGAAAAATATTTTCTTTTATTAGTCTTAAATAGTTTACCCTGTGGCTTCATTGCATGTCCCCTAGTCTTTCTATATTCTGATAACGCAATCGATCTACGTTTACCTGTTCCACTCCACTCCGTTCATTAATTTATAGACTTCTATCATATCCCCCTTCAGCTGTCTCTTTTCCAGGTTAAAGAGCCCTAACCTTTTTAGCCTTTCTTCATAGGAGTATCCTTCCATCCCCTTTACCATTTTGGTGGCTCTTCTCTGAACCTTTTCTAATAACGCTACATCCTTTTTAAGATACGGCGACCAGAATTGCACACAATATTCAAGGTGCGGTCTCACCATGGAACGGTATAGAGGCATTATAATATCTTTTGTTTTATTTTCCATTCCTTTCCTTATGATACCTAGCATTCTATTTGCTCTCTTGGCTGCCGCTGCATACTGGGCCAAGGGTTTTAACATGTTATCCACAATGATGCCTAAATCGTTTTCCTGGGTGGTGGTTCCTAATGTGGAACCTTGCATCGTGTAACCATAGTTTGGGTTGTTCTTCCCTAGGTGCATAACTTTGCACTTGTCCACATTAAATTTCATCTGGCATTTTGATGCCCAGTCTTCCAATTTATCAAGATCCTCTTGCAAATTTCCACAATCCTCTTGGGTTTTAACAACTTTAAATAGTTTTGTGGCATCTGCAAATTTGATAACCTCACTTGTTATTCCACTTTCCAGGTCATTTATGAATACGTCGAAAAGCAGCGGACCCAGCACAGATCCCTGGGGTACACCACTATTCACGTTTCTCCATTGGGAAAATTGGCCATTTAGCGCTACCCTCTGCTTTCTATCTTTTAACCAGTTCCTGATCCACAGTAGTACACTGCCTCCTATCCCATGACTCTTTAGTTTTCCCAAAAGTCTCTGATGAGGGACCTTGTTAAAAGCTTTCTGAAAGTCCAGATACACTATATCAACTGACTCACCTTTGTCCACCTGTTTATTCACACTTTCAAAAAAACATAACAGATTAGTAAGACAAGATCTTCCTTGTCTAAAGCCATGTTGGCTGTCTCCCATTAGGCCATGACTATCTACATTTTATTCTTTATGATGGTTTCTACCATTTTTCCCAGTACTGACGTGAGGCTCACCGGTCTGTAGTTTCCCGGATCACCCCTGGAACCCTTTTTAAAAATTGGTGTTACATTGGCGATCCTCTAATCTTCAGGTATTAGAGATGATTTTAATGATAGTTTACAGATTACTAATAGCAGGTCTGCAATCTCATATTTCAGTTCTTTCAACACCCTTGGATGTATACCATTTGGCCCAGGTGATTTGCTACTCTTCAGTTTATCTAATAGTTGTAATACATCTTCCCGATGTATCGATATTTCCTTCAATTTTTCCGCATCTTTAAATACCACTTCAGTCATGGGTAACATCCCTACATCTTCCTCAGTAAAGATCGAAGCAAAGAATTCATTCAGTCTCTCCGCTATCGCCTTGTTGCCTCTTAGTGCCCCTTTAACTCCTCTATCATCTAATGGTCCAACCGACTCTCTCACAGGTTTTTTGCTATGAATGTACTTGAAAAAATCGTTATTTCGCGTTTTTGCTTCCGCAGCAAGCTTCTTCTCAAATTCTCCCTTTGCCTTCTTTATCAATGCCTTGCATTTGACCTGCCAGTGCTTGTGCTGTTTCCAGGTTTCGTCGTTTGGCTCTTTTTTCCATTTCCTGAAAGATGCTTTTTTGGCAACAACAACCTCTCTGACCTCACCTTTAAACCATGCTGGCAGTTTTTTGGACTTCCTTCCACTTTTCTTAAAGCGTGGAATACAGCTGGTCTGGGCTTCCAAGATAGTATTTTTCAACAACACCCAAGCTTGATGTAAGTCTTTAACCTTTGCAACTGCTCTTTTTAGTTTTTTCTTAACTATTTTCCTCATTTTATCATAGTCTCCCTTTCAAAAGTTAAAAGGTAGTACTGTGGATTTCCTTACTATCCCTCCTCCACTAATTAAATCAAAGGCGATCATGCTATGATCACTATTGCCAAGTGGCCCCAACACCCTTATCTCTTGCACTAGATCTGGTGTTCCACTAAGGACTAAGTCTAATATGGCTTCCCCTCTGGTCGGTTCATGAACCAGCTGCTCCAAGAAGCCGTCATTTATGTCATCTAGGAACTTTATCTCCTTAGCATGTCCTGCCGTGACACTGATCCAGTCGATACCGGTGTAATTGAAATCACCCATTATTATTACCGAGCTGTAATTTTTATTAGCTTCCTTGATTTCTTTGAGCATTTCATCATCCATTTGGTCATTCTCGCCAGTCACTCGATAGTACACCCCCACTGCCATCGCCTTCCCCTTTTTACATGGAATTTCAATCCACAGAGATTGTAAATCAAATTTTGTTTCCTGCAAAACTTTAATCCTTTCTGACTCAATGCCCTCTCTAACAGAGCAGAACCCCTCCACCAATTTGATCCGCTCTCTCATTACGATATAGTTTGTACCCAGGTATCACAGTGTCCCACTGGTTGTCCTCCTTCCACCATGTCTCTGATATTCCAATCATATCTAACCTCTCATTTAGTGCTATATATTCTAACTCTCCCATCTTATTTTTTAGACTTCTAGCATTTGCATACAAGCATTTTAGAGACTGTTTTTTATTCATATTAATTTGGCTATTGGTAGACATGGGTAATTTGGGATCTTTAAGCTCTGTCTGCTGCATACTCGAGGGCATTTGGGCTACTTTACTCTTTTTTGGAACCTCTCTGCTTTTGGTAGTATCCTTCAAGGATACATTCTTCCGCACCATCCGCTCTTGGGTGACTGTCGGCTTTCCCCTATTATCTAGTTTAAAAGCTGCTCTATCTCCTTTTAAAGGTTAATGCCAGCAGTCTGGTTAAGGTGAAGTCCATCCCTTCGGAAGAGCCCCTCCTTTCCCCAGAATGTACCCCAGTTCCTAATAAATCCAAACCCCTCATCTCTGCACCATTGTCTCATCCACGCATTGAGACTCTGAAGCTCTACTTGCCTTTTGGGTCCTGCACGTGGAACGGGAAGCATTTCGGAGAACGCTACCCTGAAAGTTCTGGATTTCAACTTCCTACCTAAAAGCCTAAATTTAGCCTCCAGAACCTCCCTACCACATTTTCCTATGTCATTGGTACCGACATGTACCAAGACAGCAGACTCCTCCCCAGCACTATCTAAGACCTTAACTAGGTGGTGTGTGAGGTCCGCTACCTTCGCACCAGGCAGGCATATTACCAGGCGATCCTCATGTCCACCAGCCACCCAGCTATCTACATGCCTAATGATCGAATCACCAACTATAACGGCTGTCCTAACCCTTCCCTCATGGGCACATGGCCCTGGAGAAACGTCCTCGGTGCGAGAGGGTTTTACATCACCTGGAGGACAGGTCCTAGTTACAGGATCACTTCCTGCCACACCAGGGTGATGCTCTCCTGTCACGTGACCTCTCTCCTCCATGGCGACAGGGATGCTGCCAGACTGGAGGTGGGACTTCAGGACTATATCCCTGTAGGTCTCGTCTATGTACCTCTCTGTCTTTCTTATGTTTTCCAAGTCTGCTACTCTAGCCTCTAGAGAATGGACTCGTTCCCTGAGAGCAAAGAGCTCCTTGCACCTATTGCACACGTAAGACCTCTCACCAACTGGGAGAAAATCATACATGTGACACTCAATGCAAAAGACTGGAAAGCCCCCATCTCGCTGCTGGACTGCTGTCTGCCTCTTAGTTTTAAGTTTTCGTTTAGATCTTTAAGTTCTTTACTTACTAAGGGTTGCTATGGATATTTATACCAATAAAACTGTACCTAATACGTTTAATATACCTTGTTCACCTGAAGCTTAATTAATCTCAGGTCCTTAGTGTATGATTGATTTGGATAATGAGCTTCACCTGAGAGCACCTCCTGTCTTTTAAGATGTGTAAGTACCTATAAAGCTACGATTATTCCAGGGGTGGGTGGATGTGGGGAGGGAGGAAGGGAAATAACACTTATTAAAAGTGGGCTGCTACACAGTACCCTGTCCTGTGCTGCTGAGGTAAGCTATATTCTTATTTGATTTAAATTATAGTTCTTTGCTGCTGCTAGGCTCTAACTTATTATGAAATTTAAACTACAAGCTCTCTGCTGGGTTCTAAATTTAACCTGAAAGCTCTCTTCTGTGTTTTAAATTTAAACTAAAAGTACTTTGCTGTTACTAGGCCCTGAGTGACTATTAAATTAAAACTACATGCTTTCTGCTGGGTATGAAATGTAACCAGAAAGTTCTCGTCTGTGTTTTAAATTTAAACTTAAACTGCTGCTACTAGGCCCTGACTGATTTAACAAAAAATAGTGGGTTCACAGATTAAATAGCTTTAATAGAAAGAATTCCCTTCAGAAAATTCCCAGAAGTATATACTCACAATTGCAGTTCTCTCTCCAGAAGTAACAGTCCCCTGTTCTAGTCCTTCAAGACTAGGTAAGATATTTATGTATTTACTTCAGGATAAGCCTGGAACCCTTTGGGAGATACCTGCCCTCTTTCCCACCTCCTTGATCCAGGTCGGTCTGCTTACTGTACACTCTATTTGAAAAAAGGCAGCTTTAATTCACGATCTGATTACAACACATAAACTAGACAGTCATTGTATTACAGAAACATGGCTGCGAGAGGGCACATCGCATACAGTAACGCATATCTACCCACTCAGTATTTTTAGATGTTTCTACCTGTCCTGCATTTTACCTGCTGATAGTTTATTGGCCCCAATCATTATCTGCACCTAGTTGGGACTTACTCTAATCCTCCATCATAAAATGATCTATATACTGTTCTAATCTCATAATCCTTGGCAACAATCCCCTCAGGCATAAAGACATGCTCTTATTGAATTTATGGATGGCCTGCAATTCATTCAGTTTATTCACACTCCCACACATAGCAGGTCATACTCTTGTTGCAATCCTTTCACTATCTCCCAATGAACCATACCTCTCAAATTTCTCTACCCTTCCTCTGGGCTGGTCATATCTTTTTTTAAATCCAATTCACTATCCAAAACAAGATAACACCCCCTACTCCTCCTCCTATTCATCAAAGATACCCAAGCTCTGAGACCTATTGCTCACACCTATCCCCTTTTCCCTCAAATTTCTCCACTCAGTCACTTGACACCCAGGTAAACATCTGGAATTCCATTGACTCTATAAGAAGAGCAACTTCATGCAATTCTAAACACAACCTTAGAGAGAAACTATAACAACCCTGGTGTCACTCAGCGCCTGCTTTACTTAAATGCCAGCTAAGGAAGGCTGAGCATAATTGGAGGCCTTCCAAAAAAACAAACATCTGCTATTACGGTGCAAAGATCTACAGCAACTCTAAACCAAAAACCAGATGAGGCCAAAAGGACCTACTGCTCTAATCTAATTACAAATGCACAAAATCAGAAAAAGAAACACCTCTATATAGTCTGTTCTCTAACTACAACTAGAAAGGTCTATGTCTTTATCATCTACACTGCCCACAGCCTCTGACCATGCCTCCTCCTGCTGTACAGTGGAAATCACTGATCTTCACATCACTCTCCTAAGCAATGCATTGACTTTTCTATCTCACAATTAACATTCCCAATAATACCTGGTCCGACTGTAATGCCATTACCATGTACCACCTACAGAAACTCCTTCCTTCAGTCAAACCAACCACATGTGCATCTGATCTGATCCCCTCGAAGTGGGTGAAAGACTCCTCCCTTAATCTACTATCTCTCATCCACTCAATGGTAAATACCAGCTTATGGACTGGAATAGTTCCTACAGCTAGGAAACAAGCCCTGGTCATCCCAAAAGTAAAGAAACCCTCACTGGATGTATCCCAAGCCACTAATTATCACCCCATCTCTAATTTAACCTTTCTTTCAAAAATAACTTAATGTGTTAACCAACAACTGCTTAGAAAATAAACAATGTACTTTGTCCCTGTCAATTGAGATTTTGAGATGGTCACGGCACAGAAACACTTCTGAAAATCCTCCTTAATGGCATCCTCCAGCCTATATCACTGCAGCTTTCGACCTCACAAACCACCAGATCCTCCTCTCCCTTCTCAGCACCCTCAGAATCACTGGTACAGTTGTAGAATGGGTCCTACTACATGGAGAATTTACTACGCAGGTTGTATTCAACTTCTCACCTATACAAATTATCTGACCCCGGACTTTTTCACAGCTGAATTCATGTCTCACTGCTATTGACAACCTAGTGCTTAATCATGCTAAAACAAAAGTGATGTAGATCACAGGAAATTCATCCAAACTCACACGTTCCCCCTCCATCAACAATTACTCTACAACAATAGCTAACTCCATTAAAATTCTAGGATGCATTATCGACTTAGAACTGTCACTCACGCCTCATATCTCCTTAGCAAAATTGTCATTTTACATTCTTAGAAAATTATGTTCTTTAAAATATATATCAGCCATACAGCCTTGCAAACTCTCATCCTCACCAGAGTCGACCCAAGGCATGTGCGGGAATACTGCCCGCACATAGCCCCACACCTCAAGGGGCCCCATGCACACTGATCGGTTTAAGGGGAGCTGGTGAGGCCCAAAACCCGACTCACTTCTGTACAGCAGTAGGAGTAAACAGCCACCAGAACGTTTTCCTGTTTCTCCCACGGCTGTGCTAAGTTGTAGCTGCCAGCGTCGCTCAGTACATAGAGGTTAAATAGTGGCACTTCTTGTCTCTTGTGCAAGACAGGAAGTGCCCCTGTTTAACCTCTATGATCTGAGCAGTACCAGTAGCTGCAATTTAGCATAGCTGCTGCAGTAAAAGGAAAATGATCCGGCAGCTGTTTACTTCCATGGCTGTGCAGAGGTGAATCAGGGGGCCGGGCTTCATGCCTCACCGGTTCCCTCTTAAACCAGTCAGGCACACGCAGGGCACCTCATGGTGTAGGGTCATGTGTATGTGTGTGTGTATATGTGTGAGGGGGAGCCACTGGCACTGGAAGAGGACTGCTACTGGGGCTAGAACAGGAAATGGGCTAATGTTGGGGGATGGGGAGATTGCGATTGAAAGGAAGATAATGCTGGGAGGGACTGGGACTTGAGAGGGGCTGATACTGGAGGACCAGGACTGGAAAAGGGCTAATGCTGGGGGATGGAGGAACTGGAAGAATACTGATACTAGGGGGCTATGACTGGAAATAGGCTGATGCTAGGGGATGGGGAGCCTGGGATTGGAAGGGAGATGGTGCTGGGAGGGATTGAACTGGAGGAGGACTGATACTGTGGGGGGTGGGGGTGGGGGTGGCTAGGACTGGAAAGAGCTGATGTTGGGCGATGGCGTGACTGGATGGGAACTGATGCTGGGAGGAACTGGAACTGTAGATAATACTGATACTGGGGGACAAGTTCTGGAAATGGACATGCTGGGGGTTGTAGAGCCTGTGATTAGAGGGGAGATGATGCTGGGAGGGATTGAACTGGAGGAGGACGGATACTCGGGGAGGCTAGGACTGGAAAAGAGCTGATGCTGGGAGATGAGGGACTGGAAGGGCACTGATGCTGGGAGAGACTGAAACTGGAGGAGAACTGATACTGAGGGCTAGGACTGAAAATGGGCTGATGTTGGGGGATTTGGGACTGGTACTGGAAGGGAGCTGATGCTGGGAGGGACTGGGACTGTAGGAAGATTGATACTGGGGGGCCAGGACTGGAAATGGGCTGATGTTGGGGATGAGTAGAATGGGACTGGAAGGGAGCGGATTTTGGGAGGGGCTGGAAATACAAGGGAGCTGATGCTGGAGAGGATTATAAGTGGGTGGGGCTGGGGATGGGGAGAAAAAAAGAAGCTGGGGGAGTAAGGATGGAGAGGGGAACAGATTTTGTATGGGAGGGAAGAAAAAAGGTCATACAGAGTGAAGAGTTGAAAGAGAGGGACGTAAGAATGAATGCTGGGGTAAGGAGGAGGAAAGGGAGAGTTAATAAATATCAGAGAAGGAAGTAACCGGGTAGGTGTACATACGGGATGTAGGAGGCAGTATTGAGGACAGGGAGATGGGGGAAAGCAGAGACTTTGACCTAGGTGGAGACTTTATAATTGGGTGGGAGAAGAGAAGAAGACAGAATGTAAGATTGGTTGGATATCGGGAGAGGAAGTAGGGACTCAGATGGTGGACCCAGGAGCTGGCACAACTCACTGTGCACGCGGCTCCGACATTGTGCAGCTTCATCTTTCTTTCTCTGAGTCAGCAACAGCAGCCAGTGCTGCCTGTAGCATTCACTTCCAGGGTGCAGGGCCATTCATCAAAATTGAATGCTACAGGCAGCACTGGCTGCTGTGTGCTGACTCAGAGAAAGAAAGATAAAGTTGGGAATCATGCTATGAGATCTTTCTGACACTGACTCAGAAAAAGAAAGATGCCAGGGATGGTGTTGCACCATATTTTTTCCCGGGGTGGGGGGCAGAGAAAGGGAGAAAAAGAGAAATGGGATATGCTGGATGAGAGAGAGAAAGAGAGAGAGAGAGAGGTGGATTTAAGTTATGAGAGAGAAGGGATATATTGGCCTGGAATTGCAATAGGGGAGAGAGAGATGCTGGGATGGGAGGGAAATAGGAGAGATGCCAGACCACTGGAGCGCGAGAGGAGGGAGACGGGGAAGGGGAGAGGACGCAGATGGTCTATGGGAGGGTGGTCTATGTTGAGGGGGGGAAAGGACTGCGAAGGTGGAAGAGAAAGCATGATATGCTGGACTTTGGGGGTAAAGGAGAAGGGTGAGGGGATTGGGAGATGCTGAATTGGGGTGGTGAGAGAGAAAGGGGGGGGGGGGAAATGGTGGGCATGATGGAACTATGTGAGCGAGGCCATGGGAAACTGGCAAAGAGATGCGTGAGAGGAGGATGATGATTACAGAGGGTTGAAATGTGGTAATGGGGAGTGGGTGAAAGACAGAGGGGGATAAGAGGCTAGCGAAGGAGTGAGATGAGAAATGGGGAGCTGGGCTGGAGGTTAGAAGAGTAGCTGGAAAGTTGCCAGGTGAAAAGTCAAAAGGGGATTGAGGATGGAAGGTTGAAATTGAGTGGATGAATGAGTAAAGAAAGAAATGGAGAAAAGAAAACAGTGAAAGATCAGTATGTCAGAGGCTGATATAGATAGAAAATGGAAAAAAATAGGAGAAGAAAGGACAAATGGACAATAGACAATGGAGAGTTAGCAGAAGACCCAAAGAACGCAGAAGAGAGAGACTGAGGCAATTGTGACTGAAAAATAAAATACCCAAACAACAAGAGTATTTTATTTTGAATTTATTAACTGGAATATGTCAGCTGTGAGAAATGTGTGCTGATGTCTTTGCACTTTGTTGAATATAAGAGGAAATTAATTTCATAGTTTAATTTTTCCAGCATTGTGGTGCGTTCAAAGTTTGGCTTTTGGGGTTCCCGGTTCAATTGTCTTCATATTTCTAAATTGTGATTCCTTGTTCTGTATTTGGGGATGATCTGTCTGTTTTGTGTCTATGACAGAACTGTGCTATTCTGTTTGTCTAGTTTTTGTGTAGTAGACCCACTTGTTCTCCTTTCCCAGTAAGAGTTGTATTGGTTTAATATTTATAGTGCTACCTTTTGATAAATAGGGTTAGGTGCTATGTGAGTCCTGGTAGTGCTGTTATGATATGGCAGGTTTGCTATGGGTTCTAAATCAGCAGGGTTTTGTAGTAATGCACCTGGCAGTTGTTACTGGAGGATAGTAATACAGAAATATGGTAGCCTCTCTTTATCCTCACTGTACATGCAAATGGTTTTCAGACACTCATTAAGAGCCATGTTTACTAAAGGCTAATGTGCTTTCACAAATTTGAATGTATGCTAAGTGCAGCAACAGTCATTTATGTCTATGGGTACAGTGGCACTTAACACACATTAATGCTTAGTAAACATGCCCCTAAGTCATTGTTAGGACAAAAAAAGAGGCTTGTGAAGGACTTCTTTGAAAGCCACTTAAAATTTTAGATGGGCACATATACATTTTAAATAAAATAAATTAGATTTATACAAATGAGGCCCAGTGACGATGGGGTTGGAATCCATCATGATATGATTTATAGTTAATATAATCTGATTTATGTTATTTCTGATAGATTGTAATGTTCTTGGAATAAATGAGTTTTGAGGTTTTTTCAAAATGATTGGAGGTCTTTGTTGGCTCTTATAGTGTCAGGAAGTTTATTCCATAGTGTGAGGGCTAGGTAAGTGAATGTTCTATTGCTAGTATTCATTTTTACCTTGCATATAGAAGGTGGGATTTGTAGAGTGCTTAAATTGTGTGTACGTCTTTTTCTGTTAGGTGGTTGTATTTTAATAAGTGTGGGTGAGGAAGGATGGTGCAACATTGTGTATTAATTTGAATGTTGTTATTATTTTGTATTTTATGCGTGCTTGGATAGGTAACCAGTGAAGTTCCATTAGTATGGGTGTGATGTGATCTGATATCCATACATTCATTAATATTCGAGCTGTGACGTTTTGGGCCATTTGGAGTATGTTGGTTGTTTTTTTTAGGTAGTAATGACTTTTGAACGATACTATGTTACGGACTTTAGATTTAGAGGTATTCGATCAGTGATACATGTGAGAGTAAATGTGTATCAATTTAAATTATCTGGTTATTGAGGGTCGGTAGTGGTTGAGAAATAGGGAGACGGCAGTTCAGTGGTTGTTCCGTATAGTTGTGTTGCTATCGCAGATATTGTTAATATGCTATCACATGTATTGCTATGATACTATATATTGCTATTTTCTATATTGCATATCTCTCACAAGTTAGATTAATCTATGTAGGTCGTACTAAATGTACGGTCAGACTTTGGCTTAATGAACATCATAGCAGGATTGCCACAAAAAATGTATTAGATCAACACAACCAAGATCTCAGTTTGTTAGGCGTAGATATATCTAACACATCACAAAAACATATTCCCTACTCAACTATTCTATAAATTATCTACTAAATACCCACAGCAAAAATCTTAAAAGAAATTAAAAAAACAAAACAAATGATCGCAACAGGATTTATAAGGAGGATAAATCCCTATTAACAGGCCCCAGCAGTATCATTCATTGGTCTCATCCGATAGTACATTAGACACATGATGTAAATGTAATTGTTCCTTTGAGTCAATGCTGACTCCTGGTGACCCCTTAGCTCATGTGTTTTCTTGGCAGTGTGACTGGAAGTAGATCACCAGGCCTTTCTTCTGAGGCAATGGAAAGTTGAGCGACTTGCCCAAGGCCACAAGGATTGCTAGTGGGAATTGAATCCTGGTCTCTTGGTTACCAAGCCAGTGCTCTAACCATTAGGCTACTCTTCCACTCCCAAATACATGATAAATACATAAATAACAAATTGTATCAAAGTTCTCCAAAATTGCATCATCATACTAATAAAAGTACTTAGCTGGAATATACAATGCCAATAGAACCCGGCATGCTATCATGTTTCAAGCTTAACTCAGCCTTGCCTCAGGGGTAGCACTCCAAACTAACATACACCAACTAGTACTGGATCAAACATTAACAGCTGTTGTAAAGAGCCGGAAGACATGTCAGAATATAAAGGAAGATCAAGTCACTCCAGCAAATCAGCATAAAGAGATCCACTCAATTACATTATTGAGCCCAGCAGCTTCCAGTGAAGCTAAATGAAAGATCCATTGTTGCTCAAGATAATTTCATCTGTGCAGTGAATCACCCCCTCGTCAATCTATCCTAATCTGATCAATAACTCTCCAAGAGAACTGATTAGGAGTATGATTTTTTTCTTTAAAATGAGATACCAAAGGTGCCAAAAAGTTGCCAGTGGTAATTCTGCTGAAATGTTCATTAAGTCATTTCCATACCGATCAGATAGTAGGTCCTACATATAATTTAGGACAAGGACAAATAATTAAATAAACAACCTACTGAGAAGAACAAGAAGTAGAATGATAAACTCTGTATGTTTGAGTTATAGGGTGAATCCAGTGTGTACCTTCAATAGTGTTTTTATACCAATGGCAGCTACCAACAAGCAGAATGGATCCCTGCAGCAGAAGATGCTGTCCCACCACCCAGATAATTGCTAACATTTTTGCCGCATCTAGAGGCAAATCACGGGGGAGGGGGGGGGGGGTTTCAGTGAATATGTCATGAACCTGCAGGGTACACCAACGAGACCTGATAAGCTGCGCAATGTGAGAAGCCACCCCGGAAAAAAGTGAAACCCATACCATTCTTTCATCCCGAGATTTCTCAATAGGTTGCAATAACCAATCTCGATGGGCATAACATGCCCACTTAAAAGCACGTTTTATTGCAGAATGGGGATATCCCTGTTGCAACAAACTGGCTTCTAAATCACCAGCTTTAACAAGAAAGTCATCTAAAGAGGAACAGATATGATGTAATTGCAAAACTTGACCTATTGGCAAACTTTCCTTTAGGCAACATGGATGGCACCTATTGCTAAAGGTCATAAGATTGATGAAATGGTGGGTGATAGAAGAGAAGCTAGTTGGTGGAGGGGTGATCGAGAACGCTGGCTCAATCATCAAGAGCAATCCTTCTCGCTGCTTTGAAGTTTGTAATAGTGGAGGGTCACATAACATCTTAATGCCACATTGTGGTAGGCGAAGGCCTATGATCCATGCTAATTGAACTAAACAGACAGGCCTATCTAGCTTGACCTGTAAATGAAGTCTGTGGAGAGGCTAAAAGGAATTGCACATCCCCCAACATGCTGCTATTGTAGAATTAGAACTCAGTAAAAGTATTGAATTAGCTTAGACAAGCAGAACTGAAAGTTGGAAAAATACAGAAAAATATGTTTGAAAGCCACTGATAAGAAAATACAGCTGTAAGGGATTTAATTAAAACTGCTGACAGAAAGGTTACAGAGCCCTGCTTCCCTACATGTACTAACTAGCCCAATGGCCTTGGAAGTAGGAAAGTAACAAGTTGGTAAACTGGCCATTGTAATTGGGACTAGAAGGGGGGTGAGCAGGTGCTGAGCCCACTCCAAGTACATAATTGGATAATCATATCAGTACCGGGACCAGGGCCGGATTTACCTTGAGTGAGGCCCTACGCCAACAAAAATTGTGGGCCCCCAGCAGGGGCGGCCCAAGGGGGGTGTGGGCCTCATTTGCATAAGGGGCCTCATTTGCATAAATATTTGCATAATGTTACCATATACTAACTTTTAGTAAACGTGCCTCTTAATGAGTGTATGGATAAAGAAAGACTAAAAGATTTCTACATTACTATAATCCAGTGCCAACTGCCAGACACATTAGGAACTACTACAAACACTGCCCATTTAGAACCCATAGCAACCCCGCCGTATCCTAACAGCACTACCAGGACTCACAAAGCACCATACTCTACCAATCAAAAGGCAACACTGCAAATATTAAACCAATACATTTCAGAGAACAACAATACATGACCTACTGGGGAAAGAGAACAAGTGGCAATGTCAAATAGGAATTATATAAACAGAACACCTCAGCTCAGTTACACATGCAGAACATAGACCATCACCAAACAAGTAATCACATTTTAGAAACAGGAAGACAATAATTAACTGGGAATCCCAAAAGCCAAACTTGGAATGTACAACACTGTAGAAATAAAACTATACATTAATTTGCTCTTGTACTAAACAAAGCGCAGACGTTAATGATGCACATTTACCAGAGCTGACATATTCCAATTAATAAATTCAAAATAAAGAGATATTTTTCTACCTTTTGTGCATTTTTTTCAGCTGCAATTGCTCCAGCCACTTTCTTTTGGTTTCTTCGTGTCTTCTGCTAACTCTCCATCGTCTGCTGTCCATTTGTCCTTTCTTCTCTCTTCTAGTTTTTTTCCATTCTCTCTCTACATCTGCTTTAACATACTAATCTTTCTCCTTTTGCTCTTTCCTCATTCCTATTTTATCCACTCAAATTTTACCCCTCCATCCTCAATCCCCACTTACTCTCCCAATACCCGGCCAATTGTAGATTTTTTATCCCTCCCACACAAAATATTTTTCCCTTCTCCATTTTACTCTTCCAGCCCCATCCCATTCTAAATCCTCCCCCAACATCAGCTCCCTTCTAGTTCCAGCCTCACCCAGCATCCATTCCCTTCTAGTCCCTGCATCAGCCCATTTCCAGTCCTAGCCACCCATCAGCCCATTTCTAGTCCTAGCAACCCCCCAACCCAATACCAGTCCTAGCCCCCCATCAACCCACTTACAGTCCTAACCCCCCATCACCCCATTTTCAGTTTTAAGCCCCCCCTATAACCCATTAACAGTCCTAACCCCCCATCAGCCCACTTCCAGTCCTAACCCCATCAACCCATTTCCAGTCAGCCCCCCATAGCCCATTGCCAGTCCTAACCCCCCCCATCAGCCCACTTCCAGTCCTAACCCCATAAACCCATTTCCAGTCAGCCCCCCATAGCCCATTGCCAGTCCTAACCCCCCCCCATCAGCCCACAGCCCATTACCAGTCCTAACCCCATCAGCCCACCTCCAGTCTTAACCCCCCCAGCCCATTTCCAGTCCTAGCCCCCCCATAGCCCATTACCAGACAGCCCCCATCAGCCCACAGCCCATTACTAGTCTTAACCCCCCCAAAGCCCATTACCAGTTCTAACCCCCCCAACAGCCCATTGCCAGTCCTACCCCCCCCATCAGCCCAACAGCCCATTACCAGTCCTAACCCCATCAGCCCACCTCCAGCCTTAATCCCCCAACCCATTTCCAGTCCCAGCCCCCCCAATAGCCCATTACCAGTCCTACCCTCCCCCTCCCCCTCCCTAAAGTAAAATTTGATTTAAAAAAAAAACCTGCTGGCTGCCGCCGCGGGGCCCCCTCTGCTGCCGCGGCAGCATGGACTGACCCGCGGGGGCCCCCTCTGCAAGCTCGATCCCTCCGTGCCTCCCTCCGTGCAGGCTGTGAGAGGCGCGAAGGCAGACTGTCTGCGTCGCGTCTCTGTTAAGCCCGCAGGGGCTGATGGGAAATGTCCCATCAGCCCTGCGGGCTTAACAGAGACGCGAAGGAGACAGTCTGCCTTCGCGTCTCTCACAGCCTGCATGGAGGGAGGGAGGGATCGAGCTTGCTGAGGGGGCCCCCGCGGGTCAGTCCATGCTGCCGCGGCAGCAGAGGGGGCCCTGCGGCGGCAGCCAGCAGGTTTTTTTTTTAAATTTTATTTTTAAAAAAAAGCCTAACGTTCCATTTTTGTGGGCCCTTCCCAGCTGTGGGCCCTACGCCATGGCGTACATGGCGTATACGTAAATCCGGCCCTGACCAGGACCAATAGAAAGGGTACGGGAGGTTACCGGGACCAATGAAATGTTTTTCTATACCTAGAATGGAGCAAAAGTCTATAAAAGTTGTTGTTTTGCCAGAGAACATTGCTCAGCCATTTTGAATTTGATTCTGCTTGAGTCTTGTGCACAAATAAATGATTTGGACCTTCTGGACTGACTCCTGGTATTATTGGGTTGTTTGCGCTCTGCTGCTACAACATGACATTGAATGATTTAAAATGTCGGCACCATGCTTTGTGCTTAAATACTGCTCCTGATGATACAGTAAGTGAAATACATGGAGCTTGAATATGGGACCAAAGATAGTGAGTGGATCCCTGAGGCATAAGAATAAATTACTAACTTCAAAACATTATATCATGTTGGAATGACTCTGGACGATAATTTCAAAGATATATAAAATCTGATATAAAATGTTTTAAAATCCAGAAATACTTTAGATATGTAAAGTATTGATTTGAATGGATGAACTGAATATATAAAAGGAAAGAGGACCTGGGGGACCTCGGTTGTGGCTTTGCTGTGGGTTGAGGGGTGGTTCGCATACTAATAATCCATACATAAACACATACTCTTTATTGCTGGGATTGTTTTTTTTTGGCCAAATGGGGTGACTTTGACCACATTAGCACCCATAGTTGATAATATTATTTTCCTCCGGGAATGAGTGATCTAGCTTTGACAGTGGGGGCATAAGGGACTTAGTGGTGTGAGGAAGAAAACAAGGAGATAATGGATTATGGAGTGTGTACTGGAATGAAGAGACAAGGAGATGATGGACCATGGAGTGCTGTGGGGAAGAGAACAAGGAGATGATGCATTATGGAGTGTGTATTGGAATGAAGAGAACATTAGACCATGGAGTGAAGGGGGATGGAGGTGGGGCATGTGAAGGAAAGAGGATGGTAATGGACCATGGAGGGAGGAAAAGAGAAAGGGGGGATGCTGGACCATAAATTGGGGAAGGGGAAAGGAGAACATGGAGTGAGATAGGGTGTGGAAGAGAACAAGAACATGATGTATCATTGGGGGGGGGGGCCGAAGAGAAGAGGGAGATGCTGGACCATGGCCTGGGGGGGGGCGGCGGTGAGGGGGTGGAGGGACGAGAACAGTAATGGACAGGCAGGGAGCGAAAGAGACAAGGAAGGTGCTGGGCCCGGGGGTAGGGTTGGAGGAAAGGGAGAGGGAAGAGAATTGGGAGAACATAAGAAATGCCATACTGAGTCATACCAAGGTCCATCAAGCCCCCAGTATCCTGTTTCCAACAGCGGCCATTGCAGGTCATAACTACTGGGCAGATTCCCAAAAAGGTACATAGGTTCCACAGTGCTCGTCCTGGGGTAAGCAGTGGATATCCTGGGTCCTCTTTAACACTGGTTTATGGACCTTTCCTCCCGAAACTTGTCCAAACCTTTTTTAAATCCAGCTGCACTAACAGCTTTTACTACATCCTCCGGTAATGAATTCTAGAGTTTGATTACGTTTTGAGTGAAAAAATATTTTCTCTTATTAGTCTTAAATGGGTTATATTGTAGCTTCATTGCATGCCCCCTAGTCTTTCTACTTTTTGTTGGAGTAAACAAAAGATCTATGTTTACCTGTAGCAGCAGAGCGCAGACAAACCAATGATACCAGGAGTCTGTTCAGAAGGTCCAAATCATTTATTTGTGCACAAGTCTCAAGCAAAGTCAATTTCAAAATGGCTGAGTGATGTTCTCTGGCAATACAACAACTTTTATAGACTTTAGCTTCATTCTAGGTATAGAAAAACATTTCATTGGTCCCGGTAACCTCCCATACCTCCCGTACCCCTTCTATTGGTCCCGGTACTGATATGATTATCCAATTATGTTCTTGCAGTGGGCTCAGCACCTGCTTACCCCCCTTCTAGTCCCAATTACAATGGCCAGTTCACCAACTTGTTACTTTCCTACTTTCAAGGCCACTCAGCTAGTTTGTACGTGTAGGGAAGCAGGGCTCTGTAACTTCTCTGTCAGCAGTTTTAAACATAAATTCTGTATTTTTCAATCTGTTCTGCTTATCTAAGCTTAATTCAATACTTTTACTGAGTTCTAATTCTACAGCAGCATATTGGGGGATGTGCAATTCCTACGGGCCTCTTCACAAGCTTCATTTACAGGTCAAGCTAGTTAGGCTTGCTTGCTTATGTCAGACACTGTGGATCACAGGCCCTCACCTGCCACATTCCCCCCTTTGATTAATCTCACCCTATTACTTAATAAGGTGTGAGAATTAAATCACTTCAAAATAGTTATACTATGGTCATAGGATTCCGACTATATGCAGGAGGTTTTGGTTGGTATAAGGCCATAATCTTAGTTGCGGTCTTCCGCTCTACTGTACTTTCAATAGCACTATGAATAGAGCGCATACAACATGGGATTATACATGGTAACAACAAAATAACAGCAATAATTATTAGTACTAATATAAAGAAAGTTTTAAGTCCTCCCAGCCATGAGAAAAGGTTAGCAAAACCAGTTAGGAAATTTCAGTGAGTGCCAAGTCTGTACTGGCACATAAGCATGTCTTTGCATATCCTTAGCAAGTTCTTCAACTACTTGACCTTTATCATCTATTTTTAAACAACAATTGGTTAAATTCAGCTTACCACATACTCCTCCTTCAGCTGCTAACAAATAATCAAGTGCTAAGCGATTCTGATATATAGCAGTGCGCATCTGAGTACTTTGTCTAGCTAAAAGTGTAAGAGCTTGGCTAGTCTCATTGGTTATTATTTCAACTACTGCTTGTAAGCGAATAATACGATTAATCATATAGACTGGGGTTCGATAGCCCCACATACCATCATCATTCCAAGTGGCAGGCCCATAATATTCAATGATTCTTTCTGGCGGCCAATCACCCTTCCACTTCTCCCACTTGCCTACTTGGAGGGGTGCTCTCTTCTGTCGGAGTGCTCTTTTGTGTCTGTGGGTAGTGTATACTGGGTATCCTAATTGTTCTCCATGTTCTGTGGGTAGGAGAAAGAAAGAAGGTCTGATGGTCCCTAAGACACATGCTCCTCCCCAATGTGGCGGGAGTCGAGCATAACGCTCGGTTTCCACAGATCCAATACAGGCCAGGTGGGGCTTGCCAAGCATGGGTTTTGGCAAGATTAGTCCATAAATCAGCAAGTTCAGGAAATCTGGCTAATGGGTTAGGAGGTTCAGGGTGTTTGACTCCTGACCACCATGATGTCTTTTTGGTAGTGTCATTATAGAATTTCTGGCTAAGACAGACCAGCTGTCCTACCTTTTGGGTGAACTGAGGTCCAGTTCTGGTATAGCAAAGACGTCCAACAATTGAGTGCGCTAACACCCATTCGCTAGTAGTCTTGTGTAATTCAGTCTGATTGTAAGTCAGAGAATAATTTAATTCTTGAGCTTCCCATGGCCACTGGTCACCCATCTGGGTTCCGCCACAGAAATAACAATCTGAGATTTTGAGACTAGATACTACTGCTCCAGCTAATTCTAAGAATAAATTCTGAGAAGGATGAGGGATCTCAAACTTATTTACATGCATGGCCTCATAGAAGGTGTTATGGATGTGATATTTAGATGACTTGTGGGCTTGGGTGTTCAATCTTATATACACAATGGTTCCTGGATCTGATCCAGTACCTGCGATACGTAGACCAAACTTGTATCCTTGTTTCCATACACTTGGATTACGTATCCGTAAGTGTAAAGGGTTACAAGCACCTTTCTTACAGTTGTCGTCTGTTGTTGACTTAGTTAGAGTGGCCATTCGTTTATCTATCTTTTCTTCTACTATACCATCATTCCATGTAGCATAAAACACACATTCCCAATTTGGGCAATAGTATTCTGCTGCTGTGGCAGTACTATATGAATCCTTTTTACCTGTACACTTTCCCAATCCTGTGGCACCTTCTGGGCACATATACTTATGGTCATTTCGATATGCTTTTTCCCAGGTACCACATTTGGAGCGACTATCTCTGTTTATAACATCACATGCATCAAAATTCAAAACAGCAGGTCTACTAGTATCTCTAAGTGGTTGTGTGGCATTAATTATAGGTCCATCTGCATCCTTCCATCGTATTTCCAACGTGTAATAGGATGGATTCTGATGCGGATTATAGCATACTCTAGATTTACCGTTAGTGCAAACATTTAGTTCAGTGGTGTTATAAATACACCGAGTCACTTTACCAGTGCAGGTATAGTAAGAATGGTAAATCAAAGTCTGAGTTACTTTCAGTCCAGTTCGAGTAGAAGTAATGCAAGCAGTGCATGGAGGTAAGGCATAAGTCAGTTCAAAGCCTCCAAAACAGGCAACCAGGGCAAAGCAAAGGTAAAGATACATGTTGATTGGAGTTCTTCTGAATCCTCAGCTTGCAGATCTTGACCACGACGTTCTTTTCTTCATCCCGTTCGCTAATGAAGCAATTCAACGGGTGCTGAGTGTTGATTGAAGATCCTCAAGTTGTCCATCACACATTAACCAACTTAGCAAATTCAGTTGGCTTTTGAAGTATGGTCAATCAATGTAGCATCAAAGTAGTGTGTAAAATCACACACATGAGGTTCGTTAAAAACAAACTCTTGCTGTATGGAAAACAGCAATCCTCTTCGAAAGACTTGGCTACTGCAAGGCACTGTGACAGAGTGTTTAAACTGCTGGTTGCCGTCTCGGAGTAACTCACAAAGGTGCATCAAGATGCTGTTCTGCTGTCCACTGCTCAGGTTCAGGATCAGCGGCGGGCTTGACTCTGCTGTGGTGGATCCAGGAATCGATTTCTGCTACCTTTACTGCAGTTGGGGTAGACAGGATGACGGTGTATGGTCCCTTCCAATGGGGTTCCAACGGTGTCTTCTTCCAATCTTTGATCCACACCGAAGTACCAGGCTGGTAGGGATGCAAAGGTTCCATCAAGTTGATAGGCAACTGGTCCTGGATCCACGCATGGAGAGTCTGCAGAACAAAACTAAGAGCTAGGAGTTCTTGCCTGGTTATTTCTGAACCAATTTGGGCTAGACTTCCTGTAATTCCCTGCACTATTGGTGGGGGTTTACCATACAAAACTTAAAAAGGGGAAAAACCTGTTGACTTCACAGGAGCTGAGCGTATTCTGAGTAAAGCTATTGGGAGCACTTGGGGCCACTTCAGGTGTGTCTCCTGACAAAGCTTAGACATTTGGGCTTTTAGGGTTCGATTCATTCGCTCAACTTTCCCTGAACTCTGGGGTCTGTATGCAGTGTGAAGCTTCCATTGTATCTGCAAAGCTTTTGCTAACTGTTGAGTAATCTGGGAGACAAATGAGGTCCATTGTCTGACCCTATTACTGCTGGAATTCCAAACCTAGGGACAATCTCTCTCAGTAAAACTTTGGTAACTTCTTGAGCTTTTTCAGTTCTGGTTGGGAAGGCTTCTACCCACCCAGAAAAAGTACAGACTAATACTAATAGGTAGTGATATCCATTGGCTTTTGGCATTTCAGTAAAATCAATTTGCAGGTGGTGCATGGGGGTTACACCTCCTGACTGAACTCGGGGTGCTGTTGTGAGACCTTGCTTGGCATTATTTTTGGCACAAATTATACATTGGCGTGCTACTGAAGCTGATATGGTCGTCAACGTGGTAATGTAAAAATGTGGTCTGAGTGCTTTCTCCATAGCACTTTTCCCATAGTGGGTGGCCTCGTGAAAAGCTTTGACAAAGGATGGTCCTAACAATTCGGGAATTACTATTCGTCCTGGGGGTTGACTGCCCTCTGCTGGTGGCAGCTCAATCCATCCATCTTTCAGTACTCCATCTTCCTTGTTACAGTAATAATCTAATTCTTTGGTGGTATATCGTGGTGTCCATGAGTTTAAAGGTACTGGAAACAATGCTGCTTGCATTGGCATGGCTTGTGGTGTAATTTGTCCTGTCATAGCTGCTTGTCGTGCTGAGGCATCTGCAAACCTATTTCCTCGGGCAACTTCTCCTTTTCCTGCTTGATGTCCTCTGCAATGCATGACAGCTACACGAGTTGGGGCCCAAACTGCATCAAGTAACATCAGTATCTCGGGGCCATACTTGACTGATTTTTCCTCCGGATGTGATGAGCCCTCGTTCCTTATAGAGAGCTCCATGGGCATGTAGGGTAGTGAAGGCATATTTGGAATCTGTATATACATTCAACACAAGTTTTTCACCTAGTAATAGTGCTCGAGTAAGTGCTATCAATTCTGCTTTCTGGGCTGATGTGCCTGAGGCTAGAGCTGATGACTCAACGACTTCATGTTGAGTGACTACTGCATATCCGGCACAGCGTCGTCCATTGAGGATTAGACTGCTTCCATCGACATAATAGATTTGGTCAGGATTGTCTATGGGCACATCTGTCAGGTCAGGTCGGCTAGAGAATACAGTGTCCATGACTTCGATACAATCATGTTCTGGGAGTTCTTCACTAATGGGTATCAATGTGGCTGGATTCAAGGCATGACTCACTTCCAGTTGTATCTGTGGATTTTCACATAACATGCTCTGATATTTTAACATTCGGGAATTAGTGAGCCAATGATTTGCTTTCTGTTCCATGAGGGCAAGGACTGCATGTGGCACAGTGACTCGTAGATTCTGTCCTAGTGTGAGCTTGTCTGCTTCACTCACTAACAATGCTGTAGCTGCGACTGTTCTCAGGCAAGGTGGCCATCCCTTGGCCACAGTGTCCAATTGTTTCGATAGGTATGCTACAGGTCGCTCCCAATTTCCCAATTTCTGAGTCAACATGCCTAAGGCATTTCCCTGTGCTTCATGTACAAACAAGTGGAAAGGCTTGTGAACATCTGGTAGTCCAAGGGCTGGTGATGACATTAATTCTTCCTTTAACGTCTTGAAGGCTGTATCCCGCTCAGGTCCCCACTCCAGTGGCGACTTTTCTTCTCCTTTTGTGGCTTCATACAGTGGTTTGGCAATTTGGGCAAAGTTGGGAATCCAGATTCGGCAATATCCTGCCGCTCCCAGAAAGGCTCTGACTTGCTTTCTGGTCGTTGGGGTTGGAATTCTGCATACTGCTTCTTTTCTTTCTCTGCCTAATTTTCGGCTTCCTTGGGTTATACAAAAGCCCAAGTATTTCACTTCTTTTTGGCATAGTTGTGCTTTTGCTCTGGAAACTTTGTATCCTGCTTCATTTAGTAACTGCAAGAGATCTTTAGTGGCTTGTATGCATTCACTTTCTGATACGGCAGCTATCAGCAGATCGTCCATGTATTGGAGAAGCACTCTCTTCCCCGGGGCCACTGGATAGCTTGAAAGGTCTTGATTCAGTGCAGCACTAAACATGGTAGGCGAATTCTTGAATCCTTGGGGTAGTCGTGTCCAAGTGAGTTGGCCCCCCCTTCCAGAGATGGGGTCCTGCCATTCAAATGCAAACAATATCTGACTTACAGGGGCTAATCTTATGCAAAAGAATGCATCTTTTAGATCTAGTACAGTAAAGTGGGTAGCTTCAGCAGGTATCAGTCCTAGAAGAGTGTAAGGATTGGGTACAACTGGATGTATGGTTTCAACTGCTTCATTCACTCTCCTTAGATCTTGCACTGGGCGGTAGTCATCTGTTCCAGGTTTTTTTACTGGCAGAAGTGGAGTGTTCCATGGGGATTGACATACTTTTAGTAGGCCATGTTCTAGTAATCTTTGCAAGTGGCGATGGATGCCTTCAATTGCAGCTCTTGGGAGAGGGTACTGTTTGACATGTACTGGTGTAGCACTAGGCTTAAGGGTTACAATTACTGGAGCTATATGTTTGGCTAGGCCTGGTGGACTGCCTTCTGCCCATACTCCAGGTGGTGCATCAATGCTTTTCAAAGTTTGTTCAAAATAGGTGTCTTGGACAGAATCATCAATGTAATATCTCCATTCTTCTTCTCGGGGAACTGTAAGCAGCATTATTCCTGCTGGTTTGGCTTGGGGATTTACTGTCATTTGCATTTCTCCTCTTTCGGAGAAGGATATTTGGGCTTGTAGCTTGGCTAACATATCTCGTCCCAGTAGTGGCACTGGACATTCAGGCATGTAAAGGAATTGATGAGTTATTTGCTGTCCTCCTAGACTGCATATACGATTCTGAAGAAAAGATTTTGTAGCTTTGGCACCAGTTTGCTCCTACAATGGTGACTGCTTTTGTAGAAAATGGGGCTATCTTTTTGTCTACTACTGAATGTTCTGCTCCAGTATCAACCATAAAATTCATAACTTGGTCTCCTATTTGTATTCCGACCATAGGCTCCTGGAGACCTAAAGCAAACTCGGAGCCCGGTCTGTCCTAATCCACGTCATCTTCATCATGGGCTGTCGTAGCCAATGCTTGTATGGCTCCTCCTCTTTCTCGCTGGAATTGTTCTCGATTGGCTCCTCCGCGGTTTCGGGGACGGCCTCGTCTTTCTTCTCTCCACTGATGATTGTTTTCGTCATCTTGCTGGGCGTCTTCGAGTTGCGGGCATGCATCTCTCCAATGTCCTTCTTCCCTGCAGTAGGCACATTGGTTTACGCCTAGTTGGGGCCGGCTTCCACTTCGGCCCCGCCCCCTTCCTCTGCTCCGTCGACTAGGGGTACCTCCCCTTTTCTGTTCAACTATGGCCGCAGCCAAAAAATCAGCTTTCTTCTTCATCTTTCGATCACATTCTCTCTGCCTTTCATTATCACAATTCACATACACTTTATGAGCGACTTCCAATAACTGAGTTGTATTCATGCCCGCAAACCCATCTAATTTTTGTAATTTACGTCTAATGTCTGGTTGAGACTGATTTACAAAAGCAGAATTCACCATACATAAACTTCCTGGTGCATCGGGATCATAGGGAGTATACATTCTATATGCTTCAGTTAATCTTTCATGAAATTCTGCTGGGCTCTCATCTATACCTTGGATAACTCCTGCAACTTTGGAAAGATTCATAGCTTTCTGGCCCCTCCTTTTCAGGCCTTGTAGAAAGCCTTGGCGAAAACGGGCTAGGGCTCTGGATCCTCTTTCTGTATTTGGATCCCATCGGGGGTCTTCATTCGGGAATTCTCTCTGGGCCGCTTCCCGATTGTCTATTCTTTCCACCCCTTGCTCTGGAGCTACGGGGTTATCCGCCAGCCAATCAATAGCTGCTTTTCTAATTCGTGCCCGCTCCTCTGTCGTAAATAGAGTGGTCAGGAGCTGACGGCAATCTGCCCATGTTGCTTGGTGGGTTTCCATAATAGTATTCACTAATTCTGTAAGCTCTAGGGGTTTATTGGTATAGGAGGCATAATGTGTCCTCCAATTTAACAAATCAGTTGTAGAGAAAGGGACATGCACATAGCTTAGGGGTCCCGCTACCACTTCATTAGCATCATTCCTTACGGGCACTCCCGGGACTTGCCGTAAGGGCATCATCTTGGCAGTAGATGTCTTTTGGGATCTGAGAGATATTTTCGTAACTGTCCTATATTTTACAGCCAGTTTTCACAGGCACTTGACTGGATAATAGACCCTGTTATCTGCATAAGTGTCGTTGAGAGTGATATTTACCAGCACTGTCTAGGTGGAGCGCAATTCCATAATGTGCATGTCTATCCCACGGACATGTCTAAATGAAAAACGGACCCACTTTGAGCCTAATTCTGCATCTGCGGGTCTTTACGTGCCCACGGGTCTGGAATCGGGAAGATAGATGTGTTCGGTGCAGCATGTGCAAGTGGAATTCAGCCGGCGCATGCCTTGGATGCAAGTAAACGTTTTGGATGTCCCTGTGCCAACTGTATTGCGATGAACCCATGGACATCACGCCCCTCAGGAAAACATGCAGCTCCTAAGCTTTTCATCACAGACAGTGTGCTGATGCACACTAGACATAAATACCAATGAGAAATGACATCTGCAGCAACCTAGACCATATACCAGTCCCCTTCATACCCTGAAAAGTGCTAGGTAAGCCCAGTGCACCCAATATGGTATACGAGAATGTAAATGTGAACATGTATGTCATGACATATCTTGCATCAAATAGTACATGGCATTAGGAACCTGCCCCATAGATCACTGCCCTGGTCATCTCTACAAACACGCCTCAAACTGCTAGGAATGGACCCTCACCAAGTGCACAAAATCCCAAACTAACCTTGCAATTCCCTAAAGGATGCATAATATTGCTGAGCAACAAATGTATGCCCTTTTCGCGCCTATGGCCTTTAAGTGCACTCATTCTGCTGCTCCACACTTCCATTCCTCTCTTATAACCTGACCATCTTCTCTAAGTTCAAATATGAGACACTCAATCAAGTCGGGGAGTTCAAAGTTAAGGAAAATAAAATATATGTTTATAATTACAATTTTAATTTTAACCCAAAATTTTAATCAGTAGGCTAGGTTTATAACTTTACTTACAAATGTGCCAATCAGGCCTACTTGTTGTACTTCTCTACAATGAATTTTCTTCAAAATAGCAACATTTTCACTAGGATATTTAAAACGTTCTGGGCAACTAAACTCTACATGCAGTTGTTTTTTTCTGTAGACCACATTTTATACATGATTGTAAAGAAACTTTCAGTTGCAGCAGTGGAACCTAGCAAATATTAAAAAAAAATTCAACCAGTTTGCATAAATATTTGAATGGTACCATGTTACTTTTGCCCTTACTTCATTTGCAGTTTGTTGTGTTGTGAGGGCTTGTGTGCATAATTGATGCTGAGGGCTAAGCTATCGGTGGCTTAACTACTGGCAGGGTATCCCAAGATGGACAGGTCTCAGCTGAGGTGCCAGACAAAGACAAACCACCCATCCGGACAGCAGCAGAAGGGAACAATGTTGGTGGTGGAGGATCACATTTATGTGACAATGGCAATAACATTAGAATTAAACCTTGCGGAAGAAAGGCCTGGCAATCTACTTCCGTATCTTGCCATAAAAACCCAATGCATAGTCACAATAAAACAAATTGTGCTATGGTGCTGGAAGATGAAACCCCCCAGGTCGGAAGGCACTCAATTGACTACTGGGAGGAGCAGAAAGCTTTTCAGAGTAAAGCCAGCATTTATGATGTGCTTGAGGGAAAATCATAATTTAAGATAAGCCTAACTTTATGCTTTCATATTATGCATATTGGATAAGTCAACTACATATTTCTTTTAAACCGCTTGAAAAACACATGTTTAAAAAATGTGTCGTTGATGTACAACAGGAGCAGTTACTGGCTTTTGTCAATGTTACTGAAAAAGCTCCGTGAGAGTCTGAGACCCGCTGTTTAAAAAGAACATGTGCATATGTTTAAGAGGATTACAGTGAATCAGTATTTAATTTTATCTGGAAATTTAGCAATTCATATTTGAGTAAAATATATAACCTCAAGCTCAACTGTAATTTTACTCTCAAGTTCAAGACCAAATTGGGTTGTTCTGACAGCATTTATGATGTGGCTGGATCAAAGCCCTCGGGATATCTGATTGCTGATGTAGCTGCGCACGAAATAAGAGTCAGAAGCTGCAAAGATGTCTTGCACAGTATTTGTCTTCCATCCTTTCCAACCTTTCCATCACTCCTGTCCCTTGGTCAGACCACAATTTAATCACTTTCCAAATACCTTCACAGCAAGATCAAGCCCTATCCAGCCATACAAATACAAGCTCCTCAGTAATGACGCACTGCTTTAAATCCCTGGACAAGGACGAGTTCATCAATAGTGCTCTTCCAACACTCATTCAACCTGCTCAAAACCTGGAAGATATGATCTCCAGATGGAATACCACCCTGAAATCATGTTCTCAGATACTTTCATCGAACAAAACACCATCAAGAAAAAGAAAAGCAGCCCCATGGTTTTCTGCTGAACTACGCTCATCTCTTCTTCTACTAAGGAAGCACGAAAGAAAATGGCGTCACTCTCATTCCACAACAGACCAAACAACATACATGAACCTTCTAAAACTTCACCATGGGAAAATATCTGATAAAATGAGAGCATACCATACTGAGCTCCTCCTCCGCTGGCTAAATAAACCACGTGACCTTTTCAGTATTGCAAAATCCTTAACCAAGGAACCTTCCACTCCTCAGCCAGAAACAATTCAACCTCAGACTTACGCCATATACCTCCAGTCTAAAACCCTCAAAACAAATGCTGCACCGAGCCCCATGCCTAGCTACATCCCCTTTGCACAGCCACTGCTAACAGAGTTCACACCTCCTGCAGAGAAATACATCATAGATCTCATCACCACTATCAACACCACTACTGCTCCAAATGACCCATGTCCAGCTTACTGGATCAGAACAATGAAAGCAGAACTCAGCCCAACTCTATCCTACATCATGAAGCTTTCCTTCTCATCAGGAACATTCCCAACAGACCTTAAACAGACATCCATACGTCCTCTTCTGAAAAACAACAGACTGGACCCAACAAGGCCAGATTCGTATCGCCCGATCCCGAGCATACCCCTTCTTGCTAAACTAATTGAGAAGGTTGTCCAAAGACAGATTCAACACATTGATGTATCAGCCCCTCTTGATCCCTGCCAGCACGGGTTTCGTGAATCCCATGGAGTAGAGACCCTACTCGCCATGCTAACTAACACCTTAACTAGAGGTATAGACAAAACAGAAAATGGGTTTGTACTTATCTTCCTCGATATTGCTGCTGCATTTGACTTTGAATCATGAGCAGTTACTTATCCGACTCCGGGAAAAGGGAATCCAGGGCCTGGCTTGAGAATGGTGCAAATCATATCTAGATGACCGATGGCAACAGGTGCGGATAGGATCCACAACATCTGATCCATTCCAGCAGCAGCAGGGAATACCCCAAGGTTCTTCCCTGTCTGTGTTACTCTTCAATGTATATATGCAGCCTATATGTGATATCATTCGTTCATTCAACATATCCAGCCTGATCTACGCTGACGATGTCTTGCTGTTCACTCCAATCAAAATTATGCATCCTGACCTATCCCCTCTAGTAGACTGCTTCAATGCAATCACCGACTGACTTCTAGCTCATAATTTATGTATAAACTTTAAGAAAACCGAGGTCTTATATATCACAAAGAACAAGAACTTCTCTCCCCCCACTACCTTGAAGGTGAGAGATGCGGAGCTCCCATGCAAATCTTCAATACGCTACCTGGGGGTCACACTTGACCAACATCTAGACTTCAAAGAACACATAAAGAACACCACCAAATCTATTTACAATAAAATCTTGACTTTAAGGCACCTGAGACCTTTGCTAGCTCCAGATGATTTCAGAACAATATTCCAGACGTTTGTAACTCCACATTTCGACTATGCAAATATCATTCTGCACGGTCTCCCTAAGAGCACCCTCAATCCACTGCAATTGGCAATGAACGCAGCAGCCCGCATTCTCTGCGGTATATCCAGAAGAACCCATACTTATGGAATTACATTGGCTACCGATAAGCAGCAGGCTCACTTACAAGGCACTACTTCTAACCTTCAAAGCAATCAACCTGATATCCCCCTCTTCCATCACAGCTCTCCTCACCGCCACCCCCAACAACAAGCTGAGAAGATCAGTAGCTGCCAATACTCTAATCATTCCATTGGATGCTACTAAATGCACACAAACAACTAGGAATAGATCCTTTGCTTTCTATGCCCCTAGGTGCTGGAACAACCTCCCACCACAAATTAGATCAATCAGGGACCTTTCACAGTTCAGGAAAGCCCTTAAGCATCATTTGTTCCTCTTACACTTTGCCCACCCAAATCCCAACCCAACTATCCCCCACACTTCAACTCACGCAAGCAGCCACTAACACACTCATAAGCAGACTTATGACAAAGCAATCAACTGAACCATCCATCAGGTACATTTACGACAGGCTTGTAGACGATAATGACAAATGAATAAATAAATAGCAGCTTGTGATTATATTTATTATAAATTGTAAATAGTTTCCCAACCACTAATGGTTGTTGTTCCTGTATATAGTTTCCCTAGTTATATCCGAGTTATATTACCCTGTTACAATGTAAGCCTATGGCTACTTGGTCTGTTGCAAAATTTTGTTATTTGTAAACTGCACTGATACTGAAGAGCGCGGTATAGAAGAGCATGTAAATAAATAAATAAATAAACATATTGGCACATGGAACATACGAAGCATGAACCAAGGGAAGTTGGAGGTGGTCAAGAATGAAATGGAACATGTACAACTTGATCTGTTGGGTGTCAGCGAACTGAAATAGACTGGCATTGGGCAATTTGCATCTGATGATCACATGATCTACTATGCTGGAAATGAAAGACAAAGAAGAACTGGTCTTGCATTTATAATTAAAAATCATCTGTGTAAGTCAATGATGGAAAAGAATCAATAAAGACAAAACCTGGAGCTGACTGTGGTACAGATCACCAACTACTAGTATGCAAACTCGAGCTAAAGCTGGAAAAGAGCAAACCATTCATGAATGTAGCAAAATATGACCTTGAGACTATACCACTGGAATTTAAAGAGTGCTTGCAAAATCAATTTGCTGCTTTAGATACAAATGACAAAGCTCCAGAAGAGTTATGGGATGGCATCAAGAAGGTTGTGTTGGAAGAAAATGAGAAATCTCTACAAAAGGCAAAAAAGCAAAAATGGCCAAAATGGATGACGGAAGAAACTCTGAAAATTGCCCAGAAATGCAGAGAAGTTAAAGCCAGAGGAGAAAGAGAGACAATCGCAGAACTCAACAGAGATTTCCAACATGTAGCAAGACAAGACAAGGAGACACATGCAAGGAAATAGAAGCAGAAACTATTAGAGGAAGAACAAGATCAATTTTTCTAAAGTTACGAGAGTTAAAGAAAAAATTCCACCCTCGAATTAGAATGCATAAAGATGCTCAAAGATACATTTTGAATGATGCTGAGAAGATCAAGAAAAGGTGGAAGGAATATACAGAGTCATTATATGATAAAGATCAAGTGGACCAACAGTTGTTTCAATCTGTGCCTTATGATCAGGAACCATTGGTGATGAAAGAAGAAGTCAAAGCAGCATTGAAAGCCTTATCAAAGCACAAAGCACCAGATATTGACGACATTCCCATTGAAGTACCGTATATACTCGAGTATAAGCCGAGTTTTTCCAGCACATTTTTTGTGCTGAAAAACGGCCCCCTCGGCTTATACTCGAGTCAACGTCTGCAGATGTCTAGCAGGGGGTGCTGCTTCTAAAGCTAAGGTTTCCATAACCGCGGCTGCAGATATGGAAACCTTTGCAGTGATGTGCTGGGCAGGGCCGGCCCGTCCATTGAGCAAGAATGTTTTTTGCACAGGGCCCCGCGTTTCAGGGGGCCCCGCGCAAAAAACATTCTTCATCCCAAGTTAAAAAAAAAAAACAACCCAGCTGCTTCTGCCGCGGCAGTATCAAGAGTGCCGCCGCCACCGCGGGGCCCCCCCGGCAGAGCCTCCCTGGATTGCCTCCCTGCATCGCAGCCTATCCCCGAACGCGGGCTTCTTCCAGAGCTGCGAGAGTTTCCTTTCTCGCGACTCTGTTAATCCCCATAACCCATTACCAGTCCTAAACCGCCCCATCAGCCCACTTCCATTCTTAGCCCCCCCATAACCCATTACCAGTCCTAAACCTCCCCATCAGCCCATTTCCAGTCTTAGCCCCCCCCAAAGCCCATTACCAGTCCTAGCCTCCCCATCAGCCCCGGCGGGATTAACAGAGCCGCGAGAAAGGAAACTCTCCGGCTCTGAAAGACGCCGGCGTTCTGGGATCGGCTGCGATGCCGGATGGCTCTGCCGGGGGGGGGGGGGGCCCGCGGCGGCGGCGGCACTCTTGATACTGCCGCGGCACTCTTGATGCTGCCGCGGCAGAAGCAGCTGGGTTGTTTTTTTTTTAATTTGGGTTGATAGGGCGAAAGGGGGTTTAGGACTGGTAATGGGGGGGAGGCCAAGACTGGAAGTGGGCTGATAGGGGAGGGTTAGGACTAGTAATGGGCCATGGGGGGGGGGTGCTAAGACTGGAAGTGGGCTGATGGGGGGGGGTTTAGGGCTGGTAATGGGCTATGGGGGGGGCTGACTGGAAATGGGCTGATGGGGGGGGTTAGGACTGGTAATTGGTTATGGGGGGGGCTAAGACTGGAAGTGGGCTGATGGGGGGGCTAGGACTGGTAATTGGCTAGGGGGGGGGCTAAGACTGGAAGTGGGCTGATGGGGAGGTTTAGGACTGGTACTGGGTTATGGGGGGCTAAGAATGGAAGTGGGCTGATGGGGAGGTTTAGGACTGGTAATGGGTTATGGGGGGGCTAAGAATGGAAGTGGGCTGATGGGGAGTTTTAGGACTGGTAATGGGTTATTGGGGGGGGCTAAGACTGGAAATGGGCTGATGGGGGTTAGGACTGGTAATTGCCTATGGGAGGGGTTAGGACTGGTAATGGGCTGATGGGGGATTAGGACTGGTAATGGGCTATGGGGGGCTAAGACTGGAAATAGGCTGATGGGGGGGCTAGGCTTGGAAATAGGGTGATGGGGGGGTTAGGACATAATGGGCTGATGGGAGGGGTTAGGACTAGTAATGGGCTATGGGGGGGCTAGGACTGGAAATGGGCTGATGGGGGGTTAGGACTGGTAATGGGCTGTGGGGGGCTAAGACTGTAAATGGTCTGGGGGGTTAGCAAGGACTGGAAATGGGCTGAATGGAAGGAGGGCTTGAACTGCAAATAGCTGATGGGGACGGGGGCTTGGAATGGAAATGGGTTGTGAGGGGGAGGGAGCTAGGACTGGAAATGGGTGAGTGGGGGGGGGCTAGGACAGGAAATGGGCTGATGGAGGGGCTAGAATAGGACTGGAAATTGGCTGTTGGGGGGTGCTAAGATTGGAAATGGGCTGTGGTGGGGGTTTGGATTGAAATGGACTCATGAAGGGGCTAGAACTGGAAGTAGGCTCATGGGGGGCTTGGATTGGAAATGGGCTGAGTGGAGGGGAGCTAGGATTTGACATGGGCTGATGGGCTCATGGGGGGCTGGGATTGGAAATGAGCTGATGGAGGGACTCGGATTGGACTGGAAATAGATGGGGGAGCTAGGACTGGAAATAGGCTGATGGTGGGTCTAGGATAGGACTGGTAATGGGCTTATGGGGGGCTAGGACTGGAAATGGGCTGATGCGGGAACTAGAAGGGAGCGGATGCTGGGTGGGACTGGAACTAGAATGGAGCTGATGTTGGGGAGGATTAGAATGGGATGGAGCTGGGAGAGTGAAATGGAGAGGGGAAAAATATTTTGTGTGGGAGGGAAGACAAATCTACAATTGGCCGGATATTGGGAGAGTAAGTGGGGATTGAGAATGGAGGGGTAAAATTTGAGTAGATGAAATAGGAATGAGGAAAGAGCAAAAGGAGAAAGATTAGTATGTTAAAGCAGATGTAGAGAGAGAATGGAAAAAAACTAGAAGAGAGAAGAAAAGACAAATGGACAGCAGATGATGGAGAGTTAGCGGAAGACACGAAGAAACCAGAAGAAAGTGACTGGAGCAATTTCATCTTAAAAAAATGCACAAAAGGTAGAAAAATATCTCTTTATTTTGAATTAATTAATCTATTTATTTAACATTTCTTCTATATTGTGCAATTAAAATCAGCGTGGTGTGCATCGAACAAAAATACTGCAATGTACAGAAACAACATTGAGTTTACAAAGAACAGGGAATTGAACATGGGATCGAAACCGGGGAAACTAAATACATGTTAACTCGAAACTATGTACAATACTCTAATATAAATGGGTGTTGCATTGATTTTGTGAAGATGAAGATTAGTGGTTGGTTGGGCTTGAGTGGGGACTACCTATTATATCTGTGGTATTGACGTTCAGGGGCGGCTGGGGTATGAGGGAAGCTTGCTGGTTGTGCTTCTATCACTGGAAGTTTCTGGGTAACATTTTGTGAACAGGTGGAGTTTTAAGGCTTTTCTGAATAGGAAGAGGCTTTTAATACCACGGATTTCATGGGGGAGTGCATTCCAGTTTAAAGGGGCGAATATGGAGAAGGCTCTGTTGGAGGTAGCCTTTGTGCATGTAGTTATTAGCTTGGGGACTACTAATGTGTTCAGTGCAGTAGACCTTCTGTTTCTATTTTCCAGGGTACCATGGACTAGCTTGCTGATTGGCGTAGGGGGGTAGTTATTTAGGGCTTTGAAGGTGAGGACCAATGACTTGTATTGGAGCCTGGCATGTAAAGGTAGCCAATGCAAATCCTTCATGATGGGCGTTATGTGGTCGGATCTTGACGATCCAGAGAGGACTCTTGCGGCTGCATTCAAAGCTAGGTGGAGCGGGTTTAAGGTTTGATACCATATTGTTTTTGTTGACCCCATTTTCCACTTACAGAGCTATTTTACTGTTTTTCGTTTAAATAAATATTCATGTAATTTTATTGGTCTCTATCTTTATTTTTTACATTGACTAGTAGGTGCCTCATTTCCCACCCTCGGCTTATACTCGAGTCAATAGTTTTGCCCAGTTTTTTGTGGTAAAATTAGGTACCTCGGCTTATATTCGGGTCGGCTTAAACTCGAGTATATACGGTACTTCAGCAATCTGATACAGCTGTTACCATTCTTACAAGACTCTGCTAGGAAATTTGGAAAACAACATCATGGCCAACTGACTGGAAAAGATCTATATTTAAACCAATACTAAAGAAAGGTGATCCAACTGACTGTGGAAATTATCCCACAATTGCTCTGATCCCACATGCCAGCAAGATTCTACTCAAGATTATATAGCAGAGACTGCAAACATACCTGGAACGAGAACTGCCTGAAGTGCAAGCAGGGTTCAGGAAAGGGCGAGGAACAAAAGACATCATCGCGGATGTGAGATGGATCCTTGAAAAGACTAAAGAATACCAAAAGGATATCTTTATGTGTTTTATTGACTACTTGAATCAACTATCAATAAAGAAACAACAAGCAGTCAAGAAATCAGATGACACATTGCTCTTGGCAGAATGGCTATGAAGGACCTAATTAAGATTCTCCATACAAAGATTCGACTTGTTCAAGCCATGGTATTTTCAATAACGTCATATGGATGTGAAGGTTAGACGGTGAAAAAGATAGGAAAATTGATGTCTTTGAATTCTGGTGCTGGCGACGAATATTGTATATACCATGGACTGCCCGAAGAACAAACCAGTCAGTAGTAGAGGAGATCAAACCTAAACTTTCTTTAGGAGTTCAGATGACAAGACTTCGACTTTCTTACTTTGGACACATCATATGAAGAGAGAGATCATTAGAGAAGATGGTCACTGCAGAAGAAGAAGGTCAGCGATGAGATGGATCGATACAATAACAGCAGCTATGGTACCGCTCTGTCAACAATGAGCCGCCTGACTGAAGACCGAACACAGTTTAGGACAACTATCCAGAGGGTCGCCATGAGTCGACACAGACTCGATGGCACTTAAACAACAACAACAACATTACTTTTAAGGCATCCAAATGCCTCCTTCCATTTTTCATCAACCGTGATGTCTGTTTCTTTCCATTCTTCAACTTTTTCTTCAGAAACAAATGACTTAAGACAAGAGAACTCATCAAACAGTTCAGTGTCATTTATTACTATCTCTAGGCTGGGTCTTGTAGACAAAACATATTCTAAAGACGACTCTAGCTCACACCACTCCAGTTGTTTTTGAGGGAGAGTCCACTATTGTTTCCCAATCTCCTGGAAGAGAGCAGTCCACTGATCCAAGTAATCAATGCAAGTGGTGTAGAAAGATGACACAGATTGCTTGAAATCTGCTTCATCAATGCTGCTCTCTTGTGTAAGATCTTTTATCTTTTTTTTAATGATTGTCAGAAGCAAAAACACTTCATTCTTCCTAGTTACTAACTTACTGTATTTCTAAGGTCACAGATTACTCCAACCACCTCTTTCATTGAGATTTTTTGAGACTCAATTTTTAGTCACATTTTGGAAAATCGCTGCCTGACTGTGCAGAAAGTACAGCCAAACCTCTGCTGATTGATTCTCAAAAACATTGTTGATGATAGCTGGGCATTTTTCCTGGCTTAGAAAATATGTTTTCACTGGTTGGAACATTTTAATTAACCTCTATGGCTGGTAGTAAAACCAGTCACCTAGTTTTAATGTATCTGAGGAGCTTTTGATACTCACTCTCAACAAAGTTACACATGTCTTTAAGTTCTTCTGTTCACACTGTATAAATGTGAAAATGTCTGAATACCTTGTCAACAATAAATTCTTTTTTAAAAAATTTATAGAATTTTTCAAAATATTACATTATCATATAATACTGAAGAAAATATTAATAACATGATACAAGCAAATTATCACTAAAGGAATAACCCTTTCAGGAAAAAAAAAGACAATTTCATAGCCCCATCCCGGAGAACAATGATGGAATTAAGGAAAGGAATTTACGCATTAACAGAACAACCAAATTCCAATCCCAACCCAAACGAATAAAACCAATAAACAATCTGAAAAAGGAAATACATTTGACTGATCACCTATCACCCACTGTTTTACTATCCAAAAACTCTCAAGCTGCAAAGGATCTGTATATACATAGGCATTTACATGAAAACCTAAGGAAGAAAGTCCCCCCTGCAGCAAGAACACGAGGCCTTAACTACAGGAAGGACTTCATCTGTACCTGCGTGGCCCGCAAGACATCTGGAAAGATTGACACCTTTTTACCATGAAACAAAAAATCCTTTTTAGGAATAAAACCCTTCATAATCCGCACCTTGTCCGCAACGGTAGATAAGGAAACTATTAAAGTAGCACGAGTAGGGATAACCTCATTAGTAGATTCCAAAAATTTAGTCAACTCAATTTCAGACTCATCCTCAACTTCTGCCACCTCACCAGCCCTCTTCACCTTACGAACACGCAAGTAATAAATATTTGATACCATAGTATCTGCCACATTCTGCAATAATAGTACCTCTACAATATTTCTGTAACATCAATAATGGAGACAACAACCAAATTTTTGGAAAATTTAAAAGCTAAATATTTTTAGCACAAAAACATTCTTCAATGACTCAATTTGTTTATAAAGAACATACGCATCCCTCAGTCCCCAAGCTCTTGTTGCGTGAAGAAGCCTCAAGATTACCAAGCCGTTGGGAGATCGAGGCAATACCTGCATTTACTTCTAAGGACTTTTTCACAACCTGCTCAGAAAACGGAATAGTTTGACTAATAAAACCTTGTAACAAAGAGTTAGTGTCAACCACCCTCCAGATAGCCAACAAAGTCACTTCAGAAGCAGCCGTTGAAATTTGGTGAAATGATGGTACAGCAGCTTGTATAGGCACTAAGAAAGTTTTATCAATATTAGCAGGTTGTGCCTCAACCAGGGCTTGTTTCACACCCCCGCCCCCCCCATTGAGAACCGGTGAAGAGGACAAAACCGCCTTGTCGCCACAGGCCGGCGATAAGCCAGGGTTGGATGGGGGAGTCCTGGAGATGGAACTAAGTGAGGTGGCCGAGGATCCCAGGTAAAGAAAGTCAGGGGGAAGTAGATCTTGTCCTACCTCTACTTCCACTGATGGCCACAATGCAAATTCATAGGTCCAACAGAAATTTTAGGCATAGATGCTGCCATCTCCATTTTCTTCCCCATTGACTTAAGTTTCCCTTTTCCACAACCCTTAGGCATCTCATATGGCAAATTCCAGGGAGGCCCCGAAGAGGCACCAAAGGGGCATACCCCTTTAGTCACATGCCCCTTTGGGCACCAGACCATGGGCCATGGAACAGCTGCACTGATTTAAACCCCTTGCTGGATCTCAACACTGACACAAACAGGGAGAGTCGTCCAATCACCTCACTCAAGCAGGGCTCACCGGCAATCATGCAGCAGTTTCCTCTCCTTCTTCCACTGCTCGTTCTCCATCAACAATAACTTCAATGTCAAATGGCAGGCATTCGGCAGCAGTGCTGATACAATTGTGAGCAATGTGAGCTGCACAGTTTGCACCAATTAAATTACTTCCTAAATCGTTTTGTAGCTTGTAAAAAATATTGTTATTACCCCTCCTAGCGGCCCCACCAATATTGCAATTGGTATTGTCAGTACACATGCCAAAACTTTGGATCTTAGCACATTGGACTCAACTTATCAAGAATGCATTTGGAAAGAACGTCTGAGGTTTCACCTTTAACTTCATGGACATCAAGAACTTTTACCGGAACGCCTTTCTCAGGAAGAAAGTACCTTACTAAAATGTCACACTTTAATACTTCCATGGTTTGAACAATCACAAAAACTGTTAAAAAACTTGTCTCAGAAAGGTCTCTCTTGAGGAAATCAATAGAGTCAGTTTGAAAATATTACAGAAGATTTCTTCCATTTTGGTTCGTGCACAAGAGTATTTGTCATCAAAACATTGTTTCAACAACTCTGAAGTACAGTCTGATGACCGAAAAGAATGGTTGTGGACAACACAGTGATAAGCCCATGTACCCTCAGTTGTAGCCAGTGACTGAGTTTTCTCATCAAAAGTTTGACTTTTAAAAAAAGAAGTCACAGTTCTACTTGAAGAAGCACTTACATCTGCTGTCTTGTGTTGTCCATCTTTAGGTGCTGAGCAATGTCACCCTTTCCTGCATGTGCGATTGAAAAGGAAGACCGGCATTTGCTACAAAACACTGTACTATCACCAGAATGTTTCTTAATGAACAGGTATTCATTTTGTAGTTGGTCATTTAAAAACACTCTTACTTTTCGGCATTTTAAAATGAAAATAAGTCTAAAGATGAAATAGAAACACACACCCTAGGCTAAAAGCCTACACAGACGACAGAATCAATGAAATCAGCTGACCACTGACCATGATACTGATGTTGGCCCCAGGATCATAGGCACCAGCTCTGTGGGTGCTGCACCAGCTCTGTGGGTGCTTGAGCACCCCCAATATTTTCTCCTAGGTCTTTATATCTGTAGCAACCCCCCCCACCATACTCCAGAGCTGCAGGACAAGGGAAAAAAGAAGGTATCTGTATCCTAGTTACTGCTCCCACCTCCCCCTGCTCCCTATTGGCTGGCTGTGTCTGCTGCTGCCTCTTGGCTGGCTTTGTCTGACTGAGGGTTGCCTGGACCCTAGAGAGGGAAGCAGAACCAGATTTGTCAGATGGTGCTGAGGACTCAGGAGTTTAGGATTGCCAACCATCTAAATATTTTAGGATTTTACAACTTTGTAAAGTAGCTGTCTTAGTCAGAATGATGTTTAAATGGTCTGGATATTTTTTTAGAGTTTAGCTCTACAGCTCGCCAAGGCTCCCCCCTCCCTGTGCAGAGTAAGTGGTAGGTTCCAGCCAATGGAAAGGTTGCACTAGTCCCTGGAAGGGTGAGCTGATTTTCAGTACAGGGTCTGGAAAAAGTCAGTGGAATAAGTGAGCTTCTTGGTAGGGGTGAGTGAGGTTGCTGAGAAAGGGTAGAAATTTAAGAGGAATGGGGTAAAGAGTGAGGAGGCTATTGCAGGCTGAGAAAAAAAAATTGGTAGGAAAAGCAAGAAATGGGGGCATGAAAGTAGAGGAGTGCAGAAGCAGCACAGCACCAGTAGACAGTCAGACAGAATCTGTCTGTCTGAAAAGTGCTAGCATGCATGTATGTATCTGATTTGCGGGGGTGGGGGGGGGTGGGGGTGGGGGTGGGGTGGATGAATGTATGTGCATGTTTGTCTGACTGGGTGCATATATGTGTATATGTTTCTGTGTCTCTCATGGAAATAGTCTCATATAAATAGTTTCCCTTTGAAAATTTCAGCTGGAGTGCAGACGTTTGCTGGTACAAATGTGGAGAAGTGGAGGAGTGGGACACATGTTTTAAAATAGGGGACATTTAGGCATTCCAACCAAAGTTATACAATTCCAAGGACAAATCCTTAAAATACAGGTCTGTCCTGTATAATACGGGATGGTTGGTCACTTTACCTCTTATCTCTCCATACACCACTCCTTGGGAACTCCATTATTCTGTCAGATTGTTTCTATCTGTGCCCGTCCGTTCTACTGCCAACTCCAGAAGTTGCTCCTTTCACCTTGCTGCTCCTTATTCCTGAGTCTGTACATCAGGCTTCATCTCTGGCCTCTCTCAAATCCAGGCTGAGCGCTCACCTCATTGTTACCACTGTTGGATCCGATCTTGCCTTAGCTCCCTTGTGTTTCCTGACCATTCCCCCTGGATGTATCCTGTCCCCAGCTGCTGTGTTGTCTTTCTAGACTAGTTTGTAAGCTCCGCCGAGAAGGGACCTCTTTTACGTGTGCTGTGGCGCCAGCACAGCGTATGCCTCATAGTGCTATACAAATGATCAGTAGTAGTTGCTGTAGTTGTAGTAGGGCCTTCTGGCTATGGCATCTGAAGCCACCTATCTAGATACTGGCATTTCTCACAGCAGCTACACCTGTCCAATCGAGGCATATGTCGGTCTGTATACATCCGCTACCTGTGGGGTAACCCTGTCTGCCTCCCAGAGTTAGCTGTGTTGCAGTGTTCCTCCGGTCAGAGCTGTGTGGGCATGGGAGGGGAGATCTCTGTGCCATCATGCCAAGTAGCCGGACTCCACATATATCACCACTCTTGCAGCTCTCATTGATCCTGGCCTGGGTAGGAATGTAGGCGCTGCATGGGACAGTCTGGGAATGTTGGCACTACATCAGTCATGTGTCTCACAGTACCAGGCACAGCGGATGTATGGCTGCCCTATCACTCTGCCAACAATATCTGTTTGTAATAGAGTAAACTAGGTAAAATAATCCAGAAAGAATTAGCAGAGGATTCCTATGGCTAAATGTCAAAACATATCCCTGTCAATAATAAGGGACCCTCAGAATTAAGGGCATTCAGCAGTGCAAACAGCACTAATATAGGCTCAAGAAGCAACAACATCGGTCCCACAAAATGTGCATTATGGGGTATGCATTAGTGCTATTTTCACTTTTGAGTGCGCTTATTCTGAGGGTGCCTTATTATTGATAGGGATATGTTTTTGACATTTAGCAATAGTGAACCCTCTCTGAGTTTTACTGCCCAATCACACTGGCAGCTGGTGATGTTGTGGCCATCCATATGGTCCAGGTACTGGCCAGGCTTTCATGTCCCCCTGAATTGCCGATGAGCCACACCAGATTGCCCTGTGCACACCTCAAAGATTCACACACACAAACACACATACTCTCACTTTCTTCACAAAAACATGATTCTGCCAAAAAGATGCCCTGAACCTATACATAAACAGCTATTACATAACACAATAGCATAGGGTACCAGGACTACAAATAGGATCTCCGTTTCACATCCAAAAAAGAATCCTTTCCCTGCTCATGCCAATACTATCCCTACATCAGCAGTTCCCCATTTTCAGAACATGGGAATTGTTGGGGTCCCCTAGATTGGCTCCTTTAGCACAAACGCACATTGTTGCATAGCCTGAACAAACACTTGTTCTTCTTAATATTTCTGGAAGGGTGTTTATGAATTTGTCTACACCCTTACAACATTCCCTCACCCCTGCTCTCTGTACCTTAAAACTGCATCTTGTGTTCTTCCAGACTGCAGTCACACCATTTTAAAAAATACTTGTCACGTCCATTCTTCAATATGGGCCGCATTGCAGAGAAGGGCAGAATGGTTTTCTCTAAGTCCTGGCCTTATTCCACCAGGAATACCGTGAACATTTCCGGGAAACACTTAATACGTACATGGGTTTTTTTTTTCCTGAATATGCTTTATGTGTCTCCGTGGCTGACCACACTGCATTCCGCCTCTTCTGGGCATATTCTGAGATCCCCTCGCTAGCGCCATGGACATGCATGCCAGCAGTGTTTCCAAATACGGTCTGGAACATGTTTGGGCACATAAACATCCCTGCCGCACGTACAAACCCCTTATTCGTGTTCTGGAATGACCCCCATATTATTGCAGAATATTTCCTCTAACCATCTCAACACTATTCCGATAGTGCTGGGGCGATGAGTCAGAGCTGGCACTTGTCTGCATAGCAGCGACTTTCGGCTCCACTAGCTGGATCCTATGGGGTAATTTTAAAAGGGAACCACGGAAAGATCCACAACCTCTATGTGCGCGAGTCCAGATTTTCTTGTAAGTATGTGCAGAGGTACCTTCTGTACCATTGTAGCGTCAAGGGTGTGCATGGGGGCATGTCATGAGCAGCGCAGAAGCAAGACCTCAAGAGATGGCATACGGTATAGACTATTATGATGCACGCGCATTCCTAGGCCGATCTAGGTGCCTCGGGCTACGTCTGCTCTAGGGCAAAGCCTAGGGTTCATCAGAAAGCTTCAATTTAATAAATCTAAGCACTCATGTGTCTCACATTATAAAACAGAAACGGTCGAATGAAGGACAAACATCTTCCAGGGAGGCAGAATTATTAAAGATTAATGTGCTTTAATATAAGAACATAAAAAAAATGTCATACTGGGTCAGACCAAGGTCCATTATGCCCAGACTTCAGTTTGCAACAGTGGCCAATAGAGGTCACATGTAATGTAGCGTTCCCAAAAAGACACACAGGTTCCACAATCCTTGTCCCAGGGTACGTCAGTGGATTTCCTGAGTCCTCTTTAATAATGGTTATGGATCTTTCCTCCAGGAACTTGTCCAAACCTTTTCTAAACCCAACTACATGAACAGCTCCCAGTACGAATTCCATAGTTTGACCCACGCGTTGGCTTAGACTTTAGTAAAATGACCAAGTACCTGAATGCGGAGTTGGCAGGGTGGGAGGGGATAAGGGAAGTGGAATTGCAATGGGCTAAACTAAAGGGGGCAATAAAAGGGGCAATAGATACGTATGTAAGGAAAGTAAATAAAAACAAGAGGAAAAGAAAACCTATTTGGTTTCTCCAAAGAAGTAGTTACACAATAGAGACAAAAACCACAGCTTTCACAAAATTCAAAAGTTTGCAAACAGAGGAACACAGAAAAGAATATCAGGATAAAGCTAAAAGAGACAAAAGAGAAATAAGGATAGCAAAATCAAAGGTAGAAGAAACGATGGCTAAAGATGTGAAGTGTGGCAACAAAACACTGTGTTCAGGTATATTCTGGAGAGGAGGAAACTCAGAGGTGGAATCAAAAGTGATGGGAACGGATTTGTGGAAAGTGACATTGAAAAAGTGAAAAAGTTAACAAATACTTCTGCTCTGTTTTCCGTAGAGAAAATCCTGGAGGAAGGACCACCTGTGATTGACAAATATACAAATGGGAATGGAGTAGATACTACACCCTTCACAGAAGGTGATGTGTTAGAGCAGCTTACAAAACTGAAAATGGCCACGGCCATGGGACCAGATGGGATACATCTCAGGATACTGAAAGAGCTCAGAGAGGATCTTGCCGGGCCATTAAAAATGTTTTTAATTCATCCTTGAAGACAGGAGAAGTTCCACAGTCCTGGCGAAGGGCTGATGTGGCATCTCTTCACAAAAGTGGCAGTTGGGAAGAAGTGACAACTACAGGCCAGTAAGGCCTATATCAGTGGCGGGAAAAGTAATGGAGGTGCTCCTGAAAGAATGAATAGTGGATTTCCTAGAAACCAAAAGGTTGCATGATCTGAGGCAACATGGTTTTACCATAGGACAATCGTGCCAAAAAACTCTGATTGACTTCTTTGACAGAGTGATCAATAGATCAAGGGCATGTGATAAATGTCATCTACCTGGATTTCAGCAGTCTTTGATATGGTTCCGCATAGGAGGTTCATCAAAAAACCCAACAGCTTGGGGATGGGTCCCAAGGTGGTGAACTGGATCAGAAATTGGTTAACTGACAAGATGACAGAAGGTGACGGTAAAAGGAAATCATTTGTATGAAAGGAAGGTGATTAGCGGTATGCCTCAGGGTATCGGTACGGGGATGGCACTGTTCATGTATTATAATGGAAAAGCCTGTCGTTTTGCAGATGACATCAAAATTTGCAACAGAGTGGACTCCCCTGAGAGACTGGATAACATGAGGAAAGATCTACAAAAGCGTGTACGAATGGTCTAATGCTTGGCATTAAGATTTAATATGATATAAAAAGGATATAAAAAGGCTGGAAAGCGGTTCAGAGGAAGGCGACCAAAATGATTTGGAACCTGAATCAGAAGACTTCTGAGAAGAGACTTGAAGACCTAAATATGTACACTCTGGAAGAGAGGAGGTATGGGTGAGATATGATTCAGACATTTGAATACTTAAAGAGTATTAACGGACAAACAAACCTCTTCGAAAGACTGTGAAGATGTAAAACTAGAGGTTGTAACATGAAGCTGCAAGGGAGTAAACTGAAAAGCGAATGTCAGGAAATACTTTTTTTCACTGAGGGGGTGGTGGATGCTTGGAAAGCCCTCTTGATGGCTAAGTGGTGGAGGGCAAATACAGTAACAGAATTCAGAATGGCTAAAGATTGGGGAAAGGACACAGTGGGATCCCTTTATTAGTGAAACCAGGATAAAATCACAATAGGAAACATAACTATCTCTTATATCTGTAACAAATCGGGGTGACCCTCCATGGAAGCGGTTGGTACACTCCTAAACCAAGGCATGGTGAGAGGTGACCATGTCCCGAGTGGCAAGTAAACCAACTCTGCCACCTTGCTGGGCAGACTAGATGGCCCATACTGGTATTTATCTGCCGTCATATACGATGGTTACTATACAGAAGTGCAGTGTCCATGGACCTTGGGAAGCAGAAATCCAAAGGGGGGAAATTGTATGCGATTAAGGGGCGAGAGATTAGTGTGGTACAGACCAGGAGAAGGACTTCGGAGTGTTTTTTTTCTGTGGATCTCAATGTGGCGACACACTGTGACAAGGCAGTCGCAAAAAGCCAGAAGGATGCTGGGTTGCATAATACGAGAGGAATTAGCAGCAAGAATGGAAGATTTACTCATGCCACTGTACAAGTCGCGTGGTGAGGCCTCACTTGGACTATTGTGTTCCGATTTTGGAGACCGTTATCTCGCACAGGATATAAAACGGCTGGAAGCGGTTCCGAGGCCAGTGACCAAATTGATTTGGCGCTTGTGTCAGAAAACTTCTGAGAAGAGACTTGAAGACCTACATATGTACACTCTGGAGGAGAGGAGGGACAGGGGAGCTATGATTCAGACCTTTAAATTCTTACAGAGTGTTAATGACCAAACACACCTCTTCCAAATATGGGGAAGCTGTAAAACTAGAGGGCATAACATGAAGCTACAAGGGGGTAAACTGAAAGAACAATGTCAGAAAATACTTTTTCAACTGAAAGAGTGGTGTGGATGCTTGGAATGCCCTCGCCGATGGACGTGGTGGGGACAAAGTACAGTGACAGAATTCCAAATGGCATGGGACAGCCACAGTGGATCCCTTTATAAGCACACAGGAATAAAATCAAAATAAACATAAAC